>WXTY01000007.1:1200000-1800000 GCA_014805645.1 Spiromastix sp. SCSIO F190 | reverse complement strand
TTGCGTTAAGAAAAGGAAAAAAAAAATTAGAAGGAAAAGGACAAGGCATCAATAACAGAACACGAGCGGGCCAAAAAAAAAAAAAAAAAAAAAAAAAAAAAAAAAAAAAAAAAAAAAAAAAAAGAAAAGAAAGCAAACAGGGAAGAAGAAAAAGCGCCAAACCGAAAAAGAGCGAATGACCAGAATCGATCAAGCAAAAACCCATTGCAGAAGCTAAGTAACGCTTTCCTTGCCTTTGGCATCAGTCACACTTCCTTTGTCATCATTATCGTCATCCGTGTCCGATCCAGGAATCTCTCCCCACCCAGAACCTCGTCGACTAGTTCTCCCCGACGCTCCACCGGGAATACCAGAGGACGAGAACTGTCCGCTGGCCACACCGCCGATACTCCCAGTAGTGCTATCATTCCTGCCGTGGTGGGAATGGAGACCGCTGCGGGTGCTGCCACTATCACCAGTCTGTCTCATGGGGGAAAAGCTGGCTCGATCGCCGCCCGAGGAGTACACACTTACGCGCTCCGCGTTGGCGATACCAGGCCTGTTAAGTACACCTCCTGCACCTGTGATGGAGGAATTGGATGGCTCCACTGCGCTTCCACCTGGTGTAGCACTCGTGCCGGCACCACCCATTCCTCCTACGTTGTTTCCACTCAGGACGCTCAGAGGCAAACTTTCTCTGCTACCGCTGAAGATGGATGAAGGTGCTAGCGCGCGCACGGACGCATTTGTATCTAGGGAATTGCGACGGCGGCGTTTAGATGATGAAGCTAAGGTCAAGACGGAGGCATTATCAGTGAGCAAGTTGTTTGCGGTTGCGGCGGAGTAGGTTGTCGGGTGAGGAGCAAGATGTGGTGGGATCGCGGGAGCAGGTGAAGTAGGGAATTGGTGGGTAAATTGGACGCCTGTCTGCTGACTTCCGGCGCTTTGAGGTGTGTTTGTGTAGTGGATGCCTCCACCGTGGTGGTGAGGATTGTTCGTTCCGTATATTTGGTTCGATGGCGCTGTGGATTGTACTGTAGTAAGGGTCGTCGTGAGCGAGCGTACAGACGGGGCAGGAGAGGAAAACGTGCTCCCTTCTCCACCATCATGATAGCTGACTCCACCAGCAGCTGTCGCGCTGGTGCCAGTCTTTGAATGACCCGTGTCAGATGTCGTGGTGTCAGCATTCGTGGAGAGCGTCGGAGCCCCAGATCTAGTGCCCGTGGCTGGTAGTTGCTGTTCGTAGCCAGATTCTGAGAAGGATGGTTCTGAGTGGGATAGGTGGCTGCGTCGTTCTGCTGGTTCAGAAAAGGAAAGGTGTGCATTCGCCCCATCGTTTAGAGTCCCTGAAAGCGGGTATGGGTTGTTCGGTGCATTGGTCCCCTTTTTGTTCTTTGATGATGTTGGTACACCGTTCCGTCTGTTCGAGGAGCCTGTTGGGTTGGAGGAATTTTTGAGGCTGGTCAAACGCTTTACCCAGCTTGTGAATGGACGTCTACGGCCATGACGATCTGGTTCTGCGGGTACTCCTGCGCGTTAGATAGGAATTGATCTAGGGGTTCAATTCACATACCTGTAGGTCTAGACGGCCCGGCAGCTGTCGCCATAGTGAGCGATAAGACATCCAGTTGAAAAATCTCAGGTCTTAACTCGAATCACCCCGACCCCGTAAGACAACCCGGGCTAAGACGAGAGCTCCTGAGACAGACAGGAGCGGTGCTGAATTGCGAGTGAATGCAGGTTTCGCAGTAGAAAAAGAGGCAGCTGGGCAGTGTCAATCAACAGAGACAATCGCCGTTCCGGATGCAAGTTAAGATAGTGAGGAATGGCTCGTATCCAAAGATGCGAGACATGTACCCGGCAGAGTCTCCTGTCTGGCATCGCAGCGACTGACGGCGATGTTGCGATCAACAGGCCGAGGTCACGTGTGCTGTTCCTCGATGACGTCGGAGTGCGGTGATCAAGGCCACGCAATGGAGACGCAGAGGCTGGACGGAGGACAAGGCTGGGATTGGGATTGACCAGCAAGGCGAGTTCTTCTTCCAGATCTCCTGTGCAGATACCAGATACTCTGTTGTCGTCCTCGGCCGCGGGTTGCGGGAAAGGCGCCACGTGACGACACAGCCCAAACAGGAAATGCAGACCTTTGGATGGCAAGTATAAATTGTTTCAGTTCAACATATATCTATCCGGTGGATTATGAATCACTCTGCTCCGTGTTGGAATATGCGGTGAGGGTGAAACACCGTTCAGTTGCCTTGAGCGCATCGTCCGCCTGCGACTACCTATGCACACACCCGCTGGGCAGGCAGCGCCAACTCGGTATCAAGCAGCAGCCAGGAGTTGGCCTTGAAGAAATTTAGCACAACATGATGTCCTCTTCGGAGTAGCATGGAAATGGACATAAATCGTCCTTCGATTCAGCCGCTTCCGGATGAAGTGGTAGCTCAGATCAAGTCCTCTGTCGCTATCACTGATTTGAATGGAGTGGTCGTTGACCTTCTCAAAAACTCTCTGGATGCTGGTGCCCAGTCTGTCAATGTGACTGTTGATTTTCAGAGGGGTGGTTGTGTCGTCGAGGATGACGGTTGCGGAATACCGCCACCGGAATTTCGGGAACATGGTGGTCTTATCAAGTTACATCGTAAGTCCTGCCAAGTACGTTCTTATGTATATATAATTCCAGAAACTTACCTTTTTTTTATCAGATACGTCAAAGTTCAGTAGTACAACTGAGGTGTATGGATGCAAAGGGAGCTTTCTTGCCTCTTTATCGGCGTTGTCTCTGCTCACCATAACATCGCGCCACATTTCCAATTCATCAGCAAACACAGTGATATTCCATCACTCAAAGGAAGTTGCTAGGCTCCTGCCGGCTCCAGCACAACATGGACTCGATTATGCTGATCATGGCACAAGAGTCACCGTCACTGACCTATTCGGAAATATGCCAGTCCGTGTTAAGCACCGTGCTATGACGCTTAGGAAAAACGAGGACTTGGACCGCGAATGGGAGGAGTTGAAGCGCATGTTAACTGGCTTACTGGTTGCCTCTACAAGACGCGTGAAACTGGTCGCCTTAGACAGTTCCAGGACGAGGAAGGCGGCCTTCCGTGCTAATACTGCGAGGGCAGACGTTCAACTTTACTCAAGGAATGAGTCTGCCCGAAGACCTATTGACCTTGACAACCTCCGCACTATTCTGACCCAAGCTGGATACATCACGCCAAAAGACTTCGAGACGTGGGTGTCAGCATCCGCGCGGACATCTAACATAACGGTCCAATCTGCAATATCCTTGAAACCGAGCCCAACGAAGCAAATTCAATTTATCTCCTTCGGCATCACTCCAATCTCATCATATTCAAATGCGAACGTACTTTATAGTGAAGTAAACAGGCTGTTTAACTTGTCGAGTTTTGGAAGCACTGACGATACTTTCGCACCTACCCATGAGCTTGCCGGATTGCAAATAAAGGATGAACCGCGAGGAGACAACGAAACTAATGACCGACAAGAGCAAGTTACCAGCAAAGACATCAATAAGTGGCCTATGTTCTACATTCGAATAGACATGCATAAGCCTGGTTTGAATATGGACCAAGAGGAAAACTCTTTTGAATCTAGCAAGTCTTTACAAACTGTCTTGGATGTTATTGGAGCTATGATACGTCAGTTCCTTGAGCAGTATCATTTTCGGCCTTGGGCTAAGTCCCGTGGGAAACGGCTTCGCAGAGTGTCACCCGATGAGACCATGGAGAAGAAACCGAAACGACCCAGAAGCTGCATCCCCGCTATTAATTCCGCGCCAGCCGCTTCTGTTGGGACGGATTTGCGGAAAGACGACGTTGGAGAATTAACAGTACCTCAGCTCACGCTTCCTGTTTTGCCATCTGTTTGTCCCGCCCGAACCCCTCACCAAAGCGGCTATTTCGGTGCCTGGTCAAGGGTGAAGAGCGGAAATATTCATGAATTCGAAGATATCTGTGCCGGCTTGCCACGTGGGAAGCTCTCCTCAGCCTTTTCAAGCAGTCGAGCTCCATTATCCGGGGATAGAGGAAGTCGCTCGGACTCAAGACCATCGACACCGCAGGCAAAGACATTACCTAGCCACCAGCCTACGCCGGATAGCCAGAAAACTGCCGCTGCAGCTACCAGTGGCAATGGCGAAGTGGGTGATATTGAGGATGTGTCTGATGAAGTAGTTCGCTGGACGAACCCAGTCACTAAAGAGTCGATCCTCATAAATTCTCGCACAGGTCAGACTCTTCGTACCGCAAACCAGCGATCCGGTCAACGCCCAATAACGGCTCGTGAGCACCATTGTTCTGTGCACGGTCGAACTCCTGATTCAATCTCAAAGTCAAGCGAGTGGTTCGATTCCGTTCTAAAAGATTGGAACAATCCCATTTTTCATCTATCTGAGCACCCGGTAGCAGCTGTTCCTTTTGCAGTACCGGAAGGGCTAGACTATCATTCAGCGGCGTCGGTTGGAATTGATGGCCTAGTGTCCTCGTCTGGCAAGTTCAATGGCAAACTAACAAAAACGGGTATTCGAGAAGCTGAAGTGGTTGCGCAGGTGGACAACAAATTCATCCTTGTCACAATGAGGTTTATTGATAAAGAAAGCGGCCCTCAGCAGTTACTGCTTCTCGTCGACCAGCACGCTGCTGACGAGAGGTGCCAAGTTGAACAGCTATTTAACGAGCTCTGTTGCTCTTCACAGTCGGACGCGACTTCTTCTAGGATAACTGCTACTACGTCTTTTTTAAAACCCCTTTCCTTCAAGGTTTCTTCTCAAGATGCTCGTCTCTTAAGGATATACGAGGACTACTTCGCATCATGGGGTTGTCACTATACTCTTTCCGTCGATCATGGCAATAGCCACCTCGTGGCAGTGAACAAGCTACCGACCCTCATAGCTGAACGGTGCAGGCAAGAACCCAATCTTGTGAGGAGTATGTTGCGTAATGAAGTGTGGTCTCGGGAAAATGAAGGGAGGAAACATCCAAAGTCACTGGCACCGTGCTCGCCGGGTTCTTCCTGGCTGGAGCGGATTAGTGACTGCCCCAAGGGTATCATCGACATGCTTAATTCGCGCGCGTGTCGAAGTGCGATTATGTTTAACGATCCACTCAGCCGCAAGGATTGCAAAAGCCTCATGTCGCGGCTTTCGCTCTGCGCTTTCCCGTTTCACTGCGCTCATGGACGACCTTCTATGGTGCCAATCGTGAATTTAGGTACTTCGGCTTCGGCTAACGTGGGCTCCGCTGGCTTGGAGAGGCTTTCGGCTTTTGACCGTGCTTCGAAGTGGTCAGATCCGCGGGGCCAGATCAACAGTGGCTCGTCCTTTGCGGAGGCATTTAACTTGTGGTCTCTGGCGAAAGACACTGCTACGTAGCTGCCTTCACTTTTGGACTCGTCCTTTTTGTTGCAGTATCAAATCCTTTTCGTGTATTCATACCTACTGTCGCTGCGTTTTGGGAGCATTGGCAAGGCGCTATTTGGGTGGGCGCACTGTTTGTTTTTGGGGTTCAATTGGAAGAAAATCATTTGGACAAATCCTCTGCGAAGAGCTTGTTTGGATCCAAGTCAACGGCGACGTTTCTATTTGCTAGAATTGGGCATGAATACTGTCCTCTTAATCTATTGAACTTATTCTGACCTCGTATTGCAAGGAGATCTTGTAGAAATTTACACAGAACAACGCACGTAGATTACAAATTGCATACGTGGCCGTCATCTGGAATTAATATTATTTGTTCTTATCTCTTGTAAGCTGCAGGGCTGCAGTATCCGACTGGAGGAGCTTTATGCGACTCCTAGACCGCATGCATTGAAGCAACCCAAGATCACACCGCCCTGATGACAATAGCAATGTAATTCAACGCACATGTGAAGCCTGCGGGCTTTGTGGGGGATACCAAGAAAAGGGGGAAATGGCCATTTGAAGTATATGTAAGGAATATCTTAGTAGATCAGGGATCAGGGTAACAAACGCCCCCTGGCGCGTCTTTTGGGTCTCGCATTTCCCAACACTATTTTATTGCGGGGAAGAGAGAATTTAGCCGCGATGATATTAACCACGGCTGAACTCTTGGGCGAAATAGTCAGACGAAGAGCGTGCTTCCAACCTCAGGGGTAAAAATATTTGGAGGTGTTCGCGTATGATCAATATATACGCAAGCAGAACTACATGTACATAAGTTTATCACATTATAGCAGTTTTCTAGCCTTGTGTTAACGTAGTAATATGGATATTATGTTCACAACTACAGAGGCCCGTCCCTTTCCGTGGCAGTTATGTACATTTCAAGCCAGACACACCTCTAAAGATGCCCCAGGCCGCAATATAAACACATGGAGTCAAAAGAGTGTGTACAGACAAGAGGCACCCAAACAGTGCAATTAGCTCACGGGCATAAACGCTTTGAAGGGCACAAGAAGTATCAAGAAAAGGTTTTCCCATTCCTTCTATTAATCCTTCTTTTCCAGTTCCAAAATGGAAGTCTCCAAAAAAGAAAAAAAGAAAAAAATAGCACTTGCGTGTTTGCTGGTCTGTCACATGAGGACTTCCAGCATCTTCTTTTTGTACAACTTTTGCTGTTTGTACAGTCCCTCCTTTTCACCAAATATTTATCCCTGAAAATACAAGAAAAAGGTAATGACAAACAAAACGAATACGCCGAGGAAACGCAGAAGGCCTGCCCAAGAAAGCACATTAAACTCCAAGTGATCGCCAAGAGGATATCAAGTACAAAAATAAAAATAAAAATCCAAAAGCAATATGAATAGAAAAAGCAAACCCTGTATATCTCTTCGCATACATAGCAAATAGAAATCAAAACAACGAACGTAATGTATAGTCATAAGTCATAATACATAAGAGAAGATAAATTGCAGTGAGAAAAGCACGCTAACCGGTGGTAGCAATTGCTTTGGTTTTGGATCCATGCGTCCAAGCAAGGAAATCAAACTTGTCCTTGGCACTCTCGAGGGAGAATAATGGAGGCGTCGGTTCGACTGGAGTCCGTTGGCCGGGCTGTTCCCGTGGTTCTAGCACGAGAGATCGACGATAATGATTCTGGAAAGTCATTTCGCCGGCAGATCGAACGCGGACAAGCTCACCCTGAATCCATGTCTGCAACTCTGGAACTTCCGCAAGTCGGTAAGGAATCTGAAAGCGTTGAAGTTCACTAATGATTCTGGCCGTCTTCATGTGCTTATCGAAGTTGATGAGAGGGACGTCGCCGTCATCAGTTGGGAGCGCGCGAGTATTCTGGTTCCCATGATCAACAAATGTCAGATCCGTAAGATAGGTTCCGACGAATGGTAAAGTTGGCGGAACATGGTTCTGCAGTCGCTGGCGCAGAACTTTATAGTTTTTGGCGGGATCCACAACCTGACGGAGTTGCTCAAGCGTGTTATGCGTCTTTTGGGAAACCAACTCCCAGGTCCGCTTTAGTCGGGATAGAGTTGAC
Source organism: Spiromastix sp. SCSIO F190 (assembly GCA_014805645.1). Classification (NCBI taxonomy): domain Eukaryota; kingdom Fungi; phylum Ascomycota; class Eurotiomycetes; order Onygenales; family Spiromastigoidaceae; genus Spiromastigoides; species Spiromastix sp. SCSIO F190. The sequence continues at coordinate 1,792,540 of WXTY01000007.1, read as the reverse complement.
GAATTCAGTGAGCAGATAATTGCCATCAAACTGTCATAGTTGTTCAATTCCAGGCATTTTGCGGCAATCTTGACCCATTGTTTGATAACGACTGCCCGTTTCTTCGGTTCCTCCAGATGCAATATGCAGTCGGCGACTAAGTTGGCCAGATCTGTGGAAAGAGTCGACATAGCCCTGACGTTAACAGCCAAAGAAGCGCTTTTCTTCGTCCACTCGGTTGCCAGGAGCTCTTCTGGAAGAATGGAGCAAAATATGCGCGACTCTTTCAGTGTCAATTGCCGAGCAATTTCCATCGGGTCGAAGTCGGTAATGCTGATAGCTTGGCCGGTTGTTTTCCACTGCTTGAGTAGAGAGGCCTGTGCCTTGGAAAGAATGGGGGTTGGTAGAGGCACGTCGGGACTGACATACTGCGCGACAGACGTGTTTGTCTTGCCGATGGATGATACTAGACGAGGAACAACAGGGCCATGTACGTCGGATACCTTTTCCGCAAGATCAATAAGGCGCTTTCCCGCTGTGGGTAACGTCACCATGAGTTTAGTCCTAGCAAATTTCAAAATGGCTGGTAATGCCACATCGTCGCAGTCATGTCTCCAGTGCGATTCTAACCACCCTTTAAAGATGTTGTAGACGCGCAATCGTACCGGGCCAGCAATATTTGGAACGTCGCTTACATACTCATATCGTTCCATCAAGGCGCCGGCGAACTCAGTTGGGGTTGCAAAGTGCCGGAAAGTAAGATAGAACGTGGAGACAAACATTGCGTCCGGCGTGGATTGATGGGCAGTAAGCCTCTCAATCAAGCCTCGAAGACTTCCTCCCATCACTTGACCGTCCTTGAGTATTAGTTCGTGTGCATATGTTTTACCCAAAAAGCTTTCTTCCGCTTCTTCTATTACGGTTGGGGTGTTGTCCTGGAAGCTTGCCTTGTTAGACAAAGGAGGGAAAGGTTTGTTCAGGTCTGGGGTTGTAGCTCGAGTAGAAGTTTGTGAAACACCGCTCATTTCCGAGTCCCTCTGAGTGCTCATGGTGTCTCGGTTGTCTGGGTGGTAAAGATCGGGAGAATCGAATTTGACTGGAGATGGTGTTCGAAACCTCTTATCTGGGCTGAAGTCGAGGGGAATAAATGAGTCACCTAGATCTCCAAAGGAAGAAAGAGTACAGCTCATCGGTTCGTCAATAGTGGAAGTCGGAGTCTGTAGATTTGTCGCATAATGCGAGGACGGTGTTGTGCCATCTGTCAAGGTCGGAGTAAACTGCTCATTGTTTGGAATCTTGAGGGGAGGGGGAGGAGGCCGCATGGATGAAGTTCGTGCTGTGCGAACAGCGTCGTTGAACGGTTGTGAGGGAGGGGTCTCGTCTTCAGCAATGATAAATTGATTTTCCTCGGTCGTCGATAACATGGGCGTATCGAGGGAAGAGATCCCAAGACCAACAGGCTCGAATTCGAAGTCCCCTATCTCTTCTAAAACCTGCTTGGACCTAGCGACACAATCGCCGGCACCTCGCACGCAGTCGGTCGCCGCATCGACTAGTCGCTTACCCTCATCAGGCATAAAAACTAGTTCTTCATGGGCCGCACTATCCGGACGGAACGCATCACTCGCTGCGCGGACCAGTTCGCTGATTTTCTCGTACATAGCATCCTTGGAAAATTTCAGTTCTTCTGAGGGGCGCATATCATGTTCACAGACAGCTTCGACTACAGAGAGCAATGCTCTACAGGATTGGACAGCCTGCTGCGTCGTCAGAATCAGTTCCGTGGACGATCTCGATTGCAGGTGCAACCCGAGAAATGACCCAAGTACACCAAGGAAACCGTCGTAAGCGGTACCTAGACGTTCAGAAGCAAGGTTGGGGTTCCTAACTCCTGATGTAGGCGTATTGTAAGAAATTCGATGCGAAACGGACACTCTCTTCGTCTGGAAAGATGATGGCCGTTGTTGACTATTAAAACCACCATCAACACCATGGTTCTGGTGGTGAATAGACAAGTTGTTGTCGTACTGTTCGTATGAAGGTCCCGTCATTGAACTGCTGAAAGATGGGTCGGTATCCCCTCCAGCCGATGCAAAAGTCGCGTGCGAAGAGAAAGATGCGTCAGCCGGGGGAGTTAAGGGCGCCTCGTAAGCACCGTAATCGTTTACTGGCCGTTCGAGTTCCGCCATCGCCCTGCTAAGGCCGACTTCTTCATTCCATACATCCAAAAACCTTACACCTCGGGTCACTATGCGGAAAGCCTTCAACAACATCTGATCCAAAATATTATCCAGCGCTTCCTCTGCACCGCCTCCATTTGCGATTTCTTGCAGTTGCTTTCGTAATTTTGCTAGGGAATTCATGTCCGACAACAAAGCCTTTCTATTCCTTCGAAGGCCGTCAATTTTTGCCAGGAGATCAGCTTCCCTCTTCAAACACTCCGATTTTTCCTGCCATAACAGTCAGCCTAATATTTATCAGTAGAGCTCACACTACTTACCAGCAAGAATCGAACGCCAGCCACAAGGCCTAGCATATAGTCCTGATTATTGAACTGATGCAGAGTTGAGCCACTTCCCAGACGTATTACATCCCAAAATTCAGTCAATGCTTTCAGAAGAGGTTTCATCGCAACGGGTTCATAGGCTTCGCAATAATTTGTTGGTAGCCATCCCCGTGCTCCAGTATCCAACAACGTCCCATCTGCCCAGCCATTAGTATGTACAGAGTGGACCAGGATTATATCTCCTTGGTCTAACGGGAGGGTGACAGTAGAGTCTGAGACTGCGCCAGTTGGTTGGAACGGATAAAAAGCGCGTAAATAATTGTGAAATACTGATCGATCTTGTCCGGTGCGCGATATTATCTCCTCCCTCGAGCTATGCGGTGTCAAAGGCGGCGTCATTTGTACATGGGAACTTCCGGAGGGGAAGCGAGAGGTCGACGGTCTGCGAGTCGCGAACGCATTGCTTTCGGGGACTTGGGGGCCACCTTTCGAGAAGCTCAAGGGAGCGACGTGGTCTCCTTGGAAATCCATGGCAAGGCACAGATGTATATACTTTCTGGTTGGAGTATTGCAAGGGAATCACAACCACTGCAGCTTCAACAGTCGTGCTCCTTTAGCAAGTACGGCATATACACATAGTTCAGCATGTATATCAACGAGTACAACGGGCGGCCCAGGGTGTTGTTCGCCGTGAGGTGTAAACAAAAGTTGTCAACAACGCGTGATGTTCTAGACTCGACTGTAATCAGCACCATCAGCCAACCTGTTCATGTGCCAGAAAGTAGCGAAGAGAAGGACTACCACCCACATACTGAGTCGGCGAGTTGAATTGTTAATCCACAATCTGCATCAACGGCAAGCTCCGCGCCAGACAGACTGCTTGTGAACGAGACGGTAAAGATCTTTATTTCATACGCGCCCGCGAGTGCGAATAATTGGTGTTCGAGAGCCACATGCAACAGCCTCTGATGCAACCGGTACGCAGAATAAGAGAAAAGAAGAGGAACAAGGTGAAGAGCAACCGGGGGATCTCTTCGATCGGGATTATAGTCGATCTCTGCAGCCAGTTGGAGCCTGTGATCTCTCTCCCGTCTAAGGAGAATGCAACAATAATACCAAGCACGAGAGAGATGATCCACAGCTCAATCGTGAAACAGCATAAGAGAGAACAAGAATGAACGATTGAATGTGACTGCGAGAGCGGGAAGACTGGAGAGCAGAAAATAATCACGGAGAAGGGACAGCAGAGACGAACGAGCAGGCTGGAGCATGTGGAGCGGCCAAATTCCCAAGAGAAAAGTGATTTGCAACAACTGATATGAAGAGCTCTACTCAACCAGGTTTAGCTCCGGGTGATTTTTAGAAAAGACCAGCAGTAAGCACGCCGCGTCGAGTCCGCTTGTGGCCCCGCTGGGCGAAGTGCACAACTGGGCTGGAGGCGAGCATGGGACTGGTTGCGAGCAAGTGCTCGAACGTGCTGCTCGGTGTGATATGCTGAGATTGGACCGCGACCCCAAGGTGGCTCCAAATTTTGGGGAGTTGCCTGACACTCCCGACTGCCGTTCCAAATATTCCAAGCTGTGCATATGGCTCCAGCGCCCCAGAACCGTCCGATTCGGACGCCTCCAACCCAGGGGCTGCTCAGGGGTGAGACGAATGATAGCTTATTTTTTATCCCCATCAATGACGAGGCCCTCTCCAAGCCCCATAATAACCAATGTGAAAGGGAGTTTTCAGTCGCCATTGTGCTTACGGACTTTTATAAAAACGACAGCAACCATATAATACTGTCATTACGCTGCTGGTTGAGTTCATGGCCGAAAGCTCGGAAGGAGGGCATCATTGCGGGCGCAAAACGCAGACGACAGGCTTACGCATTGAGAAATGCACTATACGATGGGTGAACGTCGGCAATGGTGCCCCGTGCAAGCGTGCAGTTGAAAGTCCCAAGCTCATGCTTCGACTCTCTCGCCCCCTGCCGAGTGGGATTTATTACAGGGGGTTTCCCTGCAACAAGTTCCACTGCTGATCCGCCTTCCGGAGAAGCTAGCCCAGACGAGCTGGCGTCGTTGGTTGACTCCAAAAACGGTCATGCACAAGTTTTGTTCAAACTTCATATATTGGAGTCGTTGTCAAACTCGCTTTTAATTGCCGGCAGAAAATAATCTTCCAATTTTCCCTCGAGCGACAAGTATTTAAATCAAGACTGTCCAAGATTATGCCGTGCCTTGCGTCTACCTTGCTTTTCAAAGTATGTTGTGTACGGTCCGACGTAAACATGCAGCCCTATTATCAAATTAAATCGTCCATCGTGTAGAAAATTTTCACAACCATGGTCAGCAAGTCCAGAAGATGCAGAGTCCATGGCAGCTGTCTTGCATGCTTGGAGCTTTGGCCGTAGGATGATTGTCAAGCAAGGAGACCCATGGTACACACAAAGCTCAAATCACGATCGTCGCCAAACAATCTCCAATTCCGTCGGAGAATATTCTCTTTAGGTAAAGTTTATGAGAGATCACAGTGGCTTGTCTCCTTCAACAACTCCATTATTATTATTATTACTATTATCCTCATCGTTTTGGCATTGTCCTTTTCACCCTTGAACCTCAGATTCATCACAAAATACACAGTACTCTTTGATAGATAGCATCCGTTGATACAGGGTTGGTTTTCTACTTTCCACAACGAGTCCTTGGGTACTACAGGACACATCTCCTCCGGACAACAATAGTGTGCATAGACGTTCTTTTTCTGAACGGAGCATATGTCCAGAGGAAAGTCGCCTTTAAAATCGACTCATCGTGACGACATCCACCTTACCTTCGAAAATCCTTAACACCGCGTGTCTCGTGTAGTGGAACTCAGTGTCTGACTTGAGAAACATCCGTGAGCCGAGGTGACAAATTCACACGAGCGATGCGTCAGTTTACACAGTAGGTCGGCTTTATCCATAAGCGCGATGAGCATTGGGTTCAAGCCGCTTGTAAAAGGGATTCTCTTCATCGTGAAGATCTGGCTTGACTCTCCAAAAGATGGAGTTCGTCTAAGAGAGTTTGACTGTGTCAGGAGTCTGTTAATACGATCTGCCGTCCCCAAGCTCCGAGAAACTCCACATTATCGACACAAAGGATCGATGAACTTCGCAACCAAACAAAAATGGCTCCCTTCGATTGAAAGTTGGAGCTTCGAAGTAACTGCTCCACAGCAACGTGAGAAATGAAGTCGATTCAACGATACCTAGCTGGCCCGAGGCCATGGTCACAAACCGAGGCATATCGTAAGGCAAAAAACAAGATCATGGACCGGAGCAGCTCGAGATCGATCATCATCCAGCATTTCATGACAGAACATTATTTATTATTCAGGAGAGCTCCCTTTCCCCGTTGCTTCGGGCGATTCAATCCCCACACAGTATATCAAACCAAAAATTGCCCAGTCAACGAAAGCGACTCGACTCTTGAAATTCCATCATGTTTCCATGCGACGATCACCGGATACCCGGAATTTGACGAGGCAGGTTAATTAGCATCGTCGGCAGCTTTGGATTTATCCAGCCTCGCAGAATAATCAGAAATTTATGAACATTTTTGAAGGCCAGTCAAACTCCTTGACAAATAAAAAGTGTTACTCAAACTTCCCCGATAAGAGCTATCAGATTCGATCTCCCAAAAGGGCGTTCTGGACAAAAGGATAATAAAAGTTTAAAAAGCAAAAAAAGTCCCGCTGCAAATACTCAGCATGGGAGCCAATGATAATTTCTCCAGCCATCCGGAAATGTCTCATTGGTTTTATTTCTTCCTGCTAATGGGCGCCACCATGTATTTTCAACCCAGTCATATTGTCCTCTGCGTGTAACTCAGATAAATCTTCCAAGAAAGCATTCGTCCGTTTTACGATATCAATGTTATTTTTTATCTCATTCGTAGATGGCATCAGAAGTAAACCAACTGCGGCGTTGTGAGCCGCAGAATTCTTCATTGCGGCCCCAGCTTTTAACATCACCAGTAGGAAGCAGTCCCGCAACAAGGGAAAAAGAAAGAAAAAAAGGTTTCGTCCCACGCTAAGGATCCCAAGAGTGTGGACGTGGCATGCTCGCCCTATTATTCGTATGCTTCTCAGCGTTCTGGATTCTTCGCATTTCATCGATGGACCGATTGTCTTGTTGTTGGTGGGAAACGTTTAATAATTACGCCCAAGCCTCTGGATGCTACAATATATTGAGCAAATAAGGGTGATATTTATCATAAGCATCTACCTTTGACCTTCAGCTCTGTGTGAATAACGAACAACAGTAAGAATAAACAGACATCTGGAACTCATTGCTCCATGTCTTCTTTGTGGAATCCTGTACCAGCTCTACACGTGATGCTCAGCTGCTGCAGTGGGCAACTCAGCTCCTAGCGGCGATTGAATTGCAGCAAGAATTGCTCGTGTGCCCAGTTCCTGATACTGTGTACTGCGTTCGTGCGGTCTGGAAAGGAGATTCCAAACCAGGCCACAAATGCAGCAGGTCAGGAGTGTGTATGGGGTCGGGTCTTTGCGAGCTCGCAGCACTTCATCCTGTCATTGATAATTCTGATACAAGAAAATCCGCCGTCATATCTCACAGAAAGCGCAGATGGCTCCTTGAAGTGTGCTATCAGTCTATCAGAGAGCGAATAATAACGTCTGGCTCATAACAAAGAAATGGAAGCACCAGTTGAAAAGCTGTGTATACGAGATGCCCGAAAAGACATGAATGAAAGGGCAGCAGCTTGGAGAGATTGAGCTGCATAATAAGCTCATTGATCCCTGATGAAGGGCCAGACCACTGCAACCCGCAACGGCTCGTTGTGCTTGATGGCGCACGCTAATGCGGCCGGGAGGCGACCGCGTCTGCAGCCACGATTGACACCGACACAAACGCTTTAACCCAATATCTGACAGATCTTCACTCACCAAAGTTCGAGGCGTGGACGAAAAGCAAGTGCTTTCAAATAAAGGGCGAACAGTGGAATTGCCAGAAAAGGTCACATTCTTTCTTACTATGTGGACTCGGGATGGCCTCCCTAAATGCCGCTTCGGCCCAGACGTCCGCTGGGCGGCAAGCGGCAACTCTCCACTCCTCCTCGCTTAAAAGAGTGTTCATCTTCTCTTCAAATAGTACTCGGACTCACTGCCATCCCTGGCTGGAAGCGAGCGTGAGAATCCGCTCCAAGTGGAGTGCCCTAAAAGACACCGTCTTTGCCAGCGGAATGGATTTGGGAATCCGGGTGGAGAATTCAGCGAAGCTCCAATTCTTGGTTTTTGTCATCCCACTCCAAGCTTGAGAGCTTTCTGCTCTCCTCAAAGGTGGCGCGATTGGCTCGCTGCCTAAGACTCGTTTTTCAGCAAACTTGACGGCACTTGCTTTCAAAATGCCACGTTGGTGCTTTCATCTTTGTCGGCGTTTGCTGGCAGGAACTCCAGTTCAGTGCCCGTCGGCTATTGGTTATCAGACTTCCAAGACTTTGAACACCGATTCGATGTTAATTAATTTTGTGGGATGCGATCAATCTTCTCATAGATGTGTATGCTGTCTTCTGAATTGCCATTATTCTGAGCTTCCTAGCGCCACTGTTGAGCACCCGAGTTTTGCAGATATAGATTCTTGCCGATAGATGTATTTCGCTCGCGAGGTAAAACGTCATCCGTTCTGCAAGACAGGGCACTTCGGCATTATTCCAGCAAATTAAAGCTGATTATCATGTTCCTGCAGACCGAATCCCGATTTCAAGAGCTAGTACTGTATACTGCCTCTGGTATGTTCGGGGCCCGATTCTTGCCAGCTGAGTTACGAGCTGGTGGCAATTATATAATTCATTCTGGACTGCCTGCTTTGAACGCTTTATTACAGGATACTGTCTACTACATGGAGACCTGCTTGGGAATTTACACAGTATTCTGCGCTCCAAGATTCACGGCATCCGGAATTTAGTGGGGTAGCAGAATTCGAATAGCACCCATTTCCTTCGAAATATGTGTCTACTGGGTTTCCCTAAAAATCATTGCCGTAGGATAAACATCCCATGTGCCCCATAAGGACGAAAAGATGATAGCACGACTGGTTGAATGATGGTAGGAGTATTATCCCCTCTCAGCAGGAAAAATGATCGGGTGCTCTCTTCCCAAATGCGGTTTTCGCAGCATTACCCTTAACGTTATTGGAGGAATCTTTTCGTTCTCAACAGCCGCGGAACGACCTGTTCGCTGATCATCCCGAATGTTAATGCACTTCAGACACAGATTCTCGTCGCATCCGTCTTGGAACACCTGTGATTTCAGACGATGCAACAAAGGCCGACGGATAAACGCCCAAGGCAGTTCACGATTTTGACTGGCGACGTCAATCTCTGTTCCACCGGTGGTCTTTGAATTGTATAAAAGCGTGGCTCATATGACTGCGCAAGTAAACCCCAGAGTGTCTGATATTTGAGTCCGCCAATTGAAGCCACAAACGTATGGGATTACTATTTCCAACAAGACTGACCAGGTCCAATTGTCCATCGGACTGGGATACAAAACCATGTCTCCCCCAGCCAGATTTAATATCGGAGGGACTGCTCTGCAGAAATCACCGCCATCCCACTGGATCCCGTAACAATGCTAAAGTAGGAGAAACACGGAAGACACATTTAGGTATTCGGATATTAAGCCAACAATAAACACAAAAATAAAGCAAAAAATAACAGAAAAAAAGAGTAACGGTCACATGTTGGATGACTCATTCTTAAAAAAAAAGCATCAGATAACCCCACTATGCATAGATCGATATCAGACAATTTAAAGATCTTTGTCTTTTCTGTTCCTGCGCTGGTTGAGCATTAAGACGGCCAGCTTATGCGGTGATCGAGGATTGGTTTGCATCTGCACCACTTGCACCATTGCGAAATGGCCTTCACTATCAAAGTCCCCTGTTCCTCCGCGAACATCGGGCCCGGATTCGATGTGATAGGTGAGCAAATTCCCCTCCTTTCCCCTTAATTGCTTTTTCTTTACCTATCCCATGCTTTATTGCGCAATTGGGGGTCCGAGAAAAACTGACATCTTGGCTATTGCAGGCCTTGCGCTTTCTATCTATCTTGAACTCCACGTCACCACATCTTCCCCAGGTTCTTCAAATCCCCCCTTGAATTGCGCAATTACATACGAAGGCGAAAGTGCAGAAGAAGTCAGCCTTGATCCGGAAGTCAATCTCATTACCCGCGTTGCTCTTTACGTCCTCCGGTGTCATAAACGGCATGCATTCCCTGTCGAGACGCATGTTCATATCAAAAACCCCATCCCGTTAGGGAGAGGGTTAGGCTCAAGCGGTGCGGCTGTGACTGCGGGGGTAGTGTTAGGAAATGAAATTGGCCAATTGGGTTTAGATAAAGCAAGGATGTTGGATTATTGCTTGATGATTGGTATGAATGCTCCGGCCGCCATAATTAATGATGGACAGCACAACCCCCACTGCAAAGAAGCAAACAATTTGTTAATTCAAACGCGATAGAACGACACCCTGATAATGTTGCCGCAGCTCTCTACGGTGGCTTTGTGGGGACATATCTGAACGAACTCAAGCCCGAGGACCTAGCTTGGAAAGAGATCCCGCTTAGTGAGGTCCTCCCTGCTCCAGCAGGTGGTATTGATACAGGCGTAAAGCCGCCGGAACCGCCAGTTGGGATCGGCCATTATAAGAAATTTCCGTGGTCGAGGCAAATCAAAGCCATAGCTATTATTCCGGACTTCGAATTACCCACCGCAAAAGCTAGAGAGGTTTTGCCTCAGATGTACACGAGGGCTGACGTGGTGAGTATACTGGCTAACCATGCGTTAAACATGTAGCGTCAAATTGGATGGTACTTAACAGTGATTACTTAGATATATAATCTTCAACGCGCAACCCTCCTCCCTTCCGCTCTCAGCGAAGACCCCCTAGATCCTGAAATGATCTACCTTGCCATGCAAGACAAAGTTCACCAACCATACCGCAAACACCTCATTCCTGGTCTGACAGATATCCTTCAATTCATGAAACCTAGCACCCAACCCGGCCTACTGGGAATATGCCTCTCCGGCGCTGGGCCAACCATTCTCGCTCTCGCAACGGACAACTTCGGCCAAATTGCTGACCGAATAGTCACCCAGTTCAAAACCCATAACATCAATTGCCAGTGGAAAGTGCTGGAACCCGCAGAGGATGGGGCTGTGGTGGAGAGAGAAAATGATGCTTAGAATTCCATTTTTCTCGATCTTTATATCCATTGAAAACCTATAGAGCTTGCTATTGATAGATTTAAAAGGATTACATAGACATGAGATGTGAATGGTCTACATAACAGATAAAAAACAACAACAGTTTAGCACAAATGCACAAGAAGGCCTTTATGCCAACCACCGTACACTGGCACGTTTTACCTTGTATTGGTGTTTATCTACTCCACCGAGGTTGATGAGGAATCAACATTTGGGAATTTTTAAATACCTCCTCCCATGTATCGTGTTTGCTCTCTGGATATAATCAATCATCTTGATCACCCCAATAGCCGAGTGCTTCCATACACAATTAGGGTAAAATTCTACTTCTGCCGTATACCTATGTATCGATTGAATCTCTGCTCCAATTCACCGCAGCAGGGCTAGCAAAATCCAACTTTGTAAAGATAACCGGTAGAAGCAACCAATGAGATTCTTGTTATATTCTCAAACTTCATTTGTCGGATATGCACGATTGAACAGGATACTTGAGAAAAGATACACCAAAAGGTGCCCATCCAGAAAACGATGGATATAAAAGACCTAAATGAACCATAAATTGATACCAGATACATATAGATTCAAAAAGGCTAGAACATTCCATCTAAATCTAGGAACTCCGGGTTCTCCATGCCTACATCTGGGACGTTGAGAATGTCATCGATGTTAGTATCCATCCCCGTCATGCCCATATCCTGGCCCATTCCGTTGTCCTCGCCGGCGGCGGCATTGACATTTAGCATATCACTGATATCCCCAGGCGCCTCTCCACCATCGTTGGCCCCGCCAGCAGGACCAGCTTCTACACTTCCAATCCCCATCTGTCCATTGTCGAGATTGATGTCTTGCATAATGTTGTTGACGTCTATGTTGGTGACATCTTGGGCCATTTGCGGAACAGCGGAGAGTGCTTCAACACGCCGGTATAAACGGACAACCTGCTCTGCGCTGAGAGAATCGGTTTCAATCATCTTACCTATCAAGCCATGTTCGAGTTTTAGAGCGTCGCGAAGGGTGAGAATAGGAGACCGTGGGAGAGTATTGTTTGAAGGATCATGCGTATGGAATGAGCTTTGCTCTGCAGCGAACGATTCCGAAATAGGAGCACAGATGAGCGTCGCCGCGATGTCGATGGCCAAGTCTCCGCTACCAGTTTCGGCCTGCAATTTAAGCTCGTCAAGAAGGCCTCGCAATACACGCACTGAACCCAGTAGTCTAATTCCTGTTAGGATCTGGCGATGGGTGTAGCTTGGAGGCGTCATGCTAATCTCTGGGTTTGAGCTCCAGAGAACCAGAGACGAGAAAGTGTTCCGAATGCTTGCGACAATCCCACCACCTGCTGCATTTGCCGCCCAATTCTCCAGTTCCGTCCGGTAAGCTTCCCCAATACGCTGGAATGAGTGGTAGGGTTCAATGGCGTCCAGGATTGGCTTAATATCAGGCCGATTAGGGTGCCGTCCGCGAGCGTCCTTTAGCTCCTGCTCTAAGGACCTTGCAGTGATAAACAACACAGTGCGATGTATTTCCTGAGCCTCACCAGATATGGAACTGGGCTTAATAAGGGCGTGAAGAATCTTGAAAGACATCGTGAGGTCACAGTCTGATTCCCAAATGCGATGGCCCAACCAGGTCAGAGCCATGATAAGAGACGGTAAGAGAAAAGGTTCCAATAAGTCTGCCGAAATTATGAGCAATCGCACAATAACAAGGAGTGAAGACAGCCCTACATTCGAATCCACCTTTCAGCGTCTCAAACTCGAGTTTCCCATTTTCACACGCAATTAGACTCTGGCTAAATAACGTAGCGACTAGGAGATAAAATTCCTGAGGGCTACATGACGACATCGATTCGTCGCTTATTCCCTCGGCAATGAACAAGGAGGTTATCCATGCCCCAAGATTCTGGGCTTGCTTTTCGGATAGCTCCTCGAGGCGCTGCGCAGAAGAACCTCGCTCGAGGAGTCGCAGAACGAAAGAGTCCGGGCTATTAACCCCGATGTCACTCGCAGATAGATTGTATTTATATTTAAATGCGAGAAGCAGTAGTAATATGCTCCCAAACTCGTCGTATACAGGTTGGCTCTCACCTGCATGTGAATTAGTTGATTGAAAGAGGGTTAGAAGATCGGAAACATACCCTGGTCCTCTCCCCATTTCCAAGCATCCAGCAAGGAACACAGTGGCTGTAAGATATGGGCCGGGCTAACAAAAAGAAGCATAACATCTAGAGCCTGTGGTCGTCGCGAAAGAGAGCTACATATGTTCTTCAAAATCATGGTCTCCTTCCTGGAGCACAAGCCATGAATTATCTAAAGGTCTATTAGCACCTGATTTTTCCCAGCGGAAAAAGAAACATTTACATACTTCAGCGATGGCTCTAGCTATTGCACCTGCGTTGCCCTCCATCGACTCGATTTCATAGAGTAGCTGTTCTGCACGTTCGGGGTTACTGCTTATTTGATTAATAAGGTCATCTTTTATATATTGGCCGCCGACTGGCAAGGTTTGCATGGGGTTCTCCCCTAGTAGTCGTTCGATGCTTGCTTCTGGAATTAATTTATGCAATGCACAGGCAAATAAGAATTCCTGCCTGACATCCGATAGAACCGAGTTTCCCTGCATTGAAAATATCTCCGAAAACGACGGGAAGGTATTCGGATCAATATGGTTCAAGGCCCGAGTGAGACAATGTTCCATGGGTATAGAAGTCATCGAAGACGCAGACATCTCAGCTAGAAAAGGGGGCAACTTATTCACGAGAAAAGCCCGAAAAATAAACATGTTTCGGCTGGATTCGTTACGGTACATCCCGTTAGACAGAACGTCAAAGGCAGCGGTAATGATCTGCTCAACGAGAACGACGTGATGGCCCTGCGAGAAATCAGAGTGTTATCAGTACTTTCGCCTATAAGAGTTGCGATGCGGCGATAAGTTCTCACCCCATAACGGTTGTTTAGATAGTTAATGAGCATGCTGTCATCAATCAACGGCCTTCCAACCAGCTTTTAATAACATTGTTAGCAAAATTCGACGAGATGGCCAGTACCTCAGGTGACGCACCAATGCATTGATGTATACGTATAGACCTGCCCTGGAGCTAAGGACCGGACCATCCATTATGTTGGATTCAAATTCTAGGGCGGAAACGTTGACACCTTCCATCACAGGGTCATCAAGCAGCTTACCCCGGTGATCATTATAGAGACCGAAGTTCTTTTGAACAGCATCGAGACGATTTCTTAGTGGAATAGATATTCCATCGCAAAGCCGAATATACGCAGAAAGAGCTTTGGCAAGCTTCGTCCTTGGGCCTGGTTATGCAAGTTAATGGATGACGTCCACGATATGCAGAGCAAGAATAGGCCTGGATTATGCAGGGTGTACCTTTTGCTCCCCGAATCGAAAGGGCCTCCACTGCCTTCTCTGTCGTAACAATGGCTGCCAGTAAAATTCCTAATGACTCAAACATAGCCTGAACATCTGAGGCGCTCGCCAACAATCCCGACGGGTCGCCGTTCTTCGAGTTCCACGATAACAGTGAGAGGATCCAGTCAGCGATGGCAGCCAACGCTTTGGTGGCATTGTCTACCGTCCTCGGTGCATGTCCTGAGGTTATAACTGTAATGAGCCGCTGGACAATGCGGTAATCAGTCATGAGTGTGCTGGGCAATTTCGATTGTTCGGGGACCGGAGCATGTTGAGTTAGAGGCTCGGATACAGTCGAGTGTTCCAAAAGGGATATCAGAATATCGTGCATCTTAGCTTTGGCAAATCTGCTCACGATATCCACGTACAGAGGTATCAAAGGATCCCACGACACACTGGAAATGCATCTTGATTCCAAAACAATATCAATGAGTTTCCTCGCCGGCAGCGGAGATGTCTCTATCATAATCTTGCAAAGATCCCTGAATTCCGCGGCTGATGTCCTTCTGGATAGACTGTGATGAATAAGCCTTTCCCACTGGGATGCAGAGGGTTTCACCACCTTCGGGTCCTCCATATCTACGATATTTGGATTCGGCACATGGGTTTTAGTATGCGCAAAATCCAACAGAAAGTGAAGCACACCGTAAAGTAAGCCGCAGGCTAATATAATAAGACAAAGAATGGCCCCTCCATATAAAATACAAACAAGCAAAAGTGAACGCCGTACAGTCGTCCTGGTTAAGGCAAAGGGCTTCTTTTAGGAAGTCGAGCTGCGCCGGGAATACGTTATCCCGAAAATGTTGCTTAGTTATCCGCGGCCATATCCAACTGTTGTCGCAAGAAAGTTCAACCTGATGATCCAATGTTGACAAAATTTGCCCATGCGCTAGTTTGTTGCTGAAACGTTGAATACATTTATGCTATGAAAGCGACGTGTCTATAATCATATACTGCTGCTGAAAGTACTACGAGGCGAGACTAGACCGAAGGTATCGAATCCTCGTAGCCACTTGGGAAACAAGAACTTTTAGAACACCAGTGGGACATGGCGCCGTATTCTAGACGATAATTTATTGCAAAGTTATATACCTATATTTTCACATACCTCGAGGATCACCAGTTAATATCTTTATACGAGATCGACCTCGTAATGGCGGATGAGCGAGCAGGGACCGCACGGGAAATTTTTAGATCCCACGAGATTTAACAAAGAGCGACAAACGAAAAGCGAAATAAAAAGCAATCTCCCAGGAACAACCATCGTCCCAGTCGGCACCATGCCAGCTAAACTTCGAAGTGGCCATTCCGCCTTTTCTTTGCGGACAAAAGAAGGCACAGAAGATCTTGAGATCAATTTAAACTTATTAGGCCCTATACCGGCTGACTGGTCCTTGGAGCTGCAAACATGAATAAGCTGTCACTTATTGCTACATTTTTCTCAATCTGCCGTCCGATTATTTTGGGGCTTGATCCTTCATTTGGAAGTATATACTTTTGGCATCATGCCTGATTAATTTTCCTTTTGTTATATAATTACCTGGTGGCCCTGGACTAAGTAACCTATTAAGTAGCAATATCGATGGTATAAATTTTTATGTAACCAGGCTTGAAAAACTCTTGAAGCAGTAACTCATATAAAAAGAAGATTATCATTCGGAATATGCCCGAGTACAGCCAGAATTCACGAACCTCAACGGATCCCGAAAATTAACAGGATAGTGATATTATCTGATATACGCCATCTGTACTGTAGACCTTTGGCCAAACGATATGACCCAAGAGAGCGTTGATGTAATAATATAAGTCCTGAAAAGGGAAATCAGCACCGAAAAACGTACCGTGTTTCATCAAAGCTCTGCAGCACCAAAAGTGAAGACATCGCTTATAACCACGAAGCTGAAAAAAAAAAAAAAAAAAAAAAAAAAAAAAAAAAAAAAAAAAAAGGGCTGAATTCCCACAATTTCCACTTACACGCATGGCGTCCAAAAAGATTGTAGATGAATGTGATCGGAAAAAGTATGGCACGACTTCCCCCGAGCGGGCCCTAGAAAAATTAAGATAGCAACACAACCATGGATCAAAAGATTGAACCACAAATATCAACAACTACCCAAAGCGGTATATCCCCAGCCGAGCATAGTCGACCGAAGAGAAAGCCAACGTTCAGAATTGCCGCCTTATAAGTCTGCTCTTCAATCGTTGGTTATCCTCACCCTCTAGATTTGTCCACGGCTATACCTTGGACTTTTGTGCCTGGACTTTGGCTCTGATGTGACACTCTCGGCGGAAGCGTATTTGATACCCTTTGTCTTTGTGCTTCGAACGCTACTAGTTGGTCAAGGTCACCTTGCTTATCAATCCTATCATGATGCAAGGCTATAACGGAAAAAGTAACAGGGGAAAAACAAATGTGGCGGCGAAGTAAAAACTGAAACAGAGAGTAGAGAGCACGCTGAACTTCAATTCAAGTGTAGTATGAATCTAGAATACCGGATGCAGATGGTATACCACATCTTGCGCCATGCCAAGCAAACACAAAAATGATAGACGAGAATGCAATATGTAAGGCGTGATGATGCTTTGAAAAGACGAAAAAGACAAGACCGAAGTGTGTATGTTCGCATTTCCACATCATGAGCATCGGGACTTCGTATAACCGTTATAAGCCAACAAATAAACCAATTAAGTAGGGGCGCGCAATCAAGACTAGCAGACAACAAGTGACAACCTCTAGGATATAGATGACACATCCGCTGGCTTGAGAAACACAATGTAGACGCAAATTAAGCAAAGGGTACTATATCAGTATTCGTGACGGTCTTCATGATCTCAAGCTTCTTGTTCTAGAGTGAGATGATGTATCATTCAACAAATCCGGGGCCCGTGGCCCAACCATCCAGTCTTCCATAGCCAGCCACTCACTCCAACTCTTCTCCGCGGCCTCAATTTCCGCATCCACTGGTCCCTGCAGAGGTCTTAGGAACGGTACCGTCTCCAACGGTAGAATATCATAATCTTTTTTCACTGCGGCCCAGCCACCACTCTTAGCTGCAAAGAAGTAATTGCGACGTTCTCGTTCGTGGAGGGGCCGTATTCCTGAAACCCAGTCATCGCCGAAAAACCCATGGAGGACGCCTGGGAAATCCATTCCTGTGGCCACGAGGCGTCGAAGGTAAGGGATCAAGGAAACACTTGGAGGGACATTAAACTGCACTGACGAAGGTGAATTGGGAGGGCGCATGGAAGATGCGTCTGCTGACGAGTTGAAGACGGGATTCGGTTGTCTTTGGAACGGAAGGAGAATATTAAGAAACGAAGACAGGGCCTGCACTGGTACACTATGTTGCGCATGGTCTAGAAAATAACGCTGACAGCTTTGGTAGTGCGGATACCACTCGAAAATATCGAAATGGGGGTCGTCTGCTCGTTGCGATGCCTCTGAGAGTCCAGCCATCGTGGCCGGATCAAATTGGGTGTTGCAATCAACATTCATTCTGGGTTCACGGTGACGGATTTCGGAGGCGGTGCTTGGTCTGCGCAAACTGAAAAAGAGGACATATTCAGCAAATCACGCCCTCGCCTTGTTCGTTCCGCACTGACGTTCATGGAAGGGAAGCTCTTCCATGATACGTGATGGTGGAGGAGGGCAGCAAAATTACCTGCTCTGTTGTGTTTCCCTGGTAGAAAAAGCCTGTTTCAGTTGTGCGAATGGATTGAAAATCTTCCTGATCAAGCCAGAATTCCTCCCAGCGCGACGTTCTCTAATGGACATTGGCCAAGAGGAATGACGGATGCGAAGAGACACATGGGACAGGGCGCAAATGCGCTTAACAAGGACGACACGACGAACGGATGGTGGAGATAGAATGACACGAGGGGGAAACGGCCGGAGAAGGGATTAGATAGACGGGAAACAATAGTAAAGAGAAACCCCGCGCGGCCAGTTGCCAATTGAGCTCAGAGGATCGAAAATCGTCAAGGCTTTATTTATCCATTGAGCTAGGCTGGGGCTGATGCAAAGAAGCGGAAATCGGACACTGTTAAAAGCACCTACTAGTAGCCGATCTAGTAGATGTGGGAGAAGGAACTATGGACGCAATGGAGGTTGTCACGACCAAAAATATGGTTAGGAAAAAGGAAAGAAAAAGGCAAAGAGAACCTTGGGCAGGAAGACGCTCGCAAAATTCGGCCGTCAGGAAAAAGCCGCTGGCCTGTACCTGACATAGAAATACATAGTCCAATTCGTAGCTGGATCGGATGGCAAAAAAATATCGAGTTCGGACCGTGAGTTGTGAGTGGGGAGAGCAACCACTGGTTCTTGGTGTATCCATAATCATCGCGTAGCCGGAAACATCTCAGATCGAGGATTCCGAGTGAACGAGTTTGCGGCTGTGGAGCTTCTTGACGAGGGAGGCTTGGGCGACCTAAACCAGGCCCGCGGTTTTTTTTACGCGGTGACTGCAGCGCTAAAAGCTGTCATCCCTGGTATTTGCCATCTCATTGCTTTTTCTTCTGAAGGCTCTGCTTGGTTCTTTTGGGCACAGCATGCGTCGAAACATAAGATGTTTGGCAGTCACGCGCCCGCTAGTCAGGTTGATGTACTCCGTACCACGACTAGAGATCCGATAACCTGAGCGCCAGTGAGAGCGAAAGTGGTGAACCTGGTAACGGGCTTGCAACCATAGCCAATAATGGCCAATAAGGTTGGTCTATCTTGGGCACCTTGGCTTAGTACATGTACATCAGCCATAGTCTTATGCCAGGGCCCCAAGTATCGATACCGATACCTCGTAAATCGAATCTGAGTAGCACACCTCTAATCATAGCTTGACCTCGAGTCAGATCCAGGATCGCCGCTCATGGGGTCCCAGCGTTCACTGCCTTGTGCTGCGGGGTGGCTCCATGGAGCACGATATCATTCGTGGGTCCTCCTACTTTAGGAGAGCACACAACTCCTTCGATTTTTGCCGTGGTATTTTTGGCATATGCTACCTCTACCCATCTGGGAAATAAAGTTGTCCTGGATAGCGCTCTACGGCCACAGCGGCTATAATTGTACAGAGTATGGTACTTAACATCGTCAACCTCGGGTCTTCAGGCTTGCCACACCGTTTCGTGCCTGAATCGCGAGTTGTAAAAAGTCGCTTTACCCCTTTTGCACACGTCATCGGCAGGACATCCTCAACATCCCAAGGCCGAATCTCCGTCGATCGTCGCAGAAACGCGATCACGCTAGCTGTTGGTTCCTGGATCTGTCAGGGTTCAAGAGGAGTCGCCGCCCCTTTCGAGCTAGTCTTTTCTGTCTTCCCACGTCCAATGCGGGCTCTGATGGAGGTTCCCTCAGCTTTCCCTGTCATCATGGCTTTCTGTGATTTGATTGGTTGGCGGCAGAAATCACACCCGCCAGGCCCCCGAGCTGTGCTCTGGTTTTCAGGCAGAGAAGGAATTGACTGTGGGACATGATGTCAAGGGCGGAACGCTCTCCCGTTGATTTTCTTCTTTGAGAGAGTTTTTATTCCTCTTTGCGTCCTGCTTGTGTCATCCAGTAAATCGATATCATCCTGAAGTCCTGTTGTTTTCTTTCCTTCCTCTTCGTTGGAATGACCCTGTTGTGTCCGCCGGGGGTGGAACCATGTGACAACAGCAGTGACGGAGATTACCTGTTATTATTTGTCAAAAACGCGCTATTTTCGACGTCTCGACCAGTCGACCCAACGCGGAACATCAAGTACAAGACTGCTGATGGACATGGTGTAATCGCCACTTCATAATAACAGTCAGAGCGGAATAATTGTTGATGTGGACTGGTTATCATTTATTATGCGGAGCTGAAACACAGCAACAGCAAGTTGAATGGGAAAAGGTGAGTCTTGTTGCAAGCTTAAGGTCTCAGAAAGTTGATATGCAGTTGTTGTGTATTGTACCTGTTACATCTTTCACGTCTTTCACTATTCAATCATACTTTTTACGTTGTACATCTTACAGAATTCTTGTCAATCATGATTTTATAAGCGGGCTCTCAACGCTCATGCTTGTGGTGTTTACAGCAAAAGGGCCCTAGAAAGATATTTGCGATATCTATGTTGTTTGCAATAAGGTATATGGTGGTGACAATAAGATTTGGATTCAAGCGTGCCTTGAGTGATTAAAAGCTGCTTGCCCAAATTAGTTATAAGCTTTTTGTGTGCTTCTCCAGGTCCTGAAATAATGGCGTTGATAAAGTTGAAAGGAAGCTTGCTTCAATGCCACATGAAATTTCATATTGCTCTGTCACACCCACTGTAGCCTGTCTAATTGAATGTTTACAGGATCCATATCTTTCAGAACTGTCCGGCCTAGGCACATCCAATGGGTTGATTCGCCTTTCAGTTTTTCTGTCTGCTGTTTACCTGTATTATTATTACCACTTTCTCGTACGCTTTTGCGAACAGGCTTATCTCACGAACAAATATGCTCTATCCCACCCGGAAGCGGGGCATCCGACGATCCCGCCCTTTTCCCTTACTTCCGCTTGCACGGGAAGTTCCTCGGCGGCTGAGTGAATTCTACCGGAAGCTGCAGCGTGGGCCACAGACCCGTTACCATGCAGCTCCTTTGACACGCTGTTATCCGTCAGAGCGGCTCAGCGGCTCAACGGCGAAGTTGCGTGAACGTGCCAGAAGAACTAGTGAACCTTGGGTTTACTTTAACAGCTTACGCAAATAACCAAAGCAATCCAGGTAGGAAACGCAATAATATTGTAGATCTTGTTTAAAGTTCTGTTATGTTTCTACTATATGCAATTCACTTGTGACAGTGTAATCTCACATATCAAGCCTGTGACAAGATGCTTTTCCCGTTATGTTAATTTAGTTGTAGGAGGTCCTCCGGCAGTCAGTGATTCATAGATAGAAAAACACGAAAGGTGGTATTTTCTGCCAGGAGACAACTTGCCAAGTGAGCTCCTAAACTGTTTGAGACCAAGGTAATTGAACAGAATATATTTTTACAACTTAACCTGAATCTCAGGGGTTTTGATGTGACCTCGATAGCATTGTTAATATTTCCCATCGACTATCTCTTACTAGTAATTTCGTACGAGCCGATGTCACTGATCTTCAAGGTAAGCCAAATCCTCATGAACATTCAACGAAACACATCATCCTCGTGTCATCACCAATCGATAGCTGTCCTCCACCAGGCTGTGAAACACGCCAGCGAGCTGAAGGATGGCCTCTTGCCACACTCCTTGGAACTCAAAATAACAGCACGATAGTCAGAGAAAGTCGAGACTGTCGGGACCACCGAGCAAAGATGCGACGAGAAGCTGCGATGATGCTGCATGCAGATCACGATCTCCCAGCCACAATCGTGGCTCAGCACTCGGTGGCGCCAGATCTTAGTCTGTGGCTGGTGCTATTCTTGGCAATTCGGCGCCGGTGCTTCCGATACCTTCCCTCCTCTGCCGCTCTCAACGTCCCGTCGTCGTCTACTCCATGGCTGCTCTTACTCGGTATTGAGGCCTGGAACGCATCTTTTGTGGGCTTATTTTCGGGCACTTCTGAACTATTTGCTCTGAAGTGGTAAGATTATGCGTTTGGCATGCAGTCAGAGCTGCCTTGCCACTGTTTGCCCCTCCTTAAACTCACTAGTTTCCTGCTTTGATTATCGAACCGTTGGCCCAACTTTGAGGATTTTCGCCACTGGTTGCGAGACTCCGAACTTCTGGCGCTCGGATTTCTCGCCTTCAGGTGAACATAGTCCTGGTGATCTTCGTGTCTGTGCTTTCTGCCGTTATTGTGCGTTACTTTTTTGCTTTGCGCAGATGAAGTACTGGTACATACCCACGTGTATCAACGTCTGTGGCACTGCGCTGAATTATCCTTAGCTGCATATCTAAACATGCAGAGGCCCCGCCATTTTTGATTTATGCTTATCTATGTCCACGCTATCTGTCGGGAATGTATTTGTTCTTCCCATACTCTGTTATAGCCTTTTGTTTTGTATATTTGGCGGGGCCTTTTATAACGGCCCACTTTGTATTCAATCATCCTGACTGGAGGGTCATACTGATTCTGCTGCTGTTGCTTCCAGCGACTGATCAAAAAGAAAGTTAAAGAGCTGACTTGGTTCTTTGTCGATCTGACTGCCACAGAGCTATTTTATTACTCTTTCTTCGGATCTAATATCCGACAGGTGGCAAATATGGCTACCTCGAAGAACGCGTTTAACCTGGCGACAAAGATCAAGGTGATCTCGGCCTTTGCTTATTCCTGTGTTACTTCCAGACACCGACATATCTGTGTTAACTTCCGCTACTTGTAGCTTGCAAATGGTGTGCTTATGCCGCAGATCCAATTGGGGGTGTACCTGATGTCTGGATCAGAAACTCAGAATGCTGTCAAGTGGGCATTAGAGGTTGGTCATCATTTGCCACTGCTGTAGTCAATGCCCTCGGGATTTGGAGGTGGAAATCTCCTCATTCCATTGTGGTAATGGATGGTAACCGTCTATTCATGCAGGCTGGTTATAGAATAGAGGGTGACGTTTTGCCATCTCATCAACTGCGTCATTTTTGCTTTACAGTTCTAATCGACATGGATCCCAAAAGCATGAGAAAACAGACCTACTAACACTGGGGAGGATGGGAGGCAACTCCGCCCGATGTGGTGGGCTCCCTTTTGCTTCCACATAACACAGGTTAGACAGTGCTCAGATGTACCGCAATGAGGCAGAAGTGGGAATGGCCGTTCTCTCCTTTCTATCCGAGCAGAAGAACCAGTCCAACGCCTTAACTCGCGGGGATATTTTCTTCACCACCAAAGTAGCTTCCAACAACGGTTATGATGCGACAAGGAAAGCCATCAAGCAGTCCATTCGTACTAGCGGACTGAGCTACGTTGACCTCTTTTTGATCCACGCACCCTATGGTGGAACGGCCAAGAGGCTCGAGTCGTGGCACGCAATTGAAGATGCAGTTGCGGAGGGAGATGTCCGCACTGGTGGAGTGAGCAATTACGGCATCAGACACCTGAGAGAAATCCTCGACAGTAATCCCAAGGCCTTCCCTGCAGTCAACCAGCTGGAAGTGCACCCCTTCAACACGCGCACCGAGATCACGGATTTCTGTCAGGCCAATGGTATTGTCGTCGAGGCTTATGCGCCGCTTACCCGTGCGGAGAAGATGAAGCATCCGACAATTACCTCGCTTGCGAAGAAATACAAGTGTACGCCTGCGCAGCTGTTGATTCGGTGGAGCTTGCAGCATGGCTTTGTGCCGTTGCCGAAGAGCGCGACACGGGAGAGGATCATAGAGAACGCGAAGGTTGAAGCTTTTGAAATTAGCGAGGAGGATGTAAAGGCGATGGATGCCTTAGAGGAGAACTATATCGTCGGTATGTACCCTCCGTCATGTCCACCTTCCTGTTGTTCCGTTGATATCAGGGGCCACGGAGCAATAATGCTTACCCCTCTCTCTTCTCGACATGGCAGATTGGGACCCGGTAGATGCCGCATGAAAAACCGAGAGATGCTCAGTACGTGACAATTTATTTCCCCGGGAGATCTAGTAGGGACCGTTTATTTGTGCGCACCTGGTTTATTTTTATTTTTATTTATTTTTTTTTTCTCCCTTTTGTTGATATGCGACGTTCATTTCAGTTTCGTTGGAATACGGCACACGCTCATTGTTTCAGTCCTCCTGTTTCCTGGAGCCAGCAAAGTGACGCCGTGTAAATATTTGCCTACAACCTTTACAGACTCGGATCAATAAAAGTTATTAGCAACGTCCGTGTATACGTATACAAGGGAGAACAAATACATCATCAACAATTATTATACGTGCAGCGTGTACATTCTTCGACTGTAGGCGGTGCTGTTCCTCAGTTTCCGTAGGAACAGAGAACCGAAAACGGAGAGTTTGGGAAGGAGAACGTGCATGCGACACAGTTAAATAAATAAAATAAAACCGGGGGCGAGGGAAGATCCCTGCAACCCAATCTCATGTTTCCGTTGTAGACAGAGCTCCTTACCCCACGCCCACACGGTCTCCTCGTTCTTGCATCCAAGCTAGCATACGCGACGCAGCCACCAAGAGACAGGCATTGCTTGAATCAAAATGACTCAACCGCTCATGCATTGAGCTGTCCAATCAATTTCGGACGAAAGAAAAGGAACCATTCCCGTTCATTCCGCCGCCGACCTCTCGTCCGACAGCAGCCAATCAGTCGCTCGTCGCCGTTTCGAATCGATCAGAGAGGCGAGGGGCACATTTTTAGTCTCGAACGCGCCTAGCTCCGAACTCCTCCAAGGCAAGATGGAAAAAAAAAACGCACAAAAAAAAGGCGCCGACAACGCCAAAAAATAGAAACAAAAAAAGGCAAATCCTTATCAATCAGAGCTAGGCAAAATAACGGAATGTCAAATACCCACAAAAGGTCCTGGGCTCCGACGCGAAATAATTTTCAGCGATTTAAGGTCCGTGTAAAAAAGAGGAGCTGCACACTATATAACTTCCGCGATCGGAAGCACCATGTTCTGCCAGAACTAGAGGGCAGAGTGCACGTACGGAGTTCTCAGTAACTAAAGGGAATACATGAAGAAAACATGTCCAAAACAAATCGGGGAACTTGTAGGATGCAGCTCCGAATGCTCTCCGTCTTCAGCAATGTCAGTCAGTTTTCATGCTTCGCAACGAGTCGCAAAAAGGAAAACAACCTTCGACGTCATACTCCACCCCCCTCCGAAATGCGGGCAAAGTGCGCTCCGCTAACAGGCAAAACACCACCTAATTCTAATAATAATAATAATGACCAAATTCTATGCTCAAAGCGGAACTGCGATAGGGAATAGATAAGGGAAAAAAAAATATCTTGCTGTCGCATTTTCACGAAAGGCCTTCACACCCCTCCCTTGCGCTGATCCCGCATATTTTCCGCCCCTCTGGGGAAGGGAGCTTTTTTTCTCTCTTTCTCGTCCGGTGTGCGCACTGCTTGCGTACAAATATCTTCCTCGTCTCTTCCCATCTTCTTCTTCTTTTTCTTCTTTCTCTTCTTCTTTCAACCATCTTCAACTTTTTAATCTAGCGTAGGAGGAATTTATCTTTATATACATTTGCAACTTTCCGGCTGCTTGACGAACCTCCCCATATCTCTCACCAACATTACATTCAGAACACACGCTTAAAATAAATAACTCCCCAAGCAACAATGGCGAACCTTGCCGCTGAGCCAGAGTTCGAACAAGCCTACAAAGGTCAGTAAATTTGCGCTGCCAAACCTCCGCTTCAGTTCCATTCCGCCCCCGTATGCGAAAGCTGACATTGACCTTGAAAAAGAATTGGCTTCCACCCTTGAGAACTCCACACTCTTCCAGAAGCACCCTGAATACCGCAGAGCCCTTGATGTTGCTTCTATCCCCGAGCGCACTATTCAATTCCGTGTTACTTGGGAAAATGACAAGGAAGAGGTTAGTTTTGTCCCGCATGCGAAAATTGTTCCGGATAGTACCCTTTCTAACTTTTCGCGATTCCGTGCAAAACAGCTTGAAGTCAATCGGGGCTATCGTGTTCAGTTCAATTCCGCTCTTGGTCCCTATAAAGGAGGGTTGCGTTTCCATCCGACGGGTATGTAAAACTAAGTGATATCGGCAATTTCTGACCTTTAGCAACTAACGGGCTTATTTAGTGAACATGTCCATCCTGAAATTCCTTGGCTTCGAGCAGATCTTCAAGAATGCTCTAACAGGATGTAAGTTCTGCGCCAATTTGTTGCGCATCTACGAGCCAGGACCATAAGGAAATTCGCTGACAGTGGACCTTAGTGAACATGGGTGGTGGAAAAGGTGGAGCGGACTTCGACCCCAAGGGCAAATCCGACAACGAGATTCGCAAGTTCTGCAGCGCTTTCATGCTGGAGCTGAGCAAGCACATCGGTGCCGACGTCGATGTTCCGGCTGGTGACATTGGTGTCTCCGGCCGAGAGATTGGTTTCCTGTATGGCGCATATAAGAGACAGCAACATAGGTGGGAGGGTGTCTTGACCGGCAAGGGCATTAGCTGGGGCGGGAGCTTGATCCGCCCTGAGGCTACAGGATATGGTCTGGTTTATGTACGAGTCCGCCTGTACCCGTTGGTTGGAAAGAGAACTCATTACTAACAAATGGGGTAAATAGTACGTGCAACACATGATTCAATACGCCACCGACGGCAAGGAGTCCTTCAAGGGCAAGCGTGTTGCAATCTCCGGCTCCGGAAACGTTGCTCAGTTCGCCGCCCTCAAGGTGATTGAATTCGGCGGATACGTGGTCTCGCTGAGTGACAGCAAGGGTTCGCTGGTTGTCCGTGAGGGCGCCGACTCGATCACTCCGGAGGAGATATACATCATCATGCAGCTTAAGGTGGAGCGCAAGTACCTCGCCGATCTGGCTTCCACAGATGCATTCCGCGAGCGATGCAACTATATCGCTGGCGCCCGTCCATGGGAGCACGTTGGCCGGGTCGACGTTGCCCTCCCATCGGCTACTCAGAACGAAGTTTCCGGTCCAGAGGCTTTGGCGTTGATGAAGGCTGGTACCCGATTCATCGCTGAGGGATCTAACATGGGTTGCACCATTGATGCCATTGGGCACTTTGAGGGTAGCCGGGCGCAGCACAAGGAGGGTAAATCCGTCTGGTACGGACCTGGAAAGGCTGCCAACTGCGGAGGTGTTGCTGTATCTGGTCTAGAAATGGTCAGTAAAGCTTCTTCTTTCATCGCGTTTGCTTGGTGATATCGCTTTTGCTAACATATCATACCAAATTTAGGCCCAGAACTCTCAGCGCTTGACTTGGACCTCCGAGAAAGTAGACGAGAAACTGAAAGACATTATGAGGAACTGCTTCGAGACGGGTGTTGAGACCGCCAAGGCGTACACTCCAGATCCAGAAGGTTCTCTCCCGTCTCTCGTTGCTGGTAGCAACATTGCTGGGTTCATGAAGGTTGCTGCTGCCATGAAGGACCAGGGTGACTGGTGGTAAGCAATCTGCTCTAGGACAATTGCAGGAAGCGGTAATTACGACGGATGACGTTTTATTCTCGTATATTTTTGGTCAGTTGATGTTTATATCCTGTTTGTTTCTGGATGAGAGCTCGGCTTCTTGTTTCGGTGTTCGTTACACTTTTGGTTTGGGCAACTCTTTTCATCTGCATTTGTGTTGGATGTTTGTTCACTGCGCGTTTTCGGATATATGCTTTGTGCGTTACCCTGGATCGGATCTCCCCCTTTCTTGATAGATGCGTTCTATGTTTGTTTCCTTGTATTGGTCGGGATGATTGTTTGTTCGTTTCTTTGTTATAGGGTCTCAGCGAGTTGGATATGAAATTGAATGATCTACGAATAAGCCGATTGCTCCAGACTGTCTACTTAAAGTTAAAGGAAGAAATGTTATTAATGAGGTTTGACACTCGTTGGAGCGATGTATGTCAAGTCGGGCAGGTTAAACTATTCCCGTTTTTCTGCCGAATTGTATTTGGCCTTACTGGAAGGACCACCTCCCGCTGTCTTCGTTGGTGGCAGCATTCTGATAGCCGAACAGGTAAAGGAGCTTGGGCTCAATTTACAAAAGCAAGAACCCAACTTTTCGGGCGGTTTGTGCAAAAGATCGTCTTTCTTTATTTTGCAGATACTGCAACCGCTCTCATAGCTAACCAGCTCGCCACACCTGGGGCAGTAACCGAGATGTTTCTTGGTTATGCATCTTACGGTGGTGGTCTTGAAGCAACCCTTGCTGCATCAGTCAGTGTGCTGATTATCTCATGGGAAGATACTGTACTCGGCCAGGCAATATAGCTTACCAGTGATGACATTTTGCCCTTTTTTTCCTTAGACATTATGTCAGTGGTTTGGTCTTCGAAGGTGAGTACTTTGAAAGGCGTTTAGTGATGATAGTTCAAGCGAAGCAGGAATAAAACTATCGGGGGAAAGATGGTTGAACCGAATACGGCTAACGGATTTGAAGAGCGTTGTGGTATTTATATTGCTAGGAAAAGAAATTTAATGATAAAGGGCCCTTGATATGACAAACTTGCGTGCTTTCTACGGAATGTTACGTTGTTACGATGTTAAGATTGGGCCTGTCCACACATGTCTGCAATGGTTATAGGATTTCAGGTACTCAGCAATGCTATAATATTCATACTGGCATGTCAAAGTAAAGGCATCCACATATCGAAATAGTAACTATCACAGGCTTGTTCAGATTGACCATATACTTTTATGTGCTCAAGTGCATAGCGGAGGCAATGAAGGCAACATTTGGCAACCACAGGAAGGAATATGATATTACAGACATGACATGGAGTGCTGTGTAATAATTCTGGAAAAAAGGCATGTTGAACTGAGTATCTATCTGGCTAGACCATTGTAGGAAAGGAGGCTTCAAAGAGAAGGTTTACTATTAAGGTTCAGACTCTCTGGTCATCATTATGTGAGAAATATCAGCCTAAGGGCATTGAACCCTCCTTGTTATTAAGAATTGCAATATCACTCAGTATAAAAGATGATGTCTTTTTTAGTACTGGAGGGACATTTATACCTGGAGGAAGCCATGAAACTTTCTTTCAAATTAAAAAAACGACTGATAAACAGGTATTGAATGGTGGATATACATAAAGTCTAGTATTTAGTTGACAGGTAAGGATTTATTCACTGTCACAGAGGAGGATTGTTTGGACAATATATTTTCTCACTTTCTCTGCTGACACTCTAAGTATCTTTTGTAACTCATACAGCAAACAACATGTTTGCTTCACAATCCGACACAGGCATGGTGGATAGAACCACGCATTCCACAAAGCAGAATGGCTCTCCTGTGATTAATGGAGAGAACAGCAGCTACCATACTGATGAAGAAAATGAGAAACCCGATATGCCAAGTTATTACTCTGACCTCATTGACGCAACAAAAGGTTTCCTTCCCACCATCTACCCCATCAACTTCGAAGCTCTCTGCTCTATTGCAGCTGGAATTCGTCTAGCTCGCGAAGGAAGACTTGGGCCAGTAAATAATCGAGAGAGGAGGATGGGTATGTTCTGCCGTGTTCGAATTGGGACGTACCGATACTCGGGGCTTTTAATGCTATCTACATACTTGAATTTTCAGACGGTTGGCAATGGGTGGCGCGTATCCCTGGGAATGGACTGAACTTTTCTAGGCCCGCAGCTAGGAGAATGGAAACTGATTTAAAAACTTTGATCCATATTGCAGACAAAATCTCTCTTCCAATCCCCGAGGTATATTTTTGGACGTTCGACAGGTCTTTGGAGCGCCTTTTGCCTTTTTGTCCTATTTGGAAGGGGCACAGATTGCAGAGAAATGGGCTGACAAGGTGAATTTCACCGAGGAATATAGCCTGAGAGTCCTTCAGGATCTTGCAGGAATGATGCTCGAATTCCAGAAGTTCTGTTACAACAAAATCGGTGCGCTGGCTTTCCAACCTGTTTCCGATAGGGAAGATATTGCCCATGTGGACAGCCTCGTAGACGATGACTGGAAGGCCAAAGACTCAAATTTTCCGACGCACTACCTTAACGGACCCTGGGACAGCAACAAGTCATACCTGTTGACCGATTGGAATGAAGTGGGTGTTGCACCCTGACGCAAAGCGGAGCTTGCGATCTTTCGTCTTGCCGTCGACCTTATCCCTGAATGGATCGTACCGAACGGTCAATCCTACCTTTCTCCACCGGATTTAGATTCGCAGAACGCCCTTGTCGACGGCGAGGGGAATGTGACTGGGATTCTCAACTGGGACAATGTTGGGACAATTCCTATGGCGCTCTCATTTGCTACATACCCAGCCTGGATCATGCGCGATTGGCATCCCACCGTGTACACCTATCTTAGACCCGACTCAATGAAAGACAATACGCCCGAGGAGCAATCACGATACCGGCAATATTACGTTGCTTGCTTCGAAGAGCCAAGGCGCACACTCCCAGAGCTCGATATTCCTGCAGACGCCGTAAAAATTTCACATATTGTTGAGGCCATCGAGATCGCTTGACCGCAACGACGGAACCTCATTACTGAACTGCTCCTCCATTACGCATTCAAGGGGCAAGTCCCGTTCGAGTTGGCGGAGTTCTGCGATGCCTTCCTGAAGAGCGAAGCTGATGGTTGGCTCAAAGATATTGAGCAGGCTTTTGGAGCTATGTGACATGCAGAGTGGGAAGGTCCCGAAGGGAGAATCTGATTGATCAATGGTATCAGGAGCGTGTGGGTTCTTAGGGCAGCAAGATCGGGTTTCTTCAATTGGAGAACACTGGCGTGATGTTGCTAGTTTTTCTTATATAGCATGCCACTTGCGAACCATCTGCCCGTTGCCTGGCCAAATGCCGCCATGAGAAAGTAACACTATATTATGCCCCATACTATCAAAAACGATACCGTAGAAATGTAGCAGGAACCGTAGCAGCAACTCAAGGCAACCAACGCTGTCCATCCCATATTGTTGGGAAACCCACGTGACTTTTGACCGCTGTTAGGTTGAAATCTTTCAAGCGCTGGATGTACACTTTGTCACAATACCCATGGACATCCAAGCTAGTACGTGTCGGGTGAGCCAAAGTGAACTATGCCGGTGTTAAGCATTGTGGAAGTCCATCATCCAGCGTGATCATGCTTTCAGTTCCCCATGAGCATGGTCCAGAGCCCTTAGCTACTATCCTTCGGAGGACAACGAGAACGCCGCTCTACTGTCATCCAAAAAATTGGTCCGACAAGCATTTGTGTGCATTGAGGGTTGAAGGCCTCGATAAAGTCTACCCTCTGGAACATGTTATTGGGCGGTCTATCAGTTGTTGTCCTTCGGATACTGGTCTTCAAGCCGCCATTGATCAGGTAACGGAGCCCCTAGACACAAAAGGCTCTTTCAGAAACAATCTCGTTCACGCACGCAGACAAGCAACTTCATGGGGCAGTGCTGAGATTAGAGAGCTCTTTGTTGGTGAGATGTGTTTCATTTGGCTGTTAAGAATGGGAGACTTCGTGCGGGAATACCCGCGCGAAAAATCGCGGTACGTTGTTTACCTCTTCCTTCTGCGATGTTATATTACTGGTTCTCATTATAATGTTGTGCAGCAAGGTCAGCATTCCCAAGAATATTCTTTTTTTTCATTACGGGGACAAGAAGTTGGAACTCAAGACGCCTCTGCATTTTTATGATTATCCTGACGACCATGGCTACCCGGCCAGCTTTTATCCTGTTACGACTGTGTTGTGTCAAAACCATGACTACTATCGGCCTAGAGAGGATCTTCGCGAGGTAGCTGAGGCGAAGAGGCTCAAGCGGCGCAAGGACGCCTCGAAGCCCGCTGAGATGGTTGCCTTGCTGATTGCCATGGCGCAACAACAGGCAAAACGCCTCGTCGGCGAATATTCCAAGGAGCATGAATCCATCCCGACCGTTATTTCAGTGAGTGTTCAATACTTCCATCTGTGTTATATCCATTTAACAATCCATGTTCCCAGCCCCTCTTAGTATGGGTAGATGTGAGCAGCGTCCGGTTTGTTCGAGCACATGTGCCTGTCAAGTACCTTGAAGCTTTAGCAGATCCGACTAGACTTCTTGCCGAGAAGCTGACCATCGAAATGTCTCCCCCGTTGGACATATTGAACAAAGATGACCCACCGAAGCTGCTTGCTGCCTCGGCTGCTCTGTTGGATGAGTATTTCCAAAATTTTAGACCGGTGTGCTTGATGCGGACGGATGGTGGCCTACGCTAGGTTTGGCGGCAACGAAGGGAGGTATTGCCGGTTGGTATTCGATTATATAATCTGGCAACATTATTGGAAAGCGCATCGGAAAGGCGGAGAGAAGAAACGGCCCCGTAAGTTAAACGCAGGGTCCGTGGTTGGTTTATAGATGAGACGCAAATAGTTATATTTCAGGGCAACTCGGCCTCGTTACTACAACACGCACTTTGAAAAATCGCCATTATACTCCAACCTCGTACTCGTAACGTTTTGTCCCCTAAGAATGAAATGGCTATTGAGACGTGACCGTCTACATCGATCTGCCCCATTATTGTCGGGGCTGTATAACCCTCACGATTCGTTACCGAATCTAATGCGAGTTCATCTGTCAAGTAGTCACTGCGGATATTCTTTTCTCCTAGCAGCTTAAATTAGCTTTCTACTAAATACTGTACTTTTTTCTCTACCCTGTATCGAAACTCTTGATTGTCCCATCATACGCCAAGTTACATTGGCCAGACATACCGAAGCCTGGTAAAAAAGGGCCTGGGCAGATCGATATAATAGCGACTACATTAACATTAATTGCAAAACACAAGGATTCGCAACTCAGTAGTGACGCCAACCAGAAGGGAGTTCATTACTATTTCTAAGCCGAAGTGAAACCAGGTACGCGCCGAGTAAAGAAAAAAAAAATTACAGTACTATCTTTAGGGATTATCTACCTAAGCGCCCTTTGCTTTCGGGTGGCAAGCTGACAACCACAGATAAACAACGGACTACCTCAAATTAAGGACGACGCTGTGCCATCTGGCCTATAATCGGCATCCATCTCCGAGGTTCTCTGGCTGAGAAGTGTTTCTACATAAGCGCCAGGGGTCTGATGCCGCATAAAGTCAACATTATTTCAAACTTCCAGTGATCCGTTCCGGCCAGCGCTACAATATTCAATCATGACGGCCAATCAACCTCTAAACTCCCAGCTTGAATACGGGAAAGGCAGAATGATAGGTCAGAAAGAAAAAAGGAAATCCCGTCTGCTATTTTCATGCCAAATGGGACACATGTTTCATGTAGGCTGCCCAGGGCCAATACAAGTTCGAAAAAAGAAAACGGGGAATTGGGACGGCGCCAACAGAAACGCCATCATGATACAGACAACAGGGGCAAAGAACATAAAAGCGAGACAAATGCCCTCCAGAAACGATGGAGTTCCTCCCCTCATCCATCTTCACTCATCCGTTAAATTCAAGCACTACTTCAATAACTGAACGCAGTCACCCGATCAAGCCTTTCCTTCTTCTCCTAGACTTTGTTTCGAGATGTCTTCTCCTCCTCCCCCGCCTTCCAGCCCGCGTCCAGCAGATCTGCAGGACCAAACGCATAATCAAATCATGCGCCAATCCGGAAGTCGCTGGGACAAAACACAGCTTGGTTACTTCAATATCCCTACACCGCCAATGGCAGGTGCCCACCTGCATCCTCTACTTGCCGATATAAACATACCGCCACTCAGACATGATATTGACAAGCAAATTGGAGAATTAAGTTCATCTGGGCTTGGAAAAAGTACTCACCAGGAACTCATGATCCCTGGTGAATTCAAAGCTTCAGGGACGATGCTGGGACCATTCTTTGCGACTCTTGCAACCGTGAAAGAGGTCCCAGAAGACCAGGAGCTTCTCAATAAAGAGAGACCTCAACGCGAGAGGAAACAGGTTGAGCATCCAGACATGGTTCCCAGCGCGACTGCAACCGAATCGCAGTCAGAATCGGAGTCAGAATCGGGCCAAAAGTCAAACGAAGCAAGGCAGCGGCGATGGTCTAACAAGTCCTATTCCGTTGGCTCATCTGAAATAACGGACAAATCTGCTCATCTGCGGAGGATCAAGCCGGAGACACCGACGCAGGTGATGTTTTACCTATTCTGCCAGGGCATTTTCGAGGGGTCTTATCTCGGAACCAGGGCACCAAATTCAGGCACTTTGCGCCAAGATGAGCATCGCTTGGAATGGAATGTTGCAGGGAAAACATTCAACATTGAGAGCCCACTGGTCCACTGCGTATCGATAAACGATGGAAGCCTTCTTTGGAAGAAATTCAGCGCCGAGAAAACTTGGGGCTCGCATGACAATCTAGCCTATTGCTCCATTGAGGTGAGGCTTCATTGATCAGTATAGTGGTACTTTTGAAGTTGTCCTACTAAGCGTGAACTCATCAAACAGACAAAGGCACTATTCCATCAATGGGACGACGACGATCTCCAAGGTACACATTCCGAAGCTGTGGAGGCGCAAGAAGCGTCGCAGATGATAGGGATGATGTGTGAGCGACTTCGGGCTGCAGCAGTGAAAAAGCAGGATGATATCGATCCTTCTGAACTATCAGAATACGACCGAACGTAAGTGCATGTTTACACGCCTGACAAAGTACCAGTCCAATCTGATAATGGCGACATCTAGAACATTTCTGATATCCGGGGCCCAGCGATCTATGTTCTTAAAGATCGCAACGTTCGAGCCGGAGTATATCAAGTATTTCTTCCCAGGATGCCTCAAAGCACCCCGCAAGGAACAGGGTGCTACAGGCGATCCAGCAAGCGACCTGTAAGCATCAAACCTTTTCCTTTGAGTGGTAAAGTCGTGCGATAGTTCTGTACTAAAAGAAAATGGCATCCTGTTTGCAGATTGTCGGCGCAGCTTCAGAATCTCGACCTCAAAGACGACGGCTCCGGGCGTCCCAAACTTGTTATATCGGTCAGTCGCGAGCTTGATCTCTCGCGGGGGAAAGACCTGGCCGTCGCAGCCCAACTGGTCTTGCAAATGGGCAGCTACCTGGAGGAGAATGGGCCTCTGCTCAAAAATATTTCCGCGGGAGCTGCGAACTAGAACGGACATATTTCTTTGTGCTTTGTATACGCATGCAATCATACACCTGTTTCTTGCCAAGCCTTACATCCACACCCCTGTTTCCTTCTAATAAGTATCCAGTTATCGGAACTACTTAATTATAAGCTTAACAATATTGGAGTTCTCTTGGAATTAAAAAGATAAAGTAAATCCCAGCATACTTACTCTTATAATTGTGAAGGTATTAATAATTCTTTATTCCTGCAATACTTCTTTCTGGAAAACCAGGATATAGACGTGGCAAGAAGCAGGTACATGATTGCAAATGGATTTGGTAATTCCAACAATGAATGCACTTGTACTCGCACTCTTCTTCCGGATCTTCTTCTTCTTGAAGGATTGCCACCTGGAGAACAAGAAGAAAGAGATTTCAAAGAGACTTTGTCTGCATCGGTCTGGACAAAGGGGCAGCGGGGGCAGCGTGTGCCGATCAGGGAGGAGGGCAGAGTTTTCCCGAGTTTCTTGCTGGCTGAAGGAGGGAGGGGCAGCGTTGTTAACCCCTGCAAGAGAGAAGCCCAGATGCGTCCAGGCGCGGCGTGGCAACAAGGGGCGCGCGCTGGTTGGGCCACGGCGCACGCCAGGAACGGTATTGCGCTGACCAGGCACCGTACCGTACGCGGGGCTGTGATTGGCCGGGCCCTGTTTCAGGCCGTCGCTGGCCAATCATGTCTGTTCCCTGGTTACAACGACTCTGTGTCTGAGTTGTCCAGATATTATGATTATTATTATCATTATGATTACTATGATATGATCTCCAATGTGCTCAAGACAGTTCAGGTGCTTCTTGATTCGGCCAGCACAGCAGCACAACGGCAGCTCGTGTATCGTCTTGTCACCTCATGGAGCCCACCTCGTATCCCACTCCGCCCAACCCACACCGCCCACGTAACGCTGTGTAACCACCTGTAACCCCCGTATTAAGTAATAACTCTTTATTTCTTTATTTCTTTATTTCTTCTCCTTTTTCTTCTTTTCTTCTTCTTCTTCCTTCTCATCCAACGCTCTCTCGTCCTTCCTTTGCCCACCGCTGCTGAGCATACGCTCTCTCTCTCTCTCTCTCTCTTTTTGCGCTATTCGATCAAACTATCACATCGCACACTCACTCCTTTTGTGTCGCGATCCCTCGTAGTCTCTTCGATAGCACCATCGCTCCCTCGTGTGTCTGATCGCTTCAGATCTATTGCTTTGCGCCCGTTACTGTCCCACCCTCGCGGACTTGCTCTCTCTATCCGGTCCTGTTGGAAATCATTCTCTTTCCGCAGACCCCTCGCCTTTTGATTGGAAAAATCGCTTGGCTCGATTTTCCTTGCTATCCATTCATTGAACATATCTCTTGAACAGAGCTAGTCTCTGAATTCTCGAAACAATTCACGCCCGCTTTGATAGCGCCCTGATTCACTTATCAACTTCTTCGCAATGGCTATTTTGAAGACTTTGACTGCCGCTACCGGCCTTCTTGCTGCCGTCTCCTGGGCTGCTCCCGTGCAGCAGCAGGAGAAGCGCGCCGTCGTTTGGAAGACTGTGACTGATGTCGTCGTGGACACCATCACCATCACCACGACCGTGACTGGTACTCCAGGGGCCGATCAGACTATTACTCCTGAGGTCACCCCTACCCCTGCCGTTGTCCCCTCGCAGACCCCAACGACCCTCGCTACGTCCAGCTCTGCTCCCCCACAAGAGTCACAGAAGGCGCCTGAGCCCGTCCCTCAGCCCGCCCAATTTGCAGAAGAGCCTTCCACCTCTTCTGCCCCGGCCCCAACTTGGACTCCTCCACCGGCACCGGCACCGGCGCCATCTCAAGAGCCAACCTCGTCCGCCCCGGTTGTCGTACCACCACCTGCCCCGACTTCCTCGACCCCTGCGGAGCCATCAACTCCCCCCACGTCCGGCGGCGGCCTCGGCGGCGGCGGCCTCTGCCTTCCTGGCTCCCCCTGCAGCGGCGAGATGACCTTCTACGACGGAGGCGAGCATTCTTCCTGTGGTCCCTCCGTCGACAGCTACAATGAGGACTTCATTGCTCTTCCTTACGACCTGTTCGGGAATTTCGCTGACCCGAACAAAAATCCGCTGTGTGGTCAAACCGTGACCATCAAGTACAACGGCGTCACGTCCACAGCCAAGATCATGGACAAGTGCCCCGGCTGCGTAAGTCTATTATTTCCGTAGATTCTCGATTGGTGGCGTTTCAAGAAGCTAATCTGTATATCTCTCCAGCAAGGTCAAGCCATCGATCTCACCCGTCACCTGTTCAACAAATTGTAAGCTCTTTGGAGTCTCATTAATTTATTATGTCGATGGAGCGCTTGCTAACCTTCCAACAGCGCAAAGGAGTCTGATGGCCGTATTTACAATGCTGAGTGGTGGCTCAACTAAATCACCTTCGACCAGACGACCTAGGACGATTCCTACCAAACAAAGATTCAAGAATCCCGTCCTTGTTATGAGAGCATCATGTTTTTTGGTGACTGTTTTACCACACTCTCATGTTGCCCAATTTGCGTGTAGGAGTTCTCTTTACCCAGCAAGACCCCACATGCGAAGGGCGACAAACACGGCGTCGAAAAAGAGGAGGAGAAAAATGGCGAACTGGTTTTCCTTGGATTCCCCTGCCTTCTTTGTTGGAGCTTTTGCGTCTTCTTCATCTCTTCGGCCAATCGGGCTCTTATCTTCGGTGTATTTTGTTTGCTCGTCGTATATTATATTCATCTTATCACGACCATATTTTTCGTTTACCTCATTCGTTTCGGATTTATATTTTATTTTTCCGCCAATATAGAATGGCTGGGGGTTACGATTCCTACCACGATTTCGGGTGTTGTTTTCACGCGTTTGTCAGCTCAATTAAACCAGACAGACAAATCCAATTCTGTTTTTCTGATGACCACTTCTTTGCTTCTTTTTCACCTTTCCGTTGTTTTTCCATTCAACCAATCACCGCAGGAAAATGCGCTGCGGCGTCATCAGACTTTCACTTCATAATTGTATAAATAGAGTAATCCTTCATCTTGTGATATTTAACTGACATCCATTTGCAAGAGCTGCCTTTTCAAACTGGGTTTTTTTCATGTGATACTGGGTGGCGACAACCACGACACGACTTCGCCTTGCTACAATTGACATTCGTGCCCAAGTGTATGAGTAGGTTCGGATCTCTATAGTTCCAATGCTGAAGTCTGACAGAGTTACAGCTTGATTGACCGCCTCTTCTCCTTCCGGGTAACATAGAGTACTTGTGTAAATGTACAACTAACCTCGTGAATAGGCTACCAATTCTGCGAGGGACGTTCGCTTGGCTAACGTTTAGAGACCCAAAGCTTCTGTTGTCTCCTTTGATCGGATTTTTAGTCTTTCGACTTGGCTCATGTATGGGCATTCAGTCCGCTTACAATGGGCTCCTTGATGAATATGTACTAGGTACACTGATAGAACCACAGACCTGCAGGACAAAAAGCGTGAAAAACGTCGCTCATCCTCCCTCGTTTCTTCGTGCCATCGCAAACATCAACGATCACGACTTGGAATACATTTCCCCGAAAAGTCTCGTGAATTCTCTCTCAACGAGTCTTATCAGCCTGCTCAAGACAAACTAGGCACATCCCAATTCGCCCACTGGGCCTCATCAAACGTGAAACTTCCATCCGTCCTCAACACATTCGTATCGGCACTCCCATCCAGCAAAAACTTATTAATAAAAGCCGTCAACTCCCCGTTCTGCGCACTCGGGAACTGGCAATGGTTATGCCCGCCAACTTGCGAAAAACCCATGTTGTCAGGCACGCCCAGCGCTTCCCAGACTTTATGCGCCGTGACCATGCACCCGTAGCAGCTCCAGTTACCAAGCCACTCCATGCTCGTGTTCTCAATGACGAACATGCCGCGCGGCGCCACTAGAGCCGCGATGGAGTGGTGGTCAAACGGCAGACGACTGACGTCGTTAACGTACTGCTCGAACGCCGTGGAGAACCACACGTTCTCGCCTACGATCTCCTGCGCAGCCTGTACGTTAATGCCGCGGGCGCGCATGTCGTCTGACAGCCGCCAGCACGCCGAGCCACCGGATCCAGACTCCTGTGGGATCGTGAGCGCGACGCGATCGTCGAAGGCGCCGGCGAAGAACGCGCCTTTGCCGTTGCGCGAGCAGCCTGTTACGCCGATGCGTTCCGGGTTAATGCCGGCTGCGGGGGTGTCTTCGAGGGCATCGATGATGCGGCTAACGGCCCATGCCCAGGCGGTGATTGCGCTGGCGGTGTGGCTGGAGCCGTAGAGGTCGTAGAATTTACCCTTGCCGCGGCTTCCGGTATTTGTCTGCTGGGCGATTTCGTCGTTGTTGAAAGTTATGGTGGCCACGCCGCTGGGGATGGGGATGCTTGGGTATCCGTATGCGATGATTGCGGGGACGGGGGAGTTGCTGTTTCCTCCGCCGGAGATGGACACGCTGAAGGAGATTGTCTTTCCGTTCTCGCCACAGGTGATCGACAGGGTGTTGCCGGAGTACGAAGCCGTGACCGTGGACGGCTTGCCGGGCTTCTCGCCGGATTCGTATTCCTGGATCTGCGAGAAGAGTTCTTGTCTGCGGCACTCCCATTCTGCCTTGGTGGTCACTGCGTTGCCGGACGCGGATGTAAAGGGGTCGGGTAGTTTGGGGTTTGCAGCAACCTGTGCGTTTGAGGGGGGACATTCTTGTCTTTCGGATACTTTTTTTCGGTTTTTGTTTGGTGTCAATGTCAGTAAGTTTCTTTTATCTTTATATAGCCGGTTTAGTTTAGGAAAGAGGTACTGCTGTTGGCTTTAGAGTTCAAGCATAGAAAAGGGGGCTGACGAACAGAGACTTCCTCCCTGATGTGGCACTGCCAATACAGGAATCGCTAACAGCGAGACGGCAAGGAGATTGAATATCATTGCTGCTGCACCAAATTGTGTTGTTCAGTCGTATAGAAAGGAAACCTGATAAGCTGTGGTTGTTGCTTCAATATAACCCTAGAGGATAAGGATGAGTTGGCTTGCATTATCCAGCGTTTTATATCTGTGTTTTGTTTTGCATTCTTTTTGAACTCTTGTGTAAGTCCATGGTATTGTGCATGAAGAGCGGGCCGTGAAACAGGGTCAAGGCTGTTCTAGTCGTTGAGATGGCGATGCTTTAATATACGATATGATATATATAGTAATCAGATACAGCAATATTTTCCACCAATTCGAGAGCTGGATTCTAAGTCTCACCCATGGGAGCATAGACAGACATGTGCATATATCGTCTCTTTTCTTTTGACGACGGCATAGATATGTAATCATGCTCGAATGCCAGGTAAGTATGTCGTCCCCAGGCAGCCCCAATATCGGGCCGGCTGAATGGAAGACGGCAAGGCGACAGATCCGGCACGTGGCTTTTCGCCAAACAATATGAAACTTTTATATATCCGGGCCAATCCAAACACTCTAATAAGCTACATATTACGTAGGGAAAAGAGATGTACCATGGGGTAAATTGCTGAAGAATTTGCCGGTTAACGGGCTGAAGGCTAAAAGTGACGTGTGGGGAAAAGCGTTGATCAGGGGTATCGCGGCATCAAAGGAATTGGTGACAGGGGTCTCCTTTTTCCTTTTCCCACAAAAGAAGGAGAACTCTGGGCTAACAATATAAAGAGCAAAGTATATCATTCTAGAAAAGTCCATGAGGAGGCTGACGCCCTTCGTGTTTAGACATCGTCCATATTTTCCAGAGAGCTTCCACATGTCCGAGACTGTGCTTCCATAGGAATTAACCATATTGCACCTATGTGGAGTCCAGGGCCTTCCTTGAATAGTGGTGCATCATGTCATAGCGGTGAGATGATTGACAACGGTGATCGACACCTATTCTGCGCTGTCCGCCCGGCCCATTTCATGCGGATAGCGAGTCTAGAATAAACCGGTTGGGCTCAAGAAACACAATTGCGCATTCAGGAAGAACAGGCGTGGCCTACCAAATGAACGGTCGGTCAATATACAAACACGCTCGCAAGAATTTTGCTGCTCTCAAAACGGACGCCGAAAAAACAAATCAATAACGAAATCCAAGGGACGATTTTGCGCCAGGTATTTCCTTTTTGTAAACGAAATGAATAAACTTCTAACCCCTCCTATGATGCACACTAAAGCAAGAGAATAGCCATGAATTGGAGGGTCGAGCCCAGTCTAATATGAACTTCTGAGCTCCGGTTCCCGGCGGCGAACGCTCGTTTCCAGTACCTTAAGACTCCTTGGCCTAGTCGCGAGAAAGAAGGACGTTAGCTTCCCTATAAATAAAGAACAGAAAGAAGCTCCCCTCAACCACACGTACTCCCTAGTTGTTCGACATCCCATTGTCTTCACCTGATTTGCTCTCATAGAAGTGAGAAGCCTACCCAGGCCTCGCTGGACCTAAACGATAAAGGCTTTCGCGGAGACCTCGGTTGTCCAGATTGAGGCACTTCGTTGGCTTGCGTTGATGTCACTGCTGCTACTATAGCGGCCGTATGAGGAGACCTGACTTGCAGCTGCTATTGGTATGGTTAGCCTCACCCCACGAAAAATTGTTTCCACGGAAGGGAAATCAAGAAAGAAGGTGGGAAGTTCGAGACTTACACTACGAAGAGAGTAGAACACGAGTCCACTGTTGTAGAAACAAACGGCCGCACCGAGGAGATAACGACGGGCTATAAAGGACGCCATCTCTGTGTGTGTTTCTATGTACGGGGTATATATTCCTATGGGTCCAGCGAACGATTCTTTGGTAAGGTAAGCTCGGGAAAAGTGTCGATTAAGTCAAGAGAAGTAGTTGCTATGAAAAAATATTAATACGGAACATGGTGCATGTTTACTTCTTGCTGTGAATATATAGAAGGATTGAAGTGAGTCAAGACCGCATCGAAACATAAATGATCCCCGGTACGGGCCGCAGAAGGTTTGCTATGTGCTCCGGTACCACAAACCTTATTGTCCTTTTCAAGGCTGCAAAATGAAAAGGGAAGGGCAGATCTGCCACAACCAAGAGACAGCAGGAGACAGAGCTTTAGCCCTTGGGCTCGTAACTGGGAGCATCCACGTTGCAGTCTGTAATTAATTGGCCAAGAAGCGTAAGAGGGCGTTGAAGAACAAACCTACCAAAACAGTCTTCTTCTTGTTTCGATCCACAAACAGCTCTCGCGGCTCCGAAGCTGGCCTCAGTCGCAACGCCTTTTTGGTAAGAACCCCTGGTCCGCTCCTTTCCAAATGTGCTGGTATTTGCACGATCAGAGTTTCCCCATTCAAGCAACGATCTTGCTCTTTTCTTGGGGGGACTCGCGCTCTCCAGAAATAATATTCTCGATAAACCGGTGCTTCGACTCGACTGGCAAGTTGTATTTCCACCGATTTACTGTTGAATATTTCATTCTGGCTGTGCTAAAAAGAGTCAAGTAAACGACGTGTGCAAGGAAGTGGCTGCGCGGATGAGCGTGTGTTTCCGCTACAGTCCATACGAACGCGCATATTTAAGAAAAACCCGTCATTTCAAAAGTTGAATAAAAGCATTCTGCTTCTCCATGCGTGCATTCGCTGCCGTTGTACCCAACGATAGGCGCAACCAATTCAAGAATTCGCCGCAGGTAATGGTGGGTGTCTAAATCGAGCATTCAGTGCAAAACAACTCTGGTGGACCTCCTATATCTTAGGTGTTTCGTCTTCCCACATATAAAAACTTGAACATCTTTGGGCCCAGGTCACATTCAGGACACACTCTCAGCCAGGCCTTTATGCAAGTATGGCTTTTAGGTTCTACTCCTTCCATATCACCATGCTTTCCGCTCGTTTATCTTCGACCAAGCGTTCAATATAAAGCTCCAATGCTATTTATTTCGCTCTCAGTTCTTAAAAGACAATGTTTTCACCTGTAGCGAAACCCAAGTAACAGTAGCTGGCAGCTAATTTACAAGGCTTCTAAGAATTATGTACATGACTTTCATCTGAGAGGCATTGGAAAATGGTGCGAGGGATTGCTAAACCCGCGATAAATGCTGCAAATGGGTTGAGCGCCGAGTGCCATTATGGAGTCATCTCATCCTCCCTTGCACTCGATGTTGCATATTTAATCGCATACCGAGAGGATCCTGTGATGAAGTACCATTGTTCACCACGTTAACTAGGATACTCTATAGCATGACCCTATGTCCTCCGGGATATCTATTTAACAAACGCTTTCTCGCGACCAACCACATCAGAATTCAGAGCAAAAGACTAAATCCTTCAGCAAATCACCAGCAAGAACATCGATACCAGCGGCCTTCGAATCCTCTATTCCGAACCCGATAATTAATACATCATCCTTATATCCGTGGTATTTCTGGCCCTGCGACTTCCAGCTCGTGGAAGTCACATAGAACATCTCCGTCTGGTTCCATGATTCGGAGCCCAGCCCAACGGAATGTGGTCTCTTTCCAGCACCGTGCGTTTCACGCCCATGAATCCAGAGCGGTTCCGTGGAGATGGCAAATATTTCGAAGGGAGCCGTTTGCTTAAATAGCATAACATACGGTTCGTAGGTGCTGTGGAATGAGTGGAAACTTTTGTGTTGGAATATGGTGATGATAAAGGTATTGAAATTATCAGCTTTGCATTCTGGATCCGAGCGCTCGCAAAGAGTAATCGATAATGAGTTTGTTGCCTGATGGATTGATTCGAGTTCTGCTGATGCGCGAGGCATATATTTCTCCATGCACTTCTCATCGTTAGCAGCAGCCAGGGCTGCTATGTCCATTCCAACGGAGCCATCGTACTCCAACTTCGCAAAAACTCGTCTCGGTGCGACATCGTAATGAATATACATTTGTTGGTTATTGTCCCAAAAAAGGAACCAATTCTTCTCGATAGGATTGTAAGGAGCAGCTTTTTGAAGCTCTGTGGGTACGCGAAACTCGTTTCCTGCGAAACCTTCAAACCCCCAGTCCACCAGTATCCGGAAGTCCAATATCCATTGCCCGAAGCATGTATAGAGTGAGTTGGACCCGTATATAGCGTATGGACTTTGCGGTCCATAGAATACCCGTGCGTCGTGGGGCCCAATGCTGAATGAGAAGTACGAGATATCGCCGGCGCACTTTCCAACATCACCGATGGTTGCGGCTATGGGCAAAATAAGCGGTGATTTGATGCAGCGCAGTGCGCCATCCTTGAACGTCGCGTCACATACCAGCTCCGCAAACCACACCGATTTCTCAGTAGAGCTTTTCTGTTGTTGCGCGACGATGATCCAGGTGTCATGCAACGATGGATGTGGTATTATATTGGGGTTACTGGCATTATGCTCTCCGAAGTCGATCATGAAGTATTTCCTATCAGCGGTCGAAACGGAAAACAGCTCACGATGCGTCCCTGACATACTTCCTTCGAGCAAGCCCGAGCCATTTGTAGCTTGACTGAAGCCATTTTCTTTCCATGTGTTGTCTTTGAACAGCCACGGGTTGAGGTCCCCACCATAGAGCTTTAGCCCGATGATGATAAGTAAAAGGAGCGGGCTGACAACTGGAACAAGCCCCTTCAACCCCCTGACCAACATTTCCGGAGTCCTGAAGGAAAGCAATCTCAACTGAGCAATTCAGCATCAGTGCAGTCGTGATGCCCTATCTGAGCATTGCAGCCAAAAAAGCACCCCAAGGTAGAAGAAAGTCGGAAAAGTCCGTTCCGGGGCCCTCAAAAGAAAATCGGTGTTTCAGTGCTTCTTCTGATGTCACTGATAACTTGAGAGTATCAAGGGTGGCGTACGAAGCAGAGTCAGGCCCAATGCCAGCTTTGGTCGATCGTCAAGCAGGAGTTGAATCCATACTTTGTATAGTGGGGGCCCCTGTCGTCAACCAAAAGGGTATTGACCTTGGTCGTGTTCCAGGGCAAATTCCACCATCCAGATTACTAGTATCTTGAAACCAAGATATTCTGAATAATGATTGCTGGATCCGGTCTTATAACCCAATTAACGCCCGCCACGTTATCAGCAGATAGATAGCCTTGCTCGGCAACGACTGCCCGTGGGTGGGAATGATGGTGTGTTGTATTGTATAGTGCAGGTTTTTAAGAAAGTTCACATGGGATGGCCTGATATCAAGGAAACGAGCTTGACTGGTAGTCGGTAGTTCGGTCACTCCGTGAAGTTGGTGCCATACGCCCGTATAGTTGCATGCTGAT
This sequence comes from Spiromastix sp. SCSIO F190, assembly GCA_014805645.1. Lineage (NCBI taxonomy): Eukaryota > Fungi > Ascomycota > Eurotiomycetes > Onygenales > Spiromastigoidaceae > Spiromastigoides > Spiromastix sp. SCSIO F190. The sequence continues at coordinate 1,747,572 of WXTY01000007.1, read as the reverse complement.
CTCACACACCATCATCCCGATGCAGAATGTCGGCATCATCCGGCATCCCTCCTCCGCACGTTCTGGGATTCTCAGCCCGGGAGGGGGGTTAGAGGTAAGGTCAGGAAACGGTTCCGCGGGGTTGTGGGTGTAAGTGGCGTTGCCAACATTTAACCTAAAATAGGCTCAGGGGTGGGTCCTGTCCCTGTTTCGGTCGAATACAGGACTTTCTATCAAGATATTATTATGACAAGGGTGACAATCACATGGAAATCAATTTCGAAAACCAAACTTTTACAGAGTAAGGTGGTCTACAAGTCCTTGCCCTGGGAAAATAAAGATGACGACTCCACAGCCAAGGAGTGACATCTGGGGCACTCGCATGCCGTTTCAGTTCGGAGGGTTTTCTACTCTGGGGATACGAGATGCTGATCTGCAATTTTACTCTGGACGTTACCATGTGAAGCTCGACGTTTGCTGAAAAGAATAAACGGTCGGCTTGCTTTTGCCATCTTTTCCTCGCTATTACTTTCCACCAACAACAATCTGGTGCGCTATCGGTGTTTAAGGTTGAGCAGGTTTTAGCTGTCGGTTCACACACGGGTGAGTTGCACCAGTGGGACTGACTGCCGCTGGATCACGCAAAGCTCCGGATCAGCATTATATTGTGTTCATTATAACCGCATACCAGATGCGCCGAGGGATACCTCATATTATTATTCTATGTACATCTGTAAGTTAAAAAATAATTTCAATAACGTAGCGTAGCTTCAGAATTTTGCTGGCTGAGGCGGAGCCAGCGTCTTCAGGTATACCCACTGGGCGAACCTGACGCTCGGTTCATCGATTAACCTGGTGCCAATTTCCGCAAGCCAGAGTGTGACTGGCAAAAGAACTATCTGTGGAGCGAAAAAGCTCACTTCCATTCCAAGTGGGCCAACTTTTGGAAGAGGAAAACGGTTACTCCAGCCAGGCATCTCCGCTGCATGCGATTCTGTGACCCAGCCTACTGCGGCGTAGAGTCGATCTCCCAAAGTCCAAAGAACAGGCCCGTGAACAAGATAGAACGCAAAAGATATGCGTCCAAGGTACTGGTTGAAGCGTGTCTCGAAAAATGCCTTAAGGGACGATATGTGTGGAACTGATGCGACGAGGAATGTTGCTGCCAAAAAGAGATAGAACCACTTGTAATCGAAGACGGCCTGAGGTTTCAGGTAGGATAGATAGTGCCATCCCGGCGAATCTCTCAATTGCTGATAGTCGGAATTCTGAGAGGGGACACCGCCTAGATATATGCTCGCTATGAGCATAACAGAGCACAAAAAGTCTTTTACCGGCTCCAATTTCAAGAGTGGACGGGGCAGGTTGTTATGGGCGGCGAGGAGGTCGAGATCGCAAAGCAGCATGCCAGCCACGAACATGGCGCAGTACCAGCCGTCCGTGATGTACATGAAGTAGAAAATAAGCCCTGCTTGACACCACAGCCGCGCATTCCTTGTGCACCTCGAGAACGCCATGAGCGAAGTATAGATAACAATTGAGCCTTTGAACTCAATGGGAATAGACCACGTGTGGAAATTGTAACTGAACCACGGCGGTTCACTTGTCGTAAATATGAAGCTGAAATTCTTGTACTCGGTATACCAACTCCACAGCTCTTTGGCGTAATTTGACTTGGGTTCCGGGGTTGTCTTTATTCGAAATGCGTGCCACGAGCTCATGTATAAAAATGTCGTGCAAATGACTGGAATATGAAGCCGCATCCATCTTCGAAACAATGCGGAGGCCACGTTATCTCCAAGGCTATAATATTCTCCCGCTTGGATCAAATTCAAAGGTTTCGTGGACAGCACGTACCCTGACAGGACGAAGAAAACGCTCACGGCAAAATGACCCCCGGAAAAGAACGTCCTTACACCAGGTAGGCAAACGAAGTAGCGCTTGTTATTGTATCCAAAAGCATTTTCAAATATTTCCTCTGTCCCTGTTGCGGTATGCGCCCACAATTGATGATGGCCCCAATATACCATGAAAGCCGCGAATCCTCTTATACCATCGAGATACGCTGTTCGTCTGGCTAATTGGCGTCTACCTCCCACCTTTGTCCAAAAGACAGGTCTGATAAGGTCCGCGCACCACTTTGTCGCGCGAGTGAGAGCTGGATCTTGCAATTTCGGCTTGATCGACTGCCAATATCCATTTTCTAATAACCTGTCTTGTGTAGCAGACATTTAGAAATGACCGAACGTTCAGTGAACGCTTAAAACGTAGGGGTATGTAGAAAAACCTCGCCCACAGTTGTAAGGGATTGAGATGCGGCTGTTGTCGAAGAAGTTTTTTGAAAGAAGAAAACACTATAATACCCACGGAGTGAATGCGTCTATAGGTCGACGCAGGTTCTTTGCCCGCCAGGCTGCCTCGAAAAAGCACAGGAATAGGCGATGTCGTCAGGCATCACATGTGGAATTTTATTTCTTTCCAACCCTTAAAACGGTATCTCTGCCGAAAGCCGCGGCATGATCCCTAGGAAGGCGGAATTGAGGTTGAAACTATATAAACTTTTCGCAATAGCCATTCGGAGACCTGGTTGCGGGCTGCAAACCCTGGTAGGCCCTAGCGCATGCCCAGTTGAAGTCGTATCTGTGCGGCCCCGACCCCAGAAGATCATCGCCTCTCCCCACTGCTTAGAGCTTATCACCCGGAATCCTGGCAATAAGGCGCACAGGCACAGCTCTTGTCAGGCCCATCTAGGATATTCGTTGTGGTTGTTGGAAAGTCGTACCTAGAACCCCCCTGAGTAATTTCCAGCGTCATAGGCGTGCAATTCCCCGTTAAATTACTCGCAAAAACCAGCTAGTAGACTTTTTGCACCCGATAAACCCATTCGAATTTCTTCAGTATCATTTTCATAAACCACGGGCTCATCCAGATGTTTTGCGCCGTGCCAGAAAACCCAGAACCCCCAACATCAAATTCGAACAATTTATAATACCCTTTTACGTCTACAAAGCTCGTGATTTGGAGGAGCCCGGCAACAAGATCTTCATGAGTCCTGGACATGCGACCTTCTCTCACATTGTACCCATGAATCTTTCTGGAATTCTAGAATGTGTCACGGCCAACACAACAATGAAGGCCGCAACTTCAAAGGCTGGTTGTCGTCTACCGAAACAGCTACAGAGAGCCCTGGCGGGGGCCATCACATTTGTGTTCTTTCTCCTCTATTTATCCACCACCGGATCCTTTGAGTTCGAGCCCAGCCAAAAAATCACATACCAGTCTACTATCAAGGAGGGCCAATTTCCGCGCAAAATATGGCAGACATGGAAAGTTGATCCGTTGGATTTCGAGCAAAGGGATCTGACAAAAGCGAGAAGTTGGGTCGCAAAGAATCCTGGGCATAGATACGAGGTTCTCACAGACCAGAACGACATCTATTACGTTGAGACTCATTATGGGCCGGACGGGTTAAACCGACCTGACATCGTGCAGATGTACCGATCAATCACAGCAAAGATTGTGAAGGCCGATCTGTTGCGCTACCTTGTTATGTATGCGGAGGGAGGAATATACACAGATATTGATGTGGAAGCTCTGAAGCCAGTTGACAGGTTTGTCCCGGACCATTATAGCTCAAAAGGCATTGATATGGTCATTGGCGTCGAAGTCGACGAGCCTGAGTTCGCTAATCATCCGATCCTGGGCGCAAAATCTCGATCCTTTTGCCAATGGACGTTCATGTGTAAACCGCGGCTGCCTGTTATGCTGAGGCTTATCGAGAATATTATGAAGTGGCTGAACGATGTTTCGCAGAAGCAAAATAAGCCGATCTCCGAGATAGAATTGGATTTCGATGAGGTTATAAGCGGTACTGGTCCTTCGGCTTTCACCGACGCAATTTTGGAGGAGATGAGTGCAAAAATTGGCCATACGGTGAACTGGGATCGATTCCATGATATGGCTGAATCGACACTTGTCGGAGGTGTCTTAGTTTTGACAGTGGAAGCTTTCGCAGCCGGCCAGGGGCACTCTGATTCAGGGAACCATAAGTCCAGAACTGCATTGGTGAAACATCATTACCATGCTTCGGGATGGCCCACAAAGCATCGTCGATTCAAACATCCAAAATACGGCGAAGTGGAAAGATGCAACTGGAATGCAGAGTGTGTCAGAGCATGGGACGAAAACACAGCCGCTTTCGACGCGCTCTCGCCACAGGAGCAGGCTAAGGAGCTTGCGATCCAGCAAGGAGTCCAGGAGGAGCGTGCCAGAGAGCTCGAAAAGGAGTTTATGAAAGTGAAAGAAGCGAAAAAAGCCCAAGAAGCACAAGAAGCACAACAACTCCTCGCCGGTCAATCACCGGAAGGACCGGTCGCGCAACCCCAACCGTTGCCTCAAGAATCTCTACAGCAAGGTGCTGCTCAACAGTCGCCTGCTGCTTGAAGCGTTTTCACAGATAACGAAGATCATGATCAGGGAAAGGGGACCGGAGTTGAGAAAAGAGATAGGCCCCAGGCACCACCTTATTATCTAGCGGATTCTACTTAAAGCGACACATTCAGGGTCGAAAGGTGATTCCAGCAATCGCAGGCAATGCAGTCATGATTCTCCGAATGCATTGACTTTGACCACCCTTTCCGCACCGCGAGAGTTAGCGGTAGCTTCATGGTGAAGGCTTTAAGCTCTTCCCGGCGCTGCGAACGTGATTGGCAAACTAGTCGATTATTCAAGTCGACATAGACATGTCACAAAGTGTTCGACTAGTATTAATGCACACAGATAATGCAAATTTCTCGAAGCTTTTGTAGATTTTGTTAGTTTATGATATCAAGCAAGTCGACGCCAAACCACCACATTTAATCAAGGTTTGGATAACGAACAAAATAGTCGCTGCCAACTGTAATTGTGTACTGGCATCTCGTCCAGGCCAGGTACAGCATCGAGCAGAATAATTTGCGAGTTCGTTGGCCACTCACTGGTCCAGAGGGGACGGACATCGCATCTATATTCGGAGACCACTATGTCCCTTCGTAGCATCGGCTGTGGTAGGAAAAGCTTCAGATAGATATGTTGCCGGCATCAACATTCCACTGTAAGCCTTTACGCTTAAGCTCGAGACCAGGAATAAGAAGCTGCTGTACGGTCGCGCAACGTTGTCATCGGCTGCCGAGTATGTTTGCCTTTTATTCCGTGGAAGTAGCGCGAATAACTCCTGGGCCTATATAGCATTGAAAAGAGCACAACAGCAGCTTGATCCGTATCGCAATCACTGTCTGAATATACACGTATGTTGTCACCTCAGATGGCGGTCAGGGCTGTTATTAATTGTTCCCCACAGTGCTCATCATGTTGATGAATCGGGCTGCTCGTCAACAAGGAAACCCCAGCATCTCATCTTTATCGCTCCCGAATGTTTTCAAATCGTGAAGACCTTTCCGGCGTAACCTGGCAGGTAAATAGAGCGATTGGGACTCAGGGTCGACATATTGCTGGGAAATATCTGAAGCTCGAGCTTTGCACGTCACTCCTCCAGCCTCAATGGGCGCGCTGACAGGGGGTCCGGGCTGACGGGATCTCCTGGCCAGTCGTTGCTTGCATTGGCCCCTTTGCTTCCTCAAATTGGGGTAAGCGTCGCATGAGCTCGTCTGCTTGCATCGTGTTATTAGTGGGATACTCCTTCGAGCGCGGGGGCTCCGTCCGAAATGTACTCTGGAGTACCTATTCTGCCCTTGCTATAGATTTGTCGGGCGACTCGATAATCGTGTACTCGTTTGTACATACATACACATGTGGCAGCTCTTATTTAATATGTTTGTTACCGCATTTACGATCGAAGACCCTGCTGAGGCCTCAGCTTCGTCCTCTTCTCTGTTCCTCCTACCCTACCTAATACCCTCCTAATCTCATTCTTTGGCTACGTGCGCTCTACCTTGGGCTGCCGTTGAGGTGTCATAGTACCACATGGCCCTGGATAACGGATGATGGATTGTTCGACTTGGCGAGGACGTCGATGCTGCGCGTTGCCTGATGCATCGATTTGCAGTGGTACCCAATACCATCTATTATGCCTGACCACAAACCTTGAGGATGGATGACAGGAGACCAATCGTCCTAGCGGTGATCCTCGCGTTATTCGCGGTTGCGACCAGCTTCGTTGTTCTTCGGTTCGTCTCAAAAATCGTAATCGTCCGAAGACTAGGGATGCATGACTATTGCATGCTTTTGGCCTGGGTATGCCGCGATCTTTCTATCGTACAACGTTGTTATATGCTGGTCGTCGAGATAAGCGGCGCTCGTGGAAATAAAAAAATTGTGCCGCTGACGTTGGGCAACAGGTTATTGCTTTCGGATTCTGTTTTTCGATATGCTTTGGCACGAGGAAGGGTCTAGGTTTGCACGAGCAAGATGTCCCTTCGGAGTCTAGAGTCCAACTTGCTCGGGCAATTTATACCTTCTCTGTACTTTACGTATGGATCTTGTTGACCCTTCATGTATGGCGATGATCTAACTCTGTTATCCGCAGAATCCTGCGTTGATGGCTACCAAGACATCCATACTAGTGTTTTATCTCACGTTGACCTCCCGAGACAAGGTTTTTCGTTGGGCAAACTATGCAACACTTCTGGCTGTAAACATTGCTGGCTTAGCATTGACGTTTCTGAACGTATTCAGGTGCAATCCAGTCAGCGCTGCATTCGAATATCCGATTTCACGCCACTCGCACTGCATCGATCTAGTCACATTGTACCTGTCCTCAGCGCCCGTGAACATTATAACAGATTTGGCCATATTCTTTTTACCAATGCCGGTGCTGACAAGGATGCAACTTCCCTTGAAACAGAAAATCATCTTGATTGTGACATTCAGTTTTGGATTTTTCGTCGCTGTGGTCGATGTAGTCCGTATTGCATACCTGCAGGATGCGTCCGTTGCAAAATTCCAAGCTGTGACCGAATCTCATGGCAGAGGGGATGATAGAGTCGTTGAAGATGATTTTTCATGTATGTTCTGGTAAATCTAGGCTACTACACAACGGCTAACCAAAACGAAGGGTACGCGGCGCTGTCATTTATGTGGTCAGCAATTGAGGTCAACGTTGGAATCATTTGTGCATGCGTACCAAGCCTCAAGCCGCTCGTTGCTCGGGTTATTCCGAAACTGATTCGAGATACGGAGGACTATAGCCACTCAGAGAATAGTCAAGGTAACTCCAATAATGTCGCATCGAACCGTTGGGACCGCTTGCAGGATGAGTATACATTGCAAACACTGCAGTCGCCGCCGACTGTCGTATACCGACGGAAAGAAGACTCAGAACGAAACCGACTGTCAGCTCAAAGCAACGGGGGGTGGGCTGTCAGTCTAGTGGAGTTCTTAACCAACCCCGGGACAGGGTCTCAATCTGCCAATAGTAATGGGAGAAGGCCTGGAAAGAAAACGCCATTTTTCGATTTTGTTAAAATGCGAAACCCTAAGAGCATGCTGAAGTTGAACAACAAAGAGTCCATACCCGTTATTGCAATAGTTACTGTTCTATTCTTTCTCTGGGGTTTTGCATATGGGTTACTAGATATCCTTAATTCTCAGTTCCAAGTCCTCGTCGAGATGTCCAACGCTGAGCTGACCGGGCTCCATGCTGCTTACTTTGGGGGATATATCATCGGACCTCTCTGTGCCAGATCAATACTAAAATGTTGGGGTTTCAAGGCAACATTTGTTATTGGCCTTTGTATCTACGCCTGTGGCGTATTGGTATTCTGGCCTTCAGCTGTGCTAGCTTCATTCGTCGCATTTTTGATGTCAAATTTGATCGTGGGAAGCGGACTGGCTGTCGTTGAAACAGCGGCTAACCCGTTCATTGCTCTCTGCGGCCCCATGGAGTACTCGGAGATTCGACTAAATATCTCACAAGGAGTCCAAGCAATTGGCGTTGTGGTATCTCCGCTGTTGGCTAGAAAGGCTCTATTCAGCCGTGCTACCGACGCCGCCTCTCTGATTGATGTACAGTGGACCTACCTAGGCATTGCCTTTTTTGATGTTTTGCTGGCGGTTTTGTTCTATTATTTACCTATCCCGGAAGCGCCTGACGAGGAATTGGCGGAGCTAGCCAACCGCCACCGCCACGTTAATTATGTCAAGATCGGTCAGTTTCGCGTTGTCTGGGTTACACTAGCCCTGGGGTTTTTGTCTCAATATTTTTACCTCGCTGGCCAGGAAGCCACCAACATGAACTTCACGGCTTTGGTAGAGTTTTTGGAACCAAAGTAAGCGAAGCCTTACACAGTGCCGCACATCCCCGCCAGCTAATTAGCAACACTACAGTTTTTCAGTAAATTCATTCGATCTCCAGGCTGTTGGCCATACTCTATTTGCAGTGGGCAGGTTCACAACAGCTTTCGCCCAAAAGATCGCCAAACCTCGCTGGATCCTACTGTTTCTGAGCATGGGAACGGTAGTAACGACTGCTCTTGCTATGAGTTTAGGAGGGTCTGCTGGCGTTGCTATGACTCTCCTGGTGTACCTCTTTGAAAGTGGCGTGTTTAGCTTAATTTTCGCTATCTCACTGCGTGGAATGGGAGAGCATACGAAAACGGCCGGTGCCCTGATAACTGCCGGCATATCAGGCGGTGCTTTCTTCCCGTTCATCTTGACACCTGCAACCGAGAGCCGCGGCATACAGTACTCTCTTGTTGTTCAACTGTCTGTGTTTGCTGCCAGTTGCGTCTTCCCCCTATACCTGAATCTTGTCCCTGCGGCTAGACGGCAGGTGGATCCAGTACCTGACGAGTACCTGCATAACTCTCGCCGTATAGACGACCAGGTTCAGCAAAGAAGCGATGCCGTTGCTAACAATGTTGATGAGTCCCCACTTCCCTCCTCGACGTTACCGACATATGTTCCGACTCGAAATAATAACGCAACCGACCCTTCAGATATCGTGCCTGGAGAAATGGGCATAATGCATGATTTGGCACCATGGCCTCCTGGCACGTCTACCAGCGGCGTTGGATGACCGGCTACCGACAGTTCTATATCTCTTGACTTTCACGACATCACGACTTATGAATTATATGCTCCTTTGGCGGCTGCTATCTATATACCCCTGGTGCGTTGCTTTCGTGTACAGTATTGTTTCACTGGAGAGGGTGTTAATGCGTTATCGCAAATACTTCAATGTTGTATACTCCATGACCTTAGCACTCTTCAGACGATCTAGACAAATGATTTTGCCTTTATCTTAATTGGCTTTGGATTGCCTTAATAGACCAGCTTCTAAATAGGTTCCGCTGCATTATCATGACCTATTGCCTATATTTCCTGCAGCAGGGAAGGACATAACACTCCATCGGAAGGAGTGTTTTCCCCTCCGTTTTCATATGCTCTTTCTAAGAAAGAATGCTTTTGCGGAAAGTCTTCTTGGAAAGAGCTACTCGACATCTTCTGCATTTCTGACACTACGATCCAATTGATTTATACGAGTCCAACATGCGAACTCTCCACTGCAGTTCATACCCAAACGGCTCTTTCTACGTCTCGAATTACTCACATACGTTACGTTTTGACTCCGGTACCATTACTCGATGAACTCGTTTGAACCACTTGCGCAATTTTGTCTGGAGGAAGTGGTGATGGGTACACAGAGTATAGAGGCATCTCGTTTCCTAATTAGTAACCTCATGCTCGGTCCGGACAGAAATTCTATCACACACGCCGAAAATATGTTTCATGACTGGCTGCATAGAGTTCGTGCAGCCGAACTAAACATAGCTTTATTTCTTAGTGAGCTTCGCGGATCAGATGGCGGCAGGATCGTGGCTCGCGCTCTAGGGACCTACAACATTGGGCTGCGCGTGAAATGGAAAGACGGTCAAAGCGATTGGTTTGCCCGAATTCCTATTCCCGGGCGGGTCGCATTTCCCGACGAGAAGGTGCGGAACGAGGTTGCAGTTATGAAATACGTTGAGGAGCATACAAATATTCCTGTCCCACATGTCTACGCCTCTTATAAAACGGGCGAAACGCCTTTTGACCTGGGTCCCTTGATTGTTATGGATTGGGTGGAAGGGACTAATTTAATAGACGTGTACAAGGATGCGGCGGCTAACCCCGAAGAACAAAAGGGCGTGTTGGGCAAGATCATGGAATGCATGGCAGACATCTTGTTGGAACTATGGAAGCTCGACTTCAATCTCATTGGAAGCATCGCCGAAGTCAAATCCGAATCTGGCACTGAATGGCAAGTTATGGAACGGCCTTTGACGTTGGCAATGAACGAGATGGTATCCAGTCACGGTCTGCCGCATACAGAACTTCCAACCTTGATGTATTCGAGCACGGCGGACTATATACTCGCCCTCAGTAACCTGTGCTGGAGAAATTTTCAGTTACAGAAGAACACGGCGAGAAACTCCGCCGACACCAGAAGGAAGTACTGCGCCCGGTTCATGATGGACACGCTTGCAGTACCGTTGTCTGATGCAGGAGAGAATAACGCTCCTTTTAAACTTTTCTGTGACGATCTATGTCCATGGAACGTGCTTGTCGATGAGAAGTTCAATATCACTGGTGTTGTTGATTGGGAGTGGTGTTACGCTGCTCCAAGCCAATTTGCAGGATCCGTTCCCACCTGGATAACAATGCAGCGTCCTGTAGACGGAATGCTACACCTCGGAATTGCAGAATATGACAAGCAATTTCAGTCGAATAGGAAGCGCTTTCTGGAAATCTTACGGCAGAAGGAGGTAGAGAAACGCATGGATATTTTCGAAAGTCCGCTCTCCGTTTCTATGGTTAACTCCACCAAGTACGGCACCCCGTGGTACAATTACGCTCGCCGCATGGAGAGAGGCATGGATGTGATATATTGGGTCTACCTGGACGGGAACGTCTACAGCCCCAACCCCAAGTTTGATTTGAGAGTAGAGCAAGTTTGTGACGGCGCTCGATATCACAAAGAGCTGGAGGATTTGGTCAAGGCCAAGATCAAGGATCGGAACGAGTACAATCGTGGACTCGGAAACGGAGAGGTGATTTATTATGAATATCCGCCGTGGGCCACCGTCGCGAACTGAGGCTGAGATTGGACTGTCCTGGGAAAGTTTAATTGTCGTAGCTGCTGCTTATCTGTCTTATAAATGAGTTGGAGCAACATTACTACCACCGTACTATTTGGAAGCAGGCGGTTTTGTAACCAAGACCGAGATATTTCAGCGCTCGTGATGGATGTTTGTTTCGAAACCTCACCAGAAAAGATAGAATTTGCATGTAGATGCGGAGTACGTGTTGTGTTATGAACTGCTTAGGTGTGAGGCAGCATGTGCAACATGCAATATATGCTCTGCAAAGACCTAGTCATTTATACGTTTTGGAGGCTTGGAAAGAGAATATGGTCGTAAGGTTAACACAATTACATTCATGAAGTACGTACACTGGCTAAGGAAGTCAAAATCATGACGACATGAAAACTTCTACACAAAACGTCGAGGAAACATGGAACGCATCAACACCAAGACATAGGAAAACTGGCAAGATAGGATATACATCCTCTGTTTTATTGCCTTAGGCTGAAGTCACATTTGTGTCTTTGCTGCGTATCGTCGGGGGCATCTAGTTTAACCACTGCACATGACGCACGCTTCTTTGTTCTCGATGCTGCCTATTTGATCAGGAGAAGGCAATTAGCACCTATTCGTATCCAGAAACAATACCCGGGAGTGTAAACTTACATGCGAGAACCTTTTGCGAATAGATGTCTTCCTCAGTCTGACCCTCTTCGCCCTCCTTGGCACTGTCCTCTTCGGACTCCATGGAGGTACCGTTCGTCGATGGCCCACGGTTTTCTGCCTCATTGGACGCAGCATTATCTGGAGTGGCACCGGCATTAGGACCAGCAACCTCTCCATTACGTTGCTTTTGGTCGTACATCGGTCTTGGGACGGCAGAATACGCATTCGAAGCGGATGGCGTCACAGAGCGCTTCTTGGCCGACCCGTGGACGCGAGCCGTATTGCTATCTTCAACCTTTAGCTGCTCCTGGTCGACGGTGAACTGAATAGGCGCGCTCGCTGCCATAGTGCGGAGATAATACATTCCGGTCTTAAGACCAAGTTTCCATCCGGCGAAATGCATGCTGGTGATTTTACCCATGGTTGGCTCCTTCAAGTGGATGTTCAGAGATTGGGATTGGTCAATGAATGCTCCCCGATCAGCTGCCATCTGGACGATTGTACGTTGTGATATTTCCCAAACAGTCTTGTACAAAGCCTTGATATCGGCAGGAATGTTGGGAATGTTCTGAATCGAGCCACCTTCCGCAATGATACGGTTCTTCATGTTGTTAGACCACAGCCCCAGGTCAACGAGGTCTTTCAACAACCATGGGTTCACGACCTGGAACTCGCCAGCGAGAACACGTCGTTGGTAAATGTTCGATGTGTAGGGCTCGAAGCACTCATTGAATCCGAGAATCTGACTGGTGCTAGCAGTCGGCATTGGAGCGACAAGCAAACTGTTGCGAACACCATGCCTGGCAATGTCGGCCTTCAAAGCGTCCCAGTCCCAAAGGTCGGTCGGCGTCACGTTCCACATTTCATACTGCAGAATACCTTGAGAGACAGGGGAACCTTCATAACTGCTATACGTGCCTTGTTCCTTTGCCAACCCGACAGAGGCTGTTAGAGAAGCATGGTAGATGGTCTCAAAAATCTGGGTGTTCAACTGCTTGGCTTCAGGTGAATCAAATGGGAGTCTGAGCGCGAGAAACGCGTCAGCAAGTCCCTGAACTCCGACAGCAATAGGACGGTGGCGGAAGTTGCTGCGGCGTGCTTCCTCGACAGGGTAATGGTTGCCATCAATGATCTTATTAAGATTGCGAACAACAACTTGAGTCACTTCATGAAGCTTCCCAAAGTCGTATTCTCCTCGCACGGCATCGACGTAGGTGGGTAAAGCAATGGAAGCCAAGTTGCAGACAGCGACCTCATCAGGCGCGCAGTATTCGATAATCTCAGTGCAAAGATTAGAGCTTCGAATAGTACCGAGATTCTTCTGGTTGCTCTTCTTGTTGCATGCGTCCTTGTACAGCATGAACGGGTTACCAGTCTCCGTCTGGGCTTCAAGAATAGCATACCACAACTTCTGGGCCTTAACTGTCCTTCGACCCCTGCCTTCTTGTTCGTACCTTCACAAATAGTCAGCAAATATAGCGGTGCAAAACAGCTGGTCATGTAGAGCTTACTTCTCATAAAGTGCCTCGAACTCTTCACCATAGACATCAGCCAACCCAGGTGCCTCATTGGGGCAGAACAACGTCCAATCACCGTTCTTCTCTACACGCTTCATAAACAGATCAGGCGTCCAGAGGGCAAGGAAAAGGTCTCGAGCTCGGACTTCCTCCTTGCCGTGGTTCTTCCGGAGATCCAAGAACTCAAAGACATCGGAATGCCATGGCTCAAGATAGATAGCAAACGCGCCTGGGCGTTTGTTGCCGCCCTGGTCTACGTATCTGGCAGTATTGTTGAATACACGGAGCATGGGCACAATTCCGTTGGAAGAGCCGTTTGTCCCGGCAATGTAAGACCCTGTGGCACGAATCCGATGGACATTCAAACCAATGCCACCGGCGGTCTTGGAAATCAGAGCACACGTCTTCAACGTATCGTAAATGCCTTCGATGCTGTCATCCTTCATGTCAATTAGGAAGCAAGATGCCATCTGCGCCTGGGGTGTGCCTGCGTTGAAGAGGGTAGGAGAGGCATGTGTGAAGTATTTCTGAGACATCAGGTTGTAAGTCTCAATTACACTTTCGACGTCATCTCCGTGTATGCCGACAGCAACACGCATGATCATGTGCTGTGGGCGCTCAGCAACTTTGCCATCTATCCGAAGCAAGTACGAACGCTCAAGAGTTTTGAATCCGAAATACTGATAGTTGAAATCCCGATCGTAAACAATGGCGGAATTGAGTTCGTCTGCATGTTTCATAACTATCTCACGCGTTTTCTGGGATATCATGGGGGCCGGTCGTTTGTTTTTCGGATTGACATAGTGGTATAGATCATCAATCACGGACGAGAACTGCTTCTTTGTCTGTTTGTGAAGGTTTGAGACAGCTATCCGAGCGGCAAGGATAGCATAGTCCGGATGCGTGACGGTCATGTATGCCGCAGTCTCAGCTGCCTGTAATTTAAAGAAAATATATAATTAGCTCAGGTGTTCTATGTGGGAAAAAAAAGTCGAATGCTTACCAGGTTGTCAAGTTCGATGGTAGTTACGCCTTGATAGACGCCAGAAATGACCTTCTGGGTGATGGCAGCAGCATCAACATGGTCTGGATCAAGGCCATAACAGAGTCTCGAGACACGAGCTGTGATCTTATCAAATTGGACCCGCTCCTTGCGTCCATCTGCAGACAGATACGTCAGTCGACGGAGGTTCAAAGTCGGTGGCAACGCGGAATTTGCGAGAAAAACGCGGTAGAGGAGGAACTGGAAGGGCACATTGGAATACGAAATAGCGTACCTCTCTTATAGACGAACATCTTGAATGGTTTCCCTTAGGTTAGCGTCTGGAAAAGATCCCTCTATCTTCGACTTGCGGCGTGGTGACTAGGTTTGAGCTATTAGAATTACAGAGCGGATAAGAGAACGCGTTGTACTTTCAATCAAAGACGAAGAATGGTAACACGGGAAGAAAGGAGGGAAGATGCTGATTCCAGCAGACTGAGGAGCAAGAGAAAGAAGAGAGAGAGGAGGCGAGCAGCAGCGAGTTTTGATGTCGAGACGCGTCGGGAGAAAGAAAGACGCGACCCTCACGTGTTGCCTTAATTGGATGTTCACGTGACCCGCGTTGTTTACGCTGATTAATGTCTGACATCTGTAAAACGGGCTAATAACACAAGATACAAGGACAAAAGTATACGGTATATATGTAGATTCAGCCTGCGTATCAAACGCACCAGTATCCGTCTAAGCTTCGCTATATTAAACCACAAACAAACAAGTCACAGATGTACCTCAATATGATAGTGTACATATATATACTAACTGATCCTTCTTAAATAGCAGCAACGAAACCGAGCATAGCGACGACAGCAGCCACCGCAAGAGAGTCGGCCTGTTGGACCATGCCGGCGGATCCACTGTCGGTGGGAGATGGAGTGGCACCGGAGCCGGAGCCGGAGGCAGAAGCAGAGCCAGAAGGAGCGGAGGAGGTTTGGAAACCGGTGGGTGAGCTAGATCCAGTGCCAGTTGGCTCTGAGGTGGTTGTAGATGTGGGAATGAGCTCTATGGCGAACAAGACGTAATTAGCACCTGCATTGTATGAAATATCCAGTGATCCAGAGACCGAGCAATCGTGTCGAGCAATAAACCCGGGGAAGACATTGATATGCGAGGAAAGCAGAACGCACCAATGTCCTTGCCGGCATCCGAGCAAGCTTTCTGAAAAGCCTTTAGAGCAGCATCGACCTTGCCCTCATCGCAGACGTTGGTGATCTCCTCCTGGACGTCCTTCGATTTCTTGCCACAAGCCACGTCGAGATCGGCCGGTTGTTCAAGAGTGCTACCAAACCAGTTAGTTAAGAGCATAACAAAGCTTAAAAGCCCCTCTCTTTTTTGTTCGTCCAAATGAGGACAAGACAGAATTAAACATACTTGACAGCAGCAAGAAGGCATCCTGGTGGCACCGCGGCAAATACAGCGTTACAAAGAGCCAAAATGGCAATGAGGAAGATAGACTTCATGGCAAACATGTCGGAAGAAGCGCTATGGACTGGCTGACGTCGTCAATTGATGGAATTCGGGAAAGCTGAAATGACTGTGGGAGGATTCGGCTGAGAAGCGAGGTTGCACTGAGAAAAAAAGAATGAATGACAAGAACGCAGTATCTAAACAAGATGAGTAAGGAGTGACTCGAGAAAACGCAAATGCAGTAAAGAAGGACTGGCAGAGAGAACGCGAGGAATGCAGCGACAGAAGGAGTGTCGTTGAAGAATCGGGGAAGGACGGATGGTTATTGGCCAGTCCCTGCCAAGCCATCAGGGGAGACTGCTTATGTAACACTTCTGCTCTTCGGGTTGTTTGTAGGAGTATACTATAACAGCAGGAAGAACGGCTGGATAGTGACAAGATGACAGACATATGTGAAGCTGTTACCGGGGGTCCTTTCTTTGGCACTACGAAGCTGATATATGTATCCAAGCAGCCCTCTTGGCTACGAGCATCACACCTTCCAAGCATTGTCCTCCCGACTGACAACCACCTCTGCAACATCCAATCGGAAATCCACAATCTCCCGTCCATTCACCAGATCATTCTCCAGCGCCCTCTTATTCGCCTCCTCCTCATCCTTCGCGATCCCCGCTGCAACATGCCTCTTAATCAACCTCTTCCTTGCCGTCTCAAAATCCACCTCCACAAACCATAACTCGTCCATGAGATTCGCAGCTTCTGTCCACGGCTCCTTTCCAAGACTGAGATAGTTGCCCTCGAAAAATATAGCTCGCGCCGTGGGTGGGATGGGCACGTCGTTCTCCACGGGGTCCTTGACAGCGTGGTCGAAACTAGGCGCGTACATCGGGACTGACGTAGGAGCTATCGGTTCCCGGAGGTTTCGCACCAGACGCGTGAATTTTACGGGGTTAAAAGTGAACGCTGCACCACGTCTGGCAATGGCGTGCTTGGGATCTGGCATGGCGGCCAGCTCAACGCGGGAGAGATGGTATCCGTCCATTGAGACTGACACAGCAACAGGTGGTTCCGTGGGATATTTTTCAGAGTGTAGCTGGTTGATACGTTTCGCCATGAGAGCTGCCAGAGTCGTTTTTCCGGAACCGGGTATGCCGCTAATTGCAATCATGAGTCGTGCGGTGGGCGGTGTGTTAAGGAGCTTCGCTGTATTACCGAATGTACGTCCTGTCAGTTACCCGCTTCTCCTGGTAGGTTTGAATTGTCGATAAGGACATAAGGGCATATCTGAGAGTAAAGTGGTCTCCCTTACCCCATGCCTTTTCGACCAGTCTTTCAACCTGCTGGTCCATCTTGTTCTTGCAGTAAGTGCCAATTCGCGATCTATCTGGGCGCCAAGACAGTAGAAGCACGGAGTTTGACGAAGGGCAACTGTTTCAATAGACCTCGCTAGTAAGTCAGCGCATTTCCGTCATACATTATTCCCCGCTCTGGCTGTTTTGCCCCATTAAGCCCAAGCTCTTTGACCAAAGCAAAACGTGCATTGAACCAGGAATCATATAGACGGAACACTGACAAATCCAGAGGGGACCGGTGGACCATACAGTCTAATCCAGCTTTACTTCCAGAAACGAATGACTCTCTACGACAGTATAAGAACAAATGGACGTTGCAATCCGCTGCCATTGACATTCACAGCGGAGTGGGGCCAAGCAGATTCAGAACCACGTGCCTATGACAGGCTTGGCGGCTTTTGAATGGGAAACACCATGCTTAGCCCATTATAGCTCTGATACTATATAGACGAGCTCTGTTACCATCATCAATTTATTGAATTGGGACCAATGAAAACTACCAAGGTATGTACACGTCATCTTGAAGCTAGCTCCAATGACACCATCAAAAAATCCCGGCACCTCAAGAAATCAAATCGCTGGGCCTACATCAACACCTTGCCTCCGAACCTTTATAGTTAGAGTTTTCCGGATCTCGCTATTTGCTTTCCCCAAGTAACGCTCAGATCGAAAACTCCAGTTTAAGTTGGCACGGACAACGTTCTTCAGCCCATGAAGGTACTGCTGCACCTGGCTATCAATATCTTGGCCCCAGCTAGGGAGCTCTGCTAGGGCCAAGTACCAGTCGCGGGTGCGTGCTACGATCATGTCGCCAATGTGGCTGAACGCGCTCTGTGCGCGCATTCCGGAACGCCGGCAGATGGCTACCACATTGTGGGTTACATTTTCTCGCTATATTGACTCTTGGCGTTAACTCGAAGGCTCTTCTATTGAGGGAAGCGAGGAAACTGCTTACCTCTTCTTTGCAATATGAGAGGACGTCATTTTGCCTGTATGGTTTTGTTGTTTTGTTGAGCACACCTAGCTTGGGAATTTATAATGAGGCAAAGTGGAACTCACAGCAAAACGAGGTCTATGGATATTTGTTCAAGCTTCTTGAGGCTTTCGCTTTCAAATACATAGTCAGGGAGGTTCAGTTTATGTGCATATCTATTTGGATTTTGTACACAATCAGTGTAAGTAAACCGTTGATACTGGAACCCAAGGAGGTGATCCAACTTACTCTACCAATGCAAACAGCGGCGAAACTCCCGCAGATTGCCGGCGTAGTGCCAGCATCTCGTCAAGGGTTGGGTCTTTGCCAGCCGAGCGGGTGTAGACCTGCTCGATGCATCCATTGCAATAGTCTCGCATGGCACTGGCGAATCTGCGCCGCACACCTTCGGCGGTTGCCACATGAGTTAATTGCGCGTTCAAGCCTAGCAATTCAAGGAGACCGACAAGGAGGGACTATGGGTTGCTTTACCTGCAGATGAGGTCTGCGCGACCAAAAAATGTCAGTATGAGTGTTTTCGAACTCATATCGGATGGGGAGACTTTCCTTGGCTATCCGATACCACACTGTGTTGTGCACTTTAACAAGAGGGTGCTCGTGATTTCCTGCATTTTCTGGATTCATACCATCGAGCAAACTATTCAGTAATTCTTGTGCGCGTGTGGGATCTTCTCTCAAGCTGCCATTATCGAACACTATGCCAGTTTAGAATCATCGCCCAATGATATACCAACGCAGCTTCGGAATACCTACTGTCGTCAAATGGGAAAACCTATTATGAAAGCACGGCATTCGTTAACATGCTTAACGAACGATATGAACCGAACATCATGCAGTACGTACCCAATTACCCCAATCGCACACAGTGCGCAGCTCTTCAGGCCCAGCAGCCGGGACCGTGATCGAACAAAAGAAAGAGAAGTCGGTTTTCGAAAGAATTCTTCGATTTCGTTCGTCGAAATTGCATTCGCTGTTTGTTTCACGGTCCCTGTTAGAGGCCGGCTGCCGGGATACTTTTCGGGCCTTGCTTATCCGAGCTCACCTTGAAACCCATTCTTCCGATTCTTTCCTCACTTGCTCATAGTGAGGATTGACAGCCGGCGTCTTGGACAGGAACAGGATAAACATATCAGGGAGGTGGACTCGAATATATCTTTCCTCCTCGACTGGTTTCGTCGTTGGCGCCAGCGCCGGCATGTTGTTGACCTGAGCAGTGGCCATATTGGACGAGCGCAATTCCGTGGATATGATTGGATCAAATCAAAGGCCCGTTAATAAGAGAGACTTACGGCGTTTACACAAGGACAACAAAATTGTAACGAAAAGCGCATTTATTATATTACCATGTTGCTGCAAGGGCATATCCTTCGGCCAAAAGTGCTTCATCCTCGGCGTGATCCATCCTCAACTTGCCCCACTGGCATCCACAGCATCCACAACCTAGCTGAGATATCTTGTGAATGTCTTGATGATTGAAGTGGGGGTTTGGAAATGTGGTTTGCTTCGTATATCTTGACAAAAAAACACTTCGGAAAAGCCCGATGTTTCATCCAATTGAATCTGCCTCATAAAGTCTCGAGCACTTGATAGAACACGATGAGAATGACACTAACATCTTGGCAATTCCACAATGTGAAGAATACCCATGGAGGTGGTCACGACAATTCGGGGTTGATATGCGCTTATCGCGCCTCCAGCCACCATGCTCCAGAATGCACTCATGAATTTTACAAAGTGGCAGCACCTCAATTCTACTGATTCTCGCGTCATAATAGCATATTGGTTTCATGTGGAGCTTGTGTCGTTATACATATCGTTGCTATTATCATCTCCCACAAGTTCGCTCTAGGCAACTATTTCTCGCGATGGTGAATTTTAGCTGACTCCATTTAACATCACCGCTTAACACTAGCTGGAATCCGTCCAAGGTCGGAGGAGTCTTTGAGGCGACCACGTGGAGATAGGGTCCCTCGCTGGTGTCTGAAGATCTTGTTGAAGCTCATGCCCCGGAATGCCTTGATGCAGTAAGGCGGAGACTTCCCCGCCTTATTCTCTGGCACTCCTGCCCTCGGCGAAAATTTTATTTTATCTGTCGCGTTTTATCGCATACCGGGGTGGGAAGTCATGTTGTGTTCAAATGGTTTGTTCCTATTCATCCAAGCTTTTCGCCTTTTCCGCTGCGAGGTTGTGAACATACGGTCCATTGCTTACATACATATTTTGGCTTATTTTGCCCCCTCCCGTACTTTTTCTTGAATTCAGTGAAATACCCAGAGTAGTGCATGCATCAAAGCATACAAAATGGCGTCAACTCAGGTTTCTTCTTCACCAAAACCGGGAGATCAAATCAACAAATGGGGATACTCTCTTACCTGGACAGAGCAACATCTCAGTAAAGCAGAGGCCGATATCTTGCGCCAAAAATGTGACACCGTTGCAGACGCGGCGTTGAAACGCTTACAAGAAATCCGGGCTAGCAAGCTGGAAGAGAGCAAGGCAAAGGGAATCGATTCTGCAAAGCATAACGATCTGTATGCGATCCTTCGAGATCATCATAGGGAAGACCAGGCATTAGAGCAGTTATGGAATGAAGTACATTCAGTACCCGCCTGGGTGGACTGGGAGCAGATTGAAAGAGGCCAGAAGTTTTGGTATCGTTACGCCCTCGCCAATATGGCCGGGTTTGCGTTGCAGGGGTTTTTCGCTGAGGCTGCTGTAAGACATTCTTTTCTACCATGACTTTGCTTAGAAGGAAGGTCCTTGAAATCGATATTAATTTACTTTCTACCAGGCATCGCCGGGGGCGGTCCACGTTCTCACCCGAACAGGCGGATTTTCTACAAGATCGCTGCTAGGGAGACTGTTGAACACTTTCCAGTGGCTGATTCAAGCAACATATAGCCTTGAATCTATTAAGCCTGGCGGCGAAGCGCACGTCGCAACTGTTCAATTGCGACTTCTGCACGCTTCAGTTCGACAGCGTATTTTGAAGCTGGCTCAACTGCGCCCGGACTACTACGACGTCGAGAGCGTTGGCGTGCCTGTCAGCACGCTAGATTCAATGCATTCTATCTCCACGTTTGCATGCTGTCACATGTGGCTTCAACTTCCCAGGTTCGGCATAACTCCAAGAAAGGAAGAAATTGAAGATTACATTGCGTTCTTCCGGTACTTAGGCTACATGCTCGGGACGCCTACGACGCCGTTCTTTGAATCGGCAGACCAAGCCAAGCGGACGATGGAGAGTATGTATGTTAACGAGCTGCGTTTGATTGAGTCGTCACGAGTCTTGACGCATAACCTCATGCAATGCGTCGAAAATTTGCCATTTCCCTTCGCGATATCAAGAGGATTCATGGAAGCTGGTTGCCGCTGGATAAACGGGGACGAGCTCTGTGATGAGCTTGACATGAAACGCCCAGGGATTGTCTCGTATTTGACCTTTAGCGGCTTTTGCGTGCTCGTTAAGGGGCTAACTTGGGCCCAGCGGACAACGCTTTGGGTTGACGAACTTATCATTGACGTAAGTGTTCCTTGAGTGTCGCCATATTATTACTTGTCCTACGAGTCAGCCATCCTCGTTCTACCATTGAAACACCAATCTCACTTCTTGCGAGCAGTTCTTCCGGGCGCGTATGTATCACGGCATCGTGGAGCGAAAGTCACGCTCCAGTTTCAAGTTTGTCCATGTTCCGCAGCTTGGCAAGAAGACTGGAAAGGAAGACCACCAAGCTCACAAGGCGGGTTCCCTTTCTGGAAGTCTTCTCCTGCCCGCATTCATGGCGATGGGTCCTATTGAGTGCTTTTTTCTCGCCATTCTCGTCTTGACCAGCTGTGGGGTTGTGAGTTGCTTTGGAGGCATGGCCTGGATCTGTAATAAGATCCTGATAGGCAGAGCTCTTGGGGCTTCGCTTGCGGCGTGACAAATTGAATCTGATACCACCTTGTCTCGTGGGTTGGGTTAGTGTCTCCTTCCTGCTGATCAGCTTTGTCTGAGAATGCTTCTGAAAGAAGGTTTACAAGACCACGAACATCATTATGTGTTTGCCTTCGGTTCTTCAGATCGTTAAATTAGGTTAAGTTAGCATGATTTAGTTTATACCATGACGCACAACAGAAACGAGATTCATCTGTGGGTGTAAATATGATTGGTCAGCAAAAAGCACCCTTGTTAATTTTTAGGAAGTTCAGATCCTCAATTGGTATTTTCATCCACCCGAACCGTTTACATGGGGTTGTTTTGGGTCGGCGGAGTCTTCAGTTCCTGCTGACATTGCCATGTCGTCCCCCATTCCTCTAAAGTGGTGGTGTATTATACGAGACAGCTTTGTCAATGTTGGCCCACGGCTGCCTGGGCGATGCGCATCTGGTGGCGCATCCAATCCAAAGCAGACATGACGGGATCTGGTTTGTGTCAGGGGAAACACGCCATTAGCGAGAGTCATCGCTCCTTTTGCTTAGTAGTTTGTTAGTCTTCCACCTGTTTAGATATTTGTCATATTGGGCGGAGTTTGCCAATTTTTTCTATCTGAACCTTATGGAAACAGCGCTTTCTGCGTATCCTCCGCTCCTGTCTGGTGCTGATCCGGATAATTTCATATTTTCGAAGCAAGTCAAACTTCTCTTGCGAGTGACTGGGGAAGCGGCTGAATGCGCTTCGGGTCAAGTAGAAACGACGGAGGGGGAATTGTGCACCGGCGCTAGTCCACCATGCATCCAAACTCTCACACCTTTTTGGAACATTCTATAAACCACCTTCATAAATAAGTTATTATTATTATTATTATAATTGTTGTTACCAAGTCCTCACAATCCCCACAGGCAATTGGGTAACGATTGATTGCATCATTTCGCATGAGGTCGTGGTGTTTACGAAGTATTCACTTTACTGTGTACAGGAATTCTCCAAGTCGAAGTTCGGAGACAGACTGGCGAGGTGGATACCAGACGGTCTCCACCAGCCTGGATATGCGGACTGTAAGCTGTTGTTGATTTGTTCTTCAGAGCAACATGGGGCGAAATTGTCGAAAGTTGTCCGTTATCTCAAATATTCCAACTTCTTAAACTCTGGATTGAGGGATATCAATGTAGTGTGAAGACAAAAACTCTCTTGCCGGGTTCTCAGCTGTGCTGGATAAGCGTCGCTGACTCGCCGCCATATTTTCCCTGAAAAAAGCCATTCAATGTTGCAAAACGTGAATTGGTGAAGGTTTTCCAATCAGTCGTATGGCGGAGCCGAGCGGATGATCATAATCTAATTAGGTTCATGCTAGTGGAACCTCGCTTAGGATAAGCGGATTACCGGATTTGTATATAGATTGCACTGTATTTAGATCGTACAAATCACCAAGGATTTGTACCACAATTATACTATTTATACCTTGTAGATCAGCTTAGCTACATGCTTTATTTCCTCTTCAGGAAACCCCTAAATATACTTATTATATATAGCCTTTGTGGCCGAGCCTCGGTGGCTCAAGCGACCAGTATTTCAAACATTCAAAGTCATTCGGGTGGCCTCTCGCCCAACCAAAACGGTTCCCCTCTAGGCGATGGGGCCAGGTGGGTTGCGGGGATCTCAGTGCAAAAACTCTGGGCCATTATCTGATTTAAGTGACAATCCAAGTTCACAAACAACATCCCCAATAATAACTTTCCATGCCACCCTCAAAATACAGTTGGATCGAAACAGAATTGCGAAAGTGTGTTGCTGAGGAGATAAGTGGAAATAAATCTCGGTTTCCCTCCAGGACCCACCTGGTTTTCAATACTGACGAGAAACCTTGCATCAATGATGAGGGCCAATACAGAAATGAGGGCGACACCTTGTCAACGCTCGCTCTCAAGTTTAACATGCCTTCCGTGTACACGCCTGGTACATACGACCACAGGACATGGAAAACAGGGCTTCCCGTCCGCTCAGCCGTACTTAAGCCATGTGCCGGCAAGTAGTTGGGTGGTGACCACCAGCGAATGCTGTTGTATGTTTTTTCCTTTTTTGGTCTTCCGGAGGAAGAGGAAGACAAGGACCGCCATTGCTTTGTTTGTCGGAATTCTGTAATTATTGCAGTCTTTGCAGGACGGACTTTGGCCACTGCAAAACGATGGTTAATTCCCATTCCAGTCCCTTGTTACCTTGGCCGTAGGGGCTGCATAGGAATATTGGAGCCCGCCAATGGTTCATTCATATAGCTATAGAGAATGAACCGTGACACCAGATGTGGAACGTGGACCACTAAGAGATATGCGGGAGCTGGAATCGAGTGGTGAGATTTCATGGTGGATGTTAGGATACTCCTGGGTGGTCCGCTTTGCTTGATATCTATCTCTATAAGTCAACATCTTCGCAGCCGACGCAACCGGGCCGACATAATGGCGTCTCACAATCGGGAAAAAGCCGAGGGTGCTGTTGACGCACACACGGCCACGGTGGAAGAACAGACAAGCGCAGATAACCAAATCTTAGAACAGGGGGATGGGAGAGAAATCCGTGACCACACCGATGAGATTACCCATGGAATCCAGAAACTCGAAGCTACAGCTCCAACATGGTCCAGAAAAGCCCTGTATGGTATATATACCTGGCATGTCTCCCGAAGTACAGAAACTGTTCTATTAAAAGGATTAGTACAGTTATTCACTTAACCATGATTATTGGCCGAGATTAACACATGGTACCCCTTTATAGGGTCTGGCCGTGTTTCTTCGTCCTGTCCATGCAATCATCCATTGGCAACAACATGATCTACCGTGCATATACAAACTTCGCTTCGACACCTCAAATATCCCAAGCTTATATCGTGTCGACCATTGTTGGTGAGCTTTTCAACTTGCCATTGCAAAGACTGTGAATATTTGGGGCTGCATCAAGGGTTTGCTGGGATTTTGGCGGTTTTCATTCTTGGACTCATCATAGACGCCTCCTGTGACGGTTCCAACGGGTTTGCTGCTCGTTACCGCCTTATATTGGATTAGCCATTCGGCCCTGGACTTCATTCTCTCCGTGGGTTTTCGCCGACGCATCCGGATTGAGGAATCGTGCTTTCGTATATGCCTTCATCAGTACGCCGACCATCTGCATGGGCGTGCTAGCCCGTCCATTGCCCAGACATCCGTTGCTCACTCAACTTGGCGCCGAGGTTATGGTTGTTTTGCCATTCTTACCATTATTATTTCTGTGCCGCTCGCCGTCGTTGTCAAATTCTACCAATGCAGGACCGGGAAGCTGGGACTTCTCATGCACACCTCAATTGACCGAACCACGGCCCAGTTGGTCGCCCACTACTTCCACGAGTTTGACATAGTTGGCGCTTTCAGACTCATGGCTGCGTTTGGTCCATTTTCCTCACTTTCCTCCTTCGATCTTACGGGTTTACCAGATACTCATCGGCAATGTTTATCGCTATGGCACTTGTTGGACTACTGCTTTTCCTCGTATTCACTTTCGGGGAGTACTACTTTGCCAGGGCTGCCTTCATCCGATGGGAGTTGTTCAAAAAGCGCACAGTTCTTGGAGCTTGTGTCCTAGCGGCCATTATTTTCTTCAACTACTTCACGTGGGACCAATACTCGTACCACTATGCGCAAGTGGTTTATAACCTCGACACCTCCAGGACTGGATACATGACAGATATATATCGCGTTGCTCGATTCTCCGGGTGGTCTTATTTGGTATTTGGATTCATCAAACCAAATACTTCAAAAATGTTTCTCTCTTCTTTGGTGTGCCACTACTGTTACTTGGCGCAGCTCTTATGATTCACTTCTAAGGCTCGCAAAGTAACATTGGATATTTGGTCATGTGTCAAATCTTCGTTGCTTTTGGGGCTGGAATCCTTGTAATCGGAGATGAAATGCATGTCATGGCTGCCGCTGATCGTGATAGTATTCCATTGACGATTGCCATGGTTAGCTTCTTTTCGAGTTTTAATGGAGCTACTGGCTACGCTGTTGCAAGCCCCATTTATACCAACACGTTCCCTCAAGCACTACTCGGGACCCTTCCAGAGTCGTGCAAGGCGAATTAAAGCCACTGTCTACGCCAGTGGATCAGCTGCCCAACTGATGTATCCTCCAAGAAGCGAGACAAGAAATGCGATCAATTACGCCTAGGCACATAGCCCAAAGTACGAGTGTATCACGACAGCTTGTCTCGCTGTTTTTGCATTCCCGGCAGATGCCGTATGGACAAACTGTAATGTCAACAGGAAGCAAATAAAGGTTGCCGTCATCTAAAACTGAACCTTGGGCCTTTATAGTGTCAAGCAGGCGGGCTTATACGATAGATGGATAAGGCTTCCCTATACAAGGAACAGGAAGGAAGAGGATGAAGGTGAGGAGCGCTAAGCTGCGACACAAAAAGCAACTACGTTGAGACCTGAAAATCTCGGCAAAGATAAAAGACGGCGACTAGGAGGTAGATAGTAAAACTAGGTAAGAAAGCAGACGAGAAGAAAAGGTAGATCTGTACAACTCTTTATACCACGTGTATTTGGCCGATGTCTCTGTGGCTGAACGTTGGAACCAGGATAGACCTAGATAGAAATAACGAAGCAATGTTTGCCAGGATGTTTATCTTTCGAATCATGGCGTGGAGACCAATAGACAGTTAAATTTGTTATAGAAAACTCAAGACAAAATCAAAACGAAGTAGCAGAGCATAGAATCACCGCCGATATCTTCAAGTGTAAACTCGCAACATAGTCCCAGGCCGTCAGAATAAAAACAAAAATAGAAGCAAGGATGAGAGCAGAACAGGAGAAGGAAGAATCAAGGGCCAAAACCCTAACAAGGACATGCAACAAGCTAAGAAAGAAAAAGGCTCCTGCGGAGAAAAGACCGTAAGGAAAAGTCCGTAAAAAACAGAAAGTACAGTGGTATACTCCATACAAGCAGCACGACTAATAAATGCAAAAGAAAAGTGAAATGCCAAAGCCCTCCTAACAAGGAAGTAAATCCCGCCAAATAACATACACGATGTCACCACGTCACGAGCAATAAATGGACCTAAACGCCAGCTCAACTCCATTCCATGCGGATTTGGTTAATGACCCCTTTTTCCGAGCCAAAAACAAGGTTGGATAGAAGACGGCATAGCAAAACCTCGTCCCAGGAAAAAGAAAAACATCTTACAAATCATGAATATAAACACCTCATCCAACGCCCGTTCTCTTCGTTCGAATGATGACGTCCTAAATGAAGATGCATCATATAACAACCAATGCCGAGCAGAATCTATGAAGCTTCTGCAGGCCCTTCTTCGCTACGATTTTGATCAGTGGAACGAGCTGCTGGACTCAAGGTTCGAGATAAACCCACGGACGCCCACCACTCATCCGGGATATCGTCTCTGCGAGCAAGTCGACCGACAATGGCTCGTAATTGGCGGAGATCGTCAGAAGACTGATGCGTATCATCTTGAGCCGATCCCAAAAAAGCTTGCAATCCAAGGCTCCGTTGTGTTTCGTTCCTCTCCGTTTGTCGATTTAGGTAAGCTCGGAGACCCCCCTCTCTAGGGCGACTTTCGTCATGTTCGTTGTCGGATTCTGGCTCGGTATCTGATCCCTCAGAAGATGAGATGTCGCAATGTGGAATGAAACCTGGAAAAGGGTCTAGTGTAGGTGGCGGGAATCTCGGGGAATTAGATCTGAGTGTGGACAATCCTGTCTGCGAAGAACCGGCAGAATTTCCAGATAGCGCATTGGAATATGATGCCGCTGTAGATGTGAACGAAGAGTCCATGCTAGGCAAGTTGTCATCAGGACGGATGGTGGTTAATAGCGTTTCCCACATGTCGTGACTGTCGTTATCATCCCCAGGACTGAAACTGCGCTCACGATCACCGAGTCCATCTATGGACTGGGAACGGTGGAGTAAGTTGTCACTATTTCCCAAGTCATTTATCGAGCGGTGACCAACGCGACGCAACAAAGGCATATGCGCATCCGCCTCTTCAGATCGCGAGACCAGGGGCGGCACCCTCGCGGGCCCCAAAGAATCATTGGCCGCTGGATAAGCAGGCGCGAACCGGGGCGTAAAAGATGGCCGGCGTACAGTGTGAGAAGTAGTAGCTAGGTTAGTCGAGCTCGACTCGCGAGATCGCTCATTGTCCAACCATGGCGGGCTCGGAACTTCAAACCTCGGAGGCCTCGGAGGTTGGCCAGGATGGCGTCGACGGGATGATGAACGACGGATACCGTCTTCCACCAATCTCTGTTCACGCTGGCGAAGACTCGTTGCAGCTGTGCTCACAGATGGCCAATCCAGGCGAGAATCATCGTCCAGGGGCATGGAATCTCTGGCAGAGCGTGGTTCGCGACTCGACTCCCGATCGCTTCCATGGCCGAGACTCTCCCATTGCGCGAGAGGGGAGTGGACCAGAGGCACTCGACCGCGTCTAGAATTGCCAAAACGCGATGCGGACCATGCTGGAGGATGGCGTATGGTTCGCTGGCGCCGGATCGGAGACCTAGTCGAAGCGGCGGTAGCATCTGCTTTGACAGTGGACTCCTGTTGCGGCCGGGCAGACGAAGGCAGGTCGTAAAAGAGCCTAAAATTGTGCGCAGTATGTCACGTCAGCGATCGAGGTAAAGTGTCGGCTGCCGCGTCAGGCAGTGAGGCAGCCAACAAGCGCAAGACAGGCGGCGCGGGAGATCAAGACATACGGGATACCCATAATGCACAGCAACGACGGGAGCGAGAAGAACGAAAACGAGAGTAGGATGCGTCAGTTCCCGCGACCCAGACAGTAGAATACAGAGGAATAGATAAGGCGGCGGCAGAGAGACAAACAGTCGCGGTGGTGGAGGAGGCTGTTGTTGCTGCTGCTGCGTCGAGTCTGCGCTGGCGGCTGGCGTGTACCGTATTTACGGGCGTGTGCTGTTTGGCGGCGAAACTGCAGCGGGGACCAGTGAGCGCGGCGTAATCATCGTAATTACCGGTCACGGCGTGTCGCGCACAGTCTGACTAAGCACTGCCGCTTTGGGAACGGGCCGATACTGTCCGGAGCACGTGTTATTGGCTGACTAAGTAGGACAATATGGGGAAGAGGGAGAAGGGAAGGGAATGGCGGGAGTCAGGGAGACCTCTGGTGGGAGACGGCCAATGCTTGCTTGGTGTGCGAGAGGACAGTAGAGCAGCAACCATCTGGTTCTGTCCTGGTAATGCTGATAATCTGGCACAGCAAGACTGCGAGTGATAACATCACGTGCTTTCCAGTCTCTGCGGAGGAACCCGCCCGAAAAATCCAAGGAGACTGGAGGCGGGATATGTCGACGCAATGGATTGTACTGGCTAGGCACTGAGGCTTGTGGTATCTCAGGGGCGTTCTCATGGCAGTTCACGCTTAGTTAGAGACCATGACTGCTAGGTGATAGATCATCGATAGCTGTCTTCGAGCATGATTGAATTAGGCCTGTCGCGTATCACCCGCCTGGTCCAGGTAACGGGCCTGTCATGGAGAGCTATTCACGTTGCTGGAACAAACGGCAAAGGCTCCATTACAGCCCATCTCTCCGCCTTGCTGACTGCAGGCGGCGTCCGCTGCGGCTCGTTTACTTCCCCCCACCTGATAGACCCGTGGGATTGCATCACTATAAATGAGAAAGTAGTCCAGGAGTCTCTTTTCCGCCGCATTGAGAATGAGATCCAGCAGCGGAACAAATTGTTGGGCATCGGAGCTTCCGAGTTTGAGTTACTGACTGCCACCGCCTTTGAGATCTTCAACCAGGAGAAGGTTGAGGTGGGAGTCGTCGAGGTCGGGATGGGTGGTCGTTTGGACGCTACCAATATCCTGCGCAACGTATTGGTGTCAATTATAGCCAAGATCGGCTACGATCATCAAGCTATACTGGGAAACACCATTGAGGAAATCGCCCGCGAAAAAGCCGGGATTATGAAGCCTGGTGTGCCGTGTGTTGTGGATGACACAAACCTTCCTCAGGTGAAGCAGGTTCTGGAGGAACATTCGAAAAAGACCGGTGCGCCGACCGCCTTTATCAAGCCAGAAACTGCACAGCAGGTGTTCCCGGGTCTATCCAAGATATTCCAGACCCTGGATCTCGAGCCTCACCAGCAGGCAAATATATCGTGTGCAGTTACAGCTCTGCAACAAGGTCTGAGGGTGATTCGGCCCGGTCTCGACGTCTCGAGCTTGTTCCGTTGTATCTCCAAAACCCCGCGGCCTGGCCGTTTGCAGCAAATTGAACTGCAACCCTTGATATCACGGACGAGCACCGTACTACTCGACGGGGCACACAACACCCAATCTGCCGAAGTCCTCGGACAGTACGTGGACCGTAGGCTCCGGAGACCAGGCGCCAATGTGACCTGGGTGGTGGCCGCCTCTCAAGGCAAGAATCTGGAGGAACTGCTGGGCTGCATGCTCCGACCCGGCGACAATATTGCCGCTGTTAAATTCGGGGCAGTGGAGGGAATGCCGTGGGTGAAGAGCGTCAAGACGAAAGATCTTATTTCTGCGGCTCAATCTGTTCCTGGTATCGGACAGACGAAACGTTTTGGTTCAGATATACAGAGTGGTCTAAACTGGGCCAATGATGTTTCCGCTAAGGAACCATTGGTCATTGCCGGCAGTCTGTACCTGGTGTCAGATGTTCTGCGTCTGCACCGTGAGGCTATCTCAAGGTACGATATATGAAGAAGGGCTTTTGTTCTACACCCGAACAGATCCCTTGGTTTATAGCAAAGCCATGAAGGGCGCTTGTAAATAGATGGAAAGCTCCCGTGTATATATGATGTAACTCTACATAACAAATCACAATTATTCTATTCATCTCAGAACAATATTCTTTATTTTACAAGCAGTCAATCAGCCATTGAATAGAAATATCCGTGTTATTGTGAGGGCTGGGATGGCACTGTTACTCCCAAACACTAGCTGACTGCGTCATCCCTGCTTCAATTTCCTGGAGAAAGAAAGAAACAGTCCTCCATTGCGGCACGACCTCTTTTTCGCGCACAACGGCCTCAATGACTCTCTGCGCCGATTTTTAGACTCTGATTCTGCATCTCGCACCCTCTAATGCTACTCCCAAACTGATATGGCTACAGAAATAGCGTCCTAACTGTCACCGCGAGACAAACCACCTCCGGCCGACCTATCCCCTCCCTCTCTCCCTCCTCTCGCGCGTACATCCCAGTTCCCTGTCTCTCTACAAAACTTCCCCCTTCCTGTCGCGTAACCCGCAAATCCTGACGGCGGCTGACGACATTTGGACACCGGTGTGCTATCTGACATGAAGAAGAAGACCGATTTGCGAACCCCGCTGCCCTCACCGCAACATTTCTCCATCTTCCGCCGCGTGCAAACTCCTGCAATTTGATACGGGGGCACTCTGAAAAGGTTCGATTTGGATTGGGGGGAGCCATCATGGTGTCCCGCTCAGACGAATCCTCAAACAGCCGTCCCCCGTCGCGCCGCCATGATTCTCCCACGAAAACGAAAACGCCACGGCCTACGTCTAGTCCGGTGAAGAAGGAGAAGATACCCAAGTCTACGGCTAAGGATGTGGCTGAGCTCACGGACTTTGTATGTTCTTCTATGAAGGATGCTTTATACTGGTGAATGTGAGGGTTGCTAATTTGTGGGATACTGTAGCAATTGGGCGATTGCCTGGGCAAAGGTGCTTTTGGATCGGTATACAGGGCGTTAAACTGGGGAACGGGGGAGACGGTGGCCGTGAAACAGATTAGGCTTGCGGATTTGCCTAAGAGTGAGTTGAGGGTGATAATGGTGAGGTTACCTCTGCAGCTAGGATTTACAAGCAGAGCTCTCTAACATCTTTCTGTTTACAGCAAGAAATCGATCTACTGAAAAATCTGGATGTGAGTACCAGGGTTCACAGCTACACTCCCGAGCCAGAACTGACAAAAGCTTCTTTAGCACCCAAACATTGTCAAGTACCATGGCTTCGTGAAGTCTGCAGAGACGTTAAATATAATCTTAGAGTATGCCGGTTGACGAGGCACCTTTTATTCCTGTGGCAGTCTACTGATCAATTATAGGTACTGCGAAAACGGCTCACTGCATTCGATTTCCAAGAATTTCGGACGTTTTCCAGAGAACCTCGTCGGTCTGTATATGTCACAGGTGCTCCACGGGCTCCTTTACTTGCACGAACAAGGTGTTATACATAGGGATATCAAGGGGGCAAATATTCTCACAACGAAACAAGGATTGGTGAAACTCGCAGATTTCGGTGTTGCCAGCCGGACGACCGGCCTGCACGAGTCAAGCGTCGTGGGCACGCCATATTGGATGGCCCCTGAAGTCATCGAGCTTTCTGGCGCGACGACTGCCTCCGATATTTGGAGTTTGGGGTGTACTGTTATCGAACTTCTTGAAGGCAAGCCGCCGTATTACAAGTTTCAACCCATGCAGGCTTTGTTCAGGATTGTCAATGATGATCATCCTCCGCTGCCCCAGGGAGCTTCGCCAGTAAGCTAGAACATACATCATCCTCTTAGTACGAGTGAAACGGAAGTTAACAGAACCGCAGGCTGTGAGAGATTTTCTTATGCAATGCTTCCAAAAAGACCCTAATCTCCGGGTATCCGCGCGGAAACTCTTAAAGCACCCTTGGATAGTCAATGCTAGGCGGTCAGATTCCGTCGTCCCGACGAAATCGACTGAGTATGAGGAAGCGGTTAAGAGTGTCCAGGAATGGAATGAGGCGCTTCGCTCTCCCAATGCCAGCACTGCACGGAAACCGTTGAGGTCGGGATATACAAGCCCTGGGCCAGGTCAAAAAGAGTTACCGCACCCCCTTGTGATACCCGGTAGAGAATCGCTGCCCTGGCCCGTTAGCAAAGATGCAGCCGAGAAATTTCGGTCCCCAGAAGGAGATGAAGATGATAATTGGGATGATGATTTTGTTTCGGCTATATCGCCAACTGCTCTCCAGTTACCTCA
Organism: Spiromastix sp. SCSIO F190; assembly: GCA_014805645.1. NCBI lineage: Eukaryota > Fungi > Ascomycota > Eurotiomycetes > Onygenales > Spiromastigoidaceae > Spiromastigoides > Spiromastix sp. SCSIO F190. The sequence continues at coordinate 1,714,629 of WXTY01000007.1, read as the reverse complement.
CCTGAGGCCGCATGATAACTTTGGAGGGCTGCTTTCCGCAGACAAGTTGAAAGCGTTCGCTTCTTTTGACAGTGTGACGGAGGGATTCGATGTAGAAAATTTTGACGACGGCGACACCATTACAAAATACACTCAGGAATCTGAGTCCGATCCATTGCAAACTATCAGACCATTTGTTCGGAAACCTTCTGAGGAAGGTAGCAGTCCCCAGAAAAATCCACGGCCTTCTCGGCAGCGAAAATATACAGTGCCTGCCGGCAAGACCGGTCAAATAGTGGCACCATCGAATGCTCCTCCAGCAAAACCTGTAAATCAACCTCGACCTGCCGCGTTCTACAAAGAGAGTTCAATAGAGGATTACTCTGACCTTATTGCTGCCAATGATGCCGTTCTCGAAAGGAAGCTAAGTGCAATACAGGTGAAAACATTTTCTCGAGTTGTTCTGTAAATGCAACTAACACTTTGGTAGGGGCTTGCCCGAGATGACAACAACCCTTCACTCTTTGATACTTCTAGCACGACTATTGTAGATGAACACAACCAAATTGACATTGATAGCACGGGTCCCCCGAAACCGCAACGGCGAAAACGCCTGCCGATAAGTCGTTCACGATCAGCAATAGAAATAGAGAGATTCGCTGAAGACGAGACTGACGAAGACTTCTCTGATATTCTCGGAGATGACCACAATAAACTAGGAAGCAAAGCGGAAAGCGATGACGGTTCTGACCTAAATACGTTAATGCTGAACTCAAAACTGTCCAGTAACTCCTGGCTCGGGGACATAGACGATGAAGACGATCCGTTTGCCCAATTAGAGGAAGGTTTGGATGAGATGGACCTTGAAGCCAATATTGCTCGTGATAAATATGCTCGGTTACGAAACCAGGTGGAGGCTCTGGTGAGCTCTTTGAAGATATCGCAGGAGGAAGATGCCCTGGTGGATATCTCTGAACAATTGGTATGTTCTGCCCCAACTGCTCTTGCGCTGCTAGTCTAGTTTGCTAATTGTCTGTATTCCTCGTTAGATGATCCTTTTCTCCGATCTGCCTGAGACCAAGAATGTTATTATTAGCGCGCATGGGATGCTTCCTATTTTAGAAATTCTCGATACCTGTCGGCGCCGCGATGTGATATCGAACCTTTTAAAGATTGTGAATGCAGTAAGTCGCGGCCTCTGCAACCATTTTTCGTTGTTCATCACTCACGGGTCCTTTGTAGATAATTTTCAACGATTACGAGATTCAGGAAAACCTATGCTTTATTGGCGGCATCCCAATTATCAACAAGTTCGCGTCGAAAAAATATCCTCGTGAAATCCGTCTTGAGGCAGCTGCTTTTGTTCAGCAGATGTACCAAACCTCAACCTTGACATTGCAAATGTTCGTTAGCGCTGGAGGCTTAAACGTTCTTGTCGAGTTCTTGGAAGATGACTATGAAGATGAGCCGGATCTCGTCTTGATAGGTGTAAATGGCATTTGGAGCGTTTTCGAATTACAGGTCAGTATATGCCTAGGTGCCTGAAGTTGTTGTATAATGGAGCCTAACAATTAAAACGTAGGGATCGACCCCGAAAAACGACTTTTGCCGGATTCTCTCTCGAAATTCGGTGCTAGATCCGCTGTCTCTTGTTTTAAGCCGGGTGCTTGATGAAGAAGGAGAACTAGCGGAGCTCTGTGAAGGCCGAATTGCCAATATATTCTTTATCTTTTCGCAAGCCGAAAATCACGTCAAAGAGATTGTTGCTGAGCGGACCGTCTTACATCGTAAGTTACGCGATGCTTATACACCTAATATATTTGCTGACTGCCGAATAGGGGTCTTGAAGGAACTCAAAAGGATGACGCCAACCCACCAAATCACGATGCTAAAATTCATCAAGAATCTATCCATGTTATCGACGACGCTTGATTCGCTTCAAAACTCTAACGCGATCGATGTTTTGACCGAGCTTTTGAACTCAACAATGAAAGGTCCACATTTCCGCGAAGTATCAAACCAGATTCTCAACACGATATATAACATGTGCCGTCTGAGCAAGTCGAGGCAAGAAGATGCTGCGCTGAATGGCATCATTCCGCTGTTGCAGAAGATAGTCAAGACGGAGCGACCCCTGAAAGAATTCGCGTTGCCGATACTGTGCGACATGGCTCATTCGGGCAAAGTTGGTCGGCGCGAGCTGTGGAGGAATAAGGGGTTGGCGTTCTATATATCACTCCTTTCTGATCCTTATTGGCAGGTCACTGCCCTTGATGCAATATTCACATGGTATTATGACACCAGATTCTCCCACTGTCGATAGTGTTTTACTAACGTAGTACCAGGTTACAAGAAGAAACGGCGAAGGTGGAAGAGCACCTACTTAACGACAGCAAAAATGGCACCCTCGCGTTCACAGATGCCATCGTGCGCTGCGTCACTATCTCAAAAGCAAACGCCTTTGAGAACCTACTCGAACCTCTCCAGAAACTCCTCCGTTTAAGTCCCCCGATTGCATCCACGCTAGCGAGACCAGATATGTTTTGCCGTATTGGACAGAAGCTACATCATACCAAACCCGCTGTTAGGGTCAACTTATTGCGTATTCTATCCACTATATGCGACTCATGTGATGAACGCGGTGTTCTCCTCCGCCGATACGGCCTCCTAGACGCTATCAGAGAATTGCAAAATGACTCGAGGGTCCTCGTCCGAGAGCTTGCCTTGCAACTCATCAAGTCGAGCGAAGACAGTGATGTACTCGGGGGCGCGAAGCGACGGACAACGCTACGACGGCGAAGCACATCGACTACTCCCCCTAGTCTGATATCAAGTCACTCCATGCCATCATCTCCACAGATAGCTCGCTCCAACGCTTCAAAACTACTCTTCGAGGGGAGAGAAACTCCTCGCCGCCAAAATGGTATCAACGGGTCTTTAGCCATGAGGCCTGGGAGTCGAGATGGGAGGGGCTCGAACGTGGGTTCAGGCGGACTCGATGCTTTGCCTACGAAACCGCGTCTTTCGCGAGCGATGTCGAATAGGTTAGCCCAGCGTAGTACACCGGTGCTACATCCGAAGGAAGAGCTGCGAACGCCGACGGCAACCCGACCACCGGCAATGGTTCAAGGGCGGAGGCAGAGACACACCAATGTAGAACCTGACTGGGCATAAAGGAGCTGGTCCGGTTTCTACAAAGGACGTTTAGTAATTCTCCTGTTTTGTTCCTCCGTTTCCGAGCTTTGTTTCCTGCTTGTATATTGTTTATGTTGTGGTACGATATCAGCTATGATATCCCATTTCTCTGTTTGGCGCTTGAGGCGAGATGGAAACATTGCAAGCACTCTTTGCATCTGCATGGCGTATCGGGTGAGATATTAGCTGTTGGACTCCCTTGCTTTGTGTTTTGGGCTTTTTCACTACGTTTTGTTTCAGTAATGTTTGAAAGTAGAATACTCCCCCTGTGCTCCCGAAATCGGCTCCACCAAAAAGCCGGCCTTCTGTAAAGCCTTGGTCTTGCAAACGAAAGCTCTGATAAGGACGATAACTACAAACCTATACCTTTGGCAAAATTTTAAATGTCCAAGCAAATAATCATCTTAATTCCCTATGCTTCCCCATGGTAAATATATATATATTTAAATGGCAAATACCATATGTCCTAAAAAGTAGGAGTATCTCTACCATGTGCAAATATCAGTTAGTTTCCCATTGCTTTCAACATGGAATAACCATACGATATCAGGTAGAAATTGACAACTAGCCCAAACACCGGGTCAGAAGGCGTGTTTTTCAAGGGCAGGGTTGTTTCCAAAAATCAGATCCAAGATTCAGAGCTCTTCCGGTATAAAGGCAATCGTGACCATAAGAACGTGTATACGCAACCCTCCGGTGGAGTTCCTCATTCAACATGCAGCACACAGTCGCGCGCTTTACCTTCCGTATTTTTGGATCCTACCCCGTGAGTATTGGTTAGCAATTGGCCAGACCAGCTTGCATTTACCGCAACCAACTGCAAATCGACCTTTCCTAGATATGGTTGACCTCGATCGCTGTAGCTCTGATGTTCGGCTCAATAAACTAGTATGGAGGGTCCAGACGTAATCAATGGGTGAATAATTCAGCATTCATTGCCCGTTGTACCGAAGCCGGTATTGACGACTGTTAGACCTTAGTCCATAGTCATATATTTTGCCGAGCGTCAGCGAAGGCTATAAGAAGGTATCGAGAATCAAAGCCCGCCAAGCCTGCCTCTAATTGGCTCGCTCTAACATTTATCCGGAGCTGCATTATGTAACTTAAAAAATCAGCTTAGCTGCCTGTAAGCTTTGTAGGTAAGGATTTAAATAAGGATTTAAATAAGGAATCAGCTCACCGGCCTACGAGCTATATAGTATTTCAATAGGGCCGTAAGGCCCCTACCCCTCGGCCGAATGGCCGCAGGGGGTTGTAAAATCAAAAAACGCTCGGCAATAGCCAAGCACACTAAACAGCTCGTGTGCTTACATGTATTTTACTAAGCACATGTATCATAGTCAGCTCCTCCTAGCTATTAGCAATCCAGACTTCTTACGCTCACAACGACCAATTCCCGGGCTCCTAGAAGTACCCGAGCTACGACATACTAGAAGGTCTTGTAGATGAGTACCCTTCTAATACCTTACGGGAATGCAAGATAATGGTTGCCGCGAATTACATCCTGCTCGCTGGACGTGCTATCAATCATGACTTCTTCATGGCCTCCGCGGCCAAAGACCTACAATGGGAGCCGAGAACTGGCCCGTGTAGGGAAAGAGATTCAGGGGAAATTGCTAACGAGAACATTGGAGAGATTGAGAAGTGCAGCGGCTGAAGTTCGTAGAAAGATGATCTCTCTGCAGCCAGATCTCTTTTCTAAATCCGAGGGAGGCAGCAAGACCAATCTTTCAGAGTAGAGTACTTGATGTTAAGGCGCAATTATGTTCAAGTTGGGATATGGCTTTCTACCGAATGTTCGTGATAGATACAAACGCACTGCCAGAACGGTCTTCAAGCTACATTATGCAAAACACCACTTAATAGTGAATAGCTGCAAATTCAAATCCATACCTCGTATATTCAAATCAATGGCGCTAAAAGGACGTATATATGTAACTTCATAACCAGAACAGCAAATCCCTAAGGCTCTGCTCTCCATCCCGAGTTCCAGGTTGGCAACCTAAAAGGGAGAATTCTCGGGATACTTGTAGTAACAGCTAACGTCCCGTGTCTGCAAATAAGAACACAAAAAGAATCAGTCAAAGGTGCCAATAATCTGGAAGTGTTAGCGAGCATAACTCACCGGATTACCACCGTTTTCACCTTCCTTCCATCCCTCAGTTTCGCAGTGAGGGAACTTGCTCTTATCAGTGACGGTGCTATCCCACTTGGTGCCACCGTAGTGGAAAAGTAATGAATACTTCTGGTAGTCTGCGTTATCTTCGTCCGCCCTCCTTTGCAAATCCCTTGCGAACGTGGTGTCGAGTGTCCATGGAAAATGTGAAGCGGAGGCAACGGCGTTCTTCGTGTCGCCCCATTTCACGTCCTTGTCAAAGCCGTACCATAGTCGTTTGTCATGACCAACTGTGAACAGGCCAATATTGCTTGAAATACCAGTCTTGTCATCATTGACTTCTTCATGAACATCTATCCGCATCGTACCTGAGGGATACGATTGCGCCAGCGGGGTAACGAAGTACGTTGCTTTACCCTCTTTGCGCTTACCACCACCAGTCCAGTTGTTGGGATTGTTTATTTTCCCCGGCAAATCGCAAGTGTTCAGAAGTTTGCCCACAAGCCCCTCCACGCATTCTTCATTGCTAATCTTCTTGAAATCCTCCGGGGATTGCCACTCGATAGAAACCTGAAATTCATCGTTCTTATCCTTGAAAAATACTTTTGAAATCGCACGAGTGCCTTCATCCGGACTTGTCTTCTTGCTTACTTCGGGGCAGAATTTATCCCGGATAACCTTTTCCGCTGATTTCCTTGAAACGTACTTTGCATTCTTCATGCCATTACATTTCTTATCGGGGTCGGTTTCTGGCGAAGGGGTGGGTGAAGATGTACCACCCCGAGTAGTTGATGACGAAGCGCTCAGTGTCGTGGTGGGGGACGGAGAACCTCCTGGCGTATTGCTTGGGGCGACCGATTTCGTGTTGCTAGCGGTATTGTCGGGATTGTCTGAAGGAGACAGAGTGTTTCCTCCGGTTGACAGGCCTGCTACAGACGGGGTGCCTTGTGGTCCAGTGGGAGCATTTGAACCAGTGGTTGGACACACCGGGCAGGTACTAGGCGTGGGGCATTCTCTATCGACTGTTTTTGTGACAGTCACCGTCGAGATAGGAGCGCTAGGGAGGGCTTGCACAAGCGCACTCCCGACGAGGAGAAGGGACAAAAGCGAAGAGACAGTCATCATTCAAACAGTGCTGTGTCACAACAGAGCCGAGAACAATTACTCGGGCAGGCAGCCCTGGAAAATGAAACGCAAAGCAAGCACACGGAGCAACTTTCCATCCCCCAAGGAGGGATTTGGCTCGGAATAAATATCAAGAAGCGGCCCCATTATGGCTTGGGGCGTAAATTTGGCAACAGATCCAACGGTGTGTGCATCGCCATCATTTTCTTGTTCGGCCATATGAATTTGACCCATGTTTGTTGTTTAGTTGAGGCATATTTTTAAATAGGGTATTTCCCGACGGGGGCCAAACACGGAGAACAAACAGTTCGCCTGGAGACACTTGTGTCATCACAGTGATTTCTTCGGCATCAGTATACTCCGTACGATGTTCTTCACCAAAGCCTGAAGATACCTGCTCCCCAGACTACGGAGTACTGTGTAGGTATCAGATAAACGTACCGAGTTAAGAACCCAAAGATCAAGAACGCCGAGCTTCTATTAATATCATCATACAGAGTGATACCCTTGAATCTTAAGAAGTGGGGAGTCTCCATCTTATATTTACTCCGTACACAGTATTGACCTCCTCCTCAGTCAACATGTCCGTGGCATATACACTATATAAGCAGGCCTCTTTTCAATTTCAATTCTGCAGCAAGCAAACAGGTGTATAACAGTAAGAATTCTTTAGCAAAATGCTTAGGCATTTAGGAACTGTGGGAAAGCGGCAAGTTTTACCATACAAAACAAGGCGTTTTTGCAATCAACAAAAATCCTTCCTAATTGAGAAACATTGCCATTATTTTCTTGTTCGGCCCCTTGTATTTGACCCATATTTGTTGTTTATAGTTAAGGCATTTTTTGGCAGTGTATTTCCCAACGGGGGCCAAACACGGAGAACAAACAGTTCGCGTTAAAAGAATCCACCAAAAGCAGGGGTACAGAAGTAAAGAGGCGAATTTGTGTGCAACCCCTGGTCACTGCCTTCGCGACCAAGGGGCGCGCACGCTTTCCTCCAACAGACAGGAACAACTTCGATGGACAATTGACTGCTATGCTTAACAAGGTAAAGTCTCTCTTGGTCTGATGTCGAGAACTCCAGAAATAAAACGTGCGCCGCTGAAATGGAATAAAGAGACCATCACGTGACGTGAGAAATGCCGAGGCTTGCACGTGACACGATTTTTTTCGGCTCCAGGATTTCCGCAGTCGGAGCAGTTTTGTATATTTGTACATGTTGAATTCCCAGGCCGGGCGTCTGGTAAGAAGACACTTGTTTTACTCATTACGCTGTCATGACTCCCGTCTTATGATTTCTTCGCTCTCATCATGAAAGCCAGGATACCGCTGCGGGCGAGCGTCGACACTGCCAGCAACGTTTTCCTCCCCCGACAGCCACGAACTTTACGCCCGTCATGGACATGCCACCAATGTCTCCAGCAGCTGTATATTCGGCAGCAACCATTTCGAGAACAGCGCGCTAGCTACTCAACGCGGTTTGGACGCAAAGAAAGTGGTAGGCCTCGTCCAAGGAGAGTTATCCGGTATGCAACTGCCGGCGGGACGGTAGGAGCGGCGACTCTCCTGTTTTGGGATGATATCAAGCACGGATATGCTGCGGCGGAGCGGACTGGGAGGGTTGTTTCTACTCTTGCTGTTTGTATAAATGAGTAAGTGTTTTGTGTGATTTGGTATTATATGTTAAGCGGACAGTGAGTGTAGCTTGGCTACGGGACTTGATGTCTGATTTTCCAAACATCTTCGGGATAATTGAATACTGTTCCTAGGACTTTTACTAACTGTGCGTAATTTCAGCTACCGAACAACTTTGAAAGGACGTCCCAATTCGCAGGAAGAAAGGGATTCGTGGTTGAAGGCATGTCATAAACGGTGTGCGGAACGGACGTTGCGAGTATTAGAAAAGAATGGGTCCATTTTTATCAAATTGGGCCAGCACTTGAGTAGCATGGGATACTTGCTTCCGTTGGAATGGACAACGACGTTCGTACCTCTACAAGACAAGTGCCCCGTTTCGTCGTTCGAGTCGATCGAGGCCATGTTTGTCAGGGACACGGGGCGTACTATTGACGAGCTGTTTTCGAGTTTTGAGAAGGACCCAATTGGAGCTGCATCTTTGGCGCAGGTTCATGTGGCGACCCTCAAGGAGACCGGACAAAAAGTTGCTGTTAAGGTTCAGCACCCAGCGCTGGAGGAATGGGTGCCGCTAGATCTAGCTTTAACGCGGTTTACTTTCTCGACACTGAAGAGGTTCTTTCCGGAGTATGACCTAGAATGGCTGTCAAGTGAAATGGATTTCTCTTTACCTCAGGAGTTGGACTTCCAGAGAGAAGGGGATAATGCTAGGAGAGCGAGTGAATATTTCCGGACAAGGACGAAAGCGCCGCTTGTCATTCCCGAAGGTTAGTGTCTATGCGCTTTGATTTTTTATCTCTGAACTAACGGTTGTGTTTAGTAATGTGGGCGCAAAAGCGCATACTTGTCATGGAATTTTTGTCTGGACGTCGACCCGATGACCTCGAATTTCTGGACGCGAACAAAATTGACAGGGACGAAGTTTCCGCTGCGTTGGCTCATGTATTCAACGAAATGATCTTTGGCGACGGTGCACCGCTTCATTGCGATCCTCATGGCGGAAACATCGCTATCAGGAAGAACGATTCAAGGCGAAAGCCGAATTTTGATATTATTCTTTATGATCATGGCCTATATCGCGAAATAGCCCGAGAGCTGCGGAGGAATTATGCAAAGTTATGGCTTGCAGTCATTAACGCGGATGAGAAAGCTATGAGAAAGTATGCTCGGGAAGTTGCTGGCATTACCGACGAGCAGTTTCCACTCTTTGCTAGCGCTATTACAGGTAGAGATTATACTGTGCTCACAAGCAATGAGCTTGTATCTTCGCGGTCCTCGGAGGAGAAAGAGTTGATAACGGGTGCGCTGGGGGATGGCATGCTCCAAGAGCTAGTCAATTTATTGGGGAAGGTCCCACGAATCATACTCCTGATCCTCAAAACCAATGATTTGAGTGAGTCGGACTGAAATGTCTATGATAATAAATCACAAGCAGACGTAACTGACAAACGGAAACAGCGCGCAGTTTAGACGAGAACTTGCATACACGCCAGGGCCCTCTACGGACATTCCTCATTCTCGCTCGCTATGCCACATGCACAGTTTTTGACGAACAGATGGAATCTATCAAGCAATACGGCAGCGTTTTGTGGCCAAGAAACTTTTTACGATTCCTGCACGCTTGGGCGAATTATTTGCGCGTCGAAGTCAAGCTTGAATTATACGAGAAATGGCTATCTTTGCGGAGCCGACTTGGCTTTGCTAACTCCGGTGGCGTCGCGCACTAGGAGTTTATCACCTGCGATTTGAACATACCCATGATACAACGCACTAAGAGCGATGCCTAATCTCTCAACTCCGTTTCGATATCATCCATACCTTCTCATTGAGGCGTGTTCAGCGGTAGATGCTGACCTTCAATTTGCATATTTCTATACCTATAATACTTTTTTGTTTAATGAATAGAACCCCCTATTTATGAGCGCTTTTTACCAAATGCTACAGATGAACCACATTGGGCGCTTCCGTATACTACCCTTTATATCTACCCGGGGACCCTAGCCAATTTTCGGTAGATTTATATGCATAAACGTGCAGGGCCTTTCTTCCACATTGTTAGATACGCACTCCGACTCCCCCTTGGCAAGGGCAAACGGATCCCTCCACAGATTTATGCTGAGTGCATATTAATTTTGGTGATTAAGATAACCCCTAAATTTACATCCTACACCGATAGAAGAGAGTCGTGGGCTCCGTAGGTCGCAGGCAGGGGAGGGGATCAACTTGTCGATTTCCGAGGACTGGACCACATCACCTGCCAAGAAAAAGCCTCAGCGTCATATAAATCTATCAATGCTTTACAGAGTTTATGTGAACTGATGCTTGGCTTGTAGTGAGCCAGGGCTTCTTCAGAAGGCAGACTACTGGTCATGTGCCCTTCAATTTGACCACCAATTTGTTTTGGGTGAACCACCCTTCACTCATTCACTTTATTCATTTGTTCCAGGTCAGGGATACACTGGTACTTGGTTACTGGATATAACAGTTGTATTGCCTACTCCTGCTTTGTTTTTTGATGATAGTCCTAGCAGTTGTGTCTTAGGCCGGCAAGGAACCAAGGAGATTATGTGCAAAAGAACAAACTCGAGCCACAACAACAAGCACAGGCATCCTACTGAGCAGCTTTGAGTCTATTTAGACCTCTTTTTCAAGGAGCGTCGAATACAATCCCCTCATCCAGAAAAAAAATGGCACAGGCACCATGGTGGGGAGCAAAATACTTTGGGCGAAACCGCAGGGTAAGTTGCACATATCTAATTTTGTATGGGGCTGTCGTTTTTCACCGCACTATCTGTCAAAATATTGTTTTCTGTTTCTCAAACCTTTAAAAAAGATGCCAACTGCCGTTAGCCTTCAAAAATATACTACGGAGCATCTTATGTCTTAAGACATACACTTATACCCTGACAAGAAATCACATCTTACAATGAAAGCCACCATACGCTATCCTTCTAAACAAAGAAATTATTTTCTTACTCTTCTATTAATCACCTTAGCTAACTCATGATAGAACATTAACGCACCACTAGCAGCAGCTACAATGGCTGTTATTCTTGGTATATACTGCATTAGGAGTATCAAGGTGGCGCGGCGGGAGGCGAGGGAGGGCGGCCTCTACTCATCTAGACGCTAAATTACTCTGGATGGGTGAGGTACGAGATTATCTGGTGACAGGGACAAGACTTACTAGGGTGTTGAATTACGGGTAACTCAGTGTAAGAGAACAATCGGGCGTGGTTAAGAACCGAAAGTTCGCCGAACAAAGACAAAAAAAAGAAGGAAAATGAGCCGACGAGGGAAAGCGAGATTGTACGCTTGGATACTTTTCGCCTTTTGTCTCTAATCCGTTGTTTTCGCCGTTATAACTTGGAGCGCTTTTCGACGGCCGTTTCATCCAACTCTACTGTGACAGAGGGAAATGGGTCAAGACGAGGAAGAGGGCGCAAATTCGTTCCTGTGATGCTGCATCTCTAAATTGTCCACATTGGTGTATATATATACTCACATCTCCACTCTCAAACCAAATCAAAAAGAACCCCACACAAAAGAGGTATCAGCGGTATGTATATTGGTATAGACAGTACATATGTATATAAGCTGTACAAAAACAAGGGAAAAAACCAACAGCAAAGGATAGGAATGCAAGCAGATCAAAGAGGTAAGTAAGCAAGCAAGCAACAGCACCACCACGGCAATTGAAACAAGCAAATTTGAAAACAACAGAAAAGATGCCAAGATATAGCAACGAGGCGCCCGAAACAGCGTTGCTTTCTTTGCCCGCCAAATACTGGAACGCCTGCAAGTAATAATAAAACCATACAACACGCCTGCTCTACCGCTAGGTATAGATGTTATTCCTCAGCCCGGGATGCGTAAACCGTTTCATTTTCTTCACATGCACAAGATCTGGTGTTGGAGAAAATGCGAACAAATAGTGCACGCACCGATATCAGGAGAGTAAATAGGAGAAAATAAGCCACTGAACGATCCGCCATGATAACAACGAAGGCAGGAAAATTGTGGGAATTTCTATAAACGTGAACGTAAGATGGATAATATACGCCGACCCGCCCTCAGATTGCGCCTCCTGCTTGTTACTTAAATAAGATCAGGATGGATAAGGGCGAAATCATATGGGTTCAGAAGGTCAATAGTTGCCTTCCTTGGACTCCAAAATCAATTCACCCTCATGCTGCATCCAATGGATTATGTTCCGGAGATATTCGTAGGTGAGCATGGTAGTCATCGCGGCTGGAACAGCGCGGACAAGGTTCGTCCCGATACCGGCGTAAAACGCACGCCAGCCCTCTTCCTTAAGAATCATCTGACAGGTCTTTATAACACCACGGTATCGGGGAAGGTTACGCATGCCATCTGAAGACGACGCGCCGGCACCAACTCCAGGCGGGCGACCGTGGTCACTCGGTTGGTCCAGAGCACCGCGGAAGGATATCCCTTCAGCCGAAAGAGTCGGTGAATTCTTTTGTTGGGTTTGAAGCCTAGTCCGCAACACTTCGTGTGGGTACGTCGCTGTGCTGGCGCAGATTTTGCTGAAGAATGTGGCAGCACTGATACCGAGCCAGTGCGTCGTTCCTTCGTCTGGATGCTCTCCTAATCCAAGGCCAGTAAAGGCCATCCTAAAATACTCGTAAAGTGGAAACTGGATCGCGACGTGAGACAAGCCGAGGAGAGCAGGGGTTAGGCCCGAGTAGAAGACACGGATGCCTTCGCTCATATACATCTTGCGTGCAGCATCCAGGGTATTCTTGTAATGCCATGGTGCTCGATAACCGTCTGTACTAGGCCTCTGGCTCTGAGACATGAGTCTAGTTTTGATTACCCATATGGGATTGGTCGCGATAGCTGAACAAGCACCGGCTGTTATTGAAGCATACATTCGTGCCAGCCACCAATTTTCTGTAGTTTTCCATCAGTATCATGCAACAAGGAGCTTAAAAGCAGGGCCACACATACGTGTCTCGTTGAAATAAAAATCCCGCGACCTATCATAGACAGTCAGGTACACAGCCCATGTCGGCAGATAACCTAACAGCATCGGGCCCAGTCCCCTGTATAGTCCGCGAACGCCTTCGTCTTTCCATATAGTCGTTCCCGTGCCGACCATCCCGCGATAGATAGTGGCAGACTCGGCCAATTTCCCATTTCTCCTGAGCTGAAAACCACCCTGCGCCTGAAGTTTGGTCTTAATCACATCCAGGGGACAAGTGACTATGCCCGAGGCAACGCCAGCACTAGCTCCACAAAACGGTGTGACATAATGCTGCGGTACTCGCGTGGCATATACTTGTAGGCGACTCAAAAAAGGCGAATTAGGGGGAGGCGTGGCGTTGACATGCATCCTTGTAGGCGAGTGTGTCTCTGAAGTCGAGATATCCTGCTGCTTATGCGAGCCGCCAATTGCGCTGGTTGAGTTGGACGACATGGCTAACGACCTATGGAGCAGGATCCCGAAGTCTTGTTCGTCACCGCCGCTTCATGAACGCGGAAATGCGGAAGCGATTGGCCGGCCTCTGCCGAACAGCGCAGAGGTCCCAAATATCTCAACCAAGTCCTATGTGTTTGTTTCACTCTTCGGTACAAAAATAATAGTGTATCGATGCCCCCCGTCTGTCTGGAGCAGAGCCCAGCTGGGTGTCGTGTGCAATGACGGACGGCAACTGTCTGCGGGGTCTGCCAGACAGCTCCGCTTGGAGCAGGATGAGTTAACGATCGATCATCCGCATGGCAGAAACGACAGCAGGGGAGTGAGCACTAGCAATATCTCAACCGCGCAGTAGCGATGGCAGTGACAAGACAGACAGAGGAGAACAGGCAATGGAAGCGCAGCAGCCGAGCAGAGCACAAGAGTGAAGTCGGCGAAGGCAGTCGTCGGTCGGGGCAAGGAACAGGCGATTACCTCAGCTCGGCCCCGTCGGCGGTCACGGGACAGGCATTCTGCCGCAGAGGCGGTGAAGAGACCGCCGGCTTGGCCCGAGCACTTCGAACGTCGCTGATGTGCGAGACTGAAGGATATCGACGAGACTCTGCCGTACAAGGGAAGACACCCCCTCGATTGCTGCCTGCCGCTCTCTTCTTGCTAGAGGAGACTCGCGCATACCCTGCCACCATGTCGGCCCCCTCGCTCGCCCCCTACATCCGCAGGTCGCCTGCCCTGATGAAGTTCTTCATGCCCATCGCCAATTGGTACGCCAATGCTGCTGGTTACCGGCAATTGGGTCTCAGGTGTGTTTCTACCAGCTTTGAGAGTCATGTTGCAGAAGGATTGGAATGGAGACTGACTCCTCGCCAATCAGGTTCGATGATCTGATCCCCGAAGAAAACGACACCGTGCAACTCGCCCTCAAGAGACTGCCGCCCAAAGAGGCTTACGACCGCATCTTCCGTCTCCGGAGAGCTGTTCAGTGCTCTCTCGAGCATCAATTGCTCCCTGCCCATGAGCAGACGAAGCCTTCAGAGGTGCGCTGAAACCTAACATATGTCGCAATCGGACCACGTTCGATGGGTATTGAAGCAGACTAACACACCATCCGAACTTACAGGACGTCGCTTATCTCAGCCCGATCATTGAAGCCATCGAGAACGAGAACAAGGAGCGGGCTAATCTTGACAGCCTTGTCTTGAAGAAGAAATAAGCGAGGAGCGTTGGGAACATGGGCTGTAAAAGACATATATTTTGATTTACTCGTCCATCAGGCAGCTAGATAGGGAATTGTGTGCTTGTGCGATTATGTGAAGGCTGCTTGAGTGTAACTGTACAGATACCTATACAACATGCAATAGAAGGGAGCGGGGCTTTTCAATATCAGGACCTCTCATTCTTCAGTTATTTCCTATTTGTATCTACGTACTAAAATCTACCACGATATATATGCATACATATGGTTCTCTAGAATCTAAAAAGCCACAGCCAGCCAGCCAGAACGTAGACTCATCCATCTAGACATCTAGTTATTCTGCATAACAGCAACATCTACATTTTCAACCCGCCACATATACCACATGAATAAACTCCTACATATGCATTTGTTAGCTTTTATTGACGTTAAAGCATGAATGAAAAAAAGCTCACCGATACGGAGAAAACGGCGCAGCAATTTCAACCATGTCCTTTTCAGACATGTATTTGAACTTCCCACCACCCTTGGCTTTCAGTTTGTTGACGTCTCGGCCCACAAACGCGGCCATTCCACGTCTGGTAGTAGGTTAGCGGGCGAACATTGCGGCATCACAAACATAGATAATCAAGCAACGAACAAAATAGGAGACTTAACGAATACTCACTGCACCCCCAGATCTCCTGTTGAGAATACGTCCATCCGCTTTAGCCCGAAGCAAGAGAACATCTCTACAGACCACCTGCCCAATCCCCTCACAGCAATCAACTTCTCCAACACCTCCTCATCAGTAGCAGTCAAAAGCATGCGTGCACTCAATTCGCCACTCGCAAACTTCTCCGCTAGGCCTTGTACATACTCCGCTTTCCTCTGTGAAAGTCCCGCCGTGCGAAGGGTGGCAATATCACACTTCGCGACTTGCTCGGGGGTCGGGAAATTTGCGTCGTTGTCATACCGCTCTGGGTCCTCGTTTGAGTCCGTCCGCTTACCTGCAGTGTTACTAAACAAAGCAACAAATTTCTTCTTTATGGACTTTGCTGCTGCGCCAGAGACTTGCTGGCCGATAATTCCACTCGTAAGCGCGTTGAACGGGTCGATCTCCTCTGACAGCCCAGCTGCGGAGAAGAGTGGGCAGGGATGCTTTTCAATCAGTGGCGCAAGACGGGCGTCGACTTTTATTAAGTGTGCGGTGGCCTGATCTAAGATGTTTGCGGCTGTGGTTGTTAGGCCGGGTAGACCTGTTTTGGACGGCGATGCGTCTTCAAAACTGGTGGGATAAGCTGTTATATGAGAGCCGTGCGGTGTGAGGAGAGTTGCATTTGTGCGATGAGGATCGACTAGACGGTCGAAAGGGTGAGTAGAGGCGCCATCAGCATTACTTCTAGCAGAATTTCCCGTTCTCGTAATTTGAAATGGCGGAGTTGAAGGTGGAGCGGAATCCGCCGCCTGGATGACATCCCGTCTCCGTCTCGGGGTCACTGGCACTTCGGGTACCTTGAACTGTGCGTCCGTAGATCCTAGATCAACGGCAACAGCCTCTGCAGCTAGCTCCGCAGTGCTTCCCTTTCCCTTGGCAGCCTGTTTCTTTGCCGGAGTAGCCTTTTTCTTCGTGACGCCGTTCCGCTGGGCCTTATCATTTCTCTCCTTCCGTGCTTCGGCGGGGTTGTCTGGCGCAGCTTTCTGCGCTGCAGCGCTGACTCGAGCGGACCGTCGCGGGGCCATATTCGCCAGCTGTAATGAGAGCTGTGGTAGTAGGGCCTTAGGGCCAAGGCGCTGGATCATTCCATGGAAGAGCTTCACCCGGTCTTAGAAGTATTCCCGTTCTGGATGACTTTTAACTGGATGGCGCTGTTTGCAACATGGTTATCACCGAGTCAACTCAACGTATGTTATACCTAAGGGAACGTTGTGAGTCGCGACTGAGTCTCTCGTATCTTATGCCGAAGCGAGGATACGGGACGCGGTTGACTGGGTCATCAATTGGCGGTCGTTGCGGAGAAAGTTTCAGCAGCATTAGCGCCGATGTACATGAGAGTACTGAATTACAGTAGGATATGTACACAGAAGGCAAGTATTTGTAAGTAAGTATATCTATGGCCTCAGGATCGGAATATTAACAGCTTCTTTTCTAACTCGAACAGTTTAATTGAAATTTTAGAGAAATATACAATCGATTTTTGTCGTTCTAATTGCCGAGGTACATGTCCCACCAATATCCCTGTTCTTCTTCAAAGTCCCTTTTAAGACTGTTTAATTGATTCGAGAGCAAGTGATTCAACTTTGGTATCATCGTCTCATATCGGTCCCCCATATCAACACCGATGCCAGCTATGTCAAGTTGGAGTGACGAGCCCGTCAAAATAGCTCGGCGCCGCGCATTGAGACATGGCCTCGGAAGATACCACTTTGAAAACTGTGATTCAACGGATATATGGAGTAAGAGGGTATGCTTGTGCAATGCAGGTATCAAGGGTAAAGCCCGAATGATTAGGAAATCAAACACAGCGATTAACGTACGATTCCCAATAATCATTGGGCATGGATGAGGCTATTCTTGTTTGGGTTTGTGGGAGTATAAGAGGCTACCCAGAGCGGCGACAGGAATAGGGCCCCCTAACTTGGTATAAGCTGTGAGAAATGGTCGTGTGAGCAGTAATAAGGCAGACTAAGCGCCTCTAAATCGGCATCGTGCTGGTGAACATGCAAATTCAACGGTTGGAAAGCCGTAACGATTGAATTAAAACCAGAAACTGCCTGCTTTACTTACTAGACCACTCTGTTTTTTTTGTTTTTGTTTTGTTTTGTTTTGTTTTTTGGCGAATAAGACCGTTGAGGTGGTGGCCGTTTGGCCTGAGTCCGAATAACCTGACTTGTATCGGCCCGAGGACGGGGTTGTTGGATGCCTTGCTTTCGTTAGTCAATTCAAGAATATCTTTTTTTGCTCGTTTTTCGAACTTGGGGCTTGCATGTGCACAAACACCCCCGGAACACAGTTGACTTATGAGCCACTGGAGCGACTGACCTTGCCGTTGTCGTGGACTCCTCATTCTTGGATAGGGCGACTTCTTTCTCATTTCCACAAAGTTGTCTCTCCATGCAAGCTAGATATCCTACGAAGCGTGTTAACTGTGATTCCTCTGAATATCTAATAATAAAACCCACGCGCGGAGGTTCGTTTGGGTCAGATGGCTCCCATTGGCTACTTCTCATTCGATTCTCTCTTCCCACGCCGCTGGAAAGCTTCCCCTTGGGCTTCTTGTTCGTCAGTTTGCAATGTTGAAAGTAATAGTACCCTTTCCACTCGTTCACCTTGTCCTGTTTTGTGGGATCAAAGAGCAGATTCTCACGACCCGTTTCCGCACTGACAAGTTCTCCGCTTGACCAAGAGGATGGGATATGGGTTGTGGTCCGGCTTAAAGAGTGTCTTCCCGAGCGTCGCTCATCTAGATTTGACAGAATATTTCCGTAGGTCAATGTAATTTAGGAAGTGATGTCCTAAACAAAATGGGAAATGGGAGCATACATCACTCCTTCCAAGTCCTTCGGAGTAAGGTTAGCCAAATATTGCGTAGACATCCTCAGAAGACAAGACATGATGTTTGTCCAGAAAACATTGGTGCAAAGCTCAAGCGCTGGGTTTGCTTCGGGTAAACGTGATGTGTAAAGACTGAGCAGGAGTCGTTAGGGTTCAGATTTGCTATTAGAGCTGTCTTAATGATCAGTTAAGCCTAACACTCAAAAACGTCAGCATCTACTCCGAGTGTCATATCTAGGGAAACTGTATATATTGGCAAAGACAACAGTATAGATGTTTTATATATGGAGGACTTTAGAAAGGTATCGCCCTTCAACGTATTCATGGAACCATGCAGGGACTCATACACTGATCGGGCGGCGGTGCGTCTTGAGATGGCAGCCGGCCACAAACAATGGCAAAACGAAGGTCAGTTTTCCCATGTAAATTGAAGGCATTGGTTTAAAATCGACCTTAACGCCAGCATCAACACCGAGCCACCGGGGCACCTGCGAGGACGCGGTAAAGGTAGATTTGGGGTTTGAAATTATATCTAATAACGAATGACTCGTCAAGTGCTATGCTGTGGAACCAAGGTTTTCATATAGGAACTGCCGCTTAGCAATTCGATGAATGTATTTCCACGACTTCTGCATTTCGTTGATAATGGAGGACGTCAGTCTTGCAAAAATATATAAACCTGTATCGATCGGCAACTTGGAGTTAGGGGATCAAATTGCTGCTTCACGGCTTCTATGATGCATCTCCCGATGTGGCTCAGTGTAGACGGGTTGCCAGGTGGTAACTTTGAGCTTTAAGTATAAAAGCTGTGGCTTCACGACGTTGGATGGAAGAATGCCCAGAAATGGCATCAGGCGTAGCGAAACACAGTAGATGACTGTAGGAATAAATTATTACTCGTCCTTGTGTACCTTAGCGATACTGATCTCTTCTCCAGCGAGTTCAGGAGTACGTATGGATTCAGGTTCAACATCTAACTTTCAGATCTTAGAACCTTAGATTTTCAAATTGCCTGTTTATGCGAATCGCAGTGTATCTCAAGCCAATGAATTGAGTGCTCGGTAATCTCGCGATTTCCCATTTGGAAAGCTCACGACGGAACACAAACAGGCTGGCAGACGTGAGTATTCAACTCAATTACCAGATATCAAGAGAGCTCTATAAGATTTTCAAAAATAGCGTCGCATTGTCAGAGTTGTGACGCGGAATACCCGAGCGCAGACTCCACGGGAGGCGACGTAATCAAGCAGTTCCTGAGGATCGCCAGCACGCAAAAATTGGGCAGCATGAAGGCGTGCGAAGCTTGTGGTGATAGGCACATCGTGTGCCCACACCAGGAGCCACCAGCAGTGAAACAGAGCTAGTGTTTTTTGCAAGTCCCGCTGCCGCAGATTTGATGCATCTGAACAACAAAAATGAACAGGGAAACAGGGTAAATAATGAGACATTGGGCCAGTGCCTGACTATTTCAAGCATCAGGCGCAAGTACCCCGACCATGGCGGCCCGCAGGAAACTGCGCAGAGAGCGATGTACCGGTACCTGGGCTGCGATCAAGCCCGATGGGCCAGAACCAATGAGCAGCCGCACAGCGCGCACTAGCTCACACACAAGTGGGCTCGCATTCCCGGTTTCAACGCATCAAGAATACCCTGGAATCTCTCCCCTTTCTTCCCTCCCTTTTCCTCTCCCCTTGCTCTCTTTCTTTCGCTCCAGTCTCTCGTTTTTGCTCCCTCGACGCGTCGAGTTGTTGTGGCCAAGTTCTTCTTTCCTTCTGCTTCGCCCGAAGCTTCTCTGCTGTTGTCCTCGCCCAGCAACAGGAACATAACCCTTTGACTCCTCAAGTCGTCCTGCTCGCTCTCGCTCTCGCTCTCCGTCCATCGCTGGTCATCGCAATTCGATTCCCTGTCTTACCATTGATATTCACTTTTTAATCCAGCATCTCAGCTTGCTTCTTTTCTCTGTAAGTCACCATCGATCGCCCCTGCAATTGCCGTGTAACCCGTTGCTGTGCTGTCGTGTTGTTGTCACGGCGTTGCAGCGACACAACAACTTAAAAGCAACCAGCTGTCACACCGTCCGGTTCCTGACACAACCTCGTTCTGTTTTCTTGCTCTTCGAGGAGACTAATCGGTGATTCTCTTCTTCTAGATCTACGCGACTACGTCCGTTCTGCGAAATGGCTTTCATCAAGTACCTTGTCCCTGCTTTGGCAGTGGCTTCTTTGTCGGTCGCCCAGAACTGTAAGTTGTCAATTGGCTCGTTTGTCGTATTGCGAGAGCTCTATCTGCTCTATAGGATGGGCTGTCGGTGTCGTTGATAGGTTAGCTGACTTTTGCTGTCCAACAGGCGATGGCAAGATTACCATTGAGAACCAGAGTGATGCCTCCGGTCTCTCATCCTGCCAGAAAATTGATGGTGACGTGATTATCGACCCGAAGGTCGAGAACGCCATTTCCCTCGATGGTGTTCAAGAGATCACTGGTAGCCTCGATGCTACTGGTGCTGTGAACATGACCTCTCTGGCTGCCGGCCAGCTTACGACCATTGGAGACAGCTTCACCCTGCTGAACAACGCCAGGCTTACCAACCTCCAGTTCGACAACCTAGAGGAGGTCGGCGAGGTCAACTTTGAGGGTTGCCCTGTGTTGCAGCAGCTCAACTTCGCCAAGGAGATCTCCAAGGCTTCCAAAGTTCGCATCACCAACACCTATCTCACCACTCTTCAGGGCATCAACCTTGAAACCGTCGGAAACTTCGAAATCACCAACAACCCCAAGCTCAAGGAGGTCGATGTCGACCAGATCACCAACATCACCGGTACCGCCATCTTCTCTGCCAACCACAAGGATTTGAGAATCAGCTTCCCCAACCTTGAGAGTGTGAGGAACATCTCTGTCCGCAACGCTAGCACTGTCCAGTTTCCATCTCTCAAGAGCACTGAGGGCCTGTTTGGACTCTACTCCAACTACATCGAAGACTTCTTGGCTGGCAACTTGACCCAGACTGGAGATCTCGTCTTTGCCGACAACTCTGCTTTGACCAACCTCTCTCTTCCTGTGCTTGAGACCGTCAAGGGTGCCTTCCAAGTCGCCAACAACTCTATGCTCAAGAGCATTGATGCTGCTCCCAAACTGAAGACTGTCTCTGGTGCTCTCGACTTCAGCGGCAGCTTTTCCAAGTGAGTGACTCCCGACTAAATATTAGCTTCTATTTTTTTTATTGAAATCTAACAACACATCTAGGGTCGATCTTCCGTCTCTGGAATCAGTGGATGGTGGTGTCAACTTGCAGACCTCCTCCGAGTTCGATTGCGGCAGTTTTAACCAGGATGTTGCAGGTGGTGACTTTACATGCAAGCCCAAGGCCGCGAACCCCACGACCAAGGATGGCTCCAGCGGCACTGGCTCTGGTTCCGCGGCCACCACGAGCGACTTTGGCACCAACATTGCCCCACCAGCTGGTTTGTCCATGTTCGCTCTCATGCTCGGTGCTTTCGCTCTCTAAATAGTTTCGCCAATGATATGTACTACACCCCCCTTGGCGACTGTGTATAGTCATTTCCGCACGGCTTTGGCTTTGGTTGTTTCGATGTTATCGTATTAGGTGTCTTGTCTTTGTCTTTTTACCCGCAGTTTTATGATAATAGTCCCAAGCTGTTTTTGTTTCCGGATTAGTCCGATTCTCTTCTCTAAATTTGCTGCTGTTTCTCTTAATATTGTATGTGGGTGAAAAGAAATGCGACAGACATGGTTAAGTGTATTAAAATGGGCAAGAGTAAAGGGGCATGTCACTCAGCGACTGGTAAGAGCTTTCGTCCAGAAGTAGTGATGCATTCAGTAGGCAGAGCGATGGTCTAAGATGATACGATACTTGTTTCTTGTTCCATGAAAATTAGGTACTTGCAATAGGGCATTCTCTGAATCGGTCCTGGTCCACAGCGAAATTGGGCTCGATTTCATACTGAAGCAACCAAGATATATCTTATCAAGAGCAAAAAATAAATCAACTGATAGCCTCGTATTGGGGCTGTTTTCAGGGGCTGTCTGCAGTGCTTACGCCATCACGAAATCGGCTAGTTTCACTCCAATCTGACAGCAAAAGTGAAGATTGCGCTCTTTTCCTTGCCCGCGAGTACAATCACTTCTTCAACGATCTACTTACTGTCGTATCCAGTCGCTCGTTTGGTTTCTCTGTTGTGGTTAACTGTCTGTCCCAGCACATTCACGCAGTTGTTGGTTTTTTTTGCTTCCAGAACGTCTTGGCACAACCAACCCGTGTTTCTGTTCATTTCTTGATCCTCATCTCCTCATCCTCCTCCCATCTACTTCAACCGCTACTCTTCCCGTCCATCGATTGAATCGCTTAGAGAAGGGAGGGAAGCCCTCTTCAATTTCCGGCTTCTCTTTTTACGTTAAATAGAGTTGTGGAAAAGTCTTCCCCAACGAACGACCGATCTATCGCGAGCTGACAACGCGGGAGACGTCGTCTCTCTTTCCCTCTCCCACAGTCTTTCCTCTCCCGCTATTTGATTACCTGTCTCCGTTGGGTTTTTCCGGGAATTCGATTATTCGATATGTTGCTTCCGAAAGGTGGCGTTACGTGGAAGTCCGCAAAGGCCAGGTTACCACCATGGCGGGCCTTAATAGCCCTGGTATCGAAGCCACGGTTTCTCATATCTGTTGCTCTTACGGGGCTCCTGGTACTGTTAGTTAGGGGGATTACCAAATCTGCTTCGGAAATGCAGAGGTATGGGTTTTCCTTTTCGATATAATTGTTGCTACCATATGGAGATCAAAAGATATTGCGCACACCCTCAGAAGCGAGATATATGCACAGCTCGGAGTTGCACTGTGTTTCGCAGCACGGGAACATCGAGAATGGAGAATGCTAACTTGTCTTCTATCATAGTTTCTACTGTTTTGGCCCCGCCAAGTCGCCCACGCAGATGTCAATCAACGAAATGGTCGAATGGAATGCGCATCTCCAGACTCCTGTGCTCTACAACCATCACGAAGCTTACGAAGTGAACTCGAGTACGATCCAGACCGTCGATCTAAACGTCATTAAATCCACGCCGAAGGCCGTTCAAAATCAGGAACGCATCCTCATCCTCACCCCGTTGAGAGATGCCGCACCCTATATTGAAAAGCATTTCGATCTTCTTTCCGAATTAACATACCCACACGATCTCATAGACCTCGCATTCCTTGTTGGCGACTCAACCGATGACACTCTAGCAGTTCTCTCAGCGGAATTGGAGCGGGTGCAGAAGATGTCGGATAAGGTCGCTTTCCGCAGCGCAATGATCGTTCAGAAGGATTTTGGAAGCACGCTTAACAATATGGATGTCCAGGAAAGACACGGATTTGCGGCCCAAGGGCCGAGACGGAAGGCTATCGGCAAGGCTAGGAATTTCCTTCTCAGTGCCGCGCTAAAGCCGGATCATTCGTGGGTCTACTGGCGTGATGTTGATATCGTGGATAGTCCCAAGAAGATCATTGAGGACTTTGTTGCCCATGACAAAGATATTCTTGTCCCCAGTAGGTTGACACTAGTTTCCATGTGAGTTTGGTTTAAACGCTAACATCGCGAAAAAGATATCTGGTTCCATCGCTACGAAAATGGACGTGACATTGAAGGAAAATGTGAGTATTCACCGCTCCGAATAACGTGCATCATGGAGGGTATAATAGCTAATGATGATGTCTAGTCGATTACAATTCATGGATAGAATCCGACAAGGGCCTCAAACTTGCTGACAGCTTGGACAAGGACACAGTCCTCGCGGAAGGTTACAAAGAATATAACACAGGCCGCACCTATCTCGTCAAACTCGGTGACTGGAGGAAAAACAAGGATGAAGAGGTTCAGCTAGATGGTATCGGAGGTGTCAATATCCTTGTCAAGGCAGATGTGCACCGCGCAGGTAAGTACACATGCATCCTACTGGTGCCAGTAGTTTCTTAGAACCGCGACTAACAAAAATTTCGAATGCAGGAATTAACTTCCCATCGTACGCCTTCGAGAACCAGGCTGAGACCGAGGGTTTCGCAAAGATGGCCAAGCGTGCCGGGTACCAAGTCGTTGGGTTGCCCAATTACGTCGTCTGGCATATCGACACGAACGAGAAGAAGGGCAACCTTGGTTCGCGG
The DNA here is from genome assembly GCA_014805645.1 of Spiromastix sp. SCSIO F190. Lineage (NCBI taxonomy): Eukaryota > Fungi > Ascomycota > Eurotiomycetes > Onygenales > Spiromastigoidaceae > Spiromastigoides > Spiromastix sp. SCSIO F190. The sequence continues at coordinate 1,690,256 of WXTY01000007.1, read as the reverse complement.
CCTGCTTATTAGGCCGTTTAGTTGTGCCTATTCTCCCGCTCGGAGTGATCTCTACTTTACGAATCTTGGACTTTGGTTGATGAATCCACGGCGTCAACGCCTCTCGTCACAGATTTGGCCTTGTGTGAGTTAGGTTCCATGCCGTTGCCTTGGATCCCGATATATACAGGACTGTTCATGTGAAAGGCTTCCTGGCTCACGATATCTTCGCATAGCCAAATCGTCCATAAACTATATTCCGAGGGAGATGGAAAGAGGGGAAACTTCAATTATACTCATTTATGGTTTTCGAATAACGGGGGAAGCTGTTGGCTTGTTTCTGTACGACACACTTTATTTTCGCTGATGAAGCCTATAGCTTCTATGTGCTTGGTGTTGGCCCCATTTTCCTTTTCCATCAATCCTCCTTGTTTTTCATTATGGCGCTATGGCGGGGAAATTAATTGCTTGTTTCCTTGTATGTATGTATGCTTGTTTGTCCGTCCCGGCTCTTTCGTATCCTCTTTATAATGGATAGAGATTTGTTTTATCTATCTTGTCTTGCTTATTTTAAACTGGCTTATGCTTTATTTTACTTTCAATCTCTGCCTTTCTCCCCTTTTCTTGCATCTTTGCTTTCTCCTTATCCGCCAAAGTGGTGCTGGGGAGTCATCCACTACTGCATTTCTGCGTGCTTTCTTGGTTTCGGTGCTGGGAGAGAAGCTCTTCCGTGCTTTGCTTGGTTTCCCAAGTATCAAAACCTTCCCTCTTTTACCCTTTGTTGAATATTGTAATGATCCAAGAAGTATCCACTATATTACCGGTTAATAACGTTTTGGCAGCAGCTTTGCCTTTGTTTTCTTGATTTGCAATTCTTCTCGTGGACTTTTCAATACTGTATTCGCGGGAAGTTGACAGGATAGTTGCCGGAATCAGCATAACTAGGTACCTAGCACTTAAAGCCCGATTCATACTTTTCGTTCACACAACTTTCGAATTTATTCCATGATGGGTAGGCAGTAAGATACGAAGATTGGGTGTCCGGGTGATTGTAGGTTTTCAGTTGGTAACGTGCCGGAGATCACCACCGCACGCATGCAACCACGCCCTTCGGACTACATCACAACATTTTGGCGACTCAGTAATAAATTAAAAATAATCCAGGGACTTAAAATAGGTAGTTATCTACTGCCCGGAAAATATCGATTTGACCTTCTCATTGCCCACCACATACACTCCGAGACGCTACTACTTAGACATCCGACGGATACATCTACAGAGTCTGGACAGTACGTCCGTTTCCCCCTTTTTCGCCTCCGGTGTTAGCGAATCCAACGAGCTGGCCATGTTGTCTCTTACTATGACTGCTCCTCGGCAACTTCTCCGAAGTTTTCAAAAACAGTCGCTTCCAATTTCAAAGGCCGCCTTTTCTCGGCCGCAGAATTACGCTGCGGGGAGAACAAGCCGCAGCATGGCTACGGGGCTGCTACCCAAGAAGGAATTTCTAGTCATTGTACCTGACAGGGAGGGGATGTTGGCGAAAAGGATGGAAGTTAGACCGTGAGTTAGAATTACGCCAGTTTATCTGATGTTTATTTGTTAAACTTATTCATTATGTACTATACTGCTGCCTCGGTTGATATGGCCATTGTTGCTCCGTTGCAAGCGACATCATTTTTCCATTGTTCTTTAGTTCATCGGCCTTTACATATGGCTAACTGTCTTATCTACTTGCCGCTGGGCCTTACACTTCTTGTCTTTTTTTGCTCGGTTCCTTTCGAGGAATAACCATCTACTATCCCGGCCCCTTGGGCAGAGGGTGGCTTTCTAACCTGCACTTCGTTTGTTAAACACTGATCGTGTTTTTCTCTCCATTCCAACTTAGAAGCTTTGGTCCTCAGAGAAAGAAATTAACAGGCGGTATAGATCCCACCTTCGAGACATAAACCCCGCTATCGAGTCAGGCTTCATAACCCTTGGAGGTGCGTATTCTATCTCATTGTCCAATGTTATATTGAATATTAGCTTCATCTTTTTGAAGGGGTGCAAAATCGTTCCACTCATGACCTAGGAGGAAATCAAGCTCTTCGTATTCTAACCTATTCCTGGTGTATAGGCTCGATGCTTGAGAAGCACCCAGAAGAGGGGGAAGAACATCGCATGAAAGGCAGTGTACTCACGGTTTCTGCTGAATCCCCTGAAGCAGCCAGAGAACAACTATCCAAGGATATCTATGCTACTTCGGGCGTCTGGGATATGGAGAATGTAAGTGTCACTTGTTTTTGTCATGCACAAATTAGGGTCTATGTTGTTTCGTTCTAACATGTCCTCAAAATAATTAGATGCAAATCATACCCGTGAGTTCAATGTGCTTTTTCCTACCGCTTAAAAACTTGAACCATGCGAACCATAGCCGCCATGATGTATATTTACTTGGCATGTAGTTGTTGGGCTAACATTCCATATTCTTCTAGTTTCGAACGGCTATTAGAGAGCCGTTGTAGGCCTGACATTGTTCAAGGAACATTACAAGCGTCAAATGGCGCACTATTACTTGCTTCTAATCAAGTCTCATCTTCACTGGGTTCCCCATGTGGCTTAAAGAGCGTATATCTGTATATGCCGTGTTTATCATGGGATTTGGTCCCTCTTACTTGAATATTGCTTCAGCCGATGCGCAGCGCTCTATTTCACATATGGATTGATTTTTTCCCGCTGACAGACTCGAAAAGATAGAAAAAGGCATCTGTCCAAAAGCCTGCGTACATCTTTTTCTTCCTTTCCCTCCTCATCTGCTGGCTACTAGGAACATGTACATACAACGCAGAGAACTGAGCGCATGCAAACAGTGCAAACAAGACTACTGCGACGAAGACAGCTGCACCTGGCAACTCTCCTTCTACTTCAGTAAATACTTCTATGCTTTACGTATACACCACCTGTGATACGCGATTTCTATAACATTCTTCATAACTATATTGTGCTGCCATACGTACAGTCAGAGATGGCTTCCCAACCGCCGCCCCCAAAGGGAGGCGGCATGATGTCTCTTTACGCCAACCTGCTTGACCCTTCAGAGAATACGTCCGCGCCAGGCACCATCTCACGCGCGCCAGTTATGTTTAACCAGGCCACTGAGGACGAATCTCAGCAAGGCGACGCAGCTTCGAAAAAACAGCAGATAAGTGCCGGTAGATAATTACATCCCTTTCTTGAAAACCAACGAATTTGTCCGCGATGTGATGTGCTCACTCTCTGCCTATGGTTTTTATTTTTGGCACGGTTTATCCAGCCTCTTTACGATTTCAGCCTACCAAGAGGCCGCAATTGCAATCTCAAAAACCCAAGGCGAAGCCTACCGTACCAAAGGCGCCGCCTGTGTCAGCCGCGAATAATGCGCCTACTTCGACTACGGCTTCTACTACTCCAGCACGGGCTCCTCCAAAAACGACACTGGCGGATTGGGCTGGCACAGCTGATGACGACGACGTAAATGGATTTTACGGTGGAGAAAAGCGACAGCGTGGAGGCCGCAAGAAGCGCAAGAAAAACCGTGAGGCTGAGACGCATGTTCAGAACTGGGACGATATATATGATCCGTCACGCCCGAATAGCTATGAAGAATACAAGCATAGTGATGAGAAAATACGGGAAGTCAGGGAATGGAAAGATCGACTATATGCGCGTCGCATGACAAGGGGAATGAGTAGTGATAGCGAGGAGGAATATGCGAGGTCACGGATTAATAGTGTGTTCTCAGAATTGACCCTGGAAGCAATTATCAGCTCTAACGTATTTGTGCAGACCGATTTGCACCCCCTCCTAACTTTGGCCCCCCTCCTAACATCAACGAGCCTCCCGCAGCTTCGTTGTCAAATTCGCTGCTGCCTGGAGCGGCTGCTGAGCCTCCTGTACATGTCTCGATGGACGACACGGGAGATGATGCATTTGCTCGTCGGTTGCGGATGAGCCAGGTTGCTGGCCAAGCTCCAGATATTAGTGCCCCGCAACTCCAACCACCACCACCACCCCACCCACCAGATTCAGCTCCTCCGATGCCACCTTCTCAACCTGATAAAGTGTATGAAGCGGCAACTATCTCCCGTGCACCTGTCCGATACACCTTGCCCCCACCGCCGGATGATATTCCTGCTACTGAAGAGGAACTCGAAGCTACTTTCGCCAACGAAGAAGGGGAAGAACAACCTCAGAATGAGGACGAGCCTAGGTCGCTCAGGCCTGGACAGAAAGGCTTTGCTGAACGCTTACTCACGAAGTACGGATGGACAAAGGGCTCAGGCCTGGGAGCAAGCGGTACAGGTATCGCCAAGCCCTTGCAGGTCAAGGTAGATAAGCGAAAGAAGAAGCCCGATTCTGAGGGAGGAGGTTTTGTCGGACCTACGACCACAGCCAAGATTATAGGCGGGAAGCGGAAGCAGTCTGACGAAGGGAAGTTTGGGCCGATGAGTGAAGTTATCGTTATGCATGGTATGCTTGATGGGATGGATGTGGATGCGGAACTTGCTAGCGAAGATGGTGGGTTGATGCAGGAGATCGGTGAGGAGTGCGGTGAAAAGGTGTGTGCATTCTGTCTGTTTTGCTGTTTTGCATGTCGGTCTTTGGGTTGCTCCAATACTAACAGTCGATTTCCAGTACGGACGAGTGGAGCGTGTATATATTGATCGAAGCAGCGAGGGTAGAGTACCAGTGTTTGTCAAATTTACAAGCCAACTTTCAGCCCTACGAGTAAGTTTTCTATGTATTGCCTCTATCTGTGTGTTGAAATGCTAATAATTGGCCATTTAGGCGGTAAACGCGCTCGAAGGTCGAATATTCAACGGCAATGCCATAACAGCACGGTTCTTCAATAACGAGAAATTTGAACGAGGGATTTTCCAGGAATGATTGAACGGGGAACCGATATCCTCAATCCACAGACTCGAAGTGTATATGAAGGCGTAAAGTCCATAATATCGGAACTGCGTCAACTTTTTTAAAAGCATTCGGACCACCCCAACCACAGGTCCTCCTCCTCCCCCTCAGCAGCAGCAGTCATCTCCATCTCCCGCTGGCTAGCCGTTTGCCACTCGAGACTAACGGGTCTATTGCACTGGTCGCAGATCCCATACATGGGCACGTTAATCCGCTCTACCCGGAAACATTCCAATCGTGTCCGTATTGCAGTTGCGCAGGGAAAGTGCGTGCTCCGCATGAGTATCTTGTGCCCGCACAGGACATGCGACCAGTAAATTGCGTGGCACATTTGAAAACCAGGTGCCCTGCGACAGTTCGGGCTATTATGGAACGGGCGTCGATGGGCTCCCTTGCCGTGTCTTTTCGACACTAGCAGATGGTTATCTCGTGGTTGTTGGATTCACTGGGCTTCGACCTGTTGATGATAGCAAGGTGAAGGTTTGATAAAAAAGGCTGGAATTTTGTTTTGAACAATGCAGCTTCCTTATATACATAACTGTTTCTTTCTCGAGAAGCACGAAAGGCCTCTGAAAGCACTTTGGACTCCCCATTTTCCAGTCTCTCCGGTCACCCGGGCCATTGTAGGATCTGGTTTCTTTGATCCGAAAGCAACGCAAGCGGGAAGTTGAATAGGTCCGCGCGCATCCTATTTGATTTTGTAATAGATTAAATCAGTTATACAAGGAATACTCCAATTTTCCGGCTCCTGGCATACAGCAGCTCCGTAGATTGATGCTTCTATTCATTCCCCCAAATAAAGACCATCCATCTATCCATCCATCCAATATCCAGCAAAGAGATGGTCACATGACCCGTTACCTGCCTCCAGTCTGCCTTCACTTTCTCTGCCGCAATTCACTTCTGCGCAGACATATCTCCCTCCAGCTTTCTGCTTGCAGCTTGCTCTGTGTTCTTTCGTCTTTCACTCTCGCACTGGCTCTCCCCATTCTACCGCTATTGCACCCCAACCCTTCACCTTACCTCCGAAAACCTCTTGTCCGCCCAGTCCTTCTTTTACTTCCTTTTGTCTAGACACAAGACCTTCACCCGTTTACGTATCCATAGCACTGCTGAAGATGTCCCTTTGCATTAATCGTCTGACTGAGGAACGGTTAGTTTTATTCTCGGAAAAGGCCATTTATTTCATGTTCTTCCGCTGACGTTCAGTTTCTTTCTTATCCAGCAAGCAATGGCGCCGGGATCATCCCTTCGGCTTTTATGCTAAACCGCATCGCACCTCGCAAGGTGCTTTCGACTTGCGCAAATGGGAGTGTGGTATTCCTGGAAAATCCAATACGATATGGGAGGGTGGTCTGTTCAAGCTTGACGTTACTTTTCCAGAGGGTACGTTTGACCCCGCTCCGGTCTCTGAATGTATAAGAAGATAAGAAACAGAATATGGCTGACTGATTGTATTGTAACAGAATACCCTACAAAACCTCCAAAATGTACGACTGATGTCCTTCTGTGCTATTCGATATTGTGTTGTTGTATGCCTGCTAACTTTCTATTAGGCAAATTCGTCCCTCCCCTCTTTCATCCGAATGTCTACCCATCCGGAACGGTCTGCCTCTCGATTTTGAACGAGGAAGAGGGATGGAAGCCGGCGATCACAATCAAGCAAATACTACTAGGAATTCAGGACCTTCTCGACGACCCTAATCCCGAATCTCCAGCCCAGGCGGAGGCGTACAGCTTGTTTAAGAAGGATCGCCCGGCGTACGAGAGAAAAGTTAAGCAGGTCGTCAGAGATAATCCGGCGGCGTAGAGGGGCTTCTCGATGTCGCCCTCTGGATTTACTTTTCATCATTTTTCTTTCGGGATATTTATGACGCAAGGAGGACGGAGCTTTGGTCTATCGTGTTTCTTCTTATTATTTGCTTTTCTTTGTGGCTATCTAGCAAGGCGTTTGGGAACATTGTGGATGCGCACATACAAGGGATGACGTTTTACTGGCATCGTTCGTGGTGTGGCAGCAGAAGGCCGCTCACGTATACGGAATCAACTATGGGTGGTGGATGACGTGCATTTGCATGTTTGGTGCTGAAGGAGGGGGATTTTACATAGCTTTCTTCGTCTGGTTTCGGGGGGATATACAGAATCAACGGATTCCCGTGAAATTCCCACGTTGATGTTGCTCGTCGCAGTAATATAGACCAATGCTGTTGCTGCGATATCGCGAGATGCGGGGAGAGCTGCATGAGTGGGATGGGTGCATTAAACCGAAACCAATAGAAAGACATACATAAATTAGCATCTCCCTGATAAAACATCTCATTAACGTGAAATGCGTGGCGTTGGAAAGGAAAAAGCAAAAACAGCGATAGGCGGGGAGAGGAGAGCAGCCTCTATCTTATCGTTTCGCTCGCCGCCCAAATGACTCAAACTTTTTCCTTGCGTGGGGAGCGTGTCTTTTTCGCTCCCGCCGATTTCGCTGGTATCTTTTTTTCTCCAGAACACTTTTTTGCTCCTGTTTTTTTCCTGTTCTCGATTATATATTGCTGGATTTTTTTTTGCTCATTTATTTTAAAAGTTCTCTATAGACCGTTTCATTTAAGTCGCCATCATGTGTGGGATATTCGCGTGTCACCGGTATGTTAACTATCTGTCTTCCCCCGCTCTCGTGTGCAATATCGATGCGGTCTCTGCACCTTTGCTTGGGAACTTCGATTTTCTGCTTTTTCATGATCGCAGTGAAATCGCAAATATCGTTAGATGCCTCTGTATAGCGTAGAGCGGCCAATGCTAATTTTTCTCGTCGTGGCGATACAGTCACCCAGATGTCCAAAAATTCAAGCCCACGGCTTTGCGCATGGCAAAAGCGTGAGTAAACGTCTTTACCGACTATATGGGAATATGTGGACTAAGATAATGATATGCGGAAATACAGCGTGCGCCATCGTGGCCCTGATTGGAGTGAGTCGGAAGAAGAAGAAAACGGCACGATACCTCCTTGAATTGGGAATATTCCGCTGACACAATTTTTGAAATAGGCGGAAACTTTTGTGCGGATAAAACAAGTTAGTCGTGCCAGATAATATGCGCACTACGTTCTCTGGAGTGGTTTTACTGACGGGTTCCTGTTGCAGTTCTTGCGCACGAGCGGTTGAGCATTGTCGGTGTCGGTGGGTTTACCAGGTCGTCCCTCGGGAATACAAGAGAAGAGACTGGATAATATTAACGGAAGCCACATAGATTCTGGCGCACAACCTCTGGTTAACGAAGATGAGACATTGGCGCTCGCTGTCAACGGGGAGATTTACAACCATCGGATCCTCCGAAAAAGTCTGAAGACACAATATAACTTCAAGACGCACTCGGACTGCGAAGTCATTATTCCATTGGTGCGTGTCTTCCCGTCGGTTCCGTGCCCGGCCAAGAGGATGAAAGGAAGGCAACAGCTAACACAGGTTCAATGATAGTACATGGAGCATGGCATCGACGCACCAAAACACCTCGATGGCATGTTCTCCTGGGTCCTTTTCGACAGGAAAGAAGACCGCATAATCGCCGCGCGGGATCCCATCGGTATCACGAGTTTCTACCAAGGATGGTCCTCGAAAACGCCTGGCGCGGTGTACTTTGCCTCTGAACTGAAGTGCTTGCACCCTGTGTGCGACAAGATCATCACCTTCCCACCGGGCCATGTTTATGATTCCAAGACGGATACTATGAAGAGGTACTTTGAGCCGAAGTGGTGGGACCCAACTAACGTTCCTTCTACACCTGTTGATTACAAGGTTCTCCGAGATACGCTGGAGAGATCTGTGAGAAAGCGTTTGATGGCCGAGGTGCCGTATGGTGTCCTCCTTTCAGGGGGTTTAGACTCAAGCTTGGTAGCTTCAATTGCGCAGCGGGAGACGTTGAGGATGCAGGGTGTTAAGGATGGGGTGAAGACCAACGGGCAGACTAACGGAGAGAATGGCAACGCTGGATTGGTGGGCATCGATGACTCCAACGAGCTCTCGACGGTGACCAGTCTGCCGCAGCTACACTCGTTCTCCATTGGTCTTCCTGATGCCCCGGATAGCAAGGCTGCTATTGAGGTAGCTGAGTTCCTTGGCACGAAACACTATGCGTTCACGTTTACCCTGGAAGATGGACTCAACGCGCTCTCGGATGTTATCTACCACCTGGAAACCTACGACGTCACGACGATCCGCGCCTCAACCCCCATGTACCTTCTCAGCCGAAAGATCAAGGGACTAGGCGTGAAGATGGTCCTCAGCGGCGAAGGCAGTGACGAGATTTTCGGCGGATATCTGTACTTCCACGCCGCACCCGACCGGGAAGCATTCCATACCGAAACCGTCCGAAGAGTGAAGAACCTGCATTTAGCCGACTGTCTGCGCGCGAACAAATCCACCTCAGCCTGGGGTGTCGAAGCACGCGTCCCGTTCCTGGACAAACAATTCCTCGAGACCGCTATGGGCGTCGACCCCAAGGATAAGATGATCAGCATGGACCGGATTGAGAAGTACATACTGCGGAAAGCGTTCGATACGAGCGATGAGCCGGAGACGAAGCCATACCTTCCGGATCATATCCTGTGGCGGCAGAAGGAGCAGTTTAGTGATGGGGTGGGGTATGGATGGATTGATGCGTTGAAGGACAATGCAGAGATCCATGTTACGGATGAGATGATGAAGAACCCTAAGCCGGAGTGGGGGGATGATGTGCCGGATACCAAGGAGGCGTATGTTTTCTGTTTGAAGGTCGATTGAAGGCAATGTAATGCTAATTGGGTGATTTAGATACTGGTACCGTATGATGTTCGACGAGCATTTCCCGCAGTACTGTGCGTCGACGGTGATGCGGTGGACACCGACGTGGTCTAAACAGACAGATCCCAGTGGACGGTATGTCTCTCTTTCTCTCTTCGCCCGACCGGAAGTGTGTAGAGACGAGGTTGGCTAACATGGCATCCACAGGGCGATTGCTACGCACATAGCGAAGTACGATTAAAAGGGTGTTGATTGAATATTCATGCGCTATTTATAGTTTTTTGGCTCTGTTAAATTCTTTCTTCTGTGTATGTCGTTTGTTAGATCTCTTCGCTGGTGCTGTTCTGGGTATACCTAGGTATGAGCATAGATGTCCTGTCCATTGCTGCTTCTCTCGTATCTCTTTCCATGGATTAGTCACGTATTAGTAACACTGAGATGACTAATCTCCCAACAAACAGCCTCCGCGCTAAGCCTGTTCCGGGAGGGTATTCCAGCCAATCACAGCCCGTTCCGAGCCCTCCTGCGCATCCCGGCGCCCCGGAACAACATTCCGCCGCACCACCTCACCTTCCTCTTTCTCTCGTCTCAACCTCTGCTCTGCTCTTCTTCTCCCGCATACCTGCTCTTCTCTGCACTGCTGTTGATATCCCTCTCCTCTTTCTATCCAGACGCTCTACTCTCACTCACTCTCTCTCCCGTTCACCATGTCTGCTCCTGCTGCGTTCAGCGACATTGCCAAGGCCGCCAATGATGTGCGCGTTCCCCCTGATTGCGACTCCCAATCTCTCTTGGAACTCTCAATTAGCCCTGGCGCGGTGAATGTGAGACTGACGAATTATACGATATATAGCTCCTGAACAAGGACTTCTACCACACCCAGGCCGGTAGGTGTTGAGCTGTGCTATGTCCTACGGTACTGAAAATCGGCAATGCTAATGTTTACATGTAGCCAACCTTGAGGTTAAGTCCAAGGCCCCCAATGGCGTCACCTTCAACGTGAAGGGCAAGTCTGCTCACGAGGGTCCTATCAACGGCTCAGTAAGTTCAAATATATGCTTTGTTTAGAAGCTATAGTGGGCATGCCGTGCTAACGAAAGATTCTACAGCTCGAAGCTAAATATGTCGATGCGCCAACTGGTAAAGCGCCCCCAAAGAACTACAAACAACGCTTTCGCCCTACAAAAACAAAGCCAAAATCTATACCCGGCCTCTCTATCTCCTTCTCCCGCTTCCGCCATGACTCTTCCAAAGCCCTCAATTTCGGCTTCTCATCCCGCATAACCGAGCATATCTGGGTGCTAACTTTCCGTCCCTCAATACCAGGCCTTACCCTGACCCAGACATGGTCCACCTCCAACGCCCTCGACACCAAGCTCGAGCTCGATAACAACATCGCCAAGGGCCTCAAGGCGGAGATCCTCACTCAATACCTCCCTGCCTCGCAGTCCAAGGGCGCCAAGCTGAACCTGCACTTCAAGCAGCCCAACCTGCACACCCGCGCCTTCTTCGACCTCCTCAAGGGTCCCACCGCCAACTTTGACGCCGTCCTTGGCCACGAGGGTTTCCTCGTTGGTGCTGAGGGTGGTTATGATGTGCAGAAGGCTGCTATCACCAAGTACTCCGCTGCTGTTGCCTACAGCCTGCCTGAGTACTCTGCTGCTATCACCGCCTCTAACAACCTCAGCCTTTTCTCCGCTAGCTACTACCACCGCGTCAACGCTCAAGTCGAGGCTGGTGCCAAGGCTACCTGGGATTCCAAGGCTGGAAACGCTGTCGGTCTTGAGGTTGCTAGCAAGTACCGTCTTGACCCCTCTTCTTTTGCTAAGGTGGGTTTCTCTTTTTTTATATCCTCTCTTCTTAAATATACATAGTCACTTAAGCTTTAACTAATATAAATTTCAACCATAGGCCAAGGTCAACGACCGCGGTATCGCCGCTCTCGCCTACAATGTCCTCCTCCGCCCCGGTGTCACACTCGGTCTCGGTGCCTCTTTCGATACCCAGAACCTGAACCAGGCTGCCCACAAGGTTGGTGCCAGCTTCACCTTCGAGGGATAGATTGGTCATCAAAATATCATTGGTAACTGTATGTTGAACTTTTGATGTACTTTCGCGTGTATCTGGTTTGAAGAAGAACTCGATAAATCGATAAATCTATTTAGCCTAGTTCTAGCTTTTTCCGATTTATCATATCCGAACGTGTAAACTTATTCCCCCCCCCTTCACTTTTCGATATATTCCTATCTTTTCGCTGAGGCCTTTCTTCTCTTTACGATTTTCCTTGCAGCTCAGACTGGCAGCACAGTGCAGGATATATCCATCGTTGTTTATGAATGACAGAAACGACAGAAAATTCTTCCATATTATACTGTAGCCATTTCCCTTGTCATTGGACTTCCACAACACGATTGGTAATTGCTAGGTAATAGAGACGGGCATTCCTCTGGGCATGTCAAGAGTACTAACCTCTTAAGTCCTCTCACCTCTCTTATTCATGCTCACCCGCCATAGCCTCATCGCCGATGTTGCATTTACACCTTATTTCCTAGCTGCTTGAACCTTCAATAAATATGGCGTCTAGTTAGCAACAGCCTCCCATGAACAAGAAGGCCTGTACCTAGATGCAGAATCTATACTATATCAGAAACTAACACGGTTCACCAGGTTGCGTCGAGCAAGACGGGCCCCGATTTTCAACGGATTGTTTTGGGGGAAAGGGGAGATAGGTGGTGGATTGTCCATCCTCTTCATTGGGTAAGGACTCATCTAAGCCCAAGGAGGAAGGATCAATCTTATCCTCAGATGCCGGCATGCAAAAGGCTTATCTGTTTTAAAATTAAGCTGAGATTGATATGGAGCGTCATATATAGACCGCTTAACCCCCTCGGGGGCCACATCAAGTTGCATTAGAATTACCGGCTCCCAGATAGCAGGATCTGTTGTCATGATCCTGGTGTCACAGGACTCGATAGTATCCATTTCCGGATAAGATTGACGGGTTTGTCGCAGAAGCATGCGTCCACGTATGCCAGTCCTGCTCTGATAACAAAGCATCATCGCATGGGGCGGCTGGCCTGTATTGGCCAAACGTTTCAGTTGGGCTGTTGCAGATGATGAGGAACGAGCGGTGTAGTTCACTCGGGGGCGCGAAAAAAAAAAAAAGAATATAGGGGTATATGTATATCCTGGACGGGTATAATCGTATTGAACGCTGTGCTATTGTACAGAAGTAAGAACTGCTGCACCAAGACAGAAATGCATAAAAAAAAAAAAAAACCAAATTCGCATTCAAAGCGGCTCATTCACCTTGCTTCTCCGCCCTTTTAACGGGAGGCGAAGAAGGCTTTCCTCGATACGAAGAAAGTGGCTCGTCAGAGCTTGATCGCGCAAAACCGGATATCAGACTTCCCACGCACAGGATACCCACCACTAGGAAGAACCGCGACGTAAGACTCCCCTCCCAGTCTGCTGGTGCATAGCCGCCTGATCGCGCGCGTATTTCCGCCTCGACGGCTTTTGAGCGACGCTGTCTCCGTCTCATATCTTCATGCGTCTGAGTGCGGTAATGAGAAGAGGCGTCAAAATGGGAAACAGGATTATTGTGGATGAATGACGCCGGGTCTGATGAAGCCGTAGTTTTCGCAGTGGACGGGTGTGGTTGGGAGCGTCCTGCACCATAGCCACCATGAGCGTAAAAGCTCGGAGGCGGACCGCGGAATTGCCCCCTTTCTTTTCTTAGTCCTGAAGGTGGTCGAGACCCGACGTACGAACCCCTACTGTGGGTATTCGTCTTGTTAGAAGAAGCCAGCGGCCTGTGGATGCGGTGGTCATGATCGTAGCGAGCACGTTTCCCAGAGTTCGATAGGGTTTGATAAGCGGACGATATATTTGCAAACTTGGAATGAGCATCCGGATCCTTGGGGTTCCTGTCTGGGTGGTGCGTCATTGAGAGCGCATAAAACTGCCTAGGAGTTAAAAGTCAGCTCAACGCCACCAAGATACGGTCTGGATAAGGTATCGCACTTTTTGATCTCCGCTGTCGACGCGGTAGTCGGTACATTGAGAATCTCATAATAATTTGGACTGCGAGGCTCCGCTTGCCATGTCGACGTGGTAGAGAAGAAATGCGCTCGGGCTGTGGGCGGAAGACGGGGAGAGCGAGCGGAGGGAGAAAGGGGGAAACGCTGAAGGCACAGGGGCATCCCTCATATCTGCCTCATCCATCAACTTCGATAGAGTGCGCAGATCAAAAGGAGCCTCGTATACGCCACGGCACTGTCTGGCGATGTGGTCTGGTCTTCGCCTGCCGCAGAGACGTCAACGGCTGCTCACGTCACCGGCGTCACGTGGCCGTATAGATGAAAAAAAGAAAAGAAAAAGAACGGGATATACAAGCTACGATTTGGGGGCTTTCTTAAAAAAAGTAAGATAGAACAAAATAAGAGGGGAAGCACAACCTACCTTTGCATCCCATATCTCATACTCTCTGTTATCGATAAAGTGGCCGGCGGTGAGGATTCTGCCGCCCTCCCACTCGCAATTTGCTGCAAATCCCGCATTGCACTTCAGGCCCGGCGGAGTGCTGTATCGACGGGTTTAGCAACGAGCGTTCGCCATGGCTGCCCAGGCTGCTTCGGAGCTGGATAAGCTGAAATGTAGGCTCTGGTGTTTGGCTTTCTTTCCTGTATGTCTGTTGCTAACATTTCGGTAAATAGTAAGTGAGGCAGGTGCCAACGCCAAGGGAGGGAAAAGCCCCGCGCAAAATGGGAACGAAGACGCTGAAAGCGCGGAGTCGGATGACGATAAAGAGGACGAACAACAAGGAGCCGCAGGAGATGGTGCTACAACAAAGAAGAAGAAAAAGAGAAAGCCAAAAAAGAAGAAGAAGGGTACCGCGAAAGTACAAAGCGAACCTCCCCGTGTTTTGCTGTCCACACTGTTCCCGAACAACAAGTACCCTGAAGGCGAGATCGTAGAGTACAAGGATGAGAACGCCTACCGGACTACCAGCGAGGAGAAGCGCTATTTAGACCGCATGAACGACGATTTCCTCACGGATTACCGCCAAGCAGCCGAAGTTCACAGGCAAGTTCGCCAATATGCTCAAAAGACGATCAAACCGGGCCAGACTCTTACGGAGATTGCGGAGGGTATTGAAGATAGTGTCCGCGCGCTGACGGGCCACTGGGGTCTAGAAGAGGGCGATAATTTAGTCGGCGGTATTGCTTTCCCGACCGGCACAAATATCAACCACTGTGCTGCTCACTACTCCCCGAATGCTGGAAACAAGATGGTCCTTCAGCAGGGAGATGTGATGAAGGTGGATTTTGGTGTCCATGTAAACGGACGTATCGTGGATAGTGCATTTACAGTTGCATTTGATCCCGTCTACGACAATTTGCTTGCTGCTGTAAAAGATGCTACGAATACTGGAATTAGAGTACGCTGTGGTTTTCTATTCGCTAATTACTGGTCTCTTGTTTTCTAACGCGTTATCTATAGGAAGCGGGTATCGACGTCCGCATGAGCGACATTGGCGCCGCCATCCAAGAGGCGATGGAGAGTTACGAGGTCGAACTCAATGGAACAACATATCCCGTCAAAGCCATCCGCAACCTCAACGGACACACAATTGGCCGCTACGAGATTCACGGCGGAAGCGCTGGGAAGAGTGTCCCCATTGTCAAGGGCGGAGATCAAACGAAGATGGAGGAGGGTGAGACTTATGCTATTGAAACGTTCGGTAGTACTGGGAAGGGCTACGTTAGGGATGATGTAAGAAATGTGTCGCCCCATTTTCGGCTGCAGGCTCGTTTAAACTAACATTGCTCGCAGATGGAAACATCTCACTACGCTAAGGTCCCCGATGCGCCGAATGTACCGCTTCGCCTATCGTCCGCTAAGAGCTTGCTCAACACTATCACGAAGAATTTTGGTACGCTGCCGTTTTGCCGACGATATCTTGATCGGCTTGGGCAGGATAAGTATCTCCTTGGGGTGAGTCTGCCTTAAAACTTTTTTTTCACTGCAGTGCTAATTTTGTGTAACAGTTGAACAACTTGGTTGCCAGCGGTATTGTGGATGCGTACCCCCCTCTTTGCGATGTAAAGGGCTCATACACTGCCCAGTTTGAACATGTGAGTATTCTGTATATTGTGATACCCCATCATATATGGATGTTTGCTAACCCATGATGAGACTATTTTGCTGCGACCAAACGTGAAGGAGGTCATCAGCAGGGGTGATGACTACTAAGCATTGATTTTGAATATACCAGGACATGGCCGGACCGATCGGGCTCTGTGGACATCATCGAGAAAAGCTATAGGGGAGAGGGCCGTTTTGCTGGACATTTCAGAAAGAATTGGGTGAATTAATCCGGACGGATAATTTACACTAAACATATAAACATACTTAGGCCTAGTTGTAGATAACAGAGCCACAATAGCAGTCACATTTCATTCATTCCTTCATTCTCCTTCTCTTATTGTAGAAGAGAGTACCTAAAGCTATGCATGGGATACCTCAGTGGATGGACAGGATCTTTAGACCTGAGCGACAGGCTCTTACTCTACTAAGAAGAGACTCTCAGGAGATAGGCACTGCCAGAAGGCGTCGATGAGACGATTCTAGGCAATTGCACCATTAGCGACCCGGTCTTGTTTCCTTACGTCCAAGATGAATATGAAGAGAAAGAAAAAAAAACTCACAGGTGTATGCTCTTCGCCTATAGCATCAGCAATCCCCTGATATACAGGGGAATGTACAGGGAGGAAATCAAGAGCGCCCGAAACATCTTGCAAGACCTCCTTAAACCTTTGCCAAGCATTTCCTTTATCCAAACCGCCCGTGAGAGAATAAGAACCACGTGACGAAAAGGGCCTCTCCACTTTCTTCATCTCCTCAATGTACCGATTGTTATAATAGCTATCCCACTTTTCGATGCCAACCCTATAATAGACAATGGGCATTGAGTTATCGTCTTTTTCGTTATTGTGCCATTTTGTTGAAAATTCGAGAACAACGTCCCAGGGTAAACGCGTATCTAGGGCTGAGATGACGACCTTGTCTCCCCACTCTATTATTTTGTCCATTTTGTGTAGGTCCCTGTTTCCGCCATCTCTCACACGTGCAGCCATAATGACTGGATCATCTATGCCCAGTGAGGCTTGGTAGATGTGGACACTGCATTCTCCGGCCTTGTAAGCTACTTTTGTAGCCCAAAACTTGAACGTATAATAGCCTTCGATTTTGTACTCCCCAAGACCTTTCCAGTTGGGCTTGTTCCATCCCTTGTCGGGAACATCGCATGAATCCAGAACTTTCAGAAAGCTACCCGTACACACTGCATATGTGATATTGACTTCGGTCGACTCAGAATAGACAGCCATTTTCACCGCATCTGGAGTATCCTCGAGGTACGACATTACCACAGAGCCATCAATCTCCGTTCGATTAGATACATAGGAGCAGAATTCATCAATGACCGGCGGCATTTTTGAACGCTGGACATATTTAAATTCTTTATCGTCCTTTTTACCAAGACCATGGCATGACAGACTGCCTTCAGGGATTGGTTCAGGCGTTTCCGATGCCGAGGCGGGCTCGTCGGCGTCGTCGGAGTGGTTCGTAGGACTGGGAATAATTTGGGGATCTTCTGTAGATTCTTGAGATGTCTTGGGAGTCGAGCGAGGGTTCGTACATACGTGCGGGCGTGGGGATATGGTCGGACTGCGAGTAGGCCTCGGAGTATGAATTGGCGTGTGAGGTGTCTTGGGAGTCGAGCGAGGGTTCGTACATACGTTTGGGCGTGGGGATAGGGCCGGAATAGGAGTAGGAGTAGGCGTGGGGCTTGGCGTGGAACTCGGAATGGAAACTGGAACGGAAACTGGACGGCTTGGACGAATGGCGTGGCAAGCAGCCCCCTTCCCTGGAAACTTGTGACGCCCCGCCTCGTCTCCCGCGATAGTGACAACGACCTCCGCCAGAGTATCTTTGGCTGCCGGGTCATATTTCACTAAGAGTTTCCCGGCTGTCTCCGAACTTTTCGTCTGGTCATATGGGAAAACGTTCACTTTTTTGCCCTTTAGTTCACCCCTGATAGCTTTGATGAATTCCGGATGCTTAGGTGTAGCAGGACCCAAGTCTCTGGCTAACCTTGGTATTTTCTGCGAATTTCCGTCGGCTGGTGCCTTTGGAGTAACGACAATGACCTCATCCGGCACATATGTGAGATTTTCCATGGCGTTCTTGACAGCATCTTCTGACAAGTCACTCTCCCAATATCTAGCCACGAAGAAGTTGCCCTTGTTCCAACCAACCACAGCAATACAACCAAACATACGAGTGACAGCAATTCTCACTATTTCATTTCCGACTTTGTACTCTTCAACCTCGGTCCCACCAGTCAATCCCAGTGTTGTGCCATTGCCCATTGCCTCATCGAATTCGTCCAAGAAGTTGGTGTTAGCATCTCGTTTGCTTTTCTTGCTTCGTCGTTTATTACGGCTTTGAGGCATAGCCCTTTTATTTTGGCAAGCCCCAACATTGCTTCCACCAGTTGGCTTAGGACCAGTCATTCCCGGCGAACAGGTAGCTTCTGGAGTGTTCCAATCTGTAATTGTCGTGTTCGGTTCGCAGTCTAACGTTGATACGCTCTTAGCATCTCCACAGGACGTTGCGGTAGTACTGGCTGCAGTCGTAAGCTCGCATTTCTGTTTGTATTCAGTGCCGGTGGTAGTACAGGACGTCGTCGTAGAAGTAGGTTCAGGCTCAGTGGGCTGTGGAGTCGTCGTAGTGGGTTCGGATGGCCTGTCAGCAGGAGTTGGTTCATTTTTGGTGGGCTCAGGTTGTGAAGTGGGAGGGTCACTAGGTGATGAAGACGTTGGGTTGTCATCCTTAGTCGGGTCCTCGTTGTCACCAGAGCTAGGCTTTGGGCCACCTGGAGGGGGTGGAGGGGGTCCTGGAGGATCGGGACCACCAGGAGCATCAGGAGCACCAGGAGGTTTGGGACCACCAGGTTTGGGACCACCAGGAAGTTCTGGAGGATTGGGAAGATTTGCAGGATTGGGAAGATCGGGGAAACCGGAAGATTTTTCACCGCGCAAACCTGGTGGTTGCTATTGGAGACAAGTCAGCTACTGCTCCTCTGCAGATATGTTCAAGGCGCACCACAATAATAGCAGCAGACATACCGGGAAAATACCAGCCAAGAATCCACCACCTCCGCTTTCATCTCCACAATCCCTTTTCTTGGAATCCCCACAGTCCTTGGGAGGACAGAGCTCCCCCGAACAACCCCATGTATTCACTGGGACATCGGTCTCCGTGCCATCGGGAAGTTTTGATTTGGTAGTCACCTTCGTCGACGTGTAAGTCACACTGGTCGTACTCGTCCCGGATGTGGCCGTGAGTGGCATGACAACAGCGATTGGTTCATCTGTTGATGTTGTGTTTGTTTCTGCAGACGTGGTGGGTAGGTTCGGAGCTGACTGCGGAGATGGCGTGCTCGCTCCATGTCCTGGGTCTGTGTTTGGGCTTGTTGCTGAAGACCCCTGGCCATCCTCCGTACCCGAAGAGCTTTCTGGCGTCGTTATCGGAGGCTTAGGCAACGGTATTGGTGTAGGTGTCTCTATTGAGCCCGTTGGGGTTGCCTGACCTTGTCCTGATAATGGGCCGCTTCCTGTACTTCCCCCAGGCGTTGAAGTTCCTTTTCCAGGGGTTGCCTGACCATGCCCTGATACTGGGCTGTTTCCTGTACTCCCTTGAAGTGTTGATGTTGGTTTTCCAGGGGTTGTCTGACCTTTTCCTGGAACTGGGCTGCTTCCTGTACTTCCCCCAGCTGTTGAAGTTCCTTTTCCAGGGGTTACCTGACCATACCCTGATACTGGGCTGTTTCCTGTACTCCCTTGAGGTGTTGATGTTGGTTTTCCAGGGGTTGTCTGACCTTTTCCTGGAACTGGGCCGCTTTCTGTACTTCCCCCAGGCGTTGAAGTTCCTTCTCCAGGGGTTACCTGACCATGCCCTGATACTGGGCTGTTTCCTGCACTTCCCCCAGGTGTCGAAGTTGGTTTCCCACCGATTGCCTGGCTGCCAGAACCTGTCCCATGTTGCGGAGTGGAAAAAATGTGTGTGATCCTGGTCTCCTCCCCGTTTTCTCCAGTATTTGTTACAATAAAAGAGGTATCAGGCTTGGACCGTACGGAAGTAGTCGGCGTTCCGTCTGGCCCAGTAGTAGTTAAAGTAACAGGGCGCTCTGGTACGAGCTTCGTGGCGATAGTGGGCAGCCCGTTTGGGCCGGTGGTCGTTGATGTGCGATTCACGGCCGGTTCAACCCATGTGATAGGAGTTTTCTCCCCATCTTGCCCAGTGGTAGTTATGCTGACACGCACAGCGGCCTGGGGAACTACGGTAATAATTGGCTTCCCCTTTGCCCCAGTGAATACCGAGGTAACATTTATCGATTGTCTTGAAGTAGGAGTCTCATTGATGTTGCTCCGCTCGTTATATAGACGTTTGTTGACTATTTCCCCAATTACAAAAAGTTAGCTGATATGACTCGAGAGTTGACAGTAGAAGGAGGATACCACACACCGGGTTTTGCAAGGCCAGAAACGGGGAGCAAGGCAAGCAGGCCATAAAACCACAACATGGTGTCGTCGTTCGCCCCCTTGGAATCTTGGAGAAGTGTATTGCATGAAGGTCGGAGCAGGCCGACAGTGAAATACCGTGCACTTGTATAAATGGTGCAAGTTGGTGTCGGTTATTTTTACTCATTGTCCTTCAATGCCACATCTGGCGAAAAGTTCCTATGCGTGATTTCCAACATGGATCGTCCAGTGGAGAAGGCACCACGATAGGAGAAGAATATATGGGCCTATCAAAAGAGATTAGCTTGGTCGCATTTCTATTTTTATTTGGTTATTATCATTTTCTTGGATGGAAGGTTCTTGGAGCGAAGCTTTGGTTAATCTCAATTGAAGGGCACTTTGATATAATCCTTATTGTTTGCATATTGGCGGCTAAGTTCAGAGACGGTATCAAGTTTATTCGGCCATCACCCCTCTATATTTGCTCGGCAACGTTTTTATCAAGAGGCCATATCATTTCAGAACTTTCTCGGGCCACACTGCGTAGGAACGTCATTGCAAACGAGAAAACAGCAAGGTCCACATGATTGTAGAGGACATAGGATTATTAGATTCCAGTGGGTTAGATGTTTTCCACTACAAAGCCCCCTTTTTTTTTTTTTTTTTTTGGAAAAGAGAAAGATTTATCACTGAAACATTGGGCCAACCCTCTTCCTGAAGGCCTGGGAGGTGGAAATCGCTCCGAAAAGAATGAAATGAGTGAAAGAGACTTGTCGGCCAAGCCACAAAATCCTCCTCTCGAGGAACAGGATCACATAATAAAATTCGCAGCCAGTGGTGGCAGAACTTTAAAGTTTCTGCAGTCTCGTCCAGGGGAGATTTTTAACTGGAGTTGTCCACCTTTCTGAGCAAAAGGCGCTCGCTGGGTACCAAGTGGGCCTGAGAGAATAAAATAGAACAAAAGAGCTCTGCAGCGCTGTGTTTCAGGAATCAGGACCCGCCAAGAGCTCCATGAGAAATGCCTCATCCGCTGTGTTTATCTTGAGCTCCAGCGGTGGAGAATCATCAGCGGACCTTGGCAGAGGAATGAATTTGCTGTTTTGACGCTAAATAATGTAACTTTGTCGAGTTTCCGCTGGACAGTGACCGCGACTCGTGTACCGCAGCACTAAGTTTTCGGCGGCATGTACATTCCTCCATGTACAGACCGGTCAACTGTTCCCTCAAAACCCTCGCCAAGATAGATGCATGAGAAATTTCCTGGGCCACTTTCAGCATTTTCTTTTCTGAGAAATTGAGGACCTCGTCTGCAGCAGCAGCTGGCAAATCTGTGACTCGGTCCACCTCTTGGAACAGTGTCCGTTGAGTTTTTACACTTTGGGCATATCCAACAACTCCAGTGTCCAGAAATTACCTTGTTAACCATACAAAGCCTAAAGCAAACCTCCGGCAGTTTTCCAAAGGAGAAACCATATTACAAAGTTGAACATCCAAGCCGCTGTTGGAAATTTATGGTTTCTGTACCCAAGGCCGATACCGATATTGCTCACTGTGATATCAAACCCAAGAGTTTTATGTTTGCCAGCAATGGAAAGTTATTAATTTTGATATGGCTACTTCGGCTAGCCTGACTCAGAAGTCAATATAGGCTGGCTGTTCTTCACTCTTATTTTACACAGGAGGTGAGCTTTCTGGCCGTTTATTTGTCTGTACACCTTCTCCATCGAGAACGATTGAGTTCTGGGCGAACCATCATCAAGAAAAGGCTTGAATGACTTCACACCTTCTTGAAAAGGAAGATGTTTCGATGTTTGATAAGGACCTTCAGAGAATAAGTGGAAACGACCTATTTTTTGAACATTCTGCGCGAGGAATTCTTCGGAAACGGAGAAGTCGACCATGTGGCAATTGTTGACCCATTGGTTTGCGGAGCAAGGATGGAAGCCCTTAGGCAAGACTCCTATACACAGGAACAAGTCGCTCTCGTTGGTTTGTGTCATGGTCCCCCGATATGGTAAAAAATTACTCGAAAAGGAGACCCATCACCTATAATTCCTGCTGCTAAGCTCCTATGACAAGCCTGTGATGTAACTTCTAACTGCAGGAGCTCAGCAATGAGGGATTTGCTCGTAAGGCATGAGAAGCAATCCCCCTGAGAACAGACAGGGCCCCCCAACCTGGTTCCTTGTTTCGCAAATCGAGTGTGCTTCAGTTTGTGATAATAATAAATAATAATTATTTTATTCCTCTGAATATCCTCTGAATCTCTGATTCTCTCGGAATTCCAGCCCCACGTGACGATCAGCCCACGTGGAAAGACCCGGCCCATTGCGCGTATACTCCTCCAGGAGAACAGAATGCAAACCGTATCAGCTTGTTATCCATCTTGACTTGCGTGCTCCCGGTGTCCATGAGAAGCCGATTTCCCTCGCTAATAACCGCCCAATTGCATTCATGCCGACATAGCAAGCCACTGTCATGTCGTCCACCGTCACCAGTGCTCCCCCCAGAGCGCCGACATCTCCCAAGAAGTCCCTCCGAGCTAAGGCACAGGCACCGCACCAACAGGACTCTTCTATAGAGGACCGTTTCTTCTGGGCATATACAGAGGAACCTCACCGGTCAAGGCGCCAGGCAATCATCAAAGCGCATCCAGAAGTACACACAATTAAACGTGCTGTCGTACATAAATACCTTGCTAACAAATGTACCTAGGTCACTCGACTCTGCGGAATTGAACCCCTCACGAAATATGTCGTTCTCGGCGTTGTCGCGGTACAAATTACATGCGCCTATTTTCTCCGCCATACGTCGGTCCTCTCCTGGCCATTCCTCTTAACAGCTTATGTTATCGGGGCCACCGCAAACCAGAACCTTTTCCTCGCTATCCATGAGATATCACATAATCTTGCATTCAGGTCGCCCCTAGGGAACCGGCTATTAGCAATATTCGCAAACTTGCCGATTGGTATACCATATAGTGCTGCATTTAGGGTATGTCTCGTTCCAGACTTTCCTATGGTGGACCGAAGCTAACCAGGGGCTGGCGATGTGTACAGCCATACCATCTAACGCACCATAAATCCCTCGGGGTCGCATCTCTCGACACCGACCTTCCAACTGCTTTAGAGGCTTTTTTCCTAGACTCCGTCCTAGGCAAGGCATTCTTCTGCACGTTCCAGATCCTCTTCTACGCCCTGCGGCCAATGTTCATCTACAGCCCCGCGTTTACATGGGTGCACTTCGTGAACATAATCGTGCAATTCTCCTTCGATTTCGCGCTATACAAGTTCTGCGACTCGTCTTCGCAGTGCGTCTATTACCTCATTCTTAGCTCCTTCTTGGCCGGCTCGCTACACCCTTGCGCCGGCCATTTCATTGCGGAACATTACTTCTTCTCCAACACCAAAGGCGGCACAGAGTCAATACAGGAGCAGAAGAACGCCTCCAAGTCCAGCAAGCTACACAGCGACGCAGACAACAACAACACCACCTCACCGTCACCACTCTCCTCTCTCACTCCACCAGAAACATACTCCTACTACGGGCCGCTAAACATCCTCACCTACAACGTTGGCCTGCATAACGAGCACCACGACTTTCCAGCCGTGCCCTGGACCCGGCTCCCAACGCTCCACAAGCTTGCCAAAGAGTTCTATGAACCCCTCCCTTGCCATCGCAGCTGGGTGTGGGTTATTTACAAATTTATTCTGGACTCAGATGTAGGCCTATGGTGCCGCGTGAAGAGGGCTCAAGGAGGTAGGCTGGTTGGCGGGAAAGAGGGAGGAGCTGCTGGAGGCGTTGATGGTGGATGGAAGGAGAGCGAGGTCCAGAATTGAAAATGCACCTTTCTTCGCTTTTTTTTTCTTTACCTCCCTTCCATTTTGGCTGTGAATCTACGCCAGTATTTGTATATTACAAGGTACCCTCTTGCCTATCTATAACTCATTTTAATGCTTTCCCCGGTTCGGTTTCACGACGTCTATGTAACTAGATTACCTATTTGGATCTTAGGCATGGCATTTGCATCACTGAGAGTTCTGGCGTCTCAGCTTATTATCTCTGTTATCTGATTCCAAGCAGCTATGCTAAGCAAAGCATATCGAAGTACGCCTATATTTAAACGATCATTCCCAGCGGTCCCCGTTTCAAAGGGTTTCGAAGAAAATACACTTTCAACGGATCTTGCTCTACATCTAAGGCTCTATATTGATTGATTCGTTGTTAGCGCCACGAATCCAGCTCTGAAACTAGCCTAGCCGAGCAGACACCAGATGAAATGTTCCAGACCCCAATATATAATTGAGGCTTTCCGTGAAAGTGGAGGCGTGCTCTGCAACTATGCAAATATCAATTTATTCTATATCAACGAGCGCCGTTGCGTATGGCATACTTGACAGATGAAAAAAAAAAAAAAAAAAAAAAAAAAAGTACCCGTGGCCTCAAGAGAAACTTTTTGCTCACATCGAAGTCTTATGGGATTTCCAAACGTGATATCATTTGGAACTTTCCGCTTCGATAATATAGACGTATGACGAGGTAGATCTCACTATCTTGCCCTAGTTTCCTAGTCGGGGGAGAGTCCAATCCTGGATGGGAATTCAAAGATCAAGTCAGGAGAGCAAGCGAACACATTACTGGAAACAGGAAACTTATGCGTCTCTCGTCTGGTTCGAAAATATAACTCGGGGTTCCTGTGCGGGTTTATTGTAGTCAAGCTCGAGGCTATGATGGCATTGCCACGAGCTAACAGATTCTATGAGCGGTGACTTTTGTGTGAATAAGGGCTCGGTGCAGTACCAAGGAAGAGTCTGGAAACCAAGAATGGTGTCGGAGTGCCAAATAATTGCGAGGTGAGTAGAAAATACAGTTGAATTTGATAAAAGGCAATCTGTGGTAGAACTAGTGAGCCAGCTAATCATATGTAAATAGAGCCACTCGTACTTTGTGTGCCAACTAGCTAGGCCCAAAGAATAGTAGGGGGAAGATAATAGCTACCTAGATGTGTCCAGGCAACAAAAGCAACTTGTGAAAAGGTTAAAAAGCAACCGGCAGTGGACATGCCACCATAAGCCCGAACAAGGTATATTTTGGCTTCTGTTGGCTCCTTTTTTCTCCATTCATATCACATTTAGGAATAAAGATTAGGTAACAGAATGAAGACACTTTAATAAGGCAATAGAGCAAAATAAGAAGATAACGGAGAAACAGTTTGCACCTGGAAGAACAAAAGAAAGGGGCGAGCGACCAGTGAAGAGGACTACTAAAAGGTGGTAAAAGCGAGTCAGTAAAACAGCAGGACAAGCAGCAGACGACACAGTGGGAAACGATAGAATCTGTAGTGGAGGGATAAATGGTAGATTTGGGTGATTAGCACTGGGGCGGGAGGAAATGTGATCGCTGGCCCGAAGAGTAAGATCAAACAGCGCAGAAGCAAAAGACCGACAATTAAATTATAGAGACATGACCAAGGGCCCAGCAAATGCTTTCGTGAGTGAATATTCTTGGTAGGACTGGAAAGGAAAGAGGGTTCGAAGATGATATTTTGGCAGACAGGCAGGAAATAGCATTATAATTAGAAGAAGATGTATGCCAATAGGAAGCTCAGTAGGCAAAGCCCAGCGACGACCTGAAGAGGGACCCCTGCCTCTTCTGCTTGCCGAGCTTGTTGCTGCTGCAGCCCCGATTCCGGGGCCCGATCGTTATTTTTGGCTTCTGGCTTCCTTAGTCGCACACCTTGGTTTGAGAGTTCCTGCTTTAATCTTAGAATTTGCGCCCTCGCATCTGCAAGTTCGGATTTGAGTTCGTCGTTAGAGCCGGGGATACCGTCAACCTTGGAGCTCCTATGACTTTCGGCGTCCTCAGCAATAGGTGGTGATGGAGCAGGTTCCCCTTTCACGTCCACTATTTCATCTTCCGGCTCCGCTTTGGTAGAAGGTATTGGGGCGGTACGGGTCGGGACGGCAGGGGTATCATATTTTGCAGCTGGTGAGGTTTGATCGGGGGTTTCATCATCATGGTGGGCCTAGACGGTCCTACGGTTAGCAGAAGTTGCACGGAACCTTGGGCATAAACCTCGAAGCATCTATAGAGTCTGGGTCGAGCAGGCGGAACGTACAATTCCGTTCGTCATGGCAGCTTCAGAGTCAGCCGGCAAGAAGGAGACTCGTATCTTTTGCTCTTGGATCAATGCTTTGTGCGTCTTTTCGACATCATGCCACTGCGCAAGTATTAGTATGAATGGCATGTGGGGAAGCGTAGCGAATAAAGGGGGCATACAATCGCGCTGACGTTGGAGAACTCCTTGTCCGCCGAGACAGCGACAGACTGGACGAGGAACTTGTCGCGGCATTTGGTATCCAGAGGAGGATCCTCCTTCATGGCTTGTAGCAGAACTATAGTATAAGATATGCATGTGATTAGCAACTCCGCAGGTGCCGAGTGCTTCGGATGGACACGCACCCTGGACTTCGACATGTTCACCGGATTCGATGCGGCCGGAATTTGGACGAACGCAGTAGCTAAAACGGACGTATCAGATATGGGGAAATAGTTCAAACTCAGGTTCGAGGGGATATGTCGTACCGCCTTGGGGCTGTAGTTTTGACCTAGATACGTTGATGTCAGTACGTCTGTCTCCAGAACGCAGCGGCATCGGACGAGGATATACCTTGAAAGCGACCGGGCTACTATTCGGATTCTTGAGATGCAGCGTCTGGTTGACCTCTTTGGTAAACGGGCCTGTACGGAAGAGTTGAGCATGCGAGCAGGTGTTTGTTTGTAGACAGCTAGGAGACAGCGGCGCGCAACACTTACGTCGAAAGGCCAATTCCGAGGGATCTAGGTGGACGGACATGGCGGAGAGCAGAAGATTCAAGACAGCAAGCGAGCAGGACAGATAGCTGAACGGAGAGAAAGTGAGGAAACGAAGAGCAGAAGATGCCAGTGTTCCTGTTCTTGTTCAGTTGGTCGGAGAAGGCACTGGGGTCACGTGACACGCATCACGAAAGAGAGAAGGAGAAGGAGAAGAGGAAGAAGAGAAGAGAAGAAGAATTGGATTCTGTTCTGTCGCAGGAGAGACAATAACGGGGATATCATAACAGAGAGGGCAAGGAGAATATATGTCTGGGTATCAGATCCCTCTCATACTTTGTAGACTCGACCACCTTGGCTGTATGATGTAATATATGTATATTTTTGAGTTACCACAGATGCCTTCGATCAAAGAGAATATTGACTATCTAGATTCTCTGCTGTTTTCTGCTTTTATATTTCGGCGTTAGACTTCCTCTGAGCTCATCGGTGGAGCCATCCCGCCTTCTGCCCGCATTCCACCTGCAAGCTCCGAAGCTTCCTCACTCCCCCTGTATCTAACTACCTTTACCATTCATCTACGACGTCCCTATCTGGGTCGCGAGTTGGTTCTATTTCAATCCATCTTCCAAGAGTACGATCTTACTCTCGCACGATGCCGTCAGACCTAGACCAGCTCGTTGAAATGGGCTTCGACCCAGAACGGGCCCAGCTGGCGGTCTCCAAGGCCGGTGGCTGTAAGTCACCATCAGCTCTCTTAGCTACGGGACCACTTCTAATGATTTAACTCTAATAGTACAAGGAGCGCTCGAATGGCTCGAAACAAACCAAGACAAGAGTCTCGAGGAGATCAAGGCAGCAGCCGCCCAAGCAGATCCCGACGAGCCACCAGCGCTGAAGCCCGGAGAGGAGGCGCGCAGTCTCATCTGCAACGAGTGCGGGAAAAAGTTCCGGAGCCAGGGACAGGCTGAGTTCCACGCGAGCAAAACAGAGCACGTTGACTTTTCGGAGTCGACGGAGGAGATTGCCCCGCTGACGGAGGAAGAGAAGGCGGCTAGGCTTACGGAGCTGCGGGATAAACTTGCGGAGAAGAGGCAGAAGAGGGCGGAGCAGGATAAGGAGGATAAGAAGAGGAACGAGGTGGGTTTAAAAGCCGTCTCAGCTACATAACTACTTTCTTTCCAGTATTGGTCCATCGCTAACCCGGACAAAATTAAATAAATAGGAAATACGGAGAAAGAGCACCAAAGAAACCCAAGACATGAAGGAAGAGCTGCAGAGAAAAGAACAACTGAAAGAGGCAGCAAAGAAACGACGCGAGAAGCAAGAGGATCTAGACGCCAAAGCACGAATACGCGCAAAGATCGAAGCGGACAAGGAGGAGCGCCGGTTGAAAGCCCAGCGGGAAAAGGCTGAACGCGAAGGCCGCGCACCCCCTCCCGCACCCGCTGCTGCTGCCCCCGCGCCAACGACCTCCGGACCCGTTGCATCGAAGCCAGCGTCCGCCTACACAGAAGCTCGACTGCGTCTCCAGACCCGGACAGGCAATGTGATGAAGACCTTCCCCGTTGAGACTACGTTGCTCGAAGTTGCAGCTGCGCTGGGCCAGGAGAGTGGAATTCAGGTGGAGAGTTTTACGCAGAATTTCCCCAAGAAGGTGTTTGATTCGGAGTACTTTGGCGAGACGTTGAAGGAGCTTGGATTGGTGCCGAGCGCGAGCTTGATTGTGAAGTAACTTAACTTGTTGGCGGAAGTTCGTATCATCGGTTCAGCCATAGTAGTCTGATCATAATGTGATCTATGCAGACTTGAAAGAATGCAAGGAAATCATGACGGTTCTCGTTGGTATCCTGATCTCGCTCTCGCCCGGAGATGCTGTGTATGCGCTTCTCCCGTTTGTTATCCGCAAACCGTAGTGCCTGGAATAACATTAACTACACATATCTACTTAGACTGAAAGGCCACAGACCCACAGAAACAATAAAATAATAACTAGGTAAAATAACGAGAGATAGCCGTCCATCGTCCCATGATGTATGTCACGTGACCGGGCGTCTGCGACGCGTTGCTTTGTAAGGGGGAATTAACCTCACTCGCTGTAACTAGGCGACATCAACAGCCGTCCCCTCGCTTTTTGGACCACATTGGCCTCGCCGACTCGCATGAGCAACCTCCCGAGATCTTCATCATGCCTGCGTAAGTCGAGGAAAACCCATACCCTCTACCCCAAAGTCAGCTCCCCGTTTAACCTCCCCCGCAGAGTCGGCGACCAGCACCGCGTCAACCCGACTACTACTTACGCCGCCATAACCGCCAACCCCTTCGAAGGCTCCGAGAAGCGCTTAAACGAGTACACTGCACAAGAAATTGCAACCCTCCAAAGCCGTCTGGACAAGCAATTGGGTCCCGAGTACATATCCTCCAGACCCGGGGCGGGCGGACAGCGGGTCCATTACCTGGCTGCGGAGAAGTGTATCAATCTTGCGAATGAGGTTTTTGGGTTTAACGGGTGGTCAAGCTCGATTCAGAATATTCAGATTGACTTTGTATGTGCTTAGGAGGGCTGATTTTGGAAGGAGGGGGATTATGAATGTGGGCTGACATTGCGGACCTTGTAGGTGGACGAGAACGCGAATTCAGGGAGAATTTCTTTAGGGTTATCGGTTATTGTCAGAGTTACTTTGAAGGATGGAACGTATCATGAGGTTCGTATTTTGCTTTGTACCCGCGTTTCTCTACATCTGGAGGCACGTAGGTTGACAAGCTTATACCAGGATATCGGTTATGGCCACATCGAGAATTGCAAAGGGAAAGCAGCAGCTTTTGATAAAGCAAAGAAAGAAGGCACTACAGATGCTCTGAAACGAGCATTGAGGACCTTCGGCAAGATTTTGGGCAACTGCGTCTACGACAAGGATTACCTGTCGAGAATCACCAAGATGAAAATCCCACCTGTAAGAAAAGATACTTGTTTGGATGCTCTGGTGGTCATATTTTAACGTTTGTTCCAGTCAAAATTTGATGTTGACGGTCTCCATCGCCACGCCGATTATGTACCTGTGAAGAAAGAACCGCTGGCCCCTGCCCCCGCGGCGGAGAATGCTAAACCAGATACTGAGGGTCTTCCTCCTCGACTACCAGATCTACCAGTAGATCCATCAAATGAGACATTCGCAATGGACCTCGAGGGAGAATTTGGCAGTATGTACTAGCAATGACGTATGTGTATCCAGGCGCTCTAACCAACATTTCCAGGTGATTTATTCGACGAGGCGGACTTCGGGGAATCGAATGCTGCACACCCTGACGAAGTATCTTTAGATCCAGAACCCCCTGCACCGCAGAACCCTCCACGAAATCAAATGGCGTCTGCTACAAATGAATCTCGTCGAAACATTGGCATCCGTCCGAGTGAACTCGTAACGCCGTCGAAACCAGCCCAACCTGCACCGGGCCCGACTCCTGTAACCCTACATGCTGCAACACCTGGTAATGCCGATCGAATATCTAGACCTAACATTGCCCCAGCCCCAGCAAATAATCAATCCGCCGCCACTTCACGAACACCCACTACATCAAGACCTTCGCAACCCCAAGCAAAACAGATGCCCCCTCGAAATACGACCTCTGCAAGCGACCTTCCACCTCCTCTCCCCAACGATCAGCCAAAAGTCAGACCCGATCCGTCCCTCGACCCGAAAGAAAACAAATCTCCAAACAAATCGCAAAGTACCCTCGACCCCGAAATCCCCGAAGATCAACGCCCAGAAGACCCAACAGGAGGATTCTACTCTGCCCGCGCAGCAGATACCCTACGCAACAACCCTTACGGCGCCTCTAAGGTCGCTCCAGCCTTCGACCCCCGCTTCGACAGCCCCTCCATCCGCAAAACAGCTGGCTTTAACCACAATCACTCTGCACCAGTCTCCCGCAAAACTTATACTATAGTCCCACCCAAATTTACCGCAGATGGCTCAGCACCACCGCTCGCCAGCCAATCTGAAGAAAATGCCACTGATCCCCTGGACAAGGTTCGACGAGCCGGTGCCACCCCCATGACGAACAATTTCGCAAGCCCAGCGGCCGCCGCCAGGAGTCCTATGACGACATCTTACCGGCCACCGACGCGCAGGATTATGACGAGGAGTAACGCGAGTAGTCCGGTTCCAGCATCTAATAATAATACGGGAACGAATATGCAACCTCCGTCTCAGAACGTCAATGGGAAGAGACCACCGCTTACAGACATGACCAATGCTGGGCGGGCTGCGGGGGGTTCGAGTGCCGTTGGTGAAGGCGGAGGTAACGATTTCGCGAAGAGAGTCAAACCGGACGGAAATACTGCGGGGAATCCTCCATTACAGCAACAACAACAGGCTACGGGCCCGTCACGATAAGCGACTTCAGGTTTCCCAGTTGACTTTTTCCCTTAGCGCTTTTAGATTCTTAAACAAAGCTACGTCTAGGCGTTCTGGCTGGTGGTGTAAGGCTTGTTTTCTTTTCGGCTGTTTCTACTTTCTTTTTCAAATCCATTTTAGCTGCAGATAGTAAGACCTATCGGCCTGGCGTTGAAGGAGCGGCGTTTCGCTTGGGTGGGATTTCATTTTTGGCATTGATATTAGAATATGGATATGCGAACATAACAAGTATAGGAACCTCTTTTATTCTTCGCTAAATGTTTGTGAACTACACTCTTAGGTTTGTATATCTGGGTACCTGCATCGTTCTCGACGCATTGAGCGGAGAAGCAAGCAGCCAACATCGTTGGGAAGAATCAGCGAAGAAACCTGCATACCACGAAACTCTAAAAAGTCAAGTTCCGTTTCTTTCCATTACTATCTACATATCTACCTTAGGTAATGTTGAACAGAAGAAAGGAAGGCAGATCGACGTAAATAGAGAAAGAAGACCTTGACCGGACCAAGTTTGTTCCCCGGGAGGGCGGCGAAATCGGGACGATGCATGTCAAAACTTGGTGGCAGAGATTAGAATTCAATGAATTGGGTTCAATGCAAGGGGGTGTAAAATGACTGTTTCTTTTTTTTTTTTTTTTTTTTTTTTTTTGTCATTGAGGGGCAAAAAGGCACGAACCGGGCAACGCAAGGGGAGGATTAGGGCTAAAAAAAAAAAAAAATGGGCGGGATTGAATTAAAAAATGAGGCAGTTCTTGCTGTGGGAGACCATTGCAGGTTTCATAGGGAACGAATCCGTGAACTCTGAACTGCTTGAGCTGGGAGCCGTGGGAAGGGAGAAGGGACGAGGGGGAAATCATATAGAAAACACAACGAGCCTTGCGGCAAGTGTGCAATGTAAAATTGTGGATTCCAATAGCTGCCATAAAACAAGGGAATAATGGAAGTCAAAAACTAGAAGTAGACTGAAGCGTCGGATGCCGAAATTTGTAGACACGAGGATGATAAAACGTGGACCGACTTCGAAAAAAGATGCCGCACGGGCAGGTTGAGACAGTCGATGCAGCCTGACTGGACCCCGATCAAGTAAAGAGAGTAATTCACGCTCTGCATTCACCTTTGCAACTGCATGCCTCGCAAAAGGAGCAGTCCATGAAAATACAGCTTAGCCGCTGAGAATGGGACTGTGAGTCATTCTTTAAGAAGCCCATTTCGACGCAGAAAGACCAAGCACTGGCTTTGGTTTCGGCTTTGGTGCTTCCTCCTTTGCCGCCTGTTTCGATTCCTGGACAGTCACGCCACGCTTTTCCATAGCAGCCGCAAACGCGCTTGATTGCTCTTTCGCAGCTGCCTCCATAGCGCGCGGAGCCCATTTGGAATCCTCGATACTTCCGAGGCGCTTGTGTCTAGGTGCTGGGTTCGTGGCCTTTGGGCTGTCCACTTCCATCTCATCGCTTGCGTTATCTTCTGGCTTAGGTTCGATATTCGTGTTGTTGGCCCGGTTGTACGTACCCAAGTACTGTTGCGCAGCTGCAGAAGCCGGGTAAAAAGGGGTTTCTCTCATCTGCTGCTGCGGCGGGCGACTGGTGATATTGGGATTCGGGGAAAGCAATTTGGGTGTACCCTGAGCAATTGCCTGATCTGTCAGCCTAGCATACTGCGCAGTAGCAGCAGACATTGGGTAGCTAGGAATTTCCTTCGTCTTAGGCTGCTGTCTGCTTGACAAACTCGGGGACGTGGCTTGTGCCGCCGTGGTTGTCTGGCCAGAGTATTGAGCAATAGCAGCAGAGATGGAGAAACTGGGAGCGTCTTGTGCCTTGGGCTGTGGTTGTGCCGCTGCGGCTGGCAGGCGTGCGTATTGAGCAGTAGTGGCGGACATAGGGAAGCTAGGAGTATCCAACGTCTTGGTTGTAGGTTTGCTGAGCAGATTCCCAGACGATGATTTCGGCAATGCAGATGGACTCATGGGAGATGCAGTCGCCTCGGTGTTACGGTTTGGAGCATTCTGAGAACTTGCTGTCGACGTGTTTCTGGTATGCCATCTTGTCGGTAGTAAATGGTCAGGAGGACGATGTGGACTAAGCGGTTCCTGAAGTCTTCCCCGAGCAATGGAGACATCGCCTTGGGATGACATATTCGATCCAAAGTTTCCAGGCCGAGCATTTTCGTCAGTACGACGCAAAGTAGCAGCAGAAGACGGCGCTTTCGAATCATCACCTGCAAAACGAGCTGCACGAGCTGCTCTGGCTGCCATCTCACTTTCAGCCGCGGCCTTCCTTTCAGTGGCGTCCCTAGCTCGTCCTCTCCAACCTGGTAGATTATGATCCCCGATAATGTCAGGTCTATTGTCTACAACAGGAGACCGTGGAGCAGCTGCAGCAGTAGCTGGTCCTTGTACAGTTGGTACGTGATCCGGAGAGGTAGCACACTGGAGCGGGTAAGTTGGTCGACCTCCAGCAGGCAAGGCCTGTTCTTCGACGACATCAGATCTCGTAGGTTCTGGAGGGTGGGAGGACTTGAATAGCGCAGGGTCCCTCACCGGCGATGTATAGCTCAGTGGGCTTGTGGGATCATGACTGATGTCTCGTGAGGACAAACTAGTCATTTGGGGGAGAGCGGACAATTGGGGTCTTTCAACAACATCCGTCCTCATACCCCCCATGAAAGGACGACCAGCTGACTGCGACGCAGGTCTCTCATAAGTACCTTCCGGCTCCTGCTCGACATGCATAGGCTCAGCCGGAACTTCATTTTGAAGCGAACCAGCAACCGATGCGTCGTCCTTTGTCGAGCCCAAAGCAAGCCCAGCAAATGCCGTCGTCAACTTCTCCGTCCGACCGCTTAGGACTGCAATGATCGACGCGAGCTTTCCCATTTTCTCCTCTAGCTCTGTTTTGCGCGCCAAAAGATAGGGGTGAGCAGGTGTCATTACAAGAGTAGAGTCGCCCAAGAGCGAGTTGAGAGTATCCAACTCCTGTGCCAACGTGCTATAGGCGCTGCGAAGAGCCGCCTCTTCCGAAAGAGGGACCTCGGCCATCGATTCGTCGTCCTTGTCTTCACGAAGTTTTTTGTTGCCACGAGGACTGTCGTCGATTAGAGAGCTTTCAGGAGATCTCTTCGCGCTTGAACGATAATCGGAATGGGTTGGTCGAGGTGTGTTAAAGGAGTCTTCAGCAGTGTTGAAGTCAATAAGAACAGGCGGTTGCTCCGGCTTAGGAAGAGTTGAGGTGAACACATTCTCGGATTTCTTGGCCTCAGTGAATGTCGATTTATTTCCAAAGCCGCCGGAGGATTTAGTGAATACATGGAGTGGGCGATTGACAGCTCCTGTCTGTTTCGCTGGACTCTGAGGTGGTGGTGGGATAACTTCGTCGGGTTGCTTCGCCTCAGGTTGGTACACCTGCACTTGTCCTGCTTGAGCCTGGCGCAGAGCAGCCTCATTGCGTTCCCTTTCTTCAGGAGGGTTCTCCGGCACTTTCAATGCCTGATCCTGGCGTAGCACATTGTCGCCGCGTTTCTCTGCTCTAGCCGGATTTCGTGGCAGTCTGTCTGCTTGGGGCGGACGTGGCACAATCCCGCTGCGTATCTCGACACCAATGGTTTTCTCTGGTATTTTATCTGCCGGAGGACCTTCCTGTTTCACGAATTGTTCTTTCTTGGCAACCGGTGGTAGACTAGGGGGAGGTGAAAGCCTGTTTTTGTCCTCGTTAGTTATCTTGTCAATCTCGGCCATTGTCCTATCTGGAGTTTTGGGAGGAGTGGCAGTAGCCCTGGCGGACACAGCTGCCATAAAATTAGCGGGATCGGCGAGCATAGACTCGAAGTTGACACTTACAGACAACCCGCTGTTAGCCAAGGGAAAAGAAAAAGGAGAATTCGCGAAACTTACTCTGGTACCGGTGCTACGACACGACGTGTCTTCAGAGTTGCAGGACGGGTAGATGCGCGGTTTCTACCACCTCTATCAGCGCGCCTTGGGCTAGCAGTATTTCCTCGTTTATTGGAATCCAATGAAGGGTCTTGCCGGACCTTCGGGAGCGGTGCGAGATCTTTTTTGGCTTGCTGCGCTGCTCTGATGGTCAAAGATGCCCCGCGTTAGATCCGGTGCTCAATATGCAAGGTAAGTGGAAGGAGAAAACGCAAAATATAAGAAAGATAGGTACCTGGTCATGGTATTAGTAGAAGACCCACGGCCACGGGTCCCAGCAACACCACCGCCCCGACCAGCTGCCTTTGCTCCACGAGTAGCAGTTCCGCCTCTGGCAGGAGTCTCGGCTTTCTTCGAGCTCTGCGCGTACAGCTGGCCGCCACTCTCCCTGACAATGGCCGAGAGTTGTGCACGATGAGTCTGGCCGTTCAGCATTGGATCCAAATTTTCTTCATCGACATCTCCACCAATAACTTTGTAGGCATCTATTGAACATGTCAGTTTAATCTGCAGGATAATAGTTAATCGGGGGATTCAATTGACGGACCAGCCCAGGCACTCAGCTTGGACTTATTAGCTTCTGCGAGACGGTGCTCCTTCGAGCCTGCACGGTTGGACGCGCGTGAAGCTTCTATGTCCTCAATTTTGACACGATGAAACTTGTTGGGTTTATCAACGGTAGAGATGTACTCCCTACGAGCAGTTCCCAAGTCGGCCTGAAATTTGGCAACGCGTCAATAGGTGAAAGCGAAGAACGGAGACCGCGCTTCTCATCAGGTAAAACGCGATAATAGGACACATACCATCTGCAAAGCCTGCATGCGACGTTGGCGTTCTGTCTCAGCGTCGTCGTCGTCGACGTGCGGCGCCATAGCTTGTTCCTCTCTACGCGTCAAGAGTTAGACACCCGTGAAAAAAAAGCCAACCCTCACTCGACGTGTCCTAAGAAGGGTAGAAGATAGTACGGGAGCTTGGTAAACAACCACGAAGATAGGAAGATAATTTTTTGTCTGAAGGGGAAACGAACAAGTTCTTTAACCTCGCGCTATCGAGTAGCAGAAACAATAACGACAACAGGAAGAAGAAAAGGAGTAAGCCTGGACCCTCGCACAGGGATGCGAAGGTCGAGAAGAGGTTTGGTCGGACGTGGATACGATGGGAGACGTTGGAAAGAGACGACTGCAGGGGCGAGAAAGACGGGAGGGTGGAGAGAAGAGGAAGAAAAAGAAGAAAAAGAAGACAGCAAAACAAAGGTATATAAACAGCCACAGTCTGCAGAGAGTGAAATCTGACGACGGCATTCCTTATAGTTGCCAGTGACATTATGTTGGCATAGTGATCAGACAACAGAGGATGGCACTGACTGGTGGTGGCTTTTCACAGGGACTAGGAGATGGCATAGCCCAAGATAGAAATATACTGTGCAATCCAGCAGGATACTAGGCTTACCTGGGGAATCAAGGGAGGACTGGCACAAGAAAGATAGTTTATCAGGGTATCAGAGTAGAAACAAGCACATTCTTGGACTAGAAGATATCCAGAATGAATGCAAATACCCATCAGAGAGCAGGCATAGATAGACACCATCACAAGCGCCATTAGACAAGTAGACATGGCTCCTCAAAAAGATTTCCATGCTTTTAGAAGATATGAAAGTTGCTGTCTTCTGTTTGCACAGGAAATTGAGACAC
This sequence comes from Spiromastix sp. SCSIO F190, assembly GCA_014805645.1. Taxonomy (NCBI): domain Eukaryota; kingdom Fungi; phylum Ascomycota; class Eurotiomycetes; order Onygenales; family Spiromastigoidaceae; genus Spiromastigoides; species Spiromastix sp. SCSIO F190. The sequence continues at coordinate 1,653,143 of WXTY01000007.1, read as the reverse complement.
TAAGAAAAACATGGAAGCATGCAGCAGAGGGAACCTGCATATCCCGTCCGTACATGCAGACTCTCCCGCCGAGAGTATAGGGGCATACTTGTATCTCTTTTCTTGCGGAAGCTGATACTGGCTGCTGCGCAATATAATAGCAGTAGATCTTTGGGGAAAGATAAGACAGACACCATCAGCGAGATATGGATACCCTACAAAAGTGCCTATCCATCTGCATCCCATGGACGAGCTATATGGCAGCCAAGCAGCCAGACGTAAGTCAAAAGTGCAAATTGCAAGCTACTAGATCATAGACAATAAGCGAAGAACCCGATGGATCAAGAGCTGGCTCAGCGCTGGAGCAATAAGTACGCGACCGACTCTATGTCTAGCATATGTCTGCTCCAACAGATACTTTTTCTAAAGTAAAAGAGGCGTTGATAAATGCAGACCAGTCAAAGCGGATATCAAAAAGCCGTTTTTTAAGATACAATGCACGAGGGCCACTGCGCGACTTTCTCCTAGGAACTCCATAAATGTGGCTGGCAACGATGTACGGATGGAAACTTGCCCACGTATGCAACAAAGACCAATAAAGATAGGTATCAAAAAATAACCACCACATTAGAATAGTTACGCTCTCAGGTCGGCAAAGATAGATGCAGAGCTCAACGCATAGCGGAAACTGGATGTTGTTGAGTGCTGCTGCTCTGGTTTACGCGCGAGATGGGGAGCAGCTTATGTAAGTGGGCTACGGAAATTCTTCGTTCTCGTTGTGAAGATGAGACACTGTGAAAAGACGAAAATAAATTTCTCTATGATCTAGTGGGCTAAATGGGTATATAAAATACAGAAGTCACCTAGCAAGTCTTCGCTCCACCCTCATCTGTACGTAAATCAGTTAGCTCAGCTTCCCGCAAATGACAAAAGCGAAGGGTTAGATACATACTCCGCATGATATTCACAACAGCAAGCACGACACTTATACACATAACCGCAGCCCCAAAAATGATACACAAAACAGCCGGGATCTTCGATTTCCAGCTCGTCCGGCTCAGCTTGATATAGCACATCGGGGGCAGAATGTACGCCATCGCGCAGGCGCTGGTGGCGCCAATAAGCTCGAAGACAGCGCCTAGGTCACATGTGAACAGAGCGAGGATCACAGAGGACACGACTAAAGAGGTGGTGAAGAGTATGTGCCGATTGGGGTTGTAAGGTTCGTCGGGGAAGTAGAAGGTTGTCATTACGGAGCGGCAGACGAAGGCTTCCAGGGGTAATGTGGCTAGCATGTTTAGGCCGAAACAACTGGGAGACCAGCGTTAGATAACGAATGAAAGGAGTTGAAGATGGTGTTAAAAACCTACAGTCGCGCAATGTTGACCATGACATTGTCCGCAGGGAAGTTATTTAAAACATTACCCTGCGTTTTTGAACCAAACGTTAGGAATCCAGCGAGAGCCATAGCTAAGCACATTACCATGGATATGCCCGTCGAGTAATGTGTTACGAGGGAAAAGCGGTCCAGCGTTGGCTTCTTTAGAGAGCCGTATATAAGAAGACTGTTGTGATCTAGCCGGAATTTCAGCACAGCAATTACGATGGACAGATCTGATGTATCTTACGGCAAACAAAAGCTGCATATATGTTAGCAATGGACGTAAATTTTGAAAAGCAGTAGGATCCTACCGAAGGAAATGACGCCAACTGCCTGAAAGAAGCCGCTGTTGATGAACAGCTCGCTTTTTATATCACCTCTCATGTCCGAAGGCACACGCACGCCTTGGGTAATAACAGCAATGACAATGATGAACATGCTCAGGAGAGCTAGCGTCGACGCTTTAGCCAGCTAACTGAAATCAGCTAAAACTCCTATGCTTGCCCGGGTAGCACCCACGACATACCTTGGCAATATCACGATAAAGCGATAGAGGGTAAGAAATCCCAAGAACAAAAATAACTATCACAGCCCGCCTATCTGTCAAAAGCCATAGAAACGGAACATCCTTGAGCGTAGGGAACACCGCAGACAGGACGTGGGGTATTGTGTCTCCAACAATTATACAAAATGCAATCATGCCTCCAAACGCAAACGCCCATTGCGCAATCGATATGGCTATCAGGCCCGGCCTCCCGAAACAGAACTCCACCGTTGCTTGAAATGAGTCAGCACCGCTCATCTTGGAGTTGACAACAATAAGGTTAATAGTCCAATCCACGGTAATTGTCAGGCCGACAAGAAGTACAATGCCCATGGTCATTCCAGCCTGCCGAAACGCGTAGGGCTGCCCAATAATCCCGGCGCCTATTATGCTATTTGCCATATTCATGAACGCACTCCTGAGTCCGCTTCTGGGTCTAGCGCTCTCCAAATGGTCTTCCGGAAAGAAGTCCAGGTCCGCTGTGGCAACAGTCACGCTTGGGGCCTCAATGTCCGTAAGGAGAGGAGCCATCTGCCCGGTACTGCTGCGCGACCGGGGAGCATCACCGTCTAGGTAATCCTCCTCTTCCAGCCATGTCGTTGGCTGTCCCCTTGTAGCATGGCCATTAGAATCTTCCTCCATCTCGTCCGGGTCGTCAAGGTCAAACCGGACACGGTTCGGCGTCCTCGGTACACGTGGCTGACCATTTGGGGGAGGTCGCGAGATTGAAGATTGCCGCTTCGAGGTTTGCGATGGCTGCGGGCTCGCGGGAGCTTGAGGGCGAGCTCCGGCAATTAAAGGGTCGTCATCTTCGGCCTCAGAGTTAGATAGGAGAGAACGTGCTTCCTCATCTGTCCTGTTTACCTCAGACACATCGAGTCTGTCACCTCCGGGCATATCGATCCGCCACCTTCATCGCATTTGGAAATATGTTGCGATGGCTTTTTGGCGGTCATTCAGTCTGCGTGTTCGGCGTATGCACGGAGCGCTAAATATGGGCGTTCATGGGCAGGCCTCACGTGATACTCCGCCCTTGTCCATTGTTATTGACTTTTGGGGCACAGTATCCCCGTTATCATAGTATTGCAAATACAAGACGCTCTAGTAACAAGAGAGCTGTTGGAGGTCTATCATTTAAAGTTCATCATCAAGCATCGACTTCCGGCTTCGGCAGCATCCCTTCAAACTGTGCTGCACCTTCAACACAACTTATCCATCCTACACGCCCGCTGGTATATATCTCAGCCTTGGGCTTGCATTGATCCAACAATCCCAAGTCATCAAGGATCCCCGCCCGGACAACCGTTATCTCGTCGGGAACTCCATTCGGGTCTATCCTATGCCCATAAAGTGGCGTGCCTAAGGATATCCATGAATCGACTTGACATGTCAATAGATAGGAAATACGCACCACAATCGGGACAGAAATAATTTTTGATATGGTTTCCGCTATCCGCTGTTTTCGCCACTTCTTTGGGCATTCCCGGTGATTGTCAGGTCCACGGTCTTAACTGCCAAACTGTAGGTATAGAGAGTCCCCGTGAGTTTGCGACAATCATAGCAGTGACATAATACCTGTTATGGCACGGGATAGAGTTGGTTAATGTCTGTTTTATTGAATTCTCTGGAGGAGATACGGAGTACTGACTGATGTAATGGGTTGACCCCTACATTGGATTTGGATCTTTCCACAAAAGCAACGACCAACAGCCATTTTGAGAGAGTACGTTGTCGATGTCATATGCCGTTAAAGGTCTCCAGAGGAACTTCCAAGTATCTTCTTTGGTCTTTATAACTAAAACTAAATGGCACAGTTCGCAGCAAACCGTTGAGAGCCGGGTTATTAATTCCGGCCAACAGATTATATAGAAACCATCTACATTCAACCATCCTTCCCCAACAAAACCGACACCGTATAACATGCCTAGACCTAAGACGCCATGTCGAGATGTTCGGGGATCTAGGCAAGAGATACATAAGCCCATTGTGTAGTGGTATTACCCCATAGAGCATCACTTCATCAATATGATCGATCACTAGACGCAGTCCAGGTTTTTGATCTGGGCTGTATCTGGAAGATTGACCGAGACTGAAATGTTTGTGCTGCACTTCAAGCCTACGCGACACGATGTCTTGGGATACACTGCAGATGCTCGGGGGTTTGCACTGCAGCGTTTTCATTGCCGAGGCAAAGCAGAGACAAAGATCGGACATTTGGTACAGAAGAGCAGCTACACTCCCTGCTTCTCATAGAGCTCCCCGATGTCCTCTATCACCCCAGCGCGTAGATAGTGATACATTCTAGTATAAAGAAGAAAAAAAAAAAAAAAAAAAAAAGAAGAAGAAGCAGGCCTGATTGGTAAGGTATTATATGTTTTGTGCACTTATTTTCATTTCATCATAACAGCGTAAACTAGCAGGTAAGAGTCATATACAACCCACTTCACATTGAGGATCAATATGATTATCATTATCATTATCATCATCATAATCACTCTTGGGCCGGCCATAGAAATCCTCCTCCTTAACCCTAAGGTTGACAAAACACTCTGGCAAAGTGACCTTGTCCGTAAATTTCGTTTTGGCGTCAAGCATGCCATGTGGTGTATCTCTTTGATCCTCGGGCAGAGCCGCACATTCTATGGCATTCTGGATTGCTTCCTTGTAGTTCAATTTATACGTCTCCGTAAGCGCCTTGTATTTCTTGTCACTCATTTGCATTGGAGATGGTCCTGTCATTGTAGGACCATCCTGCTTGAGTATATCAGTGCAGCGCTATATTTTTTGATAGTCGTTAGCAGAGTCATTTTGGGACGACGTAGTAATTTTGTACTTACGTTGTGCATCCAGACGGACTGTTTACGTCTAGCGCATTCTTTTTCGGTTATATCGTACTAGAAAAAAAGACACAGCCGTTGGCGATACTGACGCAGCACAGCATTTGTTGGTATAAAGGCTTACTCTTTGCGAAACGTAGTAACCATCCATTTTCAAGGCTTGGATGACGAATCCTTGGTACTAAACAAAGTAAAAATGGCGTTAATACAACGAATAATAAATGATACACATATATGACAATCTAAACTTACTACCACCCTTTTCATACCGGCAACCCATGCGTCTACCTGTTCACCAACTAATGGACCATAGAGTAAGTGGCCGTCCTTGAAAGTATTCACAAGAAAGTCAATCGGATCGTCGTCAATTTCAAGTTTCGAAAAGTCCCCCCCGAAGACGGAAGTCACGGTGGTGTCTAAAGTAGTCGTGAAATTTCCATAGAAATCCCCCAGTGTATCTTCAAGTGCGTTATTATAGTCCAGGGGGGTTTTGGGCTTAGGCTTTTGCGCCTCTTTTCCTGCAGCAATGTTGGCGATACCGACGAGTCCGGTCATTATTGAAGACATTGCTCCAGAAGTGAAGACGGAACCGAGAACGAAGGCACCGATTAACAGCGACCAAATGTAATCATCGTTTTGTGGAGGAGGTCCGTAGATGTCCACAACATCCTTGATTCCGGAGGCGAGACTCTCAATGCCCAAGTCTTGAAAAAATTCTCGTATCCTTTCATAAGACGTATACAGAGTAGCCATGGACTGATGAATGTAGAATGCCTTGTTAGGTGAGTAGTCATAGCAGGTGATAGCTGGACCACAATCGGATTCAGGAAAAGTCCGGCAATCATACCCGCCACCTATAACGTCGTCAAGCAGCTCCTCGGACCAATTTTTGACCCCATTGCTTTTCAACCAACTTCTGAACCAAGACTCAGCACCAGTTTCCTCGTATACTATCGCAATTTGGGACGTATCGTTGACCTTCCACTTCAACTCGCAGATGTCACCGTCGTCGCATGGCACGCCGGGTAGACAATGGTTGGAGCCACCAGCCGCCAATTGATGGGCACCCTGGGGGAGTGCTGCAGCAGTTGCAGCCAACAGGAGAAAAGGGACAATCATTTAAGGGAGCCTATCTCTTTAGGCAGAAACACAGGCTTAGAAAGAAAAGGGACGTGAGATCCTCAAGAATTAGGATCACGCAAAGCATACATGGATAATAAACGGAGAAAGAAATGATGAGAGATACCGGATCAGCCTTAAGGGAAGTATGGGGCAGGGCGCAATGGCTAAGTATCAACCGAACTGTTATTGTGGAGGCTTGGGAAAGGCTTTCTATATATACCAAGGAACTCCGTACGTGCTGGTCAACATGGTGAGCGTGCGCACACGCTATGCTCCAACTTCCCGAGGCGGAATTGGGGCATTCGTGGTGACATCCCCAAGTAGCATGCTGGAGGGTCAGTTTCATTATGGCGGGGTCGTGGCGGGGTGTCTGGGGAGCTCCTCGATGGCTGGTGGAAAGGATGGAGATCTAACTCGTGTGGAATACTCCGTAGGCAAGCAGTGGCGAAGGTCTGTGGAAACTCAGCTGCCAACCTTCCTATTATTATTTGTAATTGTACTCCGCATAAATACGGAATAGACTGCAGAGAAGAAAATTGGCTTCCTGTGTATATCTTTTGGCATTATTGTGGACTCAATTGCCGAGTATAGTAGCATCTCTCGCCCCCCATGCCCACAACAATAGTATTTCTAGAAATAGAAAACTCTGTAGTTGTGATAGGGTCACATCGAGAGGATACGGTATATAGTGTGCACTTCATCATAATCCTGAATGGTGAGAATAGGCTATCCGCATATTTTCTGCAGAAGAAACAGAACCCGATGCCCAATAATACAAAATTCAATATTGTTTAACTGCTGTGTAGGAAGCAAGAAAGAGTCTTTGGTGCCTCAGAGCGGCTTTGGACAAGCTTTGCCGAGTTGCTCACTTGGTGTAAGCATGATATAATTGGCCAGCTGCCGCTTGGCTTGTCTCGCTATTTGATGCTATTTATATTAAAAAGATCCGCACATGGGTCTGTATGCAAGTCAGACAAGCGACTGCTGCCTTGGCACACGACATTTTATTTTTTTTTTTCCCTAGATTCACCCATATACACGTCGACAGAGTAGTACTCGCCTGCATCAGATCTACCCGTTGTCCCCTGCGTATTTGAATTCTCCTGGTGCTCCAACCTTGGGCCCTAGAGGGTCGGCACGAACAAGAATCTCATCTTAAAGGGCATGGAATTATTCTTCCACGTGTGATCCGGATGTTACGGAGAGTGAACACCTCCAAAAGAACCCACCGCCAAACAACTGACCCAGTTATCCAGCGGTGAGTAATTGAATGCCACTCCTATATATAACCTCGCCTCATCCAGCAAGACTCCATCCTGCCCCGCCTCTTCCCTGAACTTCTGAACGAACAAACTTTTTGCCTTGTCTCTGATTGGAGACGCCCCAAAATCTCTGAACATAGGACTTGCTACCACCTGTTCAAAGATCTCAGCCGCGTGGTTTTCTTTATACTCTCGAACTTGGTACGTTTTTGTCATGGAAACATCCTCCACTATGAGGCCCGCATCAGTAAGCAAGGACCTGAGTGATTCGTCTGACTCGACCCAGCTTTGGTCCCATCGGAGGGGCAGCCCAATTTGCTTTCCAATCACATCGAATATCCGGATTGGCACATTCACATCTTTGACAGGAGCGTCTGTGACCAATCGACCACCCGGTTTTAGTAGTGATACCCAGTTCTTGACGGCCTGGAGTGGTTTGGGAAGAAGGACAAGCGCAGCGGCACAGGTGATGACATCAAAGCCATCGGACCCGTCTGGCAAAAGTTCCAGATCCTTTAGGTCAGATATGTCACGCTGGATAAACGTGATATCCGGGGCGTTATTTTGTTCACACTTGCGGCGCGCTACATCAAGCATTCCTTCGCTCAGATCAACTCCTACGACGTGTCCATGAGGGCCAACCTTTTCCTTGGCCATATGAGCCACTAACCCTGTCCCGCAGGCTAGATCCAGTACGCTTTCTCCGTCTTTGGGTTTTGCAGCCTTTATGAATTCTTCGGCATGCGACACATGGAACGAATCATCATATTTCTCGCTTCGCTCGTCGTACATCGACTTGATCGCGTCGATGTTGCTTCCTGCCATGTTGGAGCTATGTGCAGTGCTTCGAGTCACCGAGTAGCACAATATGAGTAGTACGAGTCCTCTTTCAAAGCTCGTGATCAAGCTACATCGGTGCATTTACATTTGTCTTAGGCTGAAGCTACGTGCGTTGTCTGAACAATCCCCGCGAAACCCAAGTCACATGGCATGATGGATAGCAAGTCCGCGGCTACACCGGACTTATAAAATCCATGATTTCCTCACCAACAATTGTCTATGGAGTACTTTGTAGTTCCTCCTTTCCGCACGGACCAAGTGAGACGGAACAACCCGATTGGGTTTCCCGCGGTAGCATCGGTTGATGCTCCGAAATGTCTCGCTGTACTGTGTAGTCCGCTTCTTTGGTGCAAAGATATCCACGGGGTAGAGGCGCTTTTCCGTTCCACATGTATCTAGTTTAAATGATACCTTCGCATGCTAGCTGGGGAATAATAATAATAATAACCATGAATATCGTTCTTCCAAGCCGAGAGACCTTGGGGCAATGGTCTCGAGGAACGAGAAGGATAATAATGCTCGAAGACTTGGGAAATTCAACAAGGGCAAATGATGAGCAGTTTGGTCTATATCTGATGAGTTCTGTATATGCGGAGTATGGAACAATCATTAATTGGGCCAGTCTACGTGAGAAATCTGCTCGCAGAATGCTGTAATGCCTGTCTGTGGCAATGATGCGGTGTTGTGAGAATCAACAAGTAGTACAACATCCTCCAACGCCTGCTCTTTGCCCACCACCACATAATTGCCTCCTTGTCTCTATTTCGTGCCCACTCTGCTCTCATGGTTGATTGGGAGAGTGGTCCGCCGTTTCTACTCTAGCAGGAGACTTATTCCCATGTTGGCTTGGCTTTGTTTTTGTTACATCTGCTCGCTTCGTTGACTCGATTCCACCGCTATGGTTCGCCATGGTGTTCACTTAGGATCGAGTGTACATGTTTGCAACAAAAAGAACATACAGCTTACAGCAAAAGGGTCTGCTCAGATATCTTCCCATGGCTACCTTGACGCCTGGCGGTCTACTGTGCTGGGGAACCAGCTGGACAGCGCCTGGGTAGTTCCTGGAAACATCCTGGAGATGAAGCTCCTTATCATCCGGATCCCCGCCATTGAGTCGACAGGTGAAGTGGCCGCCTTCCTAGGTAAACTTGGGGATGTCTTGAGCACGCCTGAGGTACGTTACTGAGTGCCAGATTGTTTATGCTAGCCTGGACAGATGAGCTGACTCAAGCAAAGTTTTGGTCAGGCCTTGGACTTGCAATAGAAAGGAAAAGCTACGAAACCACGATAGACGAGAGCGGATTCGCTCAGTTTCAGGTAATTCTTCGCGTTCAACGAAAACCTGTCGAAGATGCGATTCCAGGAAAGAAGTTGAGGTTCCCATATTCCTTGAAGATACCCGATACCGACCTCCAACCTCCTAGTGGTATACTTAGTTGTTCTCTTCATGAAGTCGAACTATATTTCGACTTTTCAGTCGCGTCTTTGCGGCCTATTTCTAAATCTGACCACTCTCTTTTTGCCGGGAAGTTCTCTGAAGATATCGGCTATTACGGACGTCGCTATACGGACGAGATTCCAGTGTTGCTCCAACCCGCAAACCTATTATACCCACCTGCACTTAGCTCCCCTCATTATAGCGACTCGCAATCCACGACGTTGAGCGACGAGTTCTGGGACTCGCTGGACAGCGATTCTCCATTTTCTAGTCAACAGTTAACATGCAGCTATCTCCCTCTTAGTCCTATTCAGACACGATGTACAACGGAGAATAGTCTTAGGAAGCCCGCGTATGGAACGTATATCTCTCTTCTCGAAGCTGGACTTCGAAGCTTAATTTCTAATTATGCTCTCACACCCCCTCCTGATACTACGACGCTCCAGGGTACATCATTGAAAGGCCTCGCGGAATTCTGCCCAACCGTATTTTGTCCTGGCTACAATCTTGTTAGTCAATTTGGCCCGATACACTCCCATCATCCCTGACTAACGTTTTCCGTTTCAGGATATTTCGCAGCGCGCATGTTTAATACCGATGATAATGAAGGGAATGGTCTCCATGCTAGGAAACACAAGTTCTCCGACATTGCTCCAAAACACTGACCGACTGAAAGTGGTCTACGCTGAGAGGTACACGCAGTCTCGGCAAGAAACGGACACCGACGAAGCCGATCTCAAGTCCATCATCAAGTGCTTCCTCTGGTCAAATATGCAGCAGGGCCTAATAAACTCAAGCGCAATACGTCGTTTAGCCTCCTCCTCAAAAGCAATGAGACTTGTCATCAACCCTCGTAACTCTGAAGAGATCCCTTTTGATGACTTGTTAGACGATGCAACATGTTCGGGGAATCTGTGTCAAGATGATCATAGCTTATTGAGTGATGCAGAATGGCACCTCGAGGAAGACGAGGGTGACTGGCTTCTGACTGACGAGGAAAATGACGGCGGCTGGGATAACTTCGCCAGCAAGCAGGGGAATAAGAGTTATGTCCCAAAGTCTCATCACAACTTTAGCACGAGCTCGTCCGAACAGCACAAGTCCGGTAACGATGGGGACATCGATATAATACTACCTCTATCCTCGCCCTTGCTTGGAGCCGTACAGCAATCAGCACCAGAATCCAGGTCTCAAGAGGAAACAGGTATGGTGCCACACATTGGGGTCGTGGACTTCTCCTCCTCCCCCAGGCCCCTGGAAGACGACGATTGGGAAGATGTAGCCTTCAGCGTACCTTCTTCACAAGCGCTCTCCCGCGGCGAGCACTCAGGCACATACGCACTCAGGCAGTACTTCGACAGCAGATGTGAAGAAACGGCTACCGAGATGCTTATTTGTTAGACTAAAGGGAATTTAGACGTATTTTTGCCAAAGGTTATGTATATATATATATATATAGAATGCCGCGTACTATTTCGAGATCGGAAGGAATCTATATTATGTATGTGGGAATATGGTTGGCGAAGTCTGCCACGTAGTTAATGTATGAAACTGTTTCATTGCAGACCATCGATGCCTAAACACATTTCCACGCGAGCAAATAATAATCGCCAAATATAAAACTAGTAACACAATGGGTGAAATGACATAATTGTCTAAAAACAAGTCGTAACAAAAAGAATAAAGGGAAAAAAAGAGCAAAAGGCAGCTGTACTGTGATCCAGTCCAGGCTCCACTTCGCGAAATCCGTAAACAAAAGCTGATTTTCCTTTGCCCCTTTATATTTTACCCTTTTTCATGTAAGAAAAAGCTGCCACCCACAATTCTGACCTCTCTGTAGAATGTCGATAAAAACTCCTAGCGAAACGCCAACAGACCCTAACCCCCTTCCAGCCATAACTCCTAGAAAGCAAATATAAAAGCCTCACTCTATCAGCCAGCGGTAAAGTTCCCGGGCTATATTGTACAATAGTGTATCAGATAAGACCAATGAACATCACGGTCACAATAACACCTTCCATGATCACGAATATCAAGAAGCAGATTAAGGTAAAGAAGGGTTAGAAAATCAGCCCGTTTCGAAACGGTGAAGTTTTTCATAGGTAGGGGGAAAAGTTGCGGGCGGTGCACTTTCCGCCTTCGGAATCGGCACAGGAGTGTCCCGGTCGTTCTCACCCTCACCACCATCCGAACATACATTGGCGGGAAGAATCGTTGGGGCCCAATTCTGCGCGCCCACTGCATTCACGAGCCAAGAAATGCTGGTTCCGTCGAAATTTTGGATATAATTTCGATCCAAAGCACGGGATTTTGGCTCCGAGAACCTCACATATTCAGCAATAGCGGCCGGAAGAGACCAGCCCTGGAGCTTGCGGAAGCAACCAACGACACACCCAGTTCGATGCTAGACAAAAGGAGTCAGATTATGCATCGAGCTATGAGGAAGGCAAGATAGATATTCATATATACCTTTCCCTTATTGCAATGAATCAAGAGCGGATGGTTTGTGGGGTTAAGAATGAGGCGCAGGACATTAAGTATTGTGTTTTCAGGGGTAAACACCCCCGGGTCCTTGTTTGCAAGAATTGGAATGATGTGGGACTTGATGCCGTGCGCTTCCACAAATTTTTGATATTCAGGGGACCACTCCTCGTTGACAAGTGTGCTGTTTTCCTTGTCAGATATGACTCCTTTTCGGAGACTCCAGATAGGCTCACATGATAGTTTTCAGATCCAGTTGGCGAATCGAGTCTAGATTGTCCGGTTGAGGAAAACTGCTCCTATAGACGCCTTCAACGACATTCCCGAAATTTGGTGGCAGTCCTTTTCCTGTAGGAGTGGGAGGACCGCTGGGACCAGTCTCAGAGCCGCCATCGACAACCAACTCGTTTCCTAAGCCTATAAAGTGAGATAGTCAGAAATAGCTACCTTCCGTGAGATCCAACCGTAAAAGTGACTGTCCGAGAATGCCATAACTAGTGGAAGCTCCAGCCAAGAAACAAAAGACGAGGCCGTAAACAGACATTGAAAGAAGAAAGAACACACCTTTTTCCACGGTCCCAACAACGGAGTCTTTCATCTCCAAAGGAACAGGCGTGCTAGCAATGGAGAATGATGGCTGGCTAAGTAAAGTGAACGGAGCAGCTTTTGCCATGATAGCCGCTTACCGAACGCAAAGCGACGTCAAGTAAGAGGAAGCGATGGCAGGTCCAAAGTCGTAGCGTGCCGAGGAAGCAGCACGCTCCAGTCGTAGAAGGAGAGCAGGTAAGGCAGTGAAAGGTTTCAAATATGGGAAAGAGTAACCTGGTTACGAGTGCATCTCTGAAACCATTACGCCAGGAGGTTTTTGATGATCAAAAATTTCGAGAGCAGCGAGAAGCACCCGTAGGAGTGGATCGAAGAAATGAAGGAAGGAGAAATAAGTATTAAGGAAGAGTAGACAAGGGACGAGGCAAAGACGATGGAAAGAGCTGGGTGAGGAAGCCCTCGCCCAGCTGGAGGAGTCACGCAGTTCTAGATATGCATTTCCTGGAACCCTGGAACTAAGTCGGCGTATACCTAGATAAGATGTCTTGTCGGTTCCGTTCCTGGCTTTGGTGCCTAGCAGTTCCACGAGCTCCTCCACACCGCACAGTTAGGAAATACAAGCTATCCGCCAACAATACACGCGCACTTGTGATTTATGCTTTTGGGAGCCATGATGAAGATACGGAGTACTCGAAGCAGTTTCGAAAGACGGGATGCACGGCGAATAGCAGAAAAGAGCAGAGATGGACGAGGTTTGACAGAGCTGGAGGTGAAGTGTAGCTTTGTGGGAGCTTGACCCGGTACATGCGCTCGGAACGGAAAATCTCGCTCCGAAACAAAGCAGACGACGTAGATGAATGTAGATGCAACGACGAGGTGCACGAAAATCATGGAATGCCTTAAGTCTTTCGAATTTAATTGGGTGCTTTATACTCTCTATTTAAAAAATATTCTATCCTAGTTGAAAGTCGCTCCTGTCTGAACAACGAAGTGATTGCTTATTCTTGCTCATTGTTTTGAGGATCCCTGCTTTTGGGCATACGTTAGGCATCTTCACCAAGTCCAAACATCCGTATGGAGTTCTTCCACGCTCTGGTAGAAGTTGTTAGCGGCTGCTGCGATGTTCGGGCTGAGACAGTACTGGTACTTACACTTCGCAGACCTCCTCAACCGGAAGGCCCTTAATACTCGCTATAACTTGCGCAACGTGCGATATGCTCACTGGCTCATTGCGACCTTTCACCATGCATCCTTTTTGCCACTTTTCTTTCTTGAACGATTTCGGTAATGGCGGAGCTCCTTCGAGATGTTTAAACGACGCGTGGCTAGGTCTGATCTCGCACTACAAGAAATGTTAACAGGATATATGCAAGAATAGAACACAGGGGTCTTGAAACCATAACATACCCACGGGCCGTCTGTTTCAATTTGAATGCGCTCAAGTGGCATCGCTTTGACAACCTCAAGATTCTCTTCAGTTTTTAAACTGCACCCGTTGACTCCGATGTCGAGGCCCAGCTTCACTAATCGCTCCATCTCCTCTATGGTCCCCGTGAAGCTATGTACCAATCCGCCTTTGGGAAGTTTAGCTAACCGCGGCGTAAGAAGTCTTTCAAAATCTTCACTAGCTGCTCGCGAATGAAGGAACAGAGGCAGTTGTATGTCAACCGCTATATCGAGCTGGGCTTCAAAATACTTTAATTGTTGATCTTTGGGCGACAAAAACAGGCGGTCGTAGTCAAGGCCAATTTCGCCAAAAGCAACTGCGTAGCCTGATTCTTTTGCCTCTAAAGCGAATTTCCGAAGCTCTTCCAGCATTTTTTCTGGTCCACCTTCATATGAATTGAATAGTTTTGCGTTGCATGGGTGGACGCCGACCGTGGCGTAGCATATTCCAGCTACATTAAACTCCTACTTAGCTATATCCTCATCACAGTAGATAACCCAATAAGGAGTACATACGATGATCTTTGGCTATTTGAACTGCATGCTGAGACTCCGGCACGTCTGAGCCAGTAACCATGAGCTTCTGACAACCAGCATCAACAGCACGCTGAATAATGTCTTTCAAGTCATCATCATGTACTCGTCTACCGTGATACACGCCCGTGAAGACGGGGTCACCAAGATTGATTGCAACCTGAATATCGAGTCAACAACAACACATTTCAATACTTTGAAAAACTTCCCTCAAGATAAATGTAAACTTACATCAGCATATCTGAGTTGCTTGGCGGACTCCCCCATCTTGATACTGGTGCTGAGATGTCGGGCTGTCCCGTACGATGATAAAGCGGGTATATTTCTGCTCGTGTTCAATATAGCATTGTACGTGTCAAGACATTTGCTAGCTGGAATGTATCAGCTCTACATCCGCGAGTACGCATGTAAATCCATCCATACGAACCAGGATGCGTAAGTCTACGTGGCACAACAGAGCGTTGTGCGGGTATCACAAAGTCCGCACAGAAGAGTACTCTAAATCCACACGCTTTAGACAAAGCGCCCAACTGCATCAGCCCTGTATCCTTCGTCGTCTCTCAATGACCATCACCAGCAGAAAGCTCTTTCTGCTGCTTACTCACGTCTACTGCGGATATATGTTCTTCCACTAAATCCCCCTATTGCCAGCAACCCCGCAAAAATCCCACGCACTGCCTTCTCCACCGCCGAATTGCTCTCTCAAGTTGGCGGGGAAAGCTGCGTATAATCGGCGATTTGCAGCAATGGTGGGCGGGCTCAACGCTAGCATGCGGGGATGGGTTCCTGGACTTCGCTGGAGATATCCCCGAATGCCTCGAAACCACAGCCCAGATAATCACAAGCTCTTCCTGATCCCGCGAGAGATGGTATCCCGTTCCCATAAGTCCACAGATTGTCTCCGCCGAATCTTGATAATCGCCATTTTGTCGGATTAGCTATATTCTGTCACAGTGTCTGCTGTCAGGGCTCTTCTGTATCCCGGCCTTATCCAATCGGCTATACGGTATTGTCATCGGGGTGGAAGCTCCTGCTCCTCTTTGACGCTATTTTAACGAGCCCTCGCAGTCACATAAACTTCTTGAAACACAATAGATTTTGGACATTTTATTTTCTTTGCATCATTTGAGATTGGCCGATTTCAGGTTTCATATACCCTAGACACCTATTATCCGATCTACTATAGCTATCTGCATAGTTCCTCGTATAACCGAGTTTGGTCACCGATATGCCACACGGTGAACATAGGCTTCTTTCCACTGGCCAAATTGCCGGGCACAAAAGCCCGTCAGATTGCTGGCTTGTTATTAATAATGAGGTCTGGGATCTCAGCGAGTTCATCCCAGAACATCCTGGTGGTGCCGGAAGTTTGTGCTATCTTTACTCCAAAATACTACGCATCCAGGAGAACGCTAACCGTTGCAATATGCAGTCATCCTTAAATATGCTGGACGAGATGCCACAAAAGCATATTCCGATATTCATTCGCCCAATGTAATTTGGGATAATCTTACCCCGGACAAGTTCAAGGGGTATCTTGACACCAACACAATAGACAACGAATGGCTAAAGGAGCCGCCTACAGAGAACCCTCAAGCGGTGGCAGCTCATGAGAAGCCACCTCTTAACACCCTGATCAATGCCCACGACTTTGAAGTTGTTGCTTCAAAAACGGCTTCGCGGAAAACTTGGGCTTTTTACTCCAGCGCAGCGAACGACCTCATTACGCGCAATGCTAACAAATCTTCATTTGACCGTATATGGTTCCGACCCCGAGTTCTGCGGAATGTTAGGGAAGTTGACACCCGAACGAGGATCCTCGGCTGTAAAGCCAGCATGCCTCTTTTTATTAGCCCCGCTGCATTGGCGAAGTTGGTACATCCAGAGGGCGAACTGGCAATGGCTAGAGCTTGCCAGAGCACCGGTATAATTCAAGTGATCGCGAATAACGCATCCTTTTCGATGAAAGACGTCACATCGCAGGCGCCATCCGCCCAATTCTTTTTCCAGCTATACGTCAACAGAGAGCGGCCAAAGTCGGCTGAACTCCTTCGAGAATGCAGTAATAGCCCTCAGATACGTGGAATTTTCATCACCGTTGACGCGGCCTGGCCAGGGAAGAGAGAAGCAGATGAACGTGTTCGCGCCGACGAGTCACTTTCTGTGCCGATGGTCAAAGAATCGAGAGGTAGGAACGACTCGAAGGGAGGCGGTCTTGGCCGTGTCATGGCTGGCTTCATTGATCCCGGTCTCGCATGGGACGACATGATATGGGCGCGGAAACATACACACTTACCTATTGTGCTGAAGGGTGTCATGTCTGCTGATGACGCGATAATGGCCATGGAGGCTGGCCTAGACGGAATTCTGCTCAGCAACCATGGCGGCCGTAATCTCGATACTAGCCCTCCTTCGATAATCACTCTGCTCGAGCTGCACAAGCGGTGTCCGGAGATCTTCGATAAATTGGAGGTATACGTGGACAGCGGCATACGCCGGGGGACCGACATTCTGAAAGCGATTTGTCTTGGTGCTACCGCTGTTGGCATGGGAAGGAGCGTGCTCTTCGCTACGAACTATGGCCAAGAGGGTGTTGAGCACTTGTTTGACAGTAAGTCCTATGGGATACTCTTTTTCTCGCTATTGTTCTCTCCTAATGCATATTAAAAAATCAGTCATGAAAGACGAGCTCGAGGGAGCCATGAGAAACATCGGCATTACATCCCTCGACCAAGCCGGTCCTGAATTCGTCAACACGGGCGATATCGACCATTTGGTGCCGGACTCTGTAACACATCCGTATGCGCGGCGAGTTGCCCGTGGACGTAGACAGGCCAGCAGCTTGTCGAACGGGTCCGCCAAGGCGAGATTATAGGGTTTCTAACTTAAATTTCCATAGCTTTGCCTGTCCTGGGTATTGTTACGAATTACCGCCGAAACTTTGGTATCTAAGATGGTCCACTTTTGCGTGATTTGTATGATTTGACTGTGTAATCGTTCCCAAAAACGGTATTGAATCATGTCTTCGCATTTGACCGTCCCCCCGCAAGACTATATCTGTGCCTTCTGCTTTTTCTCCTTGTCGGCAAATGATGATCCAATCTTTTGGAATTGAATTTCGCTTGGATATAATGTTTCAGCTTGTCGATGAACGGCTCAGCTATGTGTTGGTGCGTATGGAGGTTGGCCAACGAAGACTACTTCTTTGAAGCGAATCGGCATTATCCATCTCAACTATGCCGAAGTATCACGGTTAATTTGACGAGCTTCACAAAATAAGCATTGGCTAGTGATGCAAGATTATTACCTGCAGATTCATTTATCTTTTCTGCATCGTTGAAGCCCTGAAACAGATGATCGACTCGTGTGCGTGCTTTCTGCCTGTTTTCGCGGAGAAAACGGGAACTATATCCGCGAAATATAAAGCTTTCATTTATTTAATAAGAGCACAGTGTGGTGGCCTCCTTTTCAATTGAGTGGATGAAACTATGGTGGCGACAAGAAGTAAGATACTTTCTCGGATCGTAGATACGGAGGGAGGTACCAAGGCGATTGTGTTTGCTGTTTAATGCAGTGCCAACGCTGCAACTGGCTTAGCAGAACAACTCACGCTATTGGGCATCAGCTCAGGTTTTACACAGTCCATGCCTCCAAGGATGGGAAATGTGTTGAGATTGACCGAACATCATTGGTGAAACAAAGTGTGGGATGCAGGGAAGATCGCGGCACGAGTGTCACAGGTCTCGGTTGGCACGCCCAGCAACATCCCGGAAGCGCATCCCGACAGTCGATCTGTAACGATGTCAACTGCAAACAGGCTGAATCAGGCACGAGCTCAATAAGCTCAATAATGGAACAGGCTGAAAAAGTAAGATAAAATCCAAGCTTTGCCCATTATTCGAGCAATGAACCCTCCCATAGCAGTTTGACAACATGCGGCTTACTCTGTCCCAAGTGCTCGCCCTGACTCTCCTCTCCTGCCCCGTGCTGGGTGCGAACCTCTATGTCTCGCACTACAGCGGCACAGTCTCTACGTTGGAACTCAGCGGGTCAGGGAGTAATTATACCCTGACGGAGACGTCTTCACTTGAGGGATGCGGCTTCATGCCCTCTTGGCTAACTTGGGACTCTACGTCTCGAACACTGTACTGCTCAGATGAGAATTTCTTTGGTTCAGCCGTGGGCTCTTTGACTGCCTTTTCCGCTGGTGACGACGGCAGCCTTACTGAAACCACCAAAGTGACCGATTTTGGCGGAGGAGTCGCAAACGCCCTGTACGGAGGTGATGACGGAAAGGGGTACATTGCGATTGCTCACTAGTATGTTTTCAATTTATACTATTATTTTGATTATTACCACTGATAATTAGATTAATATAGCCAGTTTTCCAACGTTTCAACATTCAAGCTGCCTCTGACTTCCTCGTCTACTGCGCTGCAATCGTTTAACTATGAACTCTCAGAACCTGGACCCAACCCCTCCAGGCAGGATGTACCGCATCCACACCATGTCGTTGTGGATCCTACTGGTACCTTCCTGATGGTAGTAGACTTGGGCGCCGATTTGCTTCGTATTTACTCGATAGATCAATCGTCCGGACAACTTACCGAATGTCCCAACGTTAGTACGACTCCAGGAAACGGGCCCAGGCACGCCGCATTTTGGACTACGGATTCCTCGCTTGCCAACCGCCAGGAAGGCGGCACGAAGGTCTTTGTCGCTAATGAGCTAGCTAACGTCGTGACTGCGTATTCCGTCTCATATGCAAACGCCTGCCCGTCCATCACACAGGACCAGGTAATAACTCCCTACGCAAACAACCAGACTGCCCCAGAGGGAACCGGTCTAGGAGAAGCCCAAGTTAAAGATAACTATCTCTACGTGACGGACCGTAACGACCAATCCTTCTCACCGAACGATTCCATTACGCAATTCTCAATTTCATCCAGTGGCTCACTTACCTTCGAAGCGCTTACCTCCGCACATGGCACGTATCCTCGGACATTCGTTATTAACGAGAAAGGTGACTTGGCAGCGGTGGGCGACCAAACCACGGCAAACGTCGCCATTGTGCAACGAGACACAATATCAGGGAAGCTTGGCAGCAAAGTTGCTGATTTGAGAATCGGCTCAACTGGACATCCCGGGTCTGAGGATGGCTTGAGCTCAGTGGTATGGGCATCATAGGCTGAGTTGTGAGCTGAGCATGGTGTGATGTTGAAGATGGCAAGGTAGTTTTATATTGCTGGCGAAATTTAGATAACAAAGCCGCTTGATTGTTGAGCGTGGGCTTCAATGCAATATGCTTTATATCGAGAACGGCACTGGTCTACCATCAGTTAATCTGAATTTCTACCCAGTACTAGACGTTGATCTTTCAATAAATGACATATCGACGGGGGAAGAACGTAAACCTAAAACCACGTGCCTTTTATCGGGTTTCCATGGATCCACGAATCCTTCAGCTGCTTCCATTCCAAGGTTGGAATGTTTGAAATTGCACTGGCGTCATGGCAGTCAAGCAGCTCTTCTCAGCACAGCGTTGATATATCACTTATACAACTGCTGGACTGGGTCTGCTGGGCAACACTGCGTTGTCGTGGCCGTACTTTATCCCAAGTACTAGACCAAAATGGCACATGACAGAAGTCTTTGCCAACGCCGAAAGCCCCCTATCCCATACACCAATGGGACGTGCTTCACCATTCGTTCGCATTATCCGCCACCAGTTACACGGGAGATGCAAACCTATCTGGATCTAAATGAGGAGGCAGAGGCCGAAAGAAATGAAACAGAACCGCTTGACAGATGCGTCCTCCACCCGCCCTCCGCCGGCAGTTTTGGAGACTCATTTGCAGATATCCAAATAGAATCTCCTATACAAGTTGGCGACGGATATTATTCTCAGTTGCTTGCTGTAAAAACAGTCAATGGCAGGTGCACACGGGGTGCCTACAGCTCTGGATTGAGTTTAGTCGCCAAATTTTATGACCCTCTCTACTTTGATCACAAGCAAGATGATGTCGACCCGTTTATTTGTCTTGACCGTGCCTATGCAAAAGAAGTTGCCGTGTATAATAAACTTGCTGATTTGCAAGGTAACACGATACCAGACTTTCATGGCTCCTTTTCCCTGGATCTACCTGTTCCAGAGCATAAAACTACCAGGGCTGAACAGGCTACTCGTTCCGTGCGTCTCATCCTGATAGAACGCATCCCTGGGGATCCCTTAGAAAGCCTCAATGCACAGCAATTTTCGCAATCTGAACGCCAACGCGTCATGAAGCTCGTCCTTGATGTGGATGCTGATATGTTTGCACGTGGAATCGTTCACCGCGATAGCAAACCAAGGAACATCTTGATTGTGAACCAGGCAGCTACCGGGAAAATTGAAAGAGTAGTTCTAGTTGACTTTGCTGATTGCCTCTTTGGTTTTGGCGAATCAAGATTGCGTGGACCTGGGATGTATACTTCTCCTTTGCTTCGCTGGCACTGTATCTTTGGTCCAAAGAATCGGTTTCCATATTGGATAGACTGGGATTGGCAACCCTGGCTTATAGAACAATACGCCAAAACGGTGCCCTCTATTACACCAGCTATGAGGGATTCTTATCTTCCCGCTGACCGGTTTATGAGGATAGATGAGTGGAGTGGAGAGGTATTGGATGATGGAGAGAAACCAATGGAGGAGGACTGGAATGCAATGGTGTTAGAATATCATTGTCAAGTTGACGGACATTGAATGGATTGCTCAAATCAATGAAGGCTGTCCATTATAATAAGCTGGAAAGCTGATCCCTGCCTCTGCAGGCTTCGGTACTTCCGCAGCTTCCACTATGGAATACCTGGGAAACAAGGGTTTTGAGATAACTTCGTCCAATGATGACTTAACTTGAGAACCGTCTGCATACAGGGCCTATTCAAAAAGCTGCCTTTCCGCCTGGTATGTGTATCACAGAGATTGGTCCGTTCCCCCCATGCTGCCACCTGGAACCCAGTCGCAGAAGTCGAGGCCTCCTGCCCGAAGCACAACAATACTAACACAGCATACAGGGGATCGCATCTTGCAATTGTCAGGATAGTTTCGCTTGTCATCTCCTTTGCTGTGCTGAACGCGAACAGCCATGGAAGTGAAATTGGCTGTTATTTGCACTTCAATCCTGACACCTCGACCATTTACTAGTCGGCACATTCCTCGTCTAGGCTCCAGACATAACGGGCGATAACTCCATGCCTTCTGATGGTGATGCAGTGGTGTTAGAACCAAGGAGGAAAAAAAAAAAAAAAAAAAAAAAAAAAAAAAAAAAAAAAAAAAAAAAAAAACAGACCGTCCATCACAACGGAGACCAAGCAGTCCGACAGAAATACGCGGTTTGGGAATTTTTCTTCGGCATTCATATAATGATTGGCATTGATTGCGATACAAAGGGTATTCTATTGTAACCCTGCCAAGTAGCTATTCGATTACCGAGTGCTCGGAGAGGGAGTGATGGAGTATGGAAATAACCGTCCGTATTCCTTTGAGGTTTCGAGCCAACCAATTTGACGTTGGTTCGGTGGAAGGCGATGACAGCATTGATTGATTATGGCTTTGTGAATAGAAACACCCTAGATACCATTGCAGTCATCGAGGATACTCAGCAGTGATTGAGCAACACGATAGATGATATCTTCTCGGCATCGTTTGTCGTGATCAAGTATCCACTCCTATCCAGATAAAAATTAAATATGAGGTCCACTGCGTGATAAAGCACAACGCAGGCATCACCATTTCTCGATGCTATTTTATTAATGCTGAAGAATAGAGACGCGTGGCAGCCATGCAGGGCAGGATACTTGTCCTGCGCCTGAGGAAAACACCCTGGTCGATGGGAGTTTCGGATCAGAGCTGATGATCGCTTCCCCTCACTTCTTTCTGGCCATCGAAGTATTCGTGTCGTATACATCTGTAGTCCGAGAGATTATCGTGGATCGAGAATCATATGCAAATAAACAGTCCATGTTGGCTCTCCTATATTAACCCCTCCTGATCCCCGTTAATAAGGCCCATGAGCTTATCTTCTCTTTCTTCTGTCCTATCCTGAGAGGAACAAGACTCAAACGTCGGTGTCCGGCTTCAGCAGCTCGAGGCCCGCGCTATCGCCCTGATCGGCCGCCATCTGGGGACATTTAAAGCAGTGGAGAGACGCCAGCATTCCAGAAGCTCACCGCCAACGCTGGAGCTCTCCCCAACGTCTCAACCACAGCCTATCTATCCATAAATAATTCAGTCACCCGCTTTGGTAGGATTTTCCCTTACAATCCTCTTCTTCTATCCTTTGTGCGACTTGCTCCTTTCGAGGACCCTACTTCAAACGAGAACAATCAATCTCCGAAGTAAACAATCATCGACAACTACAATGGCTGCTCCACGCTCGACCTCCCTGCGTGCTCTACGCACTTTATCTCAGCAAAACAGCCCGACTCTGTCATCGATGGCTCCCTTCCGACGCTCCCTCCACATTACTGGTGCTCACTCTGCGCAGCCCGTCGCTGGGCCCGATATTACTTCCATCTACCGAGCTCGCAGTCTCGGCGATCTCAGGACCGAGTGCGAGCGCAGACACCTAAGGTCTGGTGGCAGCAAAGCTGAGGTATGGACTGGTTCTCAGTTATTTGGGCTGAATTATTGGACAAGTATTGACCGAATTAATTTTCTAGCTTGTTGATCGCCTTTCGAACCATGATATCCTCCAGACTCGGGCATTCAGCATTGCCATGAGACGGATTGACCGCCAGGCTTTCAGCTCGGGAAGGTAAGAACAGCTCTCTTCAAACAACTGCATCACGCCAGAACCACAAATACTAACAATTACATCTCAGCCCAAGACAAACCCCATCCCGTCACTTCAACACCTCCCGCTCCAACAAATCAGTCAACGACTCCTCCACCGTCGATTTCTCCTACATGCCACCTCTCGAAGAAGCAGAGTCCTCAACAATCATCTCCCCCCGCGTCCCCGTCCTCCCGGACCAATATACCCACTACGAACGGAACGCCGGTGCATCACCCGCTATGAAGCCGGAGATCTACACCGTCGGCGATCTAGGCAGCAACATAAGCGGTCCCAGCCCCATGAGTGAGGTTGTGGACAACCATGCGATCGATATTAACCCGTACGACCTTACTGAGACGGTGGGCAGGTCGAGAAACGCTGCTGAAATCTCGAAAAGCCCGTTGCATGATGGTTCAGTTAAGGGCATTGTGAAGGATGTGTGGTCGGGATTGTTGGACGATTTTCGCGTGCCTAAGCAGAGTACGCCTAGGTCGCGTCAATGATATTCTATTGAGTATTCAAAAGCCCATTGTATAGGGCTACCCTCCAGGATCCAATTTCTGGCCTATGATTTACTCCCCGCCATTTTGATACGAATCTTCTTCGTTATATTCACTCCATGTTTACCCAGTTGGCTATATTTCTTTTTAATTTTGTTGCCTCAGCTGCAGGAAGACTTACAGCTTCTTCTTTTCTTCTCGGAATATTCTAGCTTTTCAACAAGCAGCCCGTTATTTACGGAGCTCTTCATTTATTGCTCCCTCGGGAATATACACGGTATTATTACTGCTTATGTGTAGAGATGTGTAGAGTACAGAGAAAGCCCTATGGGCCCAGCTATTGAGGTTCTGCAGTTACCGGGCGGAGTTACCCAATGTACATGACACATGAGCAGGTACAGAGTCATTCGCTCCGACGATAGATTAGAATACTTCGTTCCTGCATTCTAGGTTAGGGGACCTTTCAATGCGCAATGCTACCCGATGGCGGACATGGACGAAGCTAGAGTCCGTATAGGCGGCTGTGTAACCCTGAGCTTTCAGAAGCTTATAACAGGCAACGGTCAATGTTTCCAAAGGTCTTTCTAGTATTTGCATTGAGGATCTTCAACCAGAAAGAAAATTTGGATGATCAAATCCAGCAACTGGCAGTATCTACTTTCCATGATCCAAAATTGGGACAGGGAGTTCGATTGAATTTGGAGTCTCCTCATGTCTCATGAGCCAAATTGTATAGGGCATCTAGTATCATCCCGCTGTTGGCCGCCAAAGGTTTACCCCGGGAATCTCGCATACGGTGGAAATTACGGGACCTGCTTTCCCGCTGCTAGCTTCGGCCCTTGTTGATGTTAACTTCATTGGTATCATGGAACTGCGAGTCAAGTTAGCCATCCAAACTTGTGAAGGAGTTGTAATAATCCTTACATTTTTATAGTTTGCCTTTAGATGCCTCTGAGTGCGGGTCGTTGCACTTGAACATCATTCCAAGACAAATTCTGCGGCTCTCGGAGGTGATTCCGGCAGAGTCCTTCGTGAGTAAATTTTGCGTGTTTACATGCAATTTGATTGTTTAACCCTTCCAGTATAAGGATCAATATCAAAAAGAGCTCATCAATTCGGGCATCTGCAGTTGGAGTAGCACTCTGAGGGCCGATAGGAAAGGGACGGTGGAAGTTATCCCAGGAGGAGCAATAATCCGGCCATCATTTCGCGGAGGCAATGCTCAGTAGCAACAAACATGAAAGCATGGATAGTAGTTGACTTTGAAGCTCTCCATTCTCCTTTTCATATGTTGGCAACAACGAGAGACAACCATGATAGCAAACTCGAGACAAGGTATATTCTTTTTTGTGTTACCCAGGTGGACGTCCGACGTACAGACGAGGCGAGGATTTTTGAAAAGAGTAAGTTAAAGAGAGTATCGACGTGGTCGTTGTGACTGCTTCAGAAGAGAATTGAAATCAATGCACGACTCCATTGTAGTCGCATCACAGCATGTAAAAAAGCAATCCTCATAAAGAGTCGAGCAAGGATCGAGAACAACAGCCGCGATATCCTGCCAGATAAGAGCTGGGATTCCAGGGTTCAGTGCTTGGACCAAGGTCGTCGGCTCTGCAAGCCTCTTGTTTCTTGATAAGGGGGGAGAACAATGGGGCCACTATCGCACTAGCATGGATGGCCCGTTGCTCGCTTGACGTGGGGAGAGTGTGCTCTTCCAGATGGGGAGGGTTCGAGATGTTCGATGCGAAGAGGCAGACGGAAGACAGTCAATTTCGACGGTAATGTTAGAAACCGAGCATCCATTGAGTATTTGCCAGCACTGCTCGATGCTGCGATGTCCTGTGCAGTTCGTGAGCATCTCCCCCTTGGCAGCTCCGCAACGCAGCACTACGGGGGGATCAGCAGCAGCTAAAGCAGCAACCAGGGATGCCCTCTCCTCTCCTCTCTCCGAGTCCTCCTCCTCGACATCACCTCCTGTTTGCCGCCCTCCCCTCCTCTCTTCTATCCTCTACCTTTCATTAACTCCTTACTTCGTCTGTCTTTGCTTCCGTTCATTCTGTTTATTCGTTTGTCATTTATTACTATCTCTTCTTTTTCTCTGCTGTCGTTTGCGGTCGGTCAATTGATGATTTCTTGCCGCCCCATTTATTGATATACTATATTACTTCACTAATTTCTCCCTTTCCTTGAGCTTGTTCTGCTTTCATGTGAATCTTCCGCATAGCGCTTATCCTCGTGGCCAGTATCATTCGATCAAAAAACCGCATTTTTTGAGCTACATCGAGATCTTGTTTAGAGCGGCACATATCCTATCGAGGCCGTACCAAAGAAAGACATCGAAAGAAACCGTTACCATGCAATAGCGCGTTGATACGGAGGATTAATACCTATTATCCTCCACGTTTCTGCACCGGTCCGTAATTCTGCCCATGCAGACCCTTCGATCGCTGCGATAATGTACTTCACTCCTCGTCTGGCGTCGGCATTCCTGCTTGCAACAGGGGTGTCGGCTTTCTATCCCTTCATCCCGAAAAATTGGCCTCCCCAAGGTCTGCCTTCTACTGAATCTGAGCGACGCTCTTTTCCCGTAGCGCCCGATGATGCTTCAGCCACAGAGAAGAGAGCGCCCACGCTAGACCTTGTGAAGGTTCCAGGGAAGGTTCGTCACCCTACATGTATTTTGACACATTGGCTATTAAGGAGGATGCTAACAGTAGTTACTTTACTATTAGGTCCGTCGTGACAACAACTACAGTGTGCGGTTGGGAGACACGCCTGAAATGGAGCATGCCATGGCGATTAGCGAGGACCATTTTGATTTTTCCTACTTTTCGGTCATCAGCATTGGTTCGGAGGGCCAGCAAATGTGGATGCTTCTAGACACCGCTGCCGCAGACACCTGGCTCATGGGCTCAAATTGCACCGCCGTCACCTGCAGCAAGCATAATACTTTTGGGGAGGAGGACTCGTCAACTCTCGTCGTTTCAAACGAGCAGTGGAACGTTACGTACGGCACTGGGCAGGCAGGTGGCTTTCACGTCACTGATTCCTGGTCATTTGCGGGCTTCGATATAAACATGACTTTTGGGTCCGCAAATTGGGCTTCAGATGCGTTTGATTCATTCCCCATAGATGGCATTATTGGCCTTGGGATGACCGTATCTACGGACAAGCCATCTGTCATGGATGTCATGGCGGAGCAAAAGCTGCTAGAGAAAAATATTCTTGGTGTTAATATACAGCGTGCCGAGGATAATACTTCGGATGGACAGCTGGTCTTTGGAGATGTCGATTCGACTAAATTTACCGGCGATATAGCCTACACTAGCACTATCGCGAACAGCAACAAGTGGGAGATCCCCATAGACGACACCATCATCGATGGCAAAAAAGCTAGCTTTACGGGAAAGAGCGCCGTTATTGACACCGGCACCTCGTTCATTCTTATGTCGGATCAGGATCAAGCAACCGTCAATTCCATGATCCCTGGAGCGAAAAGCATTGACTCGCATACATATTCCATCCCCTGTACGTCCACGGTCACGATGGAGTTTGTAATATCCGGGATTAGCTATTCTGTTTCGCCCAAGGACTACGTTGGCACTCCCGATGCTACCAAGACGATGTGTATGTCGCGCATTATTGGAAGTTCGCCATATGGCGTTGACGGCTGGCTTTTGGGCGATGCCTTTCTCAAGAACGTCTATGCGGTTTTTGATTATGACGAGAATCGCATCGGTGAGTTCTGAATCGCGGACGTCCTCTAGACTCATGCACCTTTTACTGACCTAACTGCCCAGGTTTGGCTGAACGCAAATACCCAGGTCCCACACCAACAACTTCCTCAGGTACGTCACAACAACACATGTTCACACGGCTAATTCCATCGCTGTGCAAATTCTAACAACAAACCTCACAGCCACCGATGAACCAACTTCGATTTCGTCGTCATCAGAGGAGCCGTTGGTCCCACAGCAGTCCGGGACAGTGACTGACGGCGCTGCATTAGCTGCAGAATCGGGGTCGGCAGCACCAGATACTCAGAAAGGGGCGGCCTCCAACTTTGGAATGCCGTCGCTGCTTTCGTTCGTCCCGTTACTTGGGATGTTGTACGGCCTTCTCGCGTTAGCGATATAGGACGGAATCGACGTGGCCTCACTCCCTTCGCGAATGGGTTTTTGAACTCAACCCGCTTATCCGCTATTTCACCACGCATATTATTGTCTAATTTATTCATTGGTACCCGCTTCAATCTTCACGCTTTTTCTAGGCTTCATGCTTTGTTCATTTCGCGAGTTCGGCATATTTTACTACATGCTGCTCCATCTTCTCATCTCTGGCCCCTTCGAATGGATTGTTTGGCGCTTCTATTCTTCTTACGGGGGTTTTGTATTCTCTTACCAGGCGGTTCTTATTTTATTTTTCCCACATTGCATGAGTAACGGCGTTCTTCTCTATACATTTTCTCTGCTATCTCCATGCCCCATGCATGTTCAAAACCAACCACAATCCTTTAATGTATTTTTCTAATTTCTTCTGATCTTATACTGTGGCGATCTTCCCGCTTTTTCCTTTTCTCTTTCCTATTTGCCGGCTGCGTTCATGTTTGCAGCTGCTTGTCTCCACACAAATATTCTCCTTTGAAACGTTTCTACTCGTCCTAGATAACAAGGCAACAAATCGAGGACCCTGAACTACAATATTGACCCTCAGTAATTGTCTATGCACACAATCTTCCAACACGGTAATCTCGTCCGCCTGGTCTGTACATTGTAGTAGTCAAAAGCTGGAGTGGGTGTGTGGTTGGTACCTGAAACTTTATTACATAATCCCGCGGGTCTCTGCTTCGGCATCATAAGCGAACCTTTCGGAACAATTCTTGCCAGTATTAAACAATTGGTTAGCTAGAAGGAGGAAAACCCAAGTTTGCTGTCTTTATTTCTCCTCTGTTCAGGAAATAAGGACCATAGTAATGTTAGGAATCGCCAAACCGCCATTCCTAACGTCTGCGCCCGCTGCTGCTTCGGCACCATGCGCAAGATGCATCATCAACCATAGCTCTTCGCGCAGCCGGGTATCGTCTCAATGGCAGTCTGCACAACCGCAGAGGCAAGCACGGGTGCGGTATTTACATCAAACTTTTGCCAAGTCCATGTTTACCCCAAGCTGGAATGACTCTAGAGTCAAGATACCATGGGTTGAGGCTCTTAAACGACGCAGGGAGGAGGAGAGCAGGGGAGTGAAGAAGGAGGAGAAGGAGAGTCCTAAAGTTGATTTAACGCCGAAGAAGATGAGCGAGAGCTTTTATAGGACTGTACGTTGTTCCGATTTTCATTCGTGGGTTGCGGGGTTTTTGTTGCCGTGATATGAAATCATGGAGCTAATCTATTTTTTATAGATACTTCCGCTGGCGCAGGATCCGTGGCTGTTGGATAGGTATCTTAATGCGTCTGGGCGGATAAGGTATGCTTTATATCCTATCATTATTCGAAGGGTCACCTTACTAACAATTCCGTTATAGACTGGGTTCTCTCCTGATGGACCTAGACGCTTTTGCCGGCGTGGTCGCCTATAGACATACCGGTGATTCGGTAATGACAGTAACAGCCGCAGTAGACAGAATCACACTAGAGAACCCGCTCCGCGAAATCTGTGACCTGGAGCTCAGTGGACAGGTCACGTACGCTACTGGGAGATCCAGCATGGAAGTCTCTTTGAAGATCGCAAGAGCGCTTCCTGAAGGTGTGCCCGCGAAGAAGAATGATGTATTGATTACGTGTGCATTCACGATGGTTTCGTTGGATCCTGTTACGAAACGGTTTGTTTTACATATCTCTTTTCCTCTGTTCTGCTTCTTTGGGTTTGGGGCCTTGTTCTAAATTGGTTGTGTAGGCCTGTACCTATTGCTCCTATTGTCGTTGAAACTGAAGAGGAGCGCTCAGTCTTCGAGAAAGGTGAGCAGAATTACAAGGCCAAGAAAGCGCTTAGGGCGAACAGTTTACTTCAGGAGACTCCTAATGATGAAGAGAGTGATCTCATCCATTCAATGTGGAAAATGGATATGGCTTATCAGAGTACGTTAAAATTTTTGTTTTGCCCCCGGAAACCTATCGTCTAAGAATCTTTAATACTAACCATACAACAGATCCAGGGGTCCCTGTGGCCCGCCCAGCAAATGTAGCCCACATGAAACAAACTGTGCTGAAAACAGCACAGATCATGCAGCCCCAATACCGGAACAGACACAACTTCATGATCTTCGGCGGATTCCTGTTAAAGCAAACCTTTGAGCTGGCCTTTTGTTGCGCTGCGTCCTTCTCCCATACACGGCCTACGTTTTTATCGCTTGACCCGAGCACATTCGATAATCCGGTTCCCGTGGGGAGTGTGCTGTATATGAAAGCCGTAGTTTCGTATACAGATGAAGACTCACCGGTCACCTCCGAATCCAACAGCAGCACCGATGAAAAAGGACAGCGCAAATTCACGAAAGTGCAAGTCCGCGTCGACTCAAAGGTCCGCGACGTCCAGCATGGGTCTAAGAAATCCACTGGCTCATTCCACTACACTTTCCTGGTTGATCGGGACGTTCAGGTTATGCCGCAGACGTATGGAGAGTACATGGTCTGGGTTGATGCGAGACGGAGGGCGCAGAATACGAATGAGAGTTTGTTGAGGGGCATTGTGAGGAGCAACTCTTATGATGGAATTCATGAGGGTGTCACGGAGTAAGGGGATATATTCTTAGATGGTGTATTATTGCCTTTCAATGCCTTTTTGTGTATGTATATTTTGCTATACCAGATCTAGGAAATAGAGAGCCGATTCTTTGTGATAGACCTTTGGTACATTTTAATGGCGGCTTCTAGAATGAACTTCTAACAACGATTATTCTCCGCAAGAGGGACTCACCTAAAGGATTCGTGCTTTGTCATTTACCCTAGCCGACCCCCGATTGCTCAAATGTCCGATTCAAAAAAGGATGCCCACAACCATAAATAGGTACCTAGGTATATCACTGATAAGGATCTTATCAATCGCCCTACGTCACATGGCCAACCATCTCCCCGCAGAAAACATCGGAGTCATTTTTCAACAAACACCGCATTTGTAAAGGTTACAGGGCATTTCGCTAGAAAGGAGCACGGCGTAGGCTTGTACAAAGCATTTAAATCTGCAGTTGTCTCTTTCTAAATATGGCTCTTCAAAACGTGTGGCACCACCGCAAAGTAGCAGAAACCTCTGCACGATCATGCTATATCTGCTACAAACCATCCTCAAGCGTCCTCACTACGCCTGATAATAAGGTGCGTTTTGGATACCCAATTGGATTAATTGGATAGTTTTCAGAATATGCGGGCTAACTTGCGTGGGCATTAGGACTTCTTCTACATATGTCCTGTACATCTCAAAGACCGCGGATTTTGCTCTCCGATCGTTGACGAGGAAGAAGAAGCAGCAAAGAAAAAGAAAGAGGCATTGGACAATGAGATTGAAAAAGTTAAAAAGGAGTATGAGGAGAAAGTAAAAAGAAAAAAGGAAAAGGGTAAGGAGAAAGATAAAGAGGGTGATAAGGATGAGAAGAAGGGCAACGATGATGATAAAACGGCAGAGAAGGAGAGGGATGATAAGGTACAAGACTTACTCTATACTGAAACTGATGAAATTGTCCTCACGATTCCATTTACTGACATATATACAGATCAAGTCCCTCCAGACAACCGCAGATGCGAAATCGGATGATGGTCCGCGTATTTTTGCTCTACACAAGTCCGTCGGCCCCGACTATTTGAATTAGTAACTTTGAGATTTAACAAGTGACACTTTTTATAGGAACTTCTATCAAATGCGCATTGACCGATTACGACAAATAGAAATGGCAAAACGGAACCGTGAGCGGATGAGGGATCCTACGTTCTTCCCATCCACACCGACGTCTGATCTTAGCTAAGACTTGATGCGAACTCATTGTTATATTACCGCGTTTTTCACGGAACGGTGTTGGTTCCTGTACGACAGGTACACGGACACGTTGCGGGAGATATAGCCTTGTAGGGCAAGGAAGCTGCATACGTTTATGCATGAGGACTGTGATGATGACTGCATGAGTTCGAGGGCCTTCGTTTATGCTTACTGTAATCAGAGAGGTCAAAATTCTGTCCAGTGATGATCTTGACATGGAACGGGGGTTGACCAGAGACCAAGGTAGTGTCACATACATTTAAGATCAGCGGCGGGCCGACTTTATTTACCCGCGTTTTCCCTGAAAGACTTTCTCATGAGGGTCACATTTAATTGCCGGGCCCGGCCTTGAAGCGATGATACTCTTTGCTCGAGAAGCACGTTCTTCGGGTACCGTATATACGAACAAGTAAGCACTAACGCTCTTGAGTGCCAGTTGTACCCGTCCGTCCCTTTCTAAGGTTTCAATACTGGATGTTCAAAACGAAAGATGCCATATTACCATGATACATAATTACCGTCAAAAACGGAATCTAAGACATGCATGTATATCAGCCGCAGACCATCCGTTGATCCGCCGTTTTCGTTCCGCCAGATTTAGTCCATGGTGGATGGCGCTGGAGTTGCTATCCACATCATGGGGCTGACCTTGGCTACCCAAAAACAAATGAAAATCAAATGTCACGCTTTTTATACAGTTGACTACAAAGTGTTTGGTTGTGAAGCGAGACTAGACTGTGGTCTTACACACATTCTAAATGGCGTTTGTTTATACTCCGTATACATACATAGTGTATCTCCGCTCCGACACATCTAACGTAGAAAGTGAACTTTAGAATCCTCAATTCCGCGCATCCATTGTAGTAACAGCCTCCAGGGCCCTAGCCACAATAAGCCCATCATCCTCGAAGGTCATCATATCCACCGCGTCATCCATCTGCACCCATCTTGTCTCGAAATCTTCCCACGACTCTTGCAGTCCCGTGGTGGGAACATCGGAGGAGTCACCTTCAGCTAAATACCAAAAGATAACTTTATGCGTGCCCCATCTATCACGCCTCTGCTGCAAGGCGATGGGCTCCATGTGATGCCGCTGGCCGTGCTCTTGAGACTTTGACGACGATGGCGGCGCCGCTGCTGCCGGAAAAGGAGCCTCGGTCACAAGTCCATGACGGAGCAAATGACACTTATATCCTGACTCCTCGAGCGTTTCGCGCACGGCGGCTGCTTCGATTGACTCTCCAACGTCTTTGCGGCCCTTAGGCAGCACGAAATGTCCACTTTTGCGGTTGTGGATGAGTAGAAGTAGGTTCTTAGAACGGTCTATCGTGACTGTCCCACCACTGAGGACGAAAGCATCGGAAAAAACCAGGGTACGGCCTGCGGTGGGCTTTAGATGTGAAGCGTTGCTAAGTTTGTCGGTTTTAGGAGCCATGAAGGGGATATTGTGAAGCAGAAGGGTACGTCCCTAGTTTTTGGTATACCCAGGTGATACTTGTAGTAGTAGGGTCTATAAATAGGAGAAAGGAGAGATATTTCCATAAACTTATCAGCTTTATTTGATATTGTTCATTGTATGCGCTGCAGCCTGCGCATTTGGGGTCAGGGAAGGATATAAGCCACACTCCGAATCTTTCTCCATGTGCCCAAGTGCTTCATGATCCATTAATACGAGAAATACAAAATACGAGGCGAACAAAAAAAAAAGTCATAAATGATTTTGCCCCTAACAGGATTTAAGACCACCAAGGTATAATTACTTAAATACTTGGAATAAATTGGCGTATTGGAAGCGGAGGGGTGGAAAAGTTGTGAGCCTCGGGGCCCAATAATAGATATCTCAGATGTTCCGTGAATTCTCTACGGAGAAGGTGTCTATTTGTTGTGTCAGGCAACTAAATTATATACATACAAATAAACATCCAGATCATAGGCAAAATCCAGGAACGTCTATCTCTCTGACTCGGCATGTACACGCACATCCACCAAGGCAGATGGAGAGCCACAAAACACCGAGTGCGCCTCCGGGAATGACAAGGAGCAGAGATTCACCGTGAAATATATAGTCTCAGAGCCCTAAAGGCAACGAATGCTGGCATATGCTAGCATCGAATTCGAGCCAGACTAGCACATCAAGGCCTTGTTCTTGCGGATCCGTTGGCCTTGAATAGGGTTCTGAAGATCCCCTTTCGAAGCCCCTATCACGAGCATAATGAACGCCAGCCACGTCATATCCTTATGCCAAACGTGAGCTTCCCCAATATATAAAATCTCTTTCAAGAGTCTTTTATATTTCTCGGATTGGGTACGTTTACATATGAATACCTATTAATATGCTTGCCCGTCTCGTTTACAGGGAACCTCGACCACCGCCATTGGAATCCAGCGCAGGGGTTCTCATTCCTGGAGGTAGTCTGATACCAGCTCCTCCGCCTATCATGCCCCTTTTCACGTTGGCATCAATAACATCAATTCTGGCCCGAGCCAAAGCGATCGCTGGAACAACCCAAGTTCCGCAACTACATCGCATCCCTTGCCAGGCAAATTTACCGATGTTGGCGGCACAACTTGTATTGGGGCACGTAATACGCCCAGAAAGCGGGGCCTCGGGGAAAAGGTTATCGCTATCAGGGTGGGGGGTACTTTCCGCCGATGGGAACAAGGACGGGCGCATCCACGTCAGCGGATGTAAAAATATATGTGCACACTGGCTGGTAACTGAATTGTTTGCCTGTTTCTTCTCCTCATGAGGAATGATGAACGGCAATGTTGCAAGGTTACGCCTGGACAATATGTCAATATTAGCCAAAATTAAAAGAGAGAAACGTGACTCACCTGCATTTCCGACACTTTACTTCCGTAGCTTTGCCCCCAGTCTCAACGCTATCCTGATGCTCATCTTCAAACCGCACTTCTTCCAATTCGGGGCCTCGCCCGCATGCAACGCTCTCTTCAAGTGCGCGTTTGTACTGCCAGCGCTGATACTGCGGATGATCAGAGACGTTATCTGGGCAACCCATCTTATGGTAGAGCTCCAGCTGATCCATGAACCCATCGTTTGGCTCACAAATTGGCCTCGCTTTGCGCACCATTTCCAAAGCTTCCAGAGGAGTTAAAGCACCAGGTTGACGGTGAAGCATAAATGCAATGCACACAGTAGCTGAGCGAGACTTGCCCATAGCACTATAGGACCGTGTGAGTAATTTTGGCTACCTTAAGAATGATGTTAAATGCGAAGGCATCTACTCCACACTCGACAATATAACATTCATAAAATATTAGACCGACGAGCGAAACCGAGTCCAATAGCACCCCAGGGATGACCACAAGGTAGGATAATGTAGGTTAAAATGTTGGATCAAGGAAAGGGAAAAGATCTTACCAATGTACTAGAACTCCCCCGCCACTTTTGAGGCCAGAGCTGATGAAAGCGTTGGCCTTTGGAAAATGTTGAAGCAGATCTTCATCACTAACATCATCGACTTGGATATGTAGATGCTTGAATGAATCAAATCTCTTCTCATCAGGTCTCATGCGTAGCACTGTAACAACATGTGTTATATTTGCATTTCGAAGCGCAAGTTTATTGTTTAAGGATAGGAAACTGTATAACCAAAGAAGTACCAATCAGCGTCAAAAAGCTAGTGGGTGGCTATCAAAGGATATGATCCTGGGAAAATCATGCAGGGACCAAGTTCTATGATTAAAGAGCAATACAACGAGATAGAGCACAGACCTGCCGATGTATAGATTGTCATCTCCGATCTTGTTCAACGCCATCAGATCTGGCTACCACAGGGGGTGTCCAAAGTTCCAAATTAGCGACTTCGCGAGGAATCTAGGCTCTCTAGGTGTGCAGGGGATAGAATCAGTAACCCCGTGTCATTTCAGGCGGAGCTAAGAGAATTTGTCATGCACGGCAGTCAACTGAAGACTCTCAGATTGGCGAGTTTGATACAGAGGCTGGCTGGACGACGTGGAGCTCACTATTTCACGCCGAGGCCTTAGGGCAAGGGCAGATTATGTAAGGCATATGTTGCTCTTTGTATGGAATCTACGGATGGATACTTCGATACCTCACAGGCTACTCTATCAAGTGTGCAATCGTTCCATTGTAATGCAACTCTCGCTTCTGATACACTGTCTGCAAATACTTTCGTAATGACCAATCCTAAATAGTCAGTCCCAACTCGCTGAACAAGCGGGGCTCGGTATACCGAGTAATTTGTCTACAACGGAAGGAACTTCGGAATTTATGAAAGTTTAGTCCGCTTGTCTGCTTTGTACAAACTGCTTGAATCCACTGCCAATGATATTTCAACGTCTGGTTCTTTGTACAACCCTAGAGACTTTACGACGTCACTGTCATACCAAGGTCATTACCTGAGCTTCCTCCATGGTGTTGAACCCAGGCAAAAATAGCCATAGGTTCGCTGGCAGTTCACCAAACACATTACCTCTCTGCCTATAGACTTCCAAAGTCCTGCAAGTGTTAAGGGGTTTATCTTTTGTATCTATCCCAGAAAGGCATTGGCTGGCTGAGTGCCACAGCAGTCTCAACATATCGGAATGAATGACATCCGTCCGGTATCGCACCTCGTTTCTTTTCACCTCCCCCGCTGCTTAACTTGGTAGTTCGCCCTTCACAGTTCGTGTGCAATCGTTAGCAAAATGCTTGGGAGGTGCTTGTTGAGCTCTCCCGCGGGGATTCGCAGCCTGAAAGATATAGAGAACAAGCTGTAGGGACGCACAGTCCAATTGTAGAGCCGGCACTTATTAAGTCAAGAAAGCCACGAAACGTTGTCAAGGCTTCAAGTCACATATATACTGTGTACGTGATAATGGTAATACTAATTCATATTTTATGCAATCATGCCTCGCAATTCTGGGGTGTGGGCTGAGTGCCTTTGGACGCTCGGGTATAATTATGCCTCATCGGAACGGGAAACCCTGGCTTCCATCCCCCTTGTAACCCCGCAGCGAATGCGAGGGAGATTGCGGAGAAAGCTCAGGACAGCATGGAGACATTTCCCATCATAAGAGCAAGACCGCATTTCAGAAGGAATGACTTACCATGCACCTTTTTGTGGGTCAAAATATCAGTTATTGCTCCGTGATAGCTTGCTGTTATTCCTGCTGACTTTGTGCCTTGGAAAAGCTCGTACCCCATGGTGGGCTACTATGATAAATTTCGTACATTCACGACTGCGCCGAAAATCCTTCTTGTCATTATTGCTTAAGGATAGTGGCAAAAGAAAAAGTGACAACGGATCATAGGAGCTCCCACACGTACTAGCAGATTATTCCGTTTTTTCTGGCACTGCTAAACAGCTAGAGCTGAGCTGAGCTGAGCTGTGAAAGCTTTGACCACCTTGAAGCTCACATCTGTGCTTCGCAAGCCATTTCTGCTGAGGCTG
Organism: Spiromastix sp. SCSIO F190; assembly: GCA_014805645.1. Taxonomy (NCBI): domain Eukaryota; kingdom Fungi; phylum Ascomycota; class Eurotiomycetes; order Onygenales; family Spiromastigoidaceae; genus Spiromastigoides; species Spiromastix sp. SCSIO F190. The sequence continues at coordinate 1,616,038 of WXTY01000007.1, read as the reverse complement.
AACTTTATGGTGGGTCACGACTCAAGTGAGTACCAACATGAGTGAAAAGATGACGGCATCAAATCATTCTTTCCAGCCTTCAAAGGTTGAGGCGGGCGTAATCAGGTATTGTTAGCGAAACGCCCCTTTCGTCGTCCAATGGGGTCCATCGCCTGGCGGTATAGGGAATGGCCATGTGAGTGCGAGAAGACCTACATCGTAGTTGCCAGCTGATATACAGTCTTTTTTCCCGTCTCCTATCAATCTGGCATCACCAACATGCAAGGCCCTGCACCCCGTGGGTAGTAAAAAAGGAACATGATGTCGTCAAGTGTCTGCACACCATCACTAGGCGAAGTATACATGTAGCCCTAAACCCTATGGGGATAACCGTAAACGTCCAAACCCGAGATTTATATCTGACGCGGGGCTGCAGCAAGGATAGCAAACATCCAATTGGCAGTCCAACTTCTCCTCTTTTAGTCTGTCGTCTTGCGATGCATTGTTACCTTGCTAGATGCATCCTACCGAACCCCCGGCTGAGAAAGCTATGGCGTTTGTCCAACTCAATAACTCGATCTGCATATGTAATGCATGCTGAGCGAGCGGCGCGAGGGTTGTCACGGCTATTTTATTGCAAGGTCCCTCCGCATAGCGGTTGAAGGGGATTGTACAGGGGAATTGGATAAATTACTTGCCAAAACGGGTAATCCGTCTAACTCCGTACAACACTTTGACAAGGTGTTTGGATTCCTTGTTCAAAGTAGTTCAGAAGAGAGAAATAACGACAAACCTGTGCTTCAAAATGATTGTTCAAAGTGGATCGCATTGGAAGCAAAGTAGCATGAATTATCCCATTGTATCCAAGCAATTTATACCCCGCGTAAGAAGCAAAGTTCAAAACAAACCGACCAACCTGCAACAGCTGATGTTATTATTCTCCACGCGAGTCTTTCGCCCTCAACAGGTTTCCTCCCACCCTACCACCCCTCTTTGAGGGCGCACAGCTTCAGAGAAACCAAGGCCAAATAACGCATGCTTGCGGGGCCACTTTGGAGCAAATTTATTTCCAGGTGGTCCCTTTTATTTGCCCCCCAAATGTTTGGCTCGGGTGTTGGGTCCTCCTGTTGTCTGAACTGCTTGTACCAACTTGAGGTGTGATAAGTTTTCGCATCTCGGCTTCCGGCAGCGACCGTTCAAAATAGAGCACTGTACATACAAGGTGAAAAGAGTTATATAGATCAAAAGCTCTTAGATAAACTTTTACGAACATACATGAAAAACCAGCCTTCCTTTCAGCGCGTGCGCTGATTCTGGAAGGGTTGGTTGTACCAAATGCCCTGCCAGACAGACGGCATGGACGGTTCTATAATAAACGCACTGTCCCAGACCATTGGGTGGCAGTGCAAAGTCGAGCTTGTCGAAGCGATCAATTAGAGGCAAGTACCAGTCCCGCCCCGTGCCATCAAGCCCCATCAAGGCTCCATTATCCATGTCAGTGTGGATCTTTAGAGCCGAGCGCATTTTTTTGGAGAAAAGAAAGCATGGCAGAAAGTGTTCCCCTGGGCCAAGGAATTTCGTTCCAAAGGAATGTCCTTTCCACGGATGATGATTTGGAGTATGATGCCTGACGATCTCACTTTCTTTTGGCTTTCCGTCGGTGAATCTCTTTCAGGATTTGGCAGGATACTTGGAACTTGGTCGTGTGCAACCAAGGTTTAGACTTTTCTCTGAGAATTCTAGAAAAAGGCCCAGGGTTTAGCTGGAAGTATGAATATATGCCATGACGACTGAATTCACAAAGACGTTAAAATTGTCATTAGCTTCTTTTTCTACCGCTGGAGAAGGGTTTGCCAACTCATTTCTTACTTGAATGACTGAGATTCATCCGTAATTTGTCAGGTCTCCGACGGGAGTTACATCTTCGAAATGCACTGTGCTGCTCAGATTGGCGGTCTGTACTGGAGATACCCTATCATGATCGATTTAGTCTGCTCTTCCAAATAAGACGGTGTGGTTTCGGGTGTCTGGCACTTGCCAGCCCACAGTTCAAAGACATTTCAACTTTTTCGACTCTTGGAAATATTGGATTCGCCCGCTTCGAGAACCATATAGCCAAGAGCGCTATTTCCTGAAACCATTTCCCGTAAAGTAACGCCACTTGCTGAGTTCTATTTGAGAACAAACAGAAGTAGACCCGCAAGGGATGTCATCCCAGCAGAGCCAAAAGAGTTGTGTGCCGCGACGCTGTGTATAAGTACATCAAACCCTACAGGGCAGTCCTCACATAGCTCAATACATTGGATGACAGCGAATAAAGTTCGTGAGAGGCTTCGGCTCAACATACTTGACTTTGTTTTGACCAGGGATTTAAAGCCGATCCGCCTATGGGAGAATGCCCTTTTGGGCCACTTTCTCTGAAGGGAATGGCACACACAGTAAGCCCTGTCATACCATCACCCGCCTCCCGCAACTTGCCGCGAAAAGTTCCGTATGTCATTTGTTATGAGTTGGTTCGTAATATTATACGGTTATTATTATAGATCATGGCTGCCGTTATCGGCTTTATATATGTACAGCAAGTGTACCAGAGGCAGGTCTGTGCCGCTCATGGGCGTTGATGATTTGTGGCACAGTGATATCGATAGACATTGCTCATAGCTGTAAAGCTTACCCTCCGGTACCTAAAATACTATTTGCATCCAGAATAGATACCTCATCCTGCAGAGAAAAGTAGCGATAGATAGGCGTGAACCCCTCAGCGGGAGCAGGCAAAGCTATATGCATCCTCCTTCACGGAGCTCCCGGTCAATAATACTCTGCACGATCAGGAACTCTTGACAAGCTCTACAGCCAAGCAGCCAATTGAAGGCCAAGGAAGGCTGTGGCATCGCAGGAAATTGGGACGAAACGCCATTCTTTAGTCCACAGAGTAGATTGGCCCCAGCGTTGAAAGCGCATGAGAGGCGAACCACCGAACCACCGCGGTGGAGACGCACCAAGTCATGCTGGGTTCCATCGCAGAGAGTCAAATTGACTGAGATGATGCGCTGTATCGTCTCCTGGTTTGCGCGGCGCATTTTGCGATGAGCGGACAGAGCAATTTGGATGAGGTCAGGAATGGAGTCCACCGCACGGGAAAGATGTCATTCTTGTGGTGATCACTGAGCTTCTGGGTGCTGAGGGAACCAAGTCAGTTACCTGCTGCTGGTAATAATAGCTGCTTGATATATCTCCGTGCGAGCATGGTGCGTTGTAGAGAGCAAGAAACAACGTCTGCGACATCACCACGCAGCTCCATCTCCCAATCAGCCCTGCAATCCGCATTACAGCGCCCTCGTATTCCAGTGTATTTCGTTTCTCAGCCCTATCGAGATTCGCGCTGCGCAGGGCGTTACATACATCCTCTCTCCCAGCCTTAGCCCCCGAGGAAACCACACGGGAGGGACACCCACCCGCATACCACCATTCATCCTCTCCTCTCCTCTCGTCTCGCTCGTCCTGCTCCCCTCCAACCACCGCCCTGCCCGCGCTTCGTTCCGCCCGCTAAGGTCTGCAGTCTTCTTGCCTTGTCCTCCTCTAAACCGCTCGTCCTGCCCGTCAATCTAGTTTGTATCGTGCGTTTCGTTGGCCTCTCATCTGAGCTGAAACCCACCTGGAAATTCGCGACGGCCGCCACTTTTGCCACCGTTATTCTCTCGCACGTCTGAATACCACGCTTGAAAGCGTCATTTTTTCATTTTTTCCATTTTTTTATCTTTTTAGGAAAATAGTCGTTACGCTTGGTGTTCTAATGTTCAGCTCGTGGCGACCCATGGTTGAGTATGGACAGACCACAGCCAACTTCGCCGCCCTCGATCCTAGTGTATGACTTCAATTCAAACCACCAGCGTCGTCGTTCGTCAGAAAAGTCCTCCTCGCCTAGCACCACTGGACAATCATTATCTCCAAGAGGCCCAATGCCCGTGCCCGGTGCGAACGAACCTTTGGCGCCGCCACCGCTGCCTCCACCACGCTATATTGAAGATTTAGCGAATGGACATGATTCGGGCTGGAAATGGGGAAACTCGTTTCAGGATGGGGCGGAGTTTGGCAAGAGCAGCACCCTAGCACCAATAAAACCTTCGTCCAGCCTCTTTGGTGGTCACAGTCGTCCGGCACTTGTTCGTCGAAATGAGAGCTTCTATCTTGACGATGAAACGAAGAAGAGCGCAGTGACTTCTACGATGAGTTCTCCGAAGATGGAGGTTAACACTGGCCTTTCACCGCCGACTGATGCGCCGTTTCCCGGCTCGTTGGCGTCCAGTCTTTCGAGTCCACTGTCAGTGTTTCTCTCCTTCTAATACTTGCCCTACAACGCCATTGTCCGTTATGCTGCTGGCGCATGCATGTCGTTTATGCTAGAGCATTGCTAATCATTTTTTTTTTTTTAGGGCCGCGTGTAGTTTGCAAGGGGAAAAGCCGCTTTCAGAGAAGAGTGTCGAACGATCTTCCAATGCCTACGACCAGCACCTTTTATCAAAGATTGGCAAGCCTGGCTCACCTCCCCGCCAATCCAGCAGATTGGGTAGTGTAGGGACGAACGATACTACAACACTCCCATTTCATTCAAAGAACCGTACTGCGCTTCCAAGTCTATCAATAGGGGACTCATCTCTAAGTCCCCAGGACGCAGTTTCACGATGGAATATGGGGGCGCCGTCAGCGGCCATTTCTCCAGGCACACGACCCGGGTGGTCAGATTATGTCGGTCATCGTAATCCGAGTGTCGATAGTATGGCTCCTACAATGGACATAGACTCTTACAATCAAACTCGAGATAGGCGGACTGGTACCTGGTCACGCAAGGCGAGTGACGATGTCGGAAGTATATCAAGCAGGTCGAACAGAGGGAGTTATGATCAAGGATTTCCAGATTCAGACGCAGACTTTTCAATGGACGAGTCGGGTAATTTCCGTTCATTACACCCAGACAACAGAAGGGTCGGCAGTTTGGGAAGCATATCGCCACTATCAAAGCAAGGAATGAAACGAAGGGCGTCTTCTCCGCCACGAGGCGCTGTTGCTGATGGACTACCGATCCTTCGCACCACTACGAGCAACGGCGAACTGAATCTGGATCACCGAAGGATGAGTGGATTCCCGTTTAACGAATGTGCGTCGCCTGGGGGACTCTATCCACCTAGCCATGGGTCTGTCTCGTCTGCCTCGTCCATCAGCCTGCGTACAGGATCGTATGCATCGTCAGCAGGCTTATCGGTTGGCGGAAGTAGTATAACAAGTATGTCTTCATTTGACCGTCTTTCGCCAGGAGGAATATCCCCAATATCAGACATAGACCCTTACTACGACAGGGGCGCAGTAAGCCCCGGCTCTCATAAGTTGCTTCCTGCAACTACGGACTCAAGGACGACTCAGCATCGGGAATCTGCAGAGGGAAAAGGTCATGGTACAAGTATGGGCAACACGTTAACAGTACCGAAACCGAGCGCGCCGCGGATGAGTCGTATGTACATTTGTAAATGTTGTCACAAGAAGCCTAAAAAGTTTGACAACATTGAAGATTTACGGTATGTGAAGCCTTCATTGATGACAATAAGCTATTCAAACATTCGCCCTATGAATGCTGAGAGACATCTCGCTAACGTCTTATTATATACAGTGCACATGAAATGGAAAAGCAATACACATGCCATTTCTGCAATAAAAGGTTCAAAAATAAGAACGAAGCCGAGAGGCATCAGAATTCTCTCCATTTGCGACGGCACTCCTGGTCGTGTGCTGCGCTATCGGGTTATGAAGCTGCATTCCACCCGTCTTCATCCGCTACTTATCAGACACCAAGTGGCCCATCTCACGACACATGTGGCTACTGTGGTGACGAATTTACGAATTATCCGCAACCTGAATGGGACCGACGAATAGACCATCTGACGAATGTGCACAAGTTCGGGGAATGTAACCAGGCCAAAAAATTTTATCGTGCAGACCACTTCCGACAACATTTAAAACACAGCCATGCCGGTGCAAGTGGGAAGTGGACCAACATTCTCGAGAACGCGTGCATGAAAGAAGAATCATCGGGCGACGCAAACTTCCCGGGAATTGGAGCGCATGGAGGCCGACTGCCTGACGGTGGTATCCCGGGAGATGGCCTGAATGTGAACACGGACGTGGGCTCGGCTCCAATTGCTACCATGTTATCTTCAGCTTCACATACCATTGACGAGGCGATGGACGAATCCTGACAATTACTGCATTATTGGGGTGGGGGCGTTATGGATTTCCGAGCGTTACCTTTGATGCTTGCTTCACTTCCCATTATTGCCTCCAGTATGGGCGCCTTCTACTCCGGATTCATTTATAGATCTCTGTGGTCCAGAGCTTTGGGTCAGTTTGTTGCTTGGTGTGCTTGTGCTCAGCTCCACTATTCTCGTGGCGCCTCATCGCCTCCTCAACACTACATCCGTCTTCGCGTCCACCATTGCCGCCTAACTCGACGACCTCTTCTTCTTTCTATATTCTAGGTCGGCATGAAGTCTCAAGCAGCAAAATGGCCCTTGGCATTCGTGGCCTTTCTTTTACCTGTTACCATTTTTATCCAATTCCCTCGTTTACCGTCTCTCTTATGTTTTGGTATATATATATATTTTTTTTTCCCACCATACCTGACGAGCCGGGGCTTTCTATAGACACCCTATTATGGGATGGTTTTATACCCTCTGGGAGGATTCTTTTGAGAGTTTTCGCACTGCGTGAGAGCATTGTTATTTTGAAACAACGGGGCGAGGAACCCGTTTCTGTGCATTCCCTATCCCAGTTGGGCGGGAAATTTAGAAAGCGATATGATTGTGTGTTTAAAAATACGAATATAACGAATTGAACGATCTTAAATATATCATATCATGCCTTTATAGTATCTGGCCGTAGGAGTAAACTTCGAGTTTTTGAGAGGTGAGCTTTGTTCCTCCAATACACACAGAACAGTCTCCACCGATTTTCTTCTCCACGTATAGATAGGATCTTTCGTGCTTTCTAGCTTCATCTATAACCCATTGGTTTGTCTAGCTATCCATTACGTTTTCTTTCTGTCGGCATTCCCTAGCTTCGGATCAATGCTGGAGCCAAACGTCATATTAAATGTGGGGGACTGTGCGCATCGACTTCGGCCAGAAACCATGACTCAGGTCTTTTTCTTCTTTCTCTCTCTTATTATAACTATTTATTTGAATATCTGGGCATTCTGAACGCATACTTTCATCCCTTGGGTACTTCCTTGGAGCGCGTCGGGCGTCCAGCGAAGCTAGCGTGAGGACAATGGCACCGGGAAGCCCTACACATGAGCTTCGCACCCTTCCGCCATTCTCTGAGCGAGATGCTGCTGTCCCTGCTTCTGCTCTCACCTCTGCTGCAGAGCAGCCAGACTCTAATACAGAGATTGAGCAACAGCCGCTAGCTCCCGCGGATGAAGGCAGACTTGCCTGGTTGATGCTTGCCGCTTGCTGCATAATCCAAATTCCTGTCTGGGGTAATTTTCATTCCGTATATACTACTTTTTACAGTGCTCTAGCCTTTATGGTTTTTGACTAATAAACACCACAGGGTTCTCTCTGGCATTTGGTGTGTTCCAGGAGTATTATTCCAACCAAGATGAGATCAAGGGCGACAAGGGCAATATTGCTGTGATTGGCACAACATCAACTGTACGTCTTGTGTGTTGGAAGGAGCAAAATGCTCAATCCTCCTGTGCTCTATAAAAGGACTCCTATGGTGTCAAGGAAAGATGATTATGTGTCTTATTTCATATATTTACCAACCTAGGGAATTCTCTACCTCCTCTCCCCCATCACATTTACATTCCTAACTCGCTATCCGCGTCTACGGAGATACTGCGGGCCAGTCGGCCTACTCCTGACTCTGGCCGGATTCCTCCTCTCCTCATTTGCAAGCCATATATGGCAGTTGATCGCAACACAGGGGATACTGTGTGCCGTCGGGAATGGCTTACTTTTCAGCCCGACAACACTGTATCTCGATCAGTGGTTTCTCCAGAGAAAGGGGCTGGCGTACGGAATCATGTGGGCGGCGAAGAGTGTTGCGGGAGTCGCGCTGCCCTTTCTGGCGAATGTGTGCCTGGATAGATTCGGATGGAGAACGACGTTGAGGGCTTGGACGGTTGTAACTGTATGTTTCCGACCCTTCAGGCCTTGTTCTCATATAGTCCCTTTTCCAGACCCTCGCCGGGAAAGGGGGGTCTAGCTTTCGCTAGGCTGAACAACATCTGCGGCACGGATTATAATATACTAACGTGGAAATGCAGCTTTTCACAACCCTTCCAATCCTCCAATTCTTAAAACCACGCATCCCGCCCTCTCCATCTACATCCGCCCGCCGTCTGGACCTAACATTCCTCAAACTAATCACATTCTGGATGTTACAACTGGGAAACATAATTCAAAGCTTTGGCTACTTCCTCCCGACATCCTATCTCCCTTCGTACGCCAGCACATTAGGCCTGTCCAAGACCACCGGAACGTTAATGGTCTCCTTATTCAACGCCACGTCCGTGTTTGGAGGGATCGTTCTAGGGATTTTGTGCGATAAATTCGCGGTAACGCATGTCACACTATTTTCATCTCTAGGTTCAGCACTATCTGTGTTTCTGTTTTGGGGCCTCTCAACGACATCTTCCCCATCGCACTCCTCAGGCGTAGCATTAGCCCTCCTCGCCCTCTTCTCTGTCAGCTATGGCTTCTTCGCAGGCGGGTTCAGCTCAACCTGGTCCGGCGTCCTAACTCAGATGAAGCGCGAGTCTCCTCGTCTGGAGACGGGTCTCGTCTTTGGTGCTCTTGCTGGGGGCCGGGGGATTGGGAACGTCATCAGCGGGCCTTTGAGTACAGTCCTTATTCAGCATGGGGGCCAAATTGGGCGTAGCGGTGGTGGGTTTGGGTACGTCACGGAGTACGGGTCGCTGATCTTGTTTACGGGCCTTACGGCGCTGTTTGGGGCTTGGGGGTGGATGTGGAAGTATTTGAGCTCAGGATGCCGGGCGTGTTAGCAGAGAGGCATGATTGATCCGGTTTAAGAAGAATGAAGCGATGCCAGCTGATCCCAGCCTTTTGAATATACCAATCATATAATATCTCGGATGCTGTAGAAACATATGCCCATTTTCTTCCCCCCTACGATGTTCTTGACTGAATGCTTTCTAGAATATGTATGCGTTGGAGCACTTCTAAAATACGATTTAACAAATTCTATTATCATGTTTTGGGAAATATACACATAACGTACACTCCTGTAGATCATCAGGTACGACGAGATGAGCGATACCACAAAATCTGGTTACGCCCAGTAGTAGATAAGGGGTATCACCGCACACACTTTTTCATTCAAGGTTGGTCTATAGCCCCGGCGGCCTCCTTAGCTAGCTTAAGATCCTTCCCAACAAGGCCAACCTCACTAAGATACAACCTAAACGCCGCCAAAAGCTCTGCTAACCCGCTCTTCAACGCCGAAAGAATAATCTCTACCTCCTCCACCCTTCGCGCCTTCTCTTTAATCTCCACATTAGCGCTGGCAGCGGGGAAATCGACGTCAGTCCAGTGAACATCGAGGCCTGATTCGCTGATGAATGTTTGGAGAATTGTTATGGTTTCGGTGAATAGACGTACGACAGAAGCGACGTCGGATTGCACTTTGCCAAATTGGTCTTCTGCCAAACTTGCTACGAGAAGGCGCGTAAGCGACTCCGCCGCGTCAACGATAGGGGCTAGACTTCCGTACGGAGAGCCTAGAACTATGGTCCGTAGACGCCTGGCGTACGATTGCTGGAACGTGATACCTAAAGGCGAGCGAAGGAGCTGCTGGATGAGGGGGTGGAGAGATGAAGAGCCCTGCTGGCTTCCTTTAGCAGCATGCGGGCTTGTAATAAGTCGCAGTTCTTCAGCGGATGAAGAGAGACGCTTTTTCTGCTCTGGGCTAAGGACGGCGGTTGCAGCACGGTCAATGAAGCCGCGAGCTTTGGTCCGGGCGGCAGGAGTCCAGTCCGGCGACTGGCCGTAGGATTTGGCGACATAGCCGAACGTGGACTCGAACTTTTCGGGGCGAGTGTTCGGTTTTGGGGAGGCGAGGAAGATGTTCCCCTCTTGAGGAGGAGCTGTTATCCTTGGCAGTGGTTGCGTACTTAGCTGGCTATCTGATGTTCTGGCCTTTTCTTTACTCGCTGGGTCAGGTACGGATAGAGGAGCAGGTGTGGGATTTTGAAACTCAGCAATTCTGACAGTAACACTCTTTATTACGTCAGTTGAAGCCTTAAGGATTTGGCTCCAAGCGGCACCACCCTCCCGATCAATGTCGCTGAATATCATTTTCCGGCGGTCCGGAAACTGCTGGCTGATGAGGCATAGTTCCCAGAAGGCGTACGTCTTAACAATGTCTCGCTTCGCATTTAGTCCGTTTATCAGACTGCCATTTGGATCTTTGGACTCAAGACTCAGAGGCTGTCCCTTTTTGAGCGGTTCCTCACCTAAGAAAGTGGAAAACAAAACGTTGGATGCCTGCCACAGTACTATAAGCAGCACTCCTGACGTCACCGTTCGGAGGAGAAGCGATATATGCAATGGCGGGATTACGCCCGGAGGATCCGCAGCAGATCTGGGAAAATTCCAGAAAAGCTTGGCAAAGTACAAGGACCAACCCCAAGCAACCCGCCGGAGAGCAAACATGTAGATGAATGGTCCAGCAACTGCCACAGCTACGCTGCGCAATACAGCATTATAGAGTACGTCTGGAATAGATTTGCGTAACCTTGCAGGGATGGGCTCCAAAGGGTGCGTTTTCTGGTTTCCAGACTGCTTCAATCGTTTTGAGGTGGGGATGGGAACTTTATCCCAGTCGAAATAAAGATGGAAGCCTGCCTGCACGACCGCTAGAAGTGCATAGTAGCAGTAGAGATATATCGGTCTTTCATTGAGTTGCGCCCGCTCAAACGGTCTACACCATGTCCCAACGTTAGCAACAGAGCGGAGAACGCTGGAGTAAAAAGGAGTCAATAGCTTACCTTCCAGGTTTCACCCAATTCAAGTTCGCACCTTCAGATGATGACCAGATGTACACTTCACTGAACCACCAAGCGGAGAAAAGATACCAGCCGAGCGTCTGGACAGCGGAGAACGAGAACACAGTATGTTTAAATGAAGCGAACAAAGAGCTAGTAGTTCGAGTTCCAGTATGCATTTGTCCAACCCGAAGAACGAATATTGCCAGGCTCGAGAGAAAGAGGAGGAGGGTGCGAAACCCGCATGGTCCTAGTGGGAACCATGACCAGAAAACTATCAAAGCTGATTAGGAATGAAACCGCGGTAAAAGAAGCTCAAACATAACTCACAGGACGTCTTAGCACCGATAAAGAAAGCTACTAGGTAGCAGACAAGCAGAGCCAGTGCGGACGCATGCACGAACTTGCGATGGAGCTTCGAGGTCAGAATCCGCTTGTACTGCCGGAATTTGACCGGGGGCGCGGCAGCCATGGCGGAGTTATGTCTTCGCGCAGAGACAGACAGCCAGACTATGTTATACCATTATACCATTATCCCTGCGCAAAGAATGCTGTCTCTCTGTAGCTGTCTCGAGAAGTCGAAGTCGCAGCCAAAACAAAATAGATGTCACATGGCACTCACATGACATCCCAGGCAACGACGTCAGCGCAGGGAAGCTGGCATTCGTCTTTGTTCCTCTACGATAGATAGGTAGATAGATAGATACTCGCAAGACGTCGAGTATTTCTCAGTCAGGATGTCCTTCGATCGTCTCTCGTCTTTGGAATCCCAGCCGGAAGGTCCCAGACGGCAAGATGATACCTCGTACCGCGATGACCCGGAGTTCCAGCGGCTGTCAGACTCGCTATCAAACCAGCTATTCACATTGACGTCCAACATCTCTCGTCTATCAAACCAGATAGCTCTGCTGGGTACGAAACGGGATACCGATAGGGTAAGAGAGAGAGTCCATGATCTACTAGAGGGCACGCGTGATGGGTTCAGAGATGTCGGTGAGGGGATTAAGAAGATACAGACATGGGAGGATGTCAGCGTAAGTACAGTGCGCTTAAATCATAGAAGGCGATTCCATCTGATATTTGTTATATAGCCCTCCCAAAAATGGACCCAGCAGAAGCTCTCCTCAAAGTTCAAATCCACACTCGAAGAGTTCCAATCCGTACAGCGGCGCGCTTTGGAAAAGCAACGAGCATCCGCTACCGCAGCACGCACAGCTCTAGAAGAATCTGAAGGCGGCGCGGGTGTACCAGGTCACGAAGGACAGTCCCTCCAACAACTACAGGAGCAGCAGCAACAACAACCCCGCCTTGCATCGCAAGATGAAGTTGACTTCCAGGACTCGCTGATTGTGGAGCGCGAGGCTGAAATCCGCAACATCGAGCAGAGTGTCGGCGAGCTGAACGAGTTGTTCCGCGACGTGGCACATATCGTCCATGAACAGGGTGGACAGTTGGAGCTCATTAGTGAAAATGTTGAGAATACGAGGGATGATACTAGGGGTGCGGATACGGAGTTGCGGAGTGCGAGCAGGTATCAGAAGAACGCGAGGAATAAGGCTTGTTGCTTGCTGTTGGTACTTGCTGTTATTTTGATTATCATTGTGTTGGCGGCTACGCTTGCGTGAGACCAAGTGTTGTAATGCTCTGCTTATTTCCTTGTTGTCATGCGTCATATTTGGCTGGGGCGTTTTTTGGTTACGATGATTCCCATTAATTCCAATGTTGAAGTTACTGGTTTTTAGACGTTGTTCGTGACTTTCTTCAGTCTTTGATAGGAGAGCCGCAGCTTTGCTCTTTGATATCATTATCTTACATACCCATCTAGTTACAATATAAATACAAGTAATAGACTTGACTATACAAGTTCATTATCAGACCAGAAGTATCAGCCTACGAAAGACCGACAAGTCGACTCCCACGCATCCTCCACCCTTCCCACGAATTCAACTTCGGCCGTACATCAAGATGGAAATTCAGCTTGCCGTCCTTCCCGGACCGTCCTTGATAGAAATCAATCACATATTCCACTCTTTGCCCACCACATCTCTCAACGACCCAGTCATGCCTATCAAATGGAAGCTGGTACCCCAGCAACCCATTAAACCTCGCCCTGGGACTCAGGAATTGGCTTTCAACTCCCAGTCCTCGGAAAGAATATAACTTCGGTCCTCCGCACTTCGTACTTCCCGGATCTGTAGTAGGGGATTGTGACTCCCAGGTCAAGATCTCGCTCCACGCCCGCTCGTTCACGGCGTTATGTATGGGGATTATAGATGCGACGGAGGTGGCTAGGTCAGAAGTGGAGGTTGATGAATTAGGTGTATTTTTACGCATGAGCGCGTCGTAGAATTGTCGTTCGGAGGGGTAAATCCAGTTCCCTGAGTGCGCATCATGGCCTGTTTCGGACTCAGAGTTTGAGGGGGTAGCGTGCGACTGGGCGTATGGAGATGGACAGGCATTGTTCTGTGTCTGTGATGTAGGTTGCACAGAGGCGGAATCGGGAAAGACACGGGGTATACTGCTTATTTCGCGGTCGTGGGAGAGTTGTCTGTGTTTCTTTGCAGGGGAGCTTGTTTGGTCAGCGGAGGGCGGAGGAGCGTGAGGCGTCGAGCCCTGGTTTTGCGCCAGCCATACTGCGCGGGTTTTGTGGTCTACGGGGCAAGCAGCAGCAGAGTCGCTCGTACCCGTCGAGGGAGTGCTGGAGTTGGCCCCCATGGTGTATTCCGCACACGAAGGAAGACACTCGTATGGAAGAAAGAGAGATCGATCCATCAATCGGTCTCCGAGAGTCCAGATTCTCCGCTTTTCACCGCCTTCCGTTTACGGAACAGCACCCCCTTCTCTCTTCGCCCCGAGCATCTTCCTCCTCCTGTCTGATATTGAGCCATTGAGTCTGTAAAAATGGGTGATAATACCGTCTACCGCGCCAGCACTACTGCGCCGGTGAATATTGCCGTCATCAAGTATGTTGTTGGAAACATATCCTTTTGCACGCATTTAGATTGCTTGCCCCTCATTTTGTATACTGTTCTGACCATTTTTCGCAGGTACTGGGGCAAGCGAGATGCAACGCTCAATCTGCCTACGAATTCCTCGCTGTCTGTGACGCTGTCTCAGCGGTCACTGCGTGCGTACACGACCGCTTCATGCTCAGCTACTTACCCCGCCGAGGAGGGAGACACTCTAACCCTCAACTCAAAGCCGCAAGACATCAAGGACTCAAAACGAACTCTCGCCTGTTTGAGCGATCTGCGCACTCTTCGTCGTGTCATTGAGGATAGCAACCATTCGCTTCCGAAGCTCTCGACCTTCCCTCTTCGCATTGTGTCTGAGAACAACTTCCCCACCGCTGCAGGTCTGGCCAGTTCCGCCGCAGGCTTTGCTGCCCTCGTCCGTGCCATTGCGGACCTTTACGAGCTTCCACACTCATCAAGCGAGCTTAGCCGCATTGCGCGCCAAGGGTCTGGCTCAGCATGCCGTTCGTTGATGGGTGGCTACGTAGCCTGGCGCTCAGGGGTGCTAAAGGATGGTAGTGACAGTTTAGCGGAGGAAGTTGCCTCGGCAAGTCATTGGCCGGAAATGCGCGCTCTGATTCTCGTCGTGAGCGATGCGAAGAAGGATGTGCCCAGTACGGCGGGAATGCAAGCCACCGTAGCGACATCAACATTATTTGCTACGCGCGCAGAAGCGGTTGTTCCCGCCCGGATGACAGCTATCGAAACAGCAATTCAAAACCGGGATTTCCCATCCTTTGCGGAAATTACAATGCGGGATAGCAATAACTTCCACGCTACGAATCTTGATACTTGGCCTCCCACTTTCTATCTCAATGATGTTTCCCGGGCCGCGATTAGACTGGTCCATGATATCAATCAAGCAGCTGGAGAGACTATCTGCGCTTATACTTTTGATGCAGGCCCGAATGCTGTTATATACTACCTTGAAAAGGATTCTGAAAGAGTGGTTGGTACCTTCAGAGAGATCCTAAAAGGGGATACGGAAGGTTGGGACGGTGTGTTTGCCGACGCTGTCAAATCTTTCAAGAGCGGTATCGCTCTGGGTGAACTCGACTCCAGAGCTATCGAGGGTGTTAGGGAAGGTGTGAACAGAGTGATATTGACGGCCGTAGGCGAGGGACCGGTTAAGATGGATGAGCACTTGGTCAGCGAGACGGGTGAGATCATAATTAACTAGATAAAGAGAGACACCATGATACATGATACCCATGCATCACGAAGAGCGAGAACCGGTTGATTGAGTTATTGTCTTTTATTTTATCTCCTACTTTCTTATAATCAAATCTAACACTTCTCTTTTGCTATGTTCATCGGTTATACATATATAGAATTTACTTTTCTGATTCCAATATTAATATGGAAAGAATGCAAACACCGGATATCATCTGGACAGTAGACACATAGCCAAAATAGACAGCTTCCAACTTAACCTCCCAGAAGGCTCAATTTCTTAAACGCTCCCACAACCGGCGCCTCTTGTAGCTTTCCTCCGAGATGCTGTCCCATCTCCATGGGATCCCAAGGCGTATCGGCATTCTCATCCTCAATCCGTTGTCTGCCCCTATTCGCCTCCTCGGCGTTATTATTCACCTCAAAGACCTCCACGACACAGCCCCTACACATCTCCAGCACCTCCTCCAAATTCCTCCCCACAAGTCCTGCCCTTTCCCTCATCCCCCGCCTCAAAAGCGCCTGAATCAGATTCTCCCCCTCGCCAATCGCCCCATTAACCCTCTCCACAAGCCTCCGCACGCTATTCACAAGGTACTCCTCCTCATACACAGTCCCCTTTTTCCCCTTCGCGCGTTTCCTCTCTTCCCGCCGTCTGTTGCGGCTGGATTTCTTGGAAGAAGCGGATGTACTGCGCGAGTAGCGGGTGAACATGCTTCGACCAGCCATGGTGCTAGCGTCTGTCGGGGCGAGGGAGACATTATCTGGTATGTCAACGGCGCCTTCAGCACCTGCGGCCGCGGTAGGGTCGCCGCCGAAGAATGCAAGCGGGTCAGCAAGGCGTTTGGCGCGTAGTTCGCGGATGCGCGGGACTTGAGCGTTGAGTTGGCCCTTGCAATCAGCAAGCAGCTCGATCATGCTACCCAGTGCATCACCTAGGGATGTATCGACGATCTCTGGGAGAAGCGAGGCATGGCCATGGATTGCGAGGAGTCGGCAAGCTTCGCCGAATTGAGCTCCACGGCAGAGAAGGCGAGCGCAGGCGGGGATGTCGTTTAGATGCTGCGAGTAGATATGTGCTGCGGAGACGTAGTCTTTGTTCTCGTCTGTGAGGGTTGTGGCGAGCGAGAGGGCGAGGTCTGTCATTTGGGAATCTGTGAGGGGAACAAGGGCGGCGCAATAGAGTGATTCTTGCCAGAGGTGGGCGAGCTTGTAGGATTGGTAGGCGGGTTCGTAGAGGGAGAGAGATTCATACGCTTTGATTAACTGTTAGAAATTGCTCTGCTTGGAAAAAACAGATGTCCGTTAGGTAAAAAAGAAACTCACTTATAGCAGCCTCCTTGTAATTTGACTGATCATACAAATAATCCGCGTACAATTGAGACATATCCCGTAGTAGATCCGGTTGGTATTTATATAGTTCCAAAGCATCGGTGTATAAGCTATGCTTGATCGTGTAAAGCTTCAGGTCATCATAGGCACGAAGCGCATGCAAGCTCGCCAGTGCTTTTGAGAAACGGCCCAAATAATTGTCGATTTCGTATTGGCGACGGGGCTCAGGCGTTCCCTGCAATTTCTGGAGAAATGGAAGGTACTCTTTGGGATCCTGCCAATAAGGAGTCGGAATTAGTTGACTAGTTTTCTAGATAAACAAACATCCACGTAGTTTTCTCTCACCTTTTGTGCTTGTTGTGCTACCATCAGAGTAAGCTCCAAATCATACAATCCCAATGCATGATCGTAGAGCCTATACGCATCTGTAAGGAAACACATATGCTCAACGGCTTCTTCTGCCTGCTCGGTGCTTTGGTCTGTTGTTCACGTCAGATATTATGCACCCAAAGTCTAGTAGATAGACTTACGGCGTAATCTGGCAACAAGTCGCAAACCGGCATCTAAATCAGGAGGTGACTTGCATACGTGCGCAGTAACGAGGTTTCGAAGATTCGTGTCAATTTTATTGCTAAGAACGGACAAGAAGGCATCGCATATTCTGTTGACCTTGTTTCCCTTGGTAGTACCCGCATTTATTTCACCATTGGGCAGCGCGCCATTTGCCGTGTTTCCCGCCCCAGCAACCCTCAGGGTATCTTTGTACAGCGTCTGCGAAACATCCTCCTCCCTATACCCAGTTAGTATGAGCCTCCGCCAAACTTGCAGATAGACGGATAAACGCCACATACCTCAAATGCGAAAGAAACTCATCCACGAACTCAACCTTCTTAACCTGCTCAATGAACAATGCCACACTAGCCATGAATTGATCCGGCGCATAATCATGCAAAATATTCATGTCCACCATATGGCTCCTGCAGGCAAGGTACGCGGCGCGGTACTTTTTGTCATCAATGGACTTGCGGATACCGGCGAGGACGAGAGCACGGGGGTAGATTGTCTCGAGATTTCCTCGCGGCATTTGCAGAGTGACGCCAAATATTGATGGCATGACGGTAACTAGCTTCGCGCCGCGTTCGATGCTTCGGCATCGTTCGTCGGTTTCAGGAGTATCAGCTGGGATTTCAAGGTCTAAAAATATTACGTCAGTATATCTTTGCGGCAACGGATAATAAGCGTATAGGGGCCACATACCATCCACATTCGTTATATGCACAAATTTGAGAATGTGCTGAGAGGTGGTGTAAATAAGATGGGCGCCGGTAATGATAAAGGATGTGCAGTTCTTCGCAAGCAGCCTGGTATTGGCATAGAGGGTTCCAGTTCTGGAAAGCGCGAACAAGATATGCTACACGAATTGTTAGCTGTCTGGAAACACTCCGCTATGCACAGGGAAAAACATACTTCTCCATCTGTTTGTTGAACCGCACTGTGCCAGAATGTATCCTGACCGGGACTTGCATTTTGGGCCGTAAGAAACTCCTTCGCGCTTTCGTCGTAAGAAGCTGTGAAGTATAATCCGCCCTTCTTATCTTTACCATCTTGGTAAATACATAACGAGTTGTGTCCAATGTCTGAAAATATTGACGCAAGTTGTCCAGGCGAATTATTTTCAAAAACAACATCAGTCACTTCCGTGGTAAGAACGGTCCTTTCTATGGCATCTCTATTGAAGCCATCCGCGGTCAGGGTGTATATTTCCGCCTCCTTCAGGAAAGCGATCCTTCTTGGTCTCGAAGATAAGGGCTTCCAGTTGGGGGATAAAAGTAGCTTCGGCTCCTGAGGTATCTTGCTCTGGAGGTCCCACGAGTAGATTGTGAAGCCCCCGTCAGTAAGAACTGCGAACTGAGAGCCTGTCTGGCTGAATGCAACGTCAACAACGTTCTCAGCTATCTCAATATCGTAAGCGGCCATTGGTGGAGGCACATTAGCTCGCTTGAGGGGGGTTAATTTCAAATTTTCTGGCGGCGGACATGTTAGATAGGACGTAAACCGTGGCTGTCTGACGACTTACTCCCATCAATTACTGCTACCGCGCCAAAGTCATCAGGACTCAGCGTAGGACCCCTTGCAACATCAAAAACCCATTCCGTGTCCAATAGAGAATCTAAAACATTTTATTAGTTTGTGGTTTGCGAAGGTCTCAAACGGCCCAAACACTTACCTGCAGATCCAGTGGTAAACCGCAAAGCTTTTTCATGATGCCATCTGAAGGTGGTCAGATTCAGTTGTCCATCTGAGCCCTTGGAAATGGGAATCTCTTGTTTGAGGTAGTAATGATAGTTCCCCATTGTCCACAGTTGTATCCTATCCTTGAAGAGGACAGCTAGTACGGTCGAGTCTATGTTCCAAGCAAGTTTGATGCTCGATGCCCAAGTCTCCCTTTCCTGTTTCGTCAACCGAAGAGTAAATTGTCCGTGGCGGAGTCCATTACGTTCAAAAAATGCGACGTCTATCCTATCTTCTAGGCGTTGGATGCCAGCAATGAGGTTCCCAGCTGGTCGCCAACTTATAGCACCTTCCAATCCATCGACTGGCTCACTAACGCTGTCCAACACTCCCTCGCGAGAGTAGACTCTGATGACACGACGAGAATCTGACTGGATACTGTTCAAGGCCAGAAAAGCACCATCTCCACGCCAGCTAAGGTACACCACCCTATCATCATAGTCGCTGAGCTTCCCCTCGTCGATCTTTTCCGGCACCGTAGGGTCTCGCATTGCCTTAGCTCTTTTCCCCTGAAATTGGGTCTCTTTCTTCCCCCAACCAACGGAAACATGTTGAGAGACCTTGAGATCATCTTCTGTCATCGTAATGCTGGCCAAACTCTCAAAGTCTCTGGTCATGTAAAGCAGCGTGTCAGACCTCGTAGCAACTGCCAGTAACTCCTCGTCAGGTGCCCACGCAGCAGCCGTAATTCCAACATCAACAGATCCCACGATCTCAATTTTGTCCTCCCCAGGCTGCGGGTCTTCACGGACAACAACGATATCTCCGCCTTCCAAGACCAGACACGTAGTGAGAGTATCCGCGAAATACTGCAATAATATAATTCTATCATGTTTCAGGTCTGGAAGTGGACATGGAGCATCCCACGAAGCGATGATTTGGAGATCACACACGCCCGCATCGTTGACACTTGCGTTCTGCGGTTTCCGTTTCAGTTCGATGACAGCGCTACTCTCTGTCGGATCAAATGCACAAATCAAAGCATCAGTCGCGGGGTCCCAGGCCGTCGCTGTCAGAGGAAGAGTTCCTGCGAGCGGGACTTCTTGCAAGCGGATATTCCTGAGATTGCGCATTTTATATCGCGCCCCTCAACGCTGCGCGCGCTAGAAAAGAAAATGTTCGGTCACTTAATGACCCATGGGATTATTTTAAAAATTTCCAAAACCAGGTACAATGTCACTTTTTAGCAGTAACTGCGGCGTGGTTGATTCTCCTTGCTTGTATAAATATATTGGACTGTCTGACCTGACATTAAATTTTCTGAGGTGAGCGTGTCGGGAACCAATGACTTCATTTGGATTTGTGCGTACTGCTACAACAGCTACGCCCAACGCACCCTACGGCGGGCTTGAAATGTTATATAGAAAGTTCTCGGTGCTACTTGTAGATACCAATATGTAGAATAATTATTCAAATGAAATTCTAGCTTTGTACAGATATGTAGGATGAAACCGAACCGAATGTTCCCCAAGGTAGCACACCATCCTCCAAGCAAGCCCGCAATTGACAACCGGCAACCAATTTAACGAGTCTTGTAGGTTTGCCAAACTGTGATGTTCAGCGTCAGTAGATTTTTCAAAGAATCCAGAGCAAGAGAAAATCATACGGGCAATCAAGAACGGAGTTCCGAAACCAAGACCTAAAAGACACCACCCATTAGCCAGTGAACCGTAAGCGCGCGATTCGACCAAGAAGCTCACCCATGAAGGCCCAGTATCTAATGGCGAAGTACTTAGTGAGCGGGTTGAAAGGAATGGTGGTGCGAGGGCCCTCCGGGTAGTGGAAGCCACCGAGCTGGGCGCGGGTGGAATGGAATCCTCGACGAGAGGCGAAAGTGGTAGCCATTCTGGCTCGGACGGCGGATTGAGCGAGCATCTTGGGAGATTAGTAAATATCCTGGCCCAATTGTACCATAATAAAGCCATGCGTACCTTGAGATTGCACGATATACCGGTAATTGACGATGGAGAGACAGTGAATGTTAGTTCCCTTCTCTTCCTTCGCTGCGTCTCATTCCGAAAGGTGTTTCCACGTGACTAGCTCCAAGTCACATGACATCTGCTCGCATGAAAGTAAAAGGCATTGTGCAGAGCGTCTCGCTTGGTAAAGTTTTGACAAAGGTTGCTGGGAGGGTTGCTTCGCTTCGCTGACCCTACGATCTGCAAATTACGACTTGGATAGTAGTGGTACCAGTGTGACACGGCCAGACCAGTTTTGCTCTTTAAATTCGTGTCATTCTTACGTGCTCTGCTTTGTAAAAATAAATTTCTGGTTTACTAATCATCGTAAGACTTAGCATCGGTCTCTTCCTTATTATCCGGGGGAACCAATTTCCCCTTGAGCCATTTAATGAATTCGCAATGGTCTAGGGGCTCGCAGACAGCATTTCCAATTTCTACCCTCTGAATCCCCCGAACAGAAGAAAGCTCACGGATGCCTGGGTTGGCTCGAAAATTGGCGGAGGACATGGTCGATATCAAGTCTGTTTCAAAGTAAATACGTAAAAAAGCTAGTCTGCGACATTCCTTGAGAAGTGGAACACATCTCAGCACGTGAAGGGCAGGAAGCTGGAAATGGCTATTTTCAAAATCTGGGGTTTCATCCATTCGGTGTCGAAGGTCACTCCTGCTTTCCCAAGAAAACCCCACCGATTCGACGTTTGCTCGTCCAATCTGGCCGATAGAGACAGCGACTTTGATAAAATCGTCTATGTCATCCAGATGAAAAACCGTTCTGCGATACGCGATGGGAAGCGCTTCCTGACGTATCTGCTTATTGATCCGGAGTACACTGAGGTCCTTACTCAGTGGAAAGTAGAAGCCGGTTGGGTCACCCATGGCCCCAGCGAAAGTGGAATCAAATGCGTCAACATCTCCAACTTTCCAATCTCCGGTAGGTATGGAAAACATATAGACCCTCTCGCGGAGCTCTCTCGGCAGCCTGAAGAAGATTGATGTTGATTTATCGCCATTGTCTATTTGTAACTACTGACGTTCGTTAGTTCGCAGACAAAACAATAGATATTAATTATTGTATTACCTTCGTGACGGTCATGAACCTTGAAGCTTCGGTTTCGGTAAGTCGAAGACGCAGGTCAAACCCAGAATCATGGTGAATTCGAACTTTGAAACGGTAGAGACCAATGCTATGTGTGCATTCTGCCACTACAGTGTCCCCGCAAGACGAAATAACCTCAATCATTGTAAGTGGGGCAGGATCAGCCTCTGATAAACGGACAACCAATACCACCTCATGACTTACTTTAGGTACGCCTACGAGTCGGAGTTCATGCGAAGAAGCTGCTCCTTGGAAGTTCTGCTTTCTATATTCGTCATGTTCTCTTAAAGCTCTCTTGTAGGAACTTTTGGGAACCGGAGTAAGATCGGAGTAAAACGTGAGAATATCTTTGTCGGCATCGTCCAGGTAGTCAATATTGTATCCCAGCGTGCTCTCGATCTGGTCAAGCGTATGTAACTGCCTTTGTCTAGCCATAGGAGAAATTGATGATGTTCTCTCTCAGCATGTTATTACCGAGACGTAAAAGTGATTCCGTCAAGTCCAACTTCGATCGGATTGCGAAGTGGGAGATTTTCTTTAAAAAAATGCAGCAAGAAAAAGAAACCCAAGTGAAGATGAATGGAATTCGCTTATCATTTCTCTTTGTTTCTAAAAGTCCCAAACCTACGTCTTTGTTGGCGCCTTGGTAAGGCCCTTCACCAAATTGATGGATCTCTGCAAGTAGCTGATTACGTATGGCTCAGGATGAATGCCCTGAGAGAAATAGGCACAAATTCCTGCACTCGATGAAGAAACTCGAACGCTCCGTGCATTTTCTCTTTACGTCCCGTCCTCACATATATATTATCGTTCAATTTGTGAACCTTACTCGACTCGAGATCTCAGCTAGCGAGTCCGACATAGAGACTTGCGTGGAATTTGAAATCAACAGCGATAGCAGATCGCGCAAGGTTCTTGCTAAACATCGTGGATTGAAAGACAATATAATCCAGCTTGTGAAATCAAATGCTGCTGGCATGTCAGTCTCACTTCTTGAATTGTCACTTTCTGGCTTAAGTAACCAGATTAGATAGGTTCCTACTTGCCTCTTTGCAGATGGATCTCTTGCGTGGTCACAACAATGTCAAGAATGTGCGAATTGCTATGAATACGTTGTCAGCGGATGTCGATAAGACTTGCCACGTTACTATGGAAAGGATCATGAACTTGCACGAAAAGCGCTTTCGTATATATTTTGTGCCAAACGACCGCTGTATGTTGAAGAAATCCGCCATGCGTTATGTATCGAAGCAGAAGATAGCGAGTTGGACCAAGACGCATTTCTATTCTTCTTGGTGTTTCCGCTGGTCTCATCGTGGTTAATGGCAAGAGCGGCATCACGGGCCTGGTCCATTATAATACTCTTCACGAGTACTTTTCAAGACACCCCGAGGAACTTGTTTCCGGTCCTGATAATGAGAATGCGAATCTTTGCCTCACATACCTGTCGCTGGATGCCTTCGAGAAGGGACCGTATTGCGACGGAGATACATTATCGCAGCGTTTGCAAGAATATCGACTACTCGATTACGCCTCGCATAATCGGGGATACCACGTTCAAAAGCAGCTTCCCAAACAAATAGACTTGATCTTAGCATTTCTTGAACAAAGCAGGGAGCTAGCCTTCTCTGTCCATATATTGCACGTCGCCCAATATCGAACCGAAGACTGGTTTGACCGTTTCACTAGACAGTTTGGCCCTTTCCATGTCGCGGCATACTGGGGCCTGGAGAAGCTTCTAATTTATCTGTTAGAGAAAGACTTTAATATCGACGAGAAAGACAGTTATGGAGCCAGGCCACTGCTTGTAGCAGCTATGAATGGGTGCGTCGAAGTAGTCCGTTTTTTGCTCTATGAGGGTGCAGATATCAACGCCCTAAATCACCGTGGGGAATCGGCTTTGTACTGGGCGGGCCATAGAGCATCATGAGAGCTGCTTCTGGAGAGAGGAGCTTATTTTATCAAAGATAATGAACGATGGTCAGCACTGAATTGGATTATCCTCAATGGAGACGTTGAGCTAGCGAGAGTGTTATTCAATAGCAGTGTCGATCTAGACGCTGGAGGAGATGGAAGAAACCAGGCACTGTTTCTAGCAGCTGAGGAACGAAAAGAGGTATTAGTACAGATGCTCCTTGAAAGTGTTAACACGCGCGTCGACGGCCGCACCATGATGCATCTTGCAGTAGATATAGGGAACCTTGAAATCGTGCAGTCACTTATTAAGGCAGGCGGTGATATCCATTCAAAGGATATCTCAGGACACACAGCACTACATTCTGCTGCTATAGATGGTCGAGAAGGGATAGCGCAGGTGTTAATTGAGACAGGGGCTGACTTGAAGAGCGCTGATAACTTCGGAAGAACACCATTTGTGCTCGCGATGGAGAATCTGCAACCGGCAGTGGCGAAATTGCTCGTAGATAACGGAACATCCATTGGAGAAAAGAACTGAGAAGGTTACAGAGCACTCGATATAGCAAACGTTTTGGACGATGAGGTCATGATGCAGTTACTGCTGAAAAGTGAATCAGGCGAAAACACTGGTGTTTAGGAGGTTTTTAATAAGCTTTGCATTTCGGGTCCTGTCATTGCATAACGGCCATTAGAAACATAAAGATATTTTAGCCAGTAGACTTTACACTAGAACAAACCAATAGGGCTACTATAGCAATACAAATTCTAGCTATCTAGATAGTCTAAGTAGATAGTAGTAAACATAGTAGTAAAATCTACCTATAGTAATAAGTAGTAATAGTATTATAACTAATAGCTCTCTAGTTATAACTAATAATAATATTCATAAGTATATTAGTACTACTGGACCTATAACCATCATTTATAGTAACCTTTTGTAATATCACTAATTACTGAGACTGAAAATTCCGCTATGGCTTGATGTTGGTCATGTCAGTCAACAACCCAAGAAGCTTTTTTTAAACGAGCCCATTCTTTGCTCCGGGTCGGCCCGCTTGCTCCACTTTGCAATTGTTCCATGTTGCATGTATATAAGCTGCTTAAATCCCCTAGAGTTGTACTATATGCACATATTAATATTATTGTAATATACCGTGAGCTCTAATGGCCATACGAAACCTCAAAGATTTATAATACGAAGTTGGGGAGGGGGTGTATTCAGGGAATTTGCTAAAGTCAAATCCTTTTATAGTTCTAAATGGCGCGGCATGACGTACTCTACGGGTCGATTGAGAGCTGCACTTACAATGATATTACAATGATATATTTAATTAGCACTCCCTAGTGACACAAGAACCCTCAACCCCATCCGCCTGTTCTTCTGTTTATACACCGTCAGGTCTTAACATCCTCGCATCGCGAGAAGTGTATATTTAACCATTTTTCAACTAGGGCTAGTCTTCACAAGGGGTTTCTCCAGCTCTGTTTGCTGGCTTTAATGTTGGTTGGACTTTGCTCTTTTATCATGAGTCACATCGAAATGGAGGAGACAAACCGCGGCGCACTTTCTTGTGTGTCCATTGACATCCCGCGTGCTTCCTTAGTCCCTATTCCATTTGCACCCGCACTGGGACCGAATACGTCTGTGGAAGACAAGGTCGCGCCAACCGAAGCTGACGTGGAGGATAAATCCCTGCCGCTCAATTGGACCCCTACCCGGAAATGGCTGATAGTCCTAACAATTTCCGGTATGAGCTTTGTGGTGTGAGTGAATATTTACGATCCAAGTGCGACCCCTTTTCCGAACTATTGAACCTAACTCCTTTGAAAATAGAAATCTCTCCACAGTAATTTGTGCCCCTGCGAGTACGCAAATATCCAAAGAATTCAATTCTAACAGCGACTTCCTCTCCATATTCTACATCACAGTTTGGGACCTTGGAGAGGCAATTGCGCCCTTGTACATCGGTCCACTCTCTGAGCGAGTCGGACGTCTGCATGTCTATCACTTCTACAACTTCTTTTTTATTGCTTTCACTGTTATCACTGGCTTCAGCAACAATATGGCCATGATCGTGGTATTTCGTTTACTCACAGGCGCGGCGACTACGTGCATCTGCCTGAACCCCAGCATTGTGGGTGACATGTTCAGTTTGGAAACCCGGGGAAGCGCCATGTCGATCATGAGCTTGATTCCACTGATAGGTACAGCAGTTGGACCAATTGTGGGTGGCTATGTTACGCAGTATCTCAGTTGGCGTTGGACGTTTTGGCTTACAGCTATCTTTACTGGTGCCGTTGAACTTGCTCTTATCCTTGTGTATCGAGAGACGTATCTGCCACATATCATGCGCCGGCGGCAGAGGAACTCAGCGGAGCATAGTGGTTCAACCACATCATCACCGACAGCCCAGAAAAAGCCTCTGTATCTAATCCCTTGGCGTGTGCTTCGATTTTGCATGCAGCCATTTGGAGTTCTCCTCCGGTCGCGTCCAGCGACTGTGATCTCGTTATACCTTTCTATCGTTTACGCCTACCTCTTCCTGTTCGCAGCAACTCTCGCCACCGTCTTCCAAGAGATCTACTCATTCTCGGAAACTTATTCCGGTCTCATATATATCGCCTTAGGTTAGTGGTTTCGAACTGACTATGTGTCGTCCTGTTCTGTCTCTATTTGTGATAATGTTACTAACGGTATCTCAGCAATTGGCATGTTAATCGGAACGCTGTTCTGCCAGTTCACCCTTGACCGAATGTTTATCAAGCCACCACAGACACAGACCCCATCTGCAGCGGCGTCTACTGTGCGGTCAGAAATGCGGCTGCTCCCTGCCGCTCCTGGGATGGTTATTCTACCCATAGCGCTCTTCCTCTATGGGTGGACAATTCAGTTCCGAGTCCATTGGGTTGTACCAACAATTGCAATGGCACTTGCAGGTTTTTGTCTTTCTTGTACCACCATCCCGGTCATGAGTTATTTGGTCGATGTCTATGGCAACCTGTCCGCATCTGCAGTAGCTGCTGTCCTGCCACTGCGGTATTTGATTGGCACTTTTCTTCCTGTTGCAGCTCCCTATATGTACAAGACCCTTGGCTACGGGTGGGCAAACTCATTGCTGGCTTTTATCTTGATCATCATTTTACCGGCTCCGGCGGTGATGGTTATGCCGCCCACAAAAAGCCACCCGAAATCAGTACGCGTGCGGCTCCACAAACTCGTAATGGGTTCGGGATTAAACTGAAGCAAACTGCTTAGAGCGTTAAGTAGTCGCGGAGTAACAAGAGATTAGTAGTAGTTGTAAGCGGCTTGGCTTCTAGGCGCGTACTAGAACAGTGTAAAAATCAGTATAGAAGGCGTATATCTGTTTTCGAAATTTAACATTGAAATTGATGTTGTGGAATTGGGCAGAGGGGTGCAGGTGTTGAATCAGTTATGAGCTTTAGAAATTCCATAGAGACAGGCTGGGTTGCATAAGGCTTTGCTAAGAGCTACTGACTTTAGTATAGATTTCTGTAGAATTGTGAAGAAGACATACTGTTTATCCTCAACCTTATATCTATATTTATATTCAGTAGATTTGGCAGGCTTGTTGGTCTCATCAATCTCTGGACATTGGCAGAGCTTGCATGGAGTTGCCCCTGGTAAAAATGACAAAACCACGCTTAACCCAACGGAATAAGCTCAAAATCGAGCTCTCGGGATTCCCTAAAATCAATTCAACAGTTCCCCAATCAAAAATAGCCATGCTACCATTTAACGTACAGATGGTTGTACTGCGTAGAGAAGAGAGGAAGAGCTGGCTTAACTCGGCACAGCGGACGAGTGTAGTCCGTACCGAATGACTAAGATACAGGGTTTGCAGTATCCCTGCCCACTCAAGTAGACAGTTATAAATTCCAAACCTTTTTAATGCAGTAGTCTTAAAGGCTTTGTGGTATTATAAGCTTACTGTACTTACACCAAAGTAATATAAGGTGTAGCTATCTATTGTATGTTATGTCCAGCAAAACATTTTATCCGGTGCTGGATTGCTGCCCGGGCCTACAAAATTCCGATGAGGAAGTTTAGCCCGAGATTGGTTGCGACAAAATTTGGAGAGCGGAGACATAACAAGGTCGATAGCAACGAGGGCGCAAGGAGGGAAATTGATCAGTAACTGCCCCTCATGGACGATCTGTTCGATGTGTTCGAGGATAAGGCTCCTTCCGGCCCGCCGTCGCAGGAGCCTGCCAGAGTCCGTCCAAAGAAAGACAAGACGAGAAAGAGACAGGCAAATGGAGATGTGAAGTCTACGCCGGTGCCGGACGGAGATAAACAGAATGGCCTGTCTACAGAGACGCCGGCGAACGGGACACCTACTGGAGAAGTGGCCGAAGCTCAAAATGGCCAGCCAGACGCAAAACGACAGCGACTTGAGCCGCAACTGGAGCCTGTTGTTGCAGATACATTTGAGACGGAACAGTCGCGAGAGATTGCCGCTTCTGCTGGACTCCAAACAACCAAGGATGGCGCAGCTGTGGTTTTGTCGCACCAAGTGCGGCATCAAGTGGCTCTACCTCCCGACTACAAGTATGTCCCGATTTCCCAACACAAGCCGCCCGAACAGCCCGCGAGAGTATGGCCCTTTACTCTCGATCCTTTTCAACAAACCGCTATTGCTTCGATTGAACGGGATGAAAGTGTGCTGGTCTCCGCGCATACTAGTGCGGGAAAAACGGTTGTTGCTGAATATGCTATTGCTCATTGTCTGAAGAATAACCAGCGGGTTATTTACACGAGTCCGATCAAGGCTCTGAGCAACCAAAAATACAGAGAATTTGCTGCCGAGTTTGGTGATGTTGGTCTCATGACTGGTGATGTCACTATAAACCCGACTGCAACATGTTTGGTCATGACTACGGAGGTGGGAGCTTTGTCCATACTGGCCTGCTATTATATTCTAACGTTTATTAGATCTTGCGGTCCATGTTGTATAGGGGCTCGGAAATAATGCGCGAAGTAGCGTGGGTGGTTTTTGACGAGATCCATTATATGCGTGACAAGAGTAAGGATGCTTGACATGACAACCCCAAAATGACGACATACTAACTGTCTTCCCAGCTCGAGGTGTCGTATGGGAGGAGACAATCATCCTCCTTCCTGATAAGGTTCGATACGTCTTCCTGTCTGCCACCATCCCCAACGCGATGCAATTCGCCGAATGGATCACGAAGCGGCACAATCAACCATGCCACGTTGTGTACACTGATTTCCGCCCAACCCCTCTGCAACACTACTTCTTCCCTGCTGGTGCCGAAGGCATACATCTCGTTGTGGACGAGAAGGGCGTATTCCGAGAAGAGAACTTCCAGAAAGCAATGGCTACTATTGCCGAGAAGAAGGGAGATGACGGTTCAGACCCAATGGCTAAACGCAAGGGCAAAGGAAAGGATAAAAAGACAAACACAGGAGGGAACCAAGGATTGTCTGATATCATGAAGATCGTGCGAATGATCATGATTAAAAACTACAATCCCGTTATCGTCTTCAGTTTCAGCAAACGTGAATGCGAACATCTCGCGTTGGAATTGAAGAACCTGTCATTCAACGATGACTCGGAGAAGGAGATGGTTTCCAAGGTGTTCAACAGCGCGATTGAGATGTTGTCTGATGAAGACAAAAAGTTGCCCCAGATCCATAACCTCCTTCCGCTCCTTCGACGTGGCATTGGAGTCCACCACTCCGGCCTTCTACCCATCCTCAAAGAGACCATCGAGATTCTCTTCCAAGAAGGTCTTATTAAGGCGTTATTTGCCACAGAAACCTTTTCAATAGGCCTTAACATGCCGGCGAAGACCGTGGTGTTTACGAACGTCCGCAAATTTGACGGTGTGAGCCAACGCTGGATTACTCCTTCGGAATTCGTGCAGATGTCGGGTCGAGCGGGACGTCGAGGTCTCGATGATCGTGGTATAGTCATTATGATGATCAACGAGGCAATGGATCCAGCTGTGGCTAAGGAGATTGTGCGCGGAGAGCAAGACAAACTGAACTCCGCATTCTACCTGGGATATAATATGATACTGAACTTGCTTAGGGTCGAAGGTATCTCGCCGGAGTTCATGCTTGAGCATTGCTTCTATCAGTTTCAGAGTCAGTCTAGTGCTGCTGGATTAGAAAAAGGTACGTAATTTTCTCGGTTCGCATTGAAGAAAGTGAAGCTGACATAGGCAGAACTTTCACACTTGGAAAAGCAACATAACGCTATGAGCATCTCTGATGAAGGGACGATCCGGGAATACTACGACTTGAGACAGCAAATCGCTACGTATACTGATGGCATGCGAAGAGTGATTAATTACCCCGACAACTGTCTTCGGTTCATGAAGCCTGGTCGACTTATTCATATCAAATACAAGGAGCATGATTTCGGCTGGGGAGCCGTTGTCAACTACCAGGAATTAAGGCTACCGCAAAACGCTACGGAAGAGCCAGAAGCGCAGGATAGGTACGCGGTTGATGTCCTGTTACGGCTTCCGGAAAACTCCACTGTTGGGACTAAGGCCAACGGGGCTCTACCGCCGGGAATACGGCCTCCACGGAAGGGGGAGAAAACCGAGACGCAGGTTGTGCCGGTGACTTTAACCTGTGTACATGCAATCTCACCCATACGGATCAACCTGGAAAAAGACCTCAAATCGAAGGATGCGAGGAAGAAGGTGGATAGGACGCTTGGTCAAGTACGGAAGAACTTCCCCGATGGTGTTCCATTGTTGGATCCTCTTGAGGACATGGAGATTAAGGATGACTCGTTCAAGAAACTCTTGAGGGTACGTGATTCATACTAATTTGATGTATTGTTTAGTGGGAAGTTGCTAACTCTGGGATTAGAAAATTGAAGTCCTTGAATCCCGTTTAATATCTAATCCACTGCACAACTCCCCACGACTACCTGAATTATACGACCAGTACGCAGAGAAGGTAGAGCTAGGAGCCAAAATTAAGGAAACGAAGAAGAAGATAGACGATGCGATGTCGATTATTCAAATGGACGAATTAAAATACCGCAAACGTGTTCTGCGGCGTCTCCAGTTCATCAACGAGGCGGATGTTGTTCAGCTCAAGGCCCGTGTTGCTTGCGAGATAAGCAGCGGCGACGAATTGATGCTGAGTGAACTTCTCTTCAACGGGTTCTTTAACAACCTTACTCCCCAGCAATGCGCAGCTGTATTGAGTGTATTTGTGTTTGAGGAGAAGTCGAAGGACGCGGCACCTATTTCCAAGGAGGAGTTGCAGAAACCATTGAGGGAGATTCAGGCACAGGCACGGATAATTGCGAAGATCTCGCAGGAGTCCAAGCTTGCTCTGAACGAAGAGGAGTATGTTCAGAGTTTCAGATGGGAGTTGATGGAGGTTATGTACGAGTGGGCTCATGGGAAGGCATTTGCGGAGATTTGGTAAGCTTGATTGTTATGCAATGATTATACACTTGGTAACTCATCACTAACTCGAATGTCCTTGTCTAGTAAAATGACAGATGTCTACGAAGGAAGCTTGATTCGGACATTCCGCCGGCTTGAAGAGTGCCTGCGGCAGATGGCACAAGCCGCGAAGGTAATGGGCAGCGAGGAGCTGGAGAACAAGTTCGAGGAGTCGTTGACGATGATCAAGAGAGACATTGTTGCAGCTCAGTCGCTGTATCTGTAGATATACGCGGGTGCATATTTACCGCGCAGTTTGTTCTATATCTGGATGTTCCTATGTAGCATATTCTGCAGGAGTTGTCTCGGAGTTAGCAGCACGGCGCTTTCACGCTGGGAAGCTGCAACATTAAAAATATGACTCTGATAGCACTTCCATATGATACACATCATTCATATATTCTAACATCCATTTACCTGAATATTTCTTCTGTTCTGCCGTTTTCTCTCAAACTGCGCTGTAATATAAGTCACGTGCGCGTGTATTGGGCAGCTGTGTACTGTCACGGGCGGCATGTGGACCATCAGCCGCCGCGCCAAAATACGAGCAGCGCTGGTTGCCCTGGCCAACGGTCGCTGTGTACGGTATGGTACCGGTCTTACACAGCCAACTCCCCACTGCGCCGTCTGCTCTTCTCTTCTTCTTTCCATCTTCTGCCCTGGACATCTCCAGCTCCCTCTGCCTCTCCCTTTCTTCCCCTTCTCTTCTCTTCTCTTCCCTTTCTGCCTTCTTATTCTGCTGGCTGGTCAGTAGCTCTGCAGGCTATCTGGTCTTGCTACCGTGCCGCCCATCATGAATAGCTTGGTGGCAACTCCTCCTGTTCCTCCCCATTTCTATGAACACACCCGCCTCTCACCGTCTCGTGGAAGTAAGTGTTGTCGATGCAGATGGCTACAGTAACAGCTGGTGCTGCTGTGACGATGTTCTTGAGCTGACCGTAGTCTCTTCGAAACAGTGCCCTCTACAAATGCTGGTCCCAGCCGCAAACGAAAGGCGGAAGATGACAACCCTCCTAGTGACCATGATATCCGCATGTCCGCCTCTCCTTCGAATTCTCCCGCCTTTGCTCCTAGATCTCTCCCGCCGCCACGCCAGATAAAACGACCAAGACCAAACGTTTCTGGGCGCCCGTTGGCTCTTTCTCGCCTCCTGGAAACACTCGATACAGATGCCCTTCGATCGGTTCTACAGTCCTTGTGTGACCGGCACCCAGAGCTCGCGAGTGAAGTCGTACACACTTCTCCACGACCAAGCGTTGGCTCTGCATTGCAGGTGCTCAGCAGCTATCAATCGACTCTCCAATCCTCTTTCCCCTTGGGGAACAACACATCCTCCGACTACGCCTACAATCGGGTCCGCCCACATATCACCAACTTGCTTGATGCTTTGAATGACTTCACGCCTCATTTTCTTCCTCCTAACGAATCCCAAACCTCTACATCACTAAGCTACCTCGATGGTGCTACCGAAGTAATACATCGACTCCCCCGATGGGACACACCTCAACATAATCTAGAAAAGGAAGCCGCTTACGAAGAGATGGCAAAAGCTTGGGTGCTGGTTATCCGAGAGGCAGGGAAGCGTGGAGGTGGTATTCAGCTGCAGTACGGTGGTTGGGACCAGAAATTAGCGAAACATAATCAGACATCGGCTGGGAAGCTGCAAGAGGCTGTCAATGAGCTCAGCTCGAGTCTTGGTTGGATCGGAGGGCACCACCAGGACTCCTTGGGTCATTCAGGAGATGTGATGTCGATACGCCAACAGTTACTGTCCGGCACATATGGTGCAGGTTTCCCAATGAAGACGGGTCCCTGGTGATAGACATCGCGGGCCCTCCCAACTAGAGCCTGTTTCAAGACTGTTTACCGTTTCCGCCCTATTTTCTACGAAATCAGCACAGCGAACTATCGAACTTAACTCTGCCTTGTTCCCTTACTAAACGAGTAACGATATTTACCGCATAGGGTTAGAGCTAAAGCCCGACATCGGCGTTCTTTTTACTATTCTATGTTATCTTCTTTTATATGAGAGCGATCCACGATGCTTTAGTTGTCGGGTGGCTTGGACGTCTGTCAACAGCGGAACTATTCTGCTTATCCATTCGTTCGTATTACTTTCTCCCATTTTCCGTCGTCTCGTTTCTCTTCAACAAGCTATCATTGGGTCACGGAGTTTGCGTTGGGTCAAATATTTTGTTCACACATAGGTTTACCCTTATTGTGGATGGGCGGATGTCTCTCTTATGGTCTAGGTAATTGTCTCTTTTGATAAAGTAGATTACATTACCTCTTTGTGCTTTGATCTTGACCTTTGTTTTAAACGAGATAATGAAAATTTATTAATGCTAATTACTGTTTTTGTCATTGCTCTTGGTTTACTCATTATTGCCGTGAAGGTACCATATCTTGGATGGATGGCTGGGGTACTATTGGTCAGGTGAGTTCCTATATGAGGTCCCTGAGTTTGGGCTTACACCCTTTCTTCAAATCAGCAGGGGTATTATACATATCTCGAAGTGTCTCGCTCCCAATCCGTTCAGTAAAACTTCCAAGAGGGGACAGAGTCTCGGGATAGGGGTATATCCTTCATTAATGCCCTCGCCAACTCAATCGGCATACGGTTTCCTCTCAAGAATCGATCATGAAAATCAATCTCGCGGAGATCGCCTTTATCAACAATCTCTTTCCGCAGAGCGTAAATTTGCAGCGCACCCAGCATATACCCAGCTTGGTACAGGGGCGAATAGTTTCCGTTGAAAGACCGCCTCACCTCTCCTTCTGCCGTGGCGCGTTCGTGATGAACCTCGTTGACGAGCAGGTCAATGCATTCCTGAGGAGACATCTGACCGAGATGGAACTTTAAGGAGAAGATGATCCTGGCACATCTGTGGAGGCGCCACCATAGCATTCCGATCCGATTCTGGGGTGTCTTGGGGAAGTGGTCATTGTCCCAGAGGATGAATTCCCAGTACAGTGCCCACCCTTCCATCCAGAACGGTGTCTTGAATAGACGACGATACGGTCTGTGTCTCGCGTTCATGAACAATTGCAAATGGTGGCCCGGTATCAGCTCGTGGAAGACAGTCGATCGAGCGAAATGAATATTGTTTCCACGCATGCTCATTAGCTTTGCTTCATGGTCCATCGTATCCGTGGGGTAAGAGACGATAATCGACTCGCCACCGAGGAAGAAAGGGTTTACTTTTTGGCGTTCGGGCGACATCATGAATGTCTGCCATGTATCTTTCGCAATGGCCGGGACTGTGACAAGCCCATGCTTCTCGACAAATGTGATTGCTTCTTGTGCAAGCTGGTGAACCAGCTGCGTTTGCTGGCCAGGCTCGACGTAGTCGTTCTTGACCTGCTCCAAGGCTTCGGGCCAGTTATCTCCCAGACCCATGCTACGCGAAACTGCTTTCAACTCGCCTATACACCGGTCGAATTCTGTTTCTCCAATCGAGATGATTTCTTCCGGCGTGTAAGGGATCATTTCCGCCTGAAGCTCTGCGAGCAATCCTTCGCGCCCAATCGGCTGGCCAACAATCTCGTCTTCGTCGCCAAGCGTTATGCCAAC
Organism: Spiromastix sp. SCSIO F190; assembly: GCA_014805645.1. Lineage (NCBI taxonomy): Eukaryota > Fungi > Ascomycota > Eurotiomycetes > Onygenales > Spiromastigoidaceae > Spiromastigoides > Spiromastix sp. SCSIO F190. The sequence continues at coordinate 1,581,180 of WXTY01000007.1, read as the reverse complement.
TAATTTCTCACGGATAGTGGCCCAAGCCTTCTCCAGAGACTCATCTACAGCTTCGTACGGTTTCATGACCCACCACCTAAACACAGGGTCATATCCGTCGTAGAAGCCGAACCACTCTTCCAGATGCTTCTTCAACCCGTCGATGATTTTGGCCGCGCGGAACGCACTGCTTTTTTCTATGGATATCTCATCTGAGCCCGTTTCGACTTTCTCTATTACTTCAGCGATCTGTTTCTGCGCTTCGAAAAGCCTCTGAGCGACATTTTTCGGTTCTATAGGCAGCACCTTAGCACGCGCTTCGCACAGGTCAACTAATGTGGAAGCAAACGGCAGCAGAGGCCCCGTTCTCTCGTTTTGCTTGGAATCGCGTTCTAACTGCCGAAGTTGCCGGTGGAGATAATTCTTCAGAAGCAAGTAGTCCACTTTTCCTTCCTGGTCATAGAGATCAAATGGCTGCTGAGAAAGTTTCTGGAGTTCAGCTTTGAGGTAATGGCTTAGTTTCCCGGTTCTTCGAGGGGAAATTTCTATAGAAAAGAACCTTCTAATATCTTTGATATCTTCTGTGATGCGCTCGATTGTTTCACGCATTGTGTCTGTTTGGGAGATTTTGAGGGCCATGCCTCGGGCAGAAATAGCAGAGACCATTGTGAGGCCAATTGGGAATTGAGGATAAGCTCTCTTATCTCTTCTCTCATCGCGATGAGCTATAGTTTACCTACTGGTATAAAAAGCTCGATTTCGGCATTCGCCCGCGAACAAGATAATTGATTGCCCGACTAATTAATGCTACGGTAGGATTTGAAAATTGAACCGAAAAGCGATTATCAGTTATCATTATTTCGGGATAAGCCGACTGGTGGACTGTTCGTTAACCTAAAAGTTATTCGGGGCAGATGATACCTAGGTTTGCTTTTGGTGTTGCATCGCTGCTATCTACTCCGCACTTTGGCATAGACAGGGGAACATCGACCAACCACTGGCAATGCAATACTTGTACCACCCAACTAGATAAACAACCTGAAGTGGGGAAGCTCGCGGTGCGGGGGATGTATACGATTGAAGGAGGATTGATTTATCTTAGACGAAGCTTGAGTGAACCTTAAAATATTGGCTCTCTGGGCAATATTTAACTATGCCCTGGCCCTGACTTCAGTCCAATATGCGCCCTAGAGCTGTGCATTGAAGCAACCTACTCCGGTGGACATGGCGTCGAAATCTGTTCGCATTAAAAACATTGAGCCCTCCCAGCCGGCCATGCCGAGGAGCGGCACAAAAGAAGCCATCGCCGTCGATGAGGTTAAGGAGATGCCCAAAGTCAAGATCGCCCATCGATGGGATCCGAATTTGTCGCTAGAGAAACTTGACGCCATCAATGAGGCAGTCGAGACAAACGACAAGGAGAAGGCGGCGGAGCTGGAGAAATCTTTCATGCAGGATTCGCCGTATGACGCTGTTCGAGCTGCAGTGCGCAATACGGATGGTGAAGAGGTTGCAAACACAGTGCGCGCATGGATCCTGGGAATGCTCTTCACAACTGTTGGGAGCGGGTTAAATATGTTCTTGAGCATGAGGTGCAGCTCCAATTATTCAACCTTGAGCAGGGTGTTGACGAATGTTGCAGGAGTCCAGCTATTGCGTTTCCAGCCATTGTGGTGCAATTGCTCGTCTATCCGATCGGATGTCTATGGGCCAAGATTGTGCCTATGAGGACGTTTAATACCTTCGGTCTACAGTGGACATCTAATCCCGGACCTTTTACGATCAAGGAGCATACTGTTATCACGGTATGTCTCCCACGTCCCCTCCCGGTTTAATACCAGCAGCAACTCACTGACATCTTACTAGATTATGGCGAAGTAGGTTGACCATCACTCATATGGTAGAATGCGCTAAGCGGTAGGCAGTGTATCAATCGGCTATGCGTATTGTACGGATGCTCTGCTGGCACTTAAAGCAAAACGTATGTGGCGTCACTTCTCCATCGAGTGACTAGATTTTCTGACCTTTGTTTAGCCCTATACAATTTGGATATCGGTTGGGGATTTCAGCTCCTATTTGCACTGAGCAGCCAAATAGTCGGTATATCGCTGGCTGGTATTTTCCGTCGGTTCCTCGTATGGTGTGTCTCCATCTAAATACGTTCTATTTACTTAAAGCACCGTATGCTTACAGTCACCAGGCCTGCCGCCATGACATGGCCTAGCCAGTTTGCCAACACCTCCTTATTTTATGCCCTTCATGACAAGAGCGGATCCGATGCGTCTGTGACAAACGGCTGGACAATTTCACGGTACCGTTATTACTTTTACGTGATGCTTGGGGCGTTTGCATGGTATTGGTATGGTCTCCAGGTTTTCTACACTCACATTCTTCTCGTGGCTGAGCTATAACAGGTTCCCTGGAGTTATATGGCAAGGGTTGTCTGTGTTTGCATTTGTTACTTGTGAGTCTTTGCTCCTCAGAAACACTAAAAACAGAAATTTACGCGCCTATTCTACAGGGATACGCCCAAACAACGTAGTCTTAAACCAATTGTTTGGAGGTTACACTGGGCTTTCTTTAATTCCTATCACATTTGATTGGACGTGAGTCTCCATGCTGGCAGAAATTAGGTCAATATCTGACGGCCGCCAGTTATGTTTCAGCATATCTCCTCGACCCTCTTTTGGCACCTACGTATGCGCTCACCAATACCCTCATTGGCTTAGTAGTGTTCGTGATAATTACGACGATTGGCATATCATATACAGGAGCATGGTATGCCGTCCTTCTAGAAGTACCTCAAATATCATGCTAACGTGGTATTAGGTACTCCGCCTATCTCCCAATCAACACGGCCACTACCTATGACAACAAACAACAAACTTATGATGTGACCAGAATCTTGGGGCCCAATTTCTCCTTCGAAGTAAAGAAATACAAAGAGTATTCCCCGATGTTTCTTGCCCCAACATTCGCACTAAATTATGGGCTCTCATTTGCAGCTCTTACCGCAGCTATTGTCCATATTTTGCTTTACCATCGAAAGGAAATCTGGCACCGTTTTAAGGCCTCTCGTGACCAGGAGCCAGATATTCATTTAATATTAATGAAGAAGTACAAGGAAGCCCCTGAATGGTGGTATGGGGCACTCTTCTTGCTGTCAATTGCTTTGGGTTTGGCCGGTATCCTGGCATATGATACCCAACTCCCTTGTATGTGAACGTATGTTTATTCTGGAGGGCACCACTAACAGGTAGCTAGGGTGGGCTTTTTTGGTGTCCATCATTCTTCCGGTGGTCTTTATCGTACGCCCACCTCTCTTGGAGGTCAAAGGTTCATTACTAACCAAACTAGATTCCAACTTGCATGATCTACGGTGTTACCAACATTCAGCTATGTATGATGCCATTCTTGAAACTGGTCGCGTTTTCTTGAACTGATTATATTTAGCCCTCAATGTTCTTTCTCCCTTTTTAGCTGGGTTCATGATTCCCGGAAAACCAATTGGTGTTATGGTGTTCAAGGTTTTTAGCACTATCACCTTAGGCCAAGCGTACGGAGGAGATTGATTGAAGTCGCGACCTGCTGCTAACATTTTTGCCAGGCAAATCTACTGTCAAGATCTTAAAGTGGGCGTCAAGTTTAGGGTGGGTTTCAGAAGCTAGAACATCCACTGACCTTGTCGCAGCTCGCTCATTACATGAAAGTACCGCCGCGTATCACATTTACCTGTCAGGTCGCAGCTACTATTTGGGCCTGTTTTGTACAGATCGCTGTCATGAACTGGACATTAGGGAATATCTCTGGCATTTGCACCAAGTACATAATCACAAGTTGCAAAGAGAACACAGGAATTCACGACTGACTAGCTTCTAGCGAACAGCCCGGCCATTTTACCTGTCCTAACGGCAGAGCCTTTTTCTCTTCGAGCATTGTCTGGGGTAAGCAGAGGGTGCTGCTCTATGCTTTCGTTGATACTCAGCTGAATATGTGACTCAGGGGTTATTGGCCCAAACCGCATGTTCGGCGCCGGAGCTATGTACACCTCAATCCAATTTTTCTGGCTCCTTGGTGCGCTCTTGCCCGTAGTATTCTACGTGTTAATGAGAAAATTCCCACGGTCGAAGGCAAGGTTTCTTAGTGCCCCTGTGTAAGTCGAACCACAACCTATCCATTCCTTACTGTTTTGTTCTTTAACGTTGATCCTATAGGATGCTTGGTGCTATGGGTTGGCTACCTCCGTATGTTTCAAGTTCCTTTTGCAGTCGAAATAGTAAACCGTTACTGAGAGGATATAAAAGTGCCACACCGTTAAGTTTCTCTTCTTGGGCGATGTTCGGTCTCATTTTCAATTACTGGATCCGTCGACGCTGGGGAGGTTGGTGGCATACATATAATTATATCACGGCTGCCGGACTGGACACTGGACTCATTATATCCACCATTGTGGTATTCTTCGCGATCACTCTGCCCGGCGCGTCGTTTCCAGATTGGTGGGGTAATACAGCTCCCTTATCAACGATGGTGAGTTAGATGACTGTCATCTGGTATCTTCAGCCTGATGACGACGAATAGGACTATCAGTACACTGCGATGCGGAAGACGGTTGTAGATGGAGAGATATTTGGGCCTCCAAAGTGGTAACAGGGTAGGAAGTTTGAAGTTCGCACAAGCTCGAGGTTCACCGGCAAAGAATGGAAGTGAATCTAATTTGGGAAGGGCTCCATGTAAAACCATATTGAAAGCATCTGCTTATGCCTGACAGTAAACTGGAGGGGATCAAGAGGGGCTGAAATGTGACAGATCACTTTAAAGTAGAGCCCAATTCAGGGCTGGCTGGTCAGGTGATACTGCACTGCTTCTCTGATGCATCGCGGGCACTCTCGCGGAATATTTCAAGTATGAAGTTGACTGGCATCAAGTGGCACTTCCTTTGAGCTGGCATTGCTTCTGAGTCTTCGACTGGTTATAGTTTATACTTTGTTCTCCACAAAACAAACCTTCTTTTTACTTCCCAGCAAGTGATCTTGTCGATCCAATTCTCACTGACTTCCATTCTCAGCTGGACAATAATAGCTTAGCTAAGTGGACAGCATTAGGCAACATTTGGGGTTGTTTGCCTGTTTGGTCACACTATTTGTGTATTTTCAAACAATCGCTGGCTTTGGTTTCTGCTCCATCTCTCAAGAGCTGCGGCCATGGCTGTTCTAGATCGCCTCAAGGTTGTTGTTCGGGTTGGTGGCAAGCCAATCCAGGAACACGATGATCCTGACACAGACAGCAACGAGACAGAAGAAAGAACGGTGGCTAGGTACATCGAAGTTGTTTCTGAGGCTCCATTTGAATTCGTCATTACTCTCAAAAAAGGCTTTGAGTTCCACTCCAAAGATGTTAATTTTCAACTCGATGTGGACGGAGAGACTATCGCGAGGCTACTTATTCACTCCCAAGGCCGTGAGGTGGTGACAACCAAGCAGACTATAGATTGCTCGACCGTCAGATTCAACACAGCGGGAAAGATCCTAGAGCGATCGTTACAATTCTCTGAAGCTGTCATCGGTTAGTTGGACGATATCCACCTGTACCGCTTTATAAGACGTTGCTAAATGATTGTAGTTCCGCTCGAACATGAGAATTCGCAGGACTTGGTAAATGGTGGAAATTTGCGCCCGGGAATCGGCACTTTGAAAGTGACCGCTTTCAGACAGAGTCATATATTAGCTGGCCAGGTTTTTGAACCTGGTGCTCGCTTCGACCCTTGCCGTGAGTTATCGGAAAAGTCCACTAAAGGACAAGCGATGTCGCATACAGTTAGGCAAGAAGTTGTCTAATCTCCATGTTTCGGATGCTTATTCTGACACTGCGCAGTCTCGGGCCAGAGAAACCCCCGAGAGCTGGGGTTGTCTATTATGCCGTCGGCCCAAGGGAAACGATTGGTGCCTTTGAGTTCAAATATCGTTCAAAAAGTAAAGCTCTTTTTTCCATCCTTCCAAAGCATGGAAATTATATGCCAATTAACCACACAATAGAAGCGTTGCAGGACCTCATGGTGATTCCACGGAGCCCGTCCCCTGTGCGGCTCGAAGATCGACCAGTGGAAGATATGTCGACTGAGGAAATGCGCGAGCTCATTGAGCGGCAGAGGGTAGGAAAAGAAAATGCCTTTTGTATCTCCTTTCGGGATGAAATTTCCTTCTTGTTGCTGACCCAGGGTCCTATATCTTCTAGCGCGAGCTTTCGCTGAGAGAGGAGTCAAGGAGGGTGAAACGAGAACGTATTAAATCCGACCCTGACGACTTTCGGTCCAAGAGATTGCGCACAGGCGATCCAGAGTCAGACTCCGATATGGAGATTACGGTACGCGAGCGCAATATTGAAGTCATCGATCTTTTGGACTAGGACATCAGGTCCGCCTCCTGCACTTCTTCATGTGCACTTTTACCAAACGGACTGGAAGCGGCGAAATATTCTCCACATCTTCTGCATATTTTTGGACAAGCAAACAACTAATGTACCTTCCAGTGGCTGGGAAAGTGGTCGTACATGTTTTCCCTCTTGGCTATTGGTCACAGGCCGCGAGTTCCCAGTTTTTCCTATGATTTCACGTTTCAGCGCCGCCTTATTTAATGAAATTACCGGCATGACTCCGAGAAATCAGGCATAGCCTTGTCTCGTCGACACCAAGGGTGTGCGCCTCAATGCTGGCGTGGCAAAAATCTTAGTTTCCTGATTTAAAAAGGAGATTGGGGCGCAATTAGCTCTGGACAACGGGTTAAAAGAAATTTCAGTCTAAACTGGGCCATGGCGTTGACTCTATTTTTTATTTCTTTCTTTCGTTCTTTTCGTCTACTTGGTGCTTTTCGATGGCGCTGGATGGGCGCTATTTGCAATTCCGTAGTTGAGCGAAGCGTTGTTACTTGAATCTGGCTGAAATTTCATCTCGGGTTGTTCTCCCTTTTCCAGCTGCGTTTGACTAAATGCTCTATGTCCAGAGCCAAAAGACGTGATGAATAGTGGGCAAGCAGGATACAGTTGCCGTCCCTAATTCCATTAGCAGACCGACCTTACTTGGCCAGTGCAAACGCAAGGTTGTTTTACTCTAGCGACAAGTGCGGACTCTATAATTGCACAAAAACCACAGATTTCACAAAGAGGATGCTTCCATGCTTGGGAAGCTGCCTTGGGAGACGAGTTGCGTGTCATATGTTGTAAAGTATCCTAGCTATATACCCGGAAGAGTAGGAGCGTGTCGTGGCCGTGAGACGTATTAAGCACACCGCGTGGAAGGAAGTGAACGTCATACAGTTAAAGAGTGTACAAAGGCATCGTAAAAAGGAGTAAACGCCCGACTAAAAGGGGCCAGTGGGTGCTTAGAATACAGAGTTCTTAGCAACGCGGAACAACCAACCCACATCCGCCCAGCCCCCTTCTTCACCTGGTTTCTCCACTAAGCGACCTTCGGAAGCTTCCATGGTTCTAGCGTCTGATACGGAAGATGCCTGATCATCATTCTCAGAATACGGTTCGTCCTCTGGTTCCGCAGCCTCAGCTTGCAGTTTGATATCCCCTATATGACGGTTTTGGCGACTCGACTCCGGAAGATTAGAAGGCGGTTCCTCTTCCACGCTAAAAAGGGTCCATTCTACCAGACGATCTATCCAGCTGCCCAAACCAAAACCACGTTCGCGTGTAAGACGCTGCATCTCCACTTCGTCAAATTGATCTTCCTCATCTGTCTCCGAGTCAGATGAATATGAATCAGGCGCCCCAGTGGAGGAGCTGATCGCAGAAGCTCTTCTTGAAGCGATAGCGTATGCACTGTTCTGTCTGTTTTCATCATTTATATTGCCTTCATTGTTGGTCAATGGTTGAAGCGAAGCCATTTCAGCTCGAAGATTCTCGTCCACGAAGTCAGGTACTAGCCCAGTATCATCCACAGCCGTCGCGTCCAAATCACGTCTCAACGGCCCGGATGGAGTCATGGCAAGACCTGCTCGACTACCAAACCTGCTACCCGGACGAGAGCTAGAACCTCGCCTGGAGCGCACATGCGGCGTGGATGCACCAGACCGTATTTTTTGGCTACGACGGGAATTCCGACGACGTTCCTCTTCCTGGTCGGCGCTTGAAGTTAAACTAGTCGAGCTTTCCCGCTTCAACAACCAACTTTGCCCTTTCTCCTCACGCGCAGTGGAGGCCATTGCTAATCCTGCTCTCAGCATCCACTCCGTATCCTGGCGTTCACTACCATTGCCTGGCTTGACCCGCGCACCAAAAGTAGTGCTTTTACTCCGATAATGGTGGAGAGGTTCATGGATATTCAAACTATCCAGTTTCGTGTCGCTAACCGGATTTACCATTGCAAGTCGTTTGTTCTTTCTTAAATTTGTATGAGAGTTGCTTGGGGACTCCGAGAGGAGAGGTGGCGTAGTCGGAACCGAGGAGCTGGAGAGATACGTGCGTGTCATGGGGTGTGGGCTATATGCGTAGGTGGTAGAAGAGTCCTGGTCATCCCTTGCCATGGAGAAGTAGTCGGAGTCATTGTCGTCATCTAGCGGGATTCTAGAAGACAATGGTGCTAGCGAGATATGTTGCAGCGAGACCTGTGAGCGTCGTGAGCGGAAAGTACCCGAGGGTGTCCGTGAGTGAGTCAGGGCCTGTATATATATGTTAGTAACTCGAGACTTTAGACATAAATAGCAGTGACAACCATAGTACCTCCATTGTAAATTTTGAATTAAACGTTGCATATGTTATAGAAAGAAGAGGGTATGGTAGCTCCACGCGGGGTGGGCAAGAAGAAGCAACCGAAAGCTCGGATGAAAGCGCGCAAAAAGCACGCAACTAGCAGAGTATGCTGGCAGCAAGATTCCTTATTTACCGGTCACAGGAGCTAAGGAGCAATGAAAATCCAAGCAAATTCACCTCATTGCCGTAGAGATGCAGGGTGATATCGATATCAAGCATGGAGTATGGAGTATGGATGGTTCCCCAACAGAAGCTTGCTGTGGCTGGTGTGACCTGGTGCAGTATGTGGCTTGAATAGAGTCACGTGAGATTGGTTTCGACACAGAAAGGGGAAGGAGTGTTTAAGGGGTTACAGGTAGTCGTTAATATAGGTGTAAAGTGGGGGCGACGGATGCTTCGACTGAACGTCACCGAAGTTGCTATATGTATATTTGTAGTTATGCATACCGTCAAGGCACACGAAAATCTTCTAAATACGCCGAACGACTCCCGCCCATGACACCGTTTTATGCAAAAACTTTTACTCGATCCGTCCCTTGTTAACAACGAACCCCTCAAGCGCCGAAATTGCGGAATACAACCTGTTCTCAGCCTCAGGGAAGACTAACGACCGGGGACTGTAGAAGACCTCGTCGGCGACTTCCTCGGGGTGCCTCGGTAGGCAATGCATGAATTTCCAGCCTTCCTTGGCGCCCCCTCGTTTCGCGAGATCAGAAGTAATCTGGAAACCTTCAAAGGCTTTCATTTTCTTCACTTTCTCCTCCTCTTGTCCCATTGAGACCCAGGTGTCAGTGACGAGGATATCTGCGTCTTTGACTGCCTCCTCTGGCACGTTCGTTTGGGTGAGTTTCCCGGGAGACTGGACGCCAACACCAGCTTGTTCAATTATCTCCAGCATGTGTTGTGGTATCTCGTAGCCTTTCGGTGTGGCTACAGCGATATCCACTCCAGTTTTTCGGCACCCAATAGCCATATCGAAAAGCACATTATTCGCATCACCAACCCAAGCAATCTTCAAACCTTCTAGACCCAGACTAGGCACTTCCGACCGGGCGGCACTAGGATGCGGCGTGAAGTTCTCATGGATCGTAAGGAAATCGGCAATAATTTGTAAAGGGTGGTATGAGTCACACAGCGCATTGATAACAGGGACAGTAGAATCTTTCGCAAGCTGAGCGACGTCAGAGTGTGCATTGACGCGAGCAACAATACACGAGACCATGGATGATACTACCACAGCCGTATCATAGAGAGATTCATTGACGCCGAGTTGAATATCCTCCTTGCCAAGGAACATTGGGTGACCACCCATTTTCACCACAGCGCCCTCTGTAGATATCCGTGTGCGGGTACTCCGCTTGCTAAACATCATGGCTACAGTCTTGCCCGTCAATGAGCCGAGAAGCTTCTCAGGTATGGAACCTGACTTGATAGCATGCTTGTGCAGAGCAGCATTGCGCACTAGAGTTGTGAATTCAGCCGGTGTAAGGTCTGCGATAGAGAGGAGATGGCGAGGTGCAAACGGGGAGGTCTGAGGAGTTGCGGGCGAAGAGGAGTAATTTCGCGCGGCAGCCATTTTGAGATTGAGAGTTCTTAATTGAGGAAGAACTAGCGGGGAGCGTGCGGTGAACGAAGAAAGTGCCAAACGGGCGGACTGCATTGCAAAGCGAGGAGAGGTCAGAATGGAATTATTCGAAGTTGTACGAGGTGCGCAAGAAGGGGAGACAAAGTACCGCAGCAGGTGCAAGCAATCTATAGGCACAGGTGTGAGCAATTGGATGCTGGATGTTGAGAATGACTCTTGTTCCGCCAGGCGCATTCGAATAATTGATTCAACTAGCGATGTCGGCCAGCCTATCAGATACCGCGGATTACATAAAGGGATATGTGGCTCTCTCTATGTTACGACTATTGTGTTTTGGCTTTTTTAGTAGTATCTAATATTTTAGGAGCCATTATTTCATCTTTATAATCAAACTATGAAATGTTCAAATATCCCAGAAAGCCGTTGATAAAGATCACCACTACACTACAGTTGGCATGGCTCGGCTCCCGACATAGGACTTAGGGCTACGGAAGTCACATGTATCCTTCGTCAAGCAGGGGCATGCGTATCCAGGGGAGAAAAGGGAATGTTAACTTTATTTTCTTTGAATAAAGGGAAGAAAATAAAGAAAATGGAAGAGGTAGAGGAAGTAAAGGCAAATCTCTCGCCCATGAAACCTTTCTGTAAAGAGTGCAGCCCAGTGAAAGTGACAATGGCATCTGCTTGAACCCAACACCCTAGGAAGAATCTCTAGAACTTTCAAAGTTCCCTGTGGTAAAAGTAAGTGGATTCAAGTCAGCAGGTAATTGCTTTCGACTAACTGTTTTCTCAAGTAGTGTTGGAGAAGTTGAGGGCTCATGATTGGGGAGCTGCAGTTGCTGTAGACAGCTCAACTGTGGCCATAGAAATCGGGACCTGCTTAAAAGACCGTAACAGATCATAGGCTGAATGGACTGATTTCTTAAGGACAAAATCTGTCAAAAGCCCTGTGTAAATACTGGTTGGATATGGGTTAGTCAACTGTACCATATAGGAGAAGTTGGTTAGAGGATGTGTATTTGTGCACCATTTCTTGGAAGGGAAACTGGCTAATTTCTCAACCCCCGAAGAAGGCACAGCAGAACTGCGGGCTAGAACCTTTTTCAGCGGTTAATGTTCCTGTATGCCCTGCAATGCATCGGCTCAAGCAGTGAAACGTAGAAGTGACTTCGGAGAGGCTTTCTGCGCTGCCACATTGTATTCCAAGATCTCACAATTTTTGCACTTATTTCAAGTCAATAGGCAGGTCTAAAGATGTCTTTACAGGGAAAATATTGGCCGTGTGGACGTAGGTTACTCCTTCGCCGCTACCTTTTTCCTGCATTCTGCCCTAAAGCCATGAGTCTATAACCCCTTATAAGTATAGTATTAGCTATACTAACTACTTTAAATACTTTCAGGGACCGTGCTCGATTATAATAAAGGGTTCCTAGGTACTAACTCCCACTATTGCTTTTAATATAACTTCTCACGGGGCCCACTGCTTCTTCTCCCCGGATCCGCAGCCACGGTTCCATGAGAAAGGCCTCACGCAAGGCCCACATAGCTTATTTCTAGCTTATTTCCACACTTCGTAGTGACAGTCGTGTACTTCACAGGACGATTTCCCACCACCTTTATATATACATATATATATATTACTTTAACTTACAGAATCTTACAACTTATTGGTTATCTTTACCATCCCGGTTTTAGAGATGGAGGTCCCTGTTACAAACTTCTACACAGGCGGTGGTTTGATGAAGCCACCTCTAAATTCAAAGCGAACATTTCAACTGCCTGCCCGTCATTCCCATCATCATCGTCCGCTTCTCCATCCCAAGTCCAACTACGCACAGAGGAAATTGAAATCACAGAAAACCTGAAAAGCGCCGAGACCTACAAGTTTATTGGTTTGATGATCCTGCGGCTAATAAGCGGCGGAATATATGCTTAAATTACCATCAGGAGAGGCCAGACTCGGATTTCCTTGACCATGCAAAATCCCAGATAGAAGACACCCCAGTAGAGAAAGCCTCTTCATCGTCCGGCGACTGGGATGGTACTACATGGACTCTGTAATATACGGACGATCACGAAGACGCGGTCTGGCTTTTGAAGAAATGTGGAATGGCTCAAGCACAAAATTGACAACGCTGAGATAACAATGTTGTAAGTCGCTGTTCCAGAAAATTAAAGATTCAAAAGTCCTTACATGCAAAGTCGATGATGTCGAGAGGAAGGCGATCCGGTATTCCTATGATATTAAGATTGAAGAGACCTGTGAACGTTTAGAGCGGTGGAGAGTGCTTCTATCATATAAAATAATAGTACTAGTGTGATGAAAAGTATGAAAATCTGTTTTGAATCACTTGTTGACGATGTAGGAGTGCGAGCCACGGAACGACGTCACGGCTGCCCAGCTTTACCCGCGTCACGTGTTTCTCGAACATCATCTAAGCCGCTCCTCCAGCGGGACGATAAGATATCCCAACCATCGTCTATACAACTCCGTCGTAGCTGTAACTGCTATCCATTGCTTCTATTGTGGGTTTGCCAAAGGAGTTATCGCCGGCCACTAATTTCTCGGTTCTCAGCCAATATGGCTGGGGACGAGGGTGTTCCACTACTTGCCGATTCCACCAACGCTGCGCCATCTCAGCGGCCTCCGTCTCAGAGCTCCGGCGGCTCCAAGAAATCCAACGGTAAGCGCAAAGCGAGGAATTACGAACTATCGTCCGAGTCCACTCCGCTCCTTTCGCGTCATGGGAGTGAACTTCCGCGCTACGTCGATGATCCATCCGACGATGGCTCCGCTTTGTCGTCTTTAGATTCGTCATCTGGGAAAAAAGAAAACCGCATAAGATGGCCATCGTTTATCGCGTTTCTGGGTCTTACTCTGGCGACTATTGTAATTCTATGTCTTGGTTTTGCGACTCCGTCTATGATCAAGCAGTATGCTCAACAAGCCGCTGTTTTTGAGCCAAGCGCTCTGTCCATTGCTTCGTTTACGCCATCCGGAATGCAAGTGAGAGTGCAGGGATCCTTTGTTTTGGATGCTTCACGCGTGGATTCCCAGCCAGTGCGCAATTTGGGCCGGATGGGGACATGGGTGGTAAAAGAGGTCGAGAGCGGACAGTCAGATGTGGAGGTCTACCTCCCGGAATACGGCAATGTCCTGGTTGGAACTGCGAGGGTACCACCTATCAAAGTCAATGTCAGAAACGAACATGTCAACGAAATTGACTTCTTGGTCAACTTGGTAGCAGGAGATGTTGACGGCGTTCGAGGCGTTGCAAATGACTGGCTCCAGGGTCGTCTGGGTCAGCTTCGAGTGAAAGCGCTGGCAGCCGTGCAGATTAAATCCGGAGTGTTTACACTGGGAGATCAGACGATTTCAGAATCGCTAACTTTCCAAGGTCAATCTTTGTACAGTTTTGCGCATATTGTCCCTTGTTTTCACTGGATTAGACTGAGCTTACTTTTTCTTTTGCAGACCAAGACCTCCCCAGTTTCCCTGAGTTGAATGTTACGAAATTAAACGTTCATGAAGTAATGACGCCAGAACAGAAGAAAAAGATGGTTGCGGATGTTTCAGCTGTGGTCCATAATGATTACGCTGTCAACTTCACAGTACCGCCTTTAGGGTTTGATATTCTCGTGCCAAATTGCTCGCCTGAAGACGAATTTATCTTGGTGGCTAATGCTACAACAAAATGGGTTGACGTTCAGCCCAGGACGCCGGTGGCTGTTTCTGTTACTGCACTTTTTCAACAGTTATCAGATGCTTTGACTAGAATTTGCCCCGGTACTCATAGCTCTCCATTAGATTTACTGGTTTCGAACTATGTCCAAGGGCATGAGGCGACGATTTATGTTCGCGGAGCAGAGATCCAATCTCCATCTATGCCTGCATGGGCTGGAGATCTTTTGAAAAGCGTTACTGTACCGATACCTTTCACCGGCCGCGAGTTTGAGCATGTGGTAAAGAATTTCTCTATGACCAACGTGCATTTCTATCTTCCAGAACCATTTGCAGAACCCGATACGCCAGAAGCTCAACCGAAGGTTTCTTCGTTGGTCAAAGTCGTTGTAGGCTTGCCAAAGCAAATGGATTTCCCATTGAACATATCTCGCGTGCGGTCGACTGCGGATGTCTTCTACAAAAACGGGAAGCTTGGATACATTGATTTGCATGAGTGGCAGAAGGCCAATGCGACTCGGATTGAGGAAGGCTCGCCGCCATCTCCCGAGCTCCTTGTGGAATTTGACATCAAAAAGGCCCCAGTTCAGGTTACCAATGAGAGTGTCTTCTCAGATGTTGTACGAGCATTATTGTTCGAAAGAAATCCAATTTCTTTGAACGTCTCAGCAAAAGTGGACGCAGAAACGGACACGGCCCTTGGCAGATTTGTTATTCGGAGTATACCGGCTTCAGGGAGAGTTGTAGTGAAGCGTGAGATCTGATCGTGCTATTATTGGGTTAAAGTTAATATTGACATTTTCATTAGCTCCTGTTGGCGGAGGTCTTGGCGATCTTAAACCAGAAATCGACTCGGTAAAGATCCTGCGAACAACCAAATCTAGTGTATTAATTCAAGCCAGATGTAACTTCACCAATCCGACCAACTACTCTGCCAACGTGCCGTTTGTTGATGTCCATTTGTTACACAATGACGTGGTTGTCGGGCATGTAACGGGACGGGGCCTTTTAATAGGGCCTGGCGTTAATTCTGGCATTGAATTGGAGGGACTATTCAGCCCACAAGACTCAGGAGGCAAAGACGGAGTAAAAGCGGGCCGTGACCTACTCTCAAAATACGTGTCAGGTATGGATGCCTTATCTCCAACAATTGAGCCTCACCTGACCATAATACTCAGGCTTCAATACAACCGTATCGCTACGACCCCATAGTGGAACCGTGCCAGCAGTTCCTGGGGTTGGACGATCCTTGTCCAAGCTTTCGCTGGAGATGCAAATTCCTAGACTCCGAGTACCCGGAGGTGACGATGGTAACGAGGGCGATGATAAACCATCGTTCATCAGAGATGCAACGGTATTGTCTACTTCCATAGAGGCTTTCCTTGCGCAGTCTGATACGTAAAAAATGTGTCTTTTTCAGCGTGGTCCTTTTTTTGCTAGCTGAAATTTCGTTGTCTAGTTCGTGCCACATGAACTGACTTTTTTGGGGCCATTTCGTTGACCTGCGTAGATGCATCTGTGGTCCTCTACGGCGGTTTTCACGTTACTTTCACCTCTCCCCGAGACGACACTCTTTATTACATCTGTTGATGCGACGGCGTTCTACAACCATACCGATCAGATCGGCTCGATTAAATATGATCTACCATTCGCTGTTCCACCAGGAGTATCTCAGACTCCTCGCTTGCCGGTGGACCTAGATCTAGGAGGGACTGGGTACGAAGCTCTAAAGAAGGCGTTAGGTGGGACTCTTGAAATAGACGCTATTGCGAATATTGGCGCTAGGCTTGGGGAATACTCTGATATAATAATCTACAAGGGCGAAGGGATTGGAGCTAAGGTGAGGATATAGGTATGGTTTCTTACACATGTATGCACGGCTTTAGCGGCGCCCCGTTGCCTTCTCGCTTGTCGACTTGGCAGATCACGATACTTAATTTTTCTGGCGTTTTGGCTGAAGGAGTTTTTGAGTAGACGGCGGTTTGTCTTGGCTCTTTGTGGTATTTTTGGATTTGGAAGACTCGGTTCGGTTTGGCTCAATCTACATTGCATGGTTTTTACTGCGCCACATCGATGCATGTATTTGCATCTGCAAACTTCTAGCGTGAGCATGCTGCAGCTAGTGTGTTGATAACGGGAAGCTTCAAGCGAGCATTATTATCCCTCGAACTTGATGCTGGCGACACTGGTTTGAACAGTAGGGAACAAACAGCAGCGAGACTTATAGATTTATTTACTTCTTTCCCTCTGGACTGAACAATTTCGCAAAAGTTTTCAAAGGAACTTCCTGATGCCCAATTGTTTTAGTTGACGTACCCGGCCCAGCGACGAGAAATTCCCTGGTATGTCCCTTCTGACGAAACAATAAACATACACCTTTCGCAACTCCAAGGCACGACGCATTGGACTAAATTCTCACCTGGGCCAGGTCAAACTGCAGCAGTCCGAAAAGGGCTATCGTACTCTGAGGTAGCAGTAACCGCACAGCGTGTTTTGGGCAAAAAGTCGACATGAACTACATTGTTGGATAAGCTCTCAGGTGGGTGGGGCTTTCAGGCCAGCCACCTCGATGTCAAACATATTACGTTCAGCTTGGGCGGCGCTCGACTACTTCTTCCGAACCATCGAAGTTCCAGGTTTTTGCCTCTAATCTCACTCTCGGCTCTCCCTCCAGAATTTCAGCGGGGAAAAACACCAGTTGTGCCATGTGAGAACACTCCGCCAGGCTCCCGGGCCTCTCCCTATCCCAGCTGGAACGAAAGAAAGTATACGCGAACTGAAAGCCATACCTGAGCGCGATGTCGTATTTTTATTCCCTCGGCTGCCTTGATTCTTCTGCAATGAGTAACTGGCCCCACGTGGCAACTATACAAAGAGGGCTGCTAGTTTAGATACTTGGCCAGGATTGATTTCAAAGCTCAGCTTCGGCGAACGTCTGAAATAGGGAACATACAGTTGCCTTACCCTCAACAAGCCATTAGTATCCCTGACTTCTTCGAGAAATTGTTTCGGACATCGGCAGATTCTCGGGTTGCGCCATAGGTAACTGCTTGTTTCTTTCCGCATAGAATCTGGCATCTTCCGTTCCACCAATGATGTTCAGATTCGACCGTCTGCCAAACGAACCAACAAGGTGGTGACGCTTCGATCTTGGACCCCGCTTAGTTTATCTCTTTAGCGTGCATGAAATCCGTCCTTGCATCAAGGCGTTGATGTCATACATGGGCTTTCACCAGGCTGTTCCAACAACTTGCCTTGCCCTGAGACGGTCAGCTTCGCGCGCTCTCCGCGCTCCAATGTACTCGGTAATTTTCATTTTTCATCCTTCAGGCTCAAGTTGAAGAAGCTGCTGATCAAGTTGTTCTCACCGCAATTTTCCCGGTCACGGGATGCAGCACTTGCATGAAGGGTTTCGGCTCTCTTGGTATGGAGCGGAGATCCGCCGATAACTTGGCCTTCCTGATTCGGTTGGGTCACTCACCGCATTTGGCTCTTTGTTGTCTACGGAATATGAATGCCCCTTCAATTCCCCGCCAACAATGAGAAAATCCAGTTGGGCCGATACGACACCAAGGTCTCAATGCGCCGTGGCCTCCAATGGCACTGTTTCCGCCCAATTTCTGTCGCTTATAGAGGGTTCCTCCGTATTTCCGTGTCGGATAAAAGGATATCTTCGGCTATTGCACGTTACTGCTATCTTAAGTGAACATGCTTAGGTTCATGACGGAGGTATAGTGTTGTTCATGATGTCATTAATGAACGGTACTATAGGCCTAGCTCCGCTGGCGCTGTATCTTTGGTCGTTAACGGGTCATTTGCCTTCATCGTATAGCGGAAGTGCTGGTCCTGATGTTGGCACCTCTATCTGTTCGTATAAATCAACCGTGATTGTCCCTATTTCCTTTCTGCTATCTAATACTTTCCCAAAACTCTCCTTCCTTCAACAAAGCAAACCAAACCCAAGTGGCCTTTGAGAAGAGTCACCAGTTGAAGTCCGTCTTCATTGACAACGCCCCTCGAACCTTGCTTAAAGAGCCAAACCGGATATCTCGGACGCAAAGCGCTCCCTTCCTACAGCGCCAATTCCATATATCACCCACCCTTGGGAAGATAGACGGAAGGGGATTTGTTAAATTCCTAGTACGGGTAGTACTGCTACCGATCTTGAGTTATATCCCGCCCTTGCAGCCCTTCCCCCTACATATCATCATACCCAACCCGGCTGCCCAATCCTCGAACGGACACACAGTTGTGCCCTAAGCCTTAAAGGCTATCGCAAAAAGCATTACTTTTTACACGTTCTCCGCCGAACTCTTCTTTGCGCGGTCTATTTATCGCGGTCAAAAACTTAGCTTTCACATCGAGAGCAAAGCCGTGATCATGTGCAAGAAAACGATTGTCTACCAATGTGGTGCTGTCGAGACCGTGTTCTCACAGGACTGCAATTGTTCCAAGAAACTGGGGGAAGAGAAGAGTTCAATGTATTGTGGCATTTGCTCGGAGTGCTCAAAAGACTGACCGCATCTTTCCTCAACTTCGTTTCGGTGGCCATTTCTTAGGCGTCTTATATGATTTTTGTTTCAGATACTTGCAATTGATGACTAGGCGTATTGGTTGTTTTATGCATCTTGGTCAATTGCTATGGGGACAAATTTACTGTGTCTAGAGCACCTTATCACTCACCCTTGCTTTGTGTTTTCAGGTCATCTGCTATATACCAGTCTTAGACATGACCCTTACTTGTGCATGTTGTCATGGTAAATGGAGTTGTGAACAATGTTTATCCTCATTATTTTCATTGTCCTCAAAATGCATGCTATTGCACGTCAGTATGGGAGAATCCCAGCATCAATGGACCAGTGTAGCTCCCTGCCTCCTGCGGACCTTCGATTTCATCCGCGGGTATTACAGTATTGAGCTTACCTGAGATATGGACAAAGACCAAGGTTGTTTAGTTGCAATTTCTCTTTTTCACGCGAGGACGAGCTTTCCAATGCTGAGAGCGCTGGGCAAACCTATTGTACATTTGACATTCTGAGCAGATGGAAAGCCTAAGAATTAATGCAGTTCGTGGGATTCAAGGTACCCATTGAATAACCGCGGCAATTCAGTAGACAGATCGTCTTGTTACATCGCTGCTAAAATGTATACAACTGATAGAGTCGTAGTATAGCGTACATATCTTCAACAAAGTAACCCGCAATCAAAATCAACCCCAACACGCCAATGACAGCCAAAGCTCCACTAAATCCACAGAATTTTAGCGCACTATCGTTGATTAACTGAAAGCTTAGCCTGGAGGAAGAGTGCTGGCATCGACGACATCGCTGGCGTCCTTTTCAGCCTCTTCGTTAGGATCGAAAAGAGGAGAACGAGGGAGTGCCATAAGACCAGTGCGGGTAGATTCGAGAATACCAAATGGGGAGATCAGCTTGAGGAACGAGTTGATACGAGATGGTTTAGCGGAGCTAAAGTAATTACAAATTAGTATCGTGACCTTCAGGAATGACTACGTATTGATAACTTACAGCTCGACAATGCAGTTATTCGTGCTAATATCGAGCACCTTCCCACCAAACTGATGAGTCAGGTGCGTGATGGCTTCCAAATGCTCGTGCTTATGTCTGAGTGCCTGACTAGCTGCGAGACGTTTGGGGTGGTAATCCCTGGACTCAAACTGTGCGTCTACCTTGGCTTGCTGAACTTGTTCCTCTGTAGGCGTGCTCTCCGGGGAGCTGGACACCTCAGCTTCTGGAGACGTGATTTCGCGGTGATGTTGCAGCAGTTCTTCGAAGACCTCAGGTCCAAGAATGCTGACTTTGGCAAGAAGGAGTTCGCGCTGCACGAGAGCTGATTCTGTATAGTCGAGAACAGCCCATACAGGGACAAGGTCATCCAATTGGCGGCGTGCTTGCTCGACGACACCATCTAGACCTCGTAGAACGATTGTCATTCTTGACAAATCCTCCACCTCAGTATTGCACACCACAAGACTGTCAATGTTGAATCCTCGCGCGGCTAAAATTCCCGAAATGCGGGAGAGGACACCGGGCTCATTTTGGACGAGGCAGTTCAGCACATGCCGCTTCGGGGGCTTCGTTGATGGAACTGGCGTCTCATACAAAATTGAAGAAACAGCGGCGGGAGCAGACCATTGGGGCGAAGTCTCAGACACGGGCAAGGAAAGCGGTGAACGACGATGAAGAGCTTTGTACGCAAGAGCAGAAGTTGAGCTTGATGTGGACCTGATTGAACAGGGGTTCTGGTGGAAAGATGAAGCGACTCTCAACCGCAGACCCGAGGACATGGAAATTAACGACCGGGCCGAAGACGACGAAAAGACCCTACTCGATGCCATGATTAGACTCACTAGAGAGGGGAGCTCTCTGTGGCCAGCCAAGCAGCTAACGAAAAGTAAATCCCAGTCTCTCAGCTCAATTGAGCAATTGAGCGACCTGGCAAGTCACAAACAGCACCGCAGTCAGCACGCTCCTCTACAAGTCTGCAGAGCCGTGTCTTTTCCACAGCGCAAAGCAGTTCCTCTGCCGAAGTTGGCAATTGAAGTCCGAATTTCCTTTTTCGTTGCGAGATCGGGATGACTAAGACATGACTCATGTGTCTCTACACTAGTACTATATCGGCCTAGTGCCCTAAACGGCAGTCAGGTGACTATCTAGCCTAATTCAGGGATATCACGGATCAATATTGATCCTCGTGCTCTCGCTTCTTCAATTCCTCCTGCTGTAACCTGGTGTACACTTGCTCAGCTCACTCTACTTGTCCCTGGGTTCTTGTTTCAGTTTCTGTTAGGTGATCTAGGTACAATGGACGAGGAACGGCGCGCAAAGCGGTCCCGATTTGACCAGACAGAGGCCGAACCGCGACGCTCAAGGTTTGACAGGAGATCTCGGTCTCCATCTACTCGGCAATCCGAATCTGCGCGCGAGCGTAGTCCATTGAGTCGCGAAGCGGGGAGCCCTGCAAGCGAGGAGCAGAAGGCTGATCCTGCAGCCGCAGCAGGTGAGTGACTGGGGAAGACCAGCGCTATTGAGATTACAAGCCCTCTGATGACTTGCGCGCGATTTAATAGCTGCCGCTGCTGCAAAGATAAACGCGCAGATACAAGCGAAGAAGGGAATTCAGCATGTCGACGTGCCACCGATTCGCTCTGTGAGACTGTATTTCCCATATGGCTGCCCACAATAAGATGCTAATGTCGAAGCATAGACTTCAAGCCCTGCTGGGAAGTCCGGCTCACCAGGCGCTCAGACTACGGCCAATTTAAACGGAGAGGTGTACATTGCGGACGGCGACTACATAAAAGACATTGAAGTCAACGATCTCCGAAACCGGTACACGCTGACCAAAGGCGCAACCCAGAAGAAGGTAAATATTCCTTGTCATATCCACTGATATTCCAGGCGTAAACCTGCTCGAAGAAAAAGCGGCTATAGGCTACGAACTAAACATAACAATCTCCCTTATTTTGTGTTATGGCAGTTGAAGCTTACCCAACTCTTCATAGCATCTCGCAACCCCTCTTTGGCATCTGCTGACCTCCGCTGTGTGATATTTAGATTAAAGATGAAACTGGTGCGGGTACGACATTCTTTAACCTGATTTATATTTAATTTTGGTTGGAAACAGAGGCTCATGAGATTTTCAAGATGTCACGACTCGCGGAAGCTATTTGCCGGATAAGAGCATGGCTACCCCATCGGTAAGATCAGAAGCTTAAGGAAGTAATGTATCAGGGGCAAAATATCTGACAGTATTTTACAAAGAACCCTCCGCTTTATCTGCATGTCACAAGCAGAACTAAAGAAGGTCTCGACAAGGCCATCGACATGATCAACGAAATGATGAAGCAGGAACTCCCTACTCTCGTCGACGAGCGGAGATTTCGCCGAAGGGAGCCAGAACCTGTGGAGCGCGATGAATTTGGACGCGTAAGTTAAGCTAAGGTATTAATCTGGTTTGTTTTTCAACGGCTAATAAATTGGTAACCAGCGCAAATGGCCTGAGGAACGCATTCCCGTTGACCTTGAACCCGTCCCTGGATTTAACCTTAGGGCACAAGTCGTTGGCCAGGGTGGTGCTTATGTGAAGCACATCCAGCAGGAGACACGGTGCCGCGTGCAGATCAAGGGTCGTGGCTCCGGTTATACTGAACATTCTACCGGTCGCGAAAGCGACGAGCCTATGTATCTACATGTTGCGTGCGTACAGGCTACCGTCGTGTGGTTAAATTTATAACTAACTTGGCACAGGGGACCCGATGCTAATGATGTTCAAGCCGCCAAATCACTTTGTGAGGATCTACTGGCAAATGTCAAGGAGCAGTATGAGAAATTCAAGGAAAACCCGCCCCCGCAGCGTGGCTATGGCATGGGTGGTGGTGGTGGTGGTTATAGACAGAGGGACTACGGTTCCCATTACGGTGGTGGAGGTTATGGCAACCACTCATCTCAGCAGACGCCGTCTTCTATGAGCCCACCTGCCAATTCGCCTTCTGTGTCTACTTCGACGCCCGGAGCTAGCACACCTGCCGATTACAACGCTCAATATGCACAGTATTACGGAGGTTCAGACCCTTACGCAGCGTATGGTGGCTATCAGAACTATGTTGCGTATTATCAATGGTATATGCAGCAAGCTAGCCAGCAGCAGCACCAACCACAACAACAGCCGCAGCAGGGTGCTGTCCCCCCACCCCCTCCGCCATCGAGCGAGGCTCCCCCACCCCCTCCACCCCCTGGAGCAGATTCCTCACCACCACCTCCTCCACCGCCATCGTCTGGTGGTTACAATGCTGTATGTCGCTTTTCCTAACTGATATTACTGGACGGAGATGTGCTAACGTTTCTAGGTTCCGCCACCACCGGGCATGTAATCAACTGCCCGACATGGGTCTGGTGCCAATTGGCACTCTAAGCTTGGAAGCAACAAACACGCTTGACGGACCATCTTACTTCCTACGACTTCGAAACCTCACTTGTTGCCTTGGTTTCGCGGCGTTCGTGAAGCATATTCAACACTCAATGGTCCCCGTGGTTACCTACATATGTATTCCCCTACTTTTCTACAATCTTCCGTTACCCGAGGAGGATAACATTCCAGTCTACTTTGGCGATCTGCTTAGAGGTCGTCTCTATAATTTTCTTAACGAATGATCGGCATCAAAATCTCGGGTTCTGGCTTGTATAACTGATCGCCCTTTCCCTAAAATTTGTTCGGCGGTATTCGTCTGCTTTCAACTGCTCCCCTTTGCGTTCATCTGTTTCCTGTGGCGTGTCATCTCAAGCTACTGTTTGTAAATATTTCGTTCGGGCCAAGGCATACGTCCATTGGACTATTGAATTCAAAACTTGCATTTCGAACCATATCAAGGGTTATAAAAAGGCTAGTGAAGTAAGCACTGATTTTCCATCTTTGTCTTCTCAAGATAACACATGTAACGTAAATAGGTATCCTCAAATATTTGATAACAATCCAGCCAGGGCTTTTTTGAACGCCATCACTCCTCATGTCAGAAATTTTCTATCCCAAAAAGAAAAAAGGTCTCAACAAAAACCGCTCAGTGAAGGGCCCGAAAGAAAAGACGAAAATTGTAATGTAGACCCCGACACGCGGACTTTCATTTTCTCACGGGTATCCATACAAGTTCATCGCGCCGGCATAACCTCCGGTCGAGGTATCCAGGAATGGAGGGCGTGTGAAGCCGTCAAAATAATCTTCAGGCGCGCTCTCGACAACCATGGCTGCTTTCCGCTTCGTTAGGGCGGCTCTACCTTCTTTACAGAAATCACAGGCAAAATCGCATATAGAGGACGAGCTTGAGGTAGTCGAAACTGTGCGGTGTGGGCGTTTGTTTTCTTGATGAGGTTGTGGTTGGTTTTCGTTGATGTTATTATTGGCGTTCCGCTGTTCCTGGCGTCGTTGTTTCTGCTCCTCCCGCTCCTGTTCGCGTGCCATCTCAAGCTCTCCTGAAAACTCCTTAATAGCTTCATGTCTGCATCGCGACGTATTCTCACAATACTTCACAACCTTCTCAAAACTCTCAAGCATAGCCTGACAATTACGAATTTTCCCGTTCGCATTCTCTATCATACTGTGACTGCGCTTCTTTCCAACAAGGTTTATACCTGCTGTCGTCGTGTCGAGGATCCCGTCCTGGTCACGGCGTATGCGGTCAACTACCCGCTCGCGCTCTTGTGAGTTGTAGTAGACGAGTGACACGGCGGCTTTCCCGTCTCGGCCCGCTCGCCCAGATTCTTGCACGAAGCCTTCGAAGCTACGTGGAGGTGTCCAATGCACCACAAAGCGAACGTGGGGATTATCAATACCCATTCCGAAAGCGTTTGTTGCGACTACTAGGTAGAAGTTCGGTGGTTGTTCTGCTTTTTCTCCCTTTTTGGAGGTGGTTGTTGGGACCTTTCCTGCTGAGCTCCAGGCTGCTTGGACCTTTGCTCGTTCCGCAGCTGGGAGGCCGGCATGATAAGCTACTGCTTTTATACCTAGGGGTGCACCGCACAACTCGTTGGCGAGCTCGCTGCATATTGACCGGAGAGGGACATAGACAATTCCATATACAGGACGTAAGGGAGCCACAGAAGTGTTTTGATTTTCAGAGTCATTGTTCTCAGGAGGTGATACTCTCGCCATACGTCGATCGTGTACCGACTTCAACCAGTCCAGAAAATCATCAATCTGAGTTGACTCCGGGACAGTTGGATCACACGCAAAATCCGTTAAATATCTCACTTCATAGTGGATATTTGGGCGAGCAGAAGGTGTGTGGAATTTCTTGAGAGTAGAGTTATCCAGCCCCAGAAGGGAAATGATATCAGACCGCACTCGTGGTGTTGCAGTGGCCGTCAGAGCGGTGATTGGCACTTTAGGGTTTTTCAACTCTCGTCTGAACCATGATAGTTCTTTATACGCGGGTCGAAAATCATGACCCCATTCACTGACACAGTGCGCTTCGTCAATTGCAACCCTGTTAAGCTCCCCTTGCATATGGATCGTTTGAAGATTGCGACGGAAATTGTCCGTCTGGCAATACTCCGGCGTTACATATAATAGTCGGATAAATGGATGCCCCGACAATAGATCTGTAATAATAGCTCGCTTTTTTGATTGTGGAGTTGTGGAATTGATGGTTGCGACAGGAATGCCATTTGCTTCGAGAGCGGCTACTTGATCAGCCTAGATAGGATGGCCCACACGACTTTAGAAACCTATCGCACGTAATGCAATCCGTTCTGCTCTGAACATACCATCAATGCAAGCAGTGGAGATACTACCAAGGTGACTGAATCATTGTTTTGTTAGTTGAAGGGCAGCACGCAGTGGAGGAACAACCAACCTCCGCGACCAACGACCGCTGGCAGTTGGAAGCACAAACTCTTCCCGAAGGAAGTGGCTGCCTGAAGAAAGACATCATGGCCTTCAATCACAGATTGGATAACTTCACGCTGCAACGGACTGGGAGGAGGTCAGTATGCAGTATCCCAGCTAGCTGGTCTGGCGCGGTGGAACTGACCGGAAAGACTTTTTGCCAAATACGCGCCGCAATGTGAAATCAATGTCTATCGGTTCTCTTCTGGGGTTTCGCAAAAGCATTGCTGCTTGATGTTGTGCCGTTGGAACGGCATGGTCTTATTATCGTTGAGGTTGGCTTCAAGCGATAAACGACGCGCGGAAGACAACGCGAGCTTGTCACGGTATCACATGACCAAATAGGGGGGAGAAAGTTCAATATTTAACAGAAGGGAAAGGGATAGTTGTGTATTCTGTTTACATATATACGCTGTTGATCTGGCAACCGTTTACGGATGTAAGTTCTTTAGGATTTGATTTTGGCGCAGAGGTGTCAGAAGGAACTGGGCAATTAAGAAGCGGCTGCCGGATGAATAGCATCCAGATGTTTGTCTGTCACCCTACCTCGGTGTAGAACCCTAAGACGGAAAAATAAAAGGAAAAAGAAAACAAAGAGGTCGTATATATACACGTGCGTGGGAGTGCAATATAACATGACAATCCTATGAGCACCTATGAGCAGGTATAAAAGTACAATTCGCTCAAATAACGATATGATGGTATACAGATGACGCTATCATCAAAAATGGAGGGAAAAGCAATATATCTGCAATTCTCATCAAAGATTGCAGTAGTGATCACCAGATGGCACCAGCTGTCGAAGAACAGCCTTGACAGCAGCGATATCCGACATCTTGAGAGACTCAGGTCTCCAAAGTCGTTCGATTTGAGTCCAAACTTCGACAACATGATCCGGCCCACCGCAAACTGAAAATGCACGCAAGCACGGGACGACGAGCTTGCGGCCAATATAAATTTCGTTTTCGTAACGCCAATCATTGTCAGGTTCGTCGTCTGCGCCTGTCACGAGGGACCGAATTGGTAATGTTCTACATGTGTTATCCGTGGATTCCGATAGTTTTTTGCTTTCACTCGACGTAGAGCCTGATGGGTCTTCCGTCCCGGGGGATGACTCCGCATCTGCACTGGAGCTTCGTAGCGGGTTTTCCCATGTCAACTTCGCCTTACGCAGCTTAGTTCGTTTTCTGGAAGAGACCTCTGCCTTCGACTTATGTAAAGCCCGCAGGAATGACTGCCAGGCACCTTTTAGTCGATGCAAAGTCCACTGAGTATCGGGTTTGCCGCCGTGCGTGGCAAAGCCTTGGAACAGGAATATGTAGATCATACCCTGGGGTGGGATGGAGAACGTCCCCTCCATGTCATCCAAAAGTGCCATGAAGCGTGGGAGGTCACCAGAGCTATTTGCGTGGTAAGACAAGAAAATGTGAAAAGTTTTGGCGTCGGGGGTTAGTGGTAGCATTGCTTGCAACGCGCGGTGATGCTCCGGTAACCTGTCGTGCAAGTAGGCGGTCATCCCGAGCACGCGACCTAGTGTCTTGCTCGATTTGCGATAAGCGACGTAGTTGTCAGAAGGTGACGGATATATCCTGAAACCTCCTCCAGCAACCTTTTTCGGTACACTATTGTGAGCGTCTTTCATCCGGTCATACATTTGTTCTGCTACGCTGTATTCGCCGGCACGGATCAACGACGCCATGACGCAGTTAAGAACGACAGTGTCAACAACCTCTCCCGAGCGCACAAAGTCATGGTACGCATCACGGACGCCATTTGCATCGCGCTGCAAACCCCTTAAAAATATTCGAGCAACCTTGCCAAATCTGGAAAAGTCAATCCCGCGCGAGTGCATTTCCGTCATAATCTTATCAGCAACTTTGAATTGCCCTGCTTTGATAGCGATGTCGAAAAGAATATTGAAAGTCACGCTTGTACTATCGACGGAATAATGTTCCATGCGCCGCCAAATACGAAGAGCTAATTGGAGGTCGGATCTCTTCACCCTAGTGTAGGTCTTGCCAGTCAAATGGATTGCAGCAGTCCATAACGAAGGTGATATGTAAAGCGAAGCCGCCGTCATATCGTCAATCAAGGTGAGATATCGCATTGAATCGACAGGTCGTCTTTTGAGCGGGCTGGCGAAACGATGCAATAGGCGAGCTCGGGATCGAGAGGATAGGTATGACACTCCAGGACTTGGAAGGTCTTTGTATGCCCTAAAAACCATCTGATTCGAAGAACGTCCGTCCGATAAAAGAGACACTAAATGTTGGACGCCGTGAACCTCCATCGAATCTTCCTTGGGCCCACCTCCTCGTCTCCGTGGTAAACATATCTCGCGGTCTGGATTCAATAATACGACCTGGAGAGATCTCAATCCTTCCTCCTCTCCAAGCGCACCAATTAGAAAATTACATAGACGCCTGCTGTGGTCATCGCGGTGAGACAGTTGAATTCGCTGGTGTATTTTGTGCTGATGTTCTTCTTCTCCGGGATCTGCTGGCACTGCTGGCATTAAAGACCGATACATCGCCCCAGCACCAGCCTTTGGGGTTTGCGGTTTGCTCGATTGCTTGGGCTTCGGCACACGCCTGGCCCCATCTCCAGCAGGTCTATTTGGAGATATGTCTAGAACATCTGTTTGAGAAACCTCTTCCGCCGACGTTTCTGTAGTCTCTTCGAGTACACGGGGAGCTCTGGCAAGGGACTGGGGCCTCGAGACGGTCGAGAATCGTCTCACGGTCGGGATATGGTCTCTGCAGAATCCAGCCATAACAAGAGAGTTGATAAACACGTCTGTGACTGATAACTCGGGAGCGAGACGCTGGCTTGGTCCGGATCGACGGGCGAACTGTGACGAAGGAGACCGTGGGATTCGATTTCGGCAGGGAAGGCGGGATTTGACGCGGGGGTTACGTGTTTGAGACACGAATTGTGATCCCGCCGACCTTTCCAAGCTACTGAAGAGAGACATGAGAGACTTGACATGGTGTCATTGCAGTCAAGAAGCACGATGTAGGCTCCTTCTATTCGGCCAGCGAGAGGCCGACGGTCGATATTGGATCAAAATGACAGAAAGCGGAGCGCCAATTGATCAACTAAATAGCCATATAAGGGGGAAAAATGGTATCTGCCCTACAATCGCACGCGCAGGCGCAAATTGCTCATGTAGAGGTCGCTGCGACAGTTCGAAGCCGGAGAAATTTTGGTGGTCGACATCAGCCACGCTCTGATTGGCCCGGGCCCCTTGCAGACCCCAGCTTCGATTTTGTTGCTTCGACTCTCTCAGCACATCTGTTTTCTCGGGACGTACAACGCATTATCGTTTGCTCTACGTATAAAATCTCCGCTGGAATTGATACGGGGCTTTCTATTTTACAGCACAGCTGCGGTTACCTCTGTTCTCGACCCCAGCATACTCCCCAGTACTGGTCGAAAATTTGCGGTCCCCGAAGGCCCGTTGCCGGGTCGTAAATATCGACAATGGGGAAACTCAACTTGTCTGCTCTTCGAGTGAGACGACAAGCGCTTGCGCAGAAGTCGGCAGAGAAAGTCCGACAGCGACCTTGCTGGTTCGACATCGTCTCCGAAATCCCGCCCGCCACCATCCTAGCCCGCAACCAGGCCCAGCAACATGCTGTAGTTCGGCAACGCAAGAAGACAGTTCCAGGGCGATCAAAACCCGAGACTGTAATTGAAAAAGAACAGCCCCCCAGGTCGAGCTCTATTTTCAAGCCGACGGAGATACGATACGAAGAGGACCAATTGCGGAAAGAGTTTTTCCGCGATCATCCTTGGGAACTTGCTCGTCCCCGAGTGGTTTTGGAAAACGATGGGAAGGATTATGAACGGTCTAATTGGACTACTATGCAACAACGTGGCAAAAGGCTGGATGGTGAAAGGTAAGGCCCAATTGGCCGTTCGTCCTAGTTACCCCTAATTGCAAATGTGTTCTAAACGTCGTTACTTGAGCTGATATATCCCATTCTTTACTTTTCATAGCGTTGTTCAACGACAATTGTATCTTCTTAACAACGTACCGGACATGACCAAGGCCGCTGCGTACGACATAGCACGCCGCGAGTTCTACCATCTGCGGTTACAAGAAGACGTTGAAAGACGGGTTGCGCAGGAGGAAGCACGAGCAACAGGTGCATACTTTGGACTGGACACCAGCGCCGTGGGAATGCAGCTGGAAGACCGAGTGTACGATGAATGGCTAGCTTGGGCCGAGAAGGAAAACCAGATCCAAGAGCAAAAGGCTGCTGCCTTTGCTGGTGTTTCCAGTCCTGCAGCCGAGGGCGATAAGGGGCCGAATGAGGAGGCTGAGGAACCAGAGGTGACTCCAGAGTTGGAGGCAGGCATAGTAGAGGCGCAAAAGCCAAACAGGCGGCCGCAGTCCGTCTTTCGATAGACTGCGAGATTGTGTATTTAGAGACGTGCTTCACCTTCAAATTCCAACTGTACAATAACAACATCACTTTCCACGTTATCTACCATACTCCTACCTCCAGCAATGTATTTCCTCTTCCTCTCAGTCCTGTCACTCCGTCCTTCCTGCAGAGCGCTCTCTGTGCCAAGCTATATCACGTGAAACCATTTTTAGATAAGCAGTCACGTGTACTGTTTCAGCCAAAAATAGCCATGAGCTCCATCGACGTCGAAGGAGGGGATGCAAACGACTGGCGTAGATGGCTTCAATGCCGTGGGAATTGGTTTTTTCGACGCACTTGTGGATGATTGACTTGGCGTTCATCGATTGGAGCGAATGGTTGAGCCCTGCGACCTGTGCTTGACGCGATTGGAGCCAGAGAGACGCCCCGTTGAAACTCTCGCGACGGCATCTATTGGCACAGTCGCTCCGTTGCTGATCCCACCGCTTCGAAGTTCCGTCGTTCAAGTGATAGAGAATCTTGCTGTTTAGCTATCACGTTGTTGAGCTAGCCGGTGTTTTCGTTGGGCGTTTTCCTCGATGAGCTATTTAACGAAATACTCCATGTAAACCCAACGCCTCTATTATGCCGACCTTCGCCGATCCCTTTCAACGCTCGAGACATTCGGCGTCAAACGGAGCACATTGGCTTTGAACCGTTTGTTAGACGTTTCTCCTGATCAGCCATGCTTGGCACCATGGCCCGTCCAGATGATACCGTACGGCAATTTCGACCTTACCGGGGGGATGCTAGCGAGGACATGAAAGATCCGACCTCTGGCTCGACTACCATTTTGACGCAGGCGTTTCGTAGCCGCGAAGAAGGGTTGCCGTCAAAGAAGCCTGTTCCAACTACGAAGCTGCTCAGCCATGACGAGACGGTCGAGCTCGCACGACAAGCAGTGGAAAGCGGGCTCCAAGATACGAAACGCTCTTTGGCAGGCAGCGAGGGTGTTGATGATGTAGTCAAGCCGAAATTGACGATAGATTTGGGGCATTCTAATATAGAACGGCTCCCTGAACCGATTGTTGATATAATTAAAGATGAGGTTGCGAGGTAAGGTTACGCGTTCAATTTGTTTTTGGTTCTCACAGCCTATGCTAACCTCCGATAGGCTATCTTTATCTAATAACTACATTGATCATATTCCTTCTCGGTTCTCCGAATGCACACAGCTTCGGTATTTGAATATCCGTGCCAATAACTTCACGGAGTTTCCCGCGGTGGTGAGTATGGACAAACATTCACAACACTGCATCGATACTGATACTTTCTAGGTGTTGAACCTCCCATTTTTGGAAATTCTTGACTTGAGCAGGAACAAAATTTCCAAACTCCCGGAAGAGATCAGCAATCTTATGTCTCTTCGAGTGCTATCACTGATGCAGAATATACTAGACGATCTACCTGTTGAGTTGTCGGATATGACAAAACTTCAGGTTCTGAAAGTTTCTGGAAATTCGTTAAAATACCCGCTTAGACGCATATTAGAGTTCAAGGAAATGGATATACCTGCGTCTGAAATCACCGACAATGAAAAAGAAACGGCAATAACGGCAGAAATCAAGAGATTCCTGAGGGGAAGGCAACCGGCATCTGTGGATCTTGAGAGCAGTGCTGATTTCAGGTACGTCGCGCCAGTCTTGTAAGATTTCGTCTCATTAACATTTGATTCAGCGATACTATATTGGAAACTCCAAAACCACCTAAGCGTGGCAATCGTTTCCCTGTTATCCCGAGAACCAACGGTGTGGATTCTCCTCATGGTTCAAGGTCTCCCTCAATATCACGCCCACCACCTATACCGACTCGCTCTCATCACCGAATTGCTTCCGGACAGAGTAGTAGTGGTCACGGCGCAATGATGCAACGATCGGCCAACAGCTCAAGCAGTGGTAGCGAGCGGAACAGAAGCAATAGTGAAGGTGTTATTCAGCTATCAATGTCCTCACGAAGCAAACGTACTGGTCTAATCAGGAAAAACACTGATCTCGGAACCCTCGATGAGATGCGTCCGTACCGTAATAGTCATCTACGAGGTCTCAGCCACGGATCTATTTTGCGCTCAAGGCCAGCTGGGAGCAACTCTTCGAGCCCAAGTAGCCCAAGGGAGCGGAGAAAAATGAGAGAGGGTGCTGTTCGACGCATGTCCAGCCTCCCGGAGCATAAAGTCAAAGGGAAGAAATATGCAAACCCCATAATAGAGGGGGCAAAAGGCATATTGTACTCCCTCTTCCAAATTCACCCCCATGTTTCGTTGCTGAGCAACGTAATCAAAGGTGAAGATTCGCGAAGGAATAGCCTAGAGATTGTTTTTTACAACGCCTCCACGCATATCGACCAACTAAACGAGGCCCTCGAAAATGCAGAGAACGTTGACTTTGAAGACCCGGAAACCGTGAGGAGACTCAGCGAAGTCGTTAAGCGCGAATGCGAAACATGTATCATGGCATATATACATGTAGGCACACAACTACGCCTTAGCATTCCCAGAGCTGTCAAATTCGCGGATTCGAGATATATTCGGTCGCTTATGCTGATGATATATGGGAGCCTGACCGAACTTCGCAATGCCTGTCAAACTCTCGGGTTCATTGTACCAGCCCAAGCCGGTATTGCCCACCAGAACATCCAGCAGTCCTCCCAAGCTCCTTCGAAAAGAAACTCGGCGGAACGCCAGCCAGAGGTCTTTGTAGCGCCTACCCGGGAACAACAGCAACCTCCTCGGAGGTTACGAAGCGATACCGCTATTCAACACCCGAATAATATTCCAGGGTCAAACCTACCGCCACACTCTCATAAGCCTACCTATTCGGACCTTCCCCCGGTCCCGCCTTTGAATATTGGTGGTCGCAGCCGTTCCAGTAGCAGATCAAATACGATATTGAATGCCTCAAGGCCGTCGTCACGAGCCAATACGCCTCGCTCTGGAGAATCGTTTGGTTCAATTGCTACCTCTATTGTTAGTCGGATCAACCCAGTGACCGGCTTAGACGAACTGGAGGAAGAACGAATTTTCGAGAGAATATTCGTGCATCTTACTTCTGCTTACAGCGCAGCACTTCAGGCGTTACCGTTTGTCGCTAGGCAGGTATCCCATTGCCTTGAAGACGCCGAGGCAACTCGGGCTCCGCAGGAAATTCGAACTCTGTGGAGTAAACTGATGTACCGCTGCCGAATTTGTCTTGACGTTTCGGAAGCACTCCATCTTCGCCTCTCGAATATGAAAGTAAAGGAGCCTGGGGGCGGAACCCGCAACCAGAAAGAATTCTGGCAGTTGTGCAAAACATTTATACAAGCATTCATCGAACTCGTTATTGATATGCGGGAGGTTAAGAATCTCCGTCTTCTTTCTCAAGATGTCATCATAACGTTGAGGCCCGTGCAGAAGGCCATTAGGGAAGCGGGCCGCTTAATCGACACATCTCCGTGGTCGTATCTCGCCGAATTGAACACCTCGAATCCGACAGGGATGTACCCGAATTTGCAAAGCAACCACGCTTCACACTCTTCCACCGCAACAATGACTAGTGGCTCATCCCCTCAATCTGCGGCTCTCCCAGCAACGCCTTTGAGCGCAGCTCTTGGCCCAGCAGCTCAAGCGACCGTTCCATCTACTCCGGCCAGCGCGTCTAGTGATCGGTTTTTCGCTGGCGACGTTTTCCAGAGGGCAGATTCCTTGCTCCAAATGTCCGCTCCGGCGCCAATGTTTTATCGTCGGTGAAACCGGTGAGATGCCATTATTGGCGCGAAACAGTCAGCCTACATTAGAGTCGGGGCCGCATACGCCGCCATCCGCTCGATGCGGATATAATTTGCGCCTTTCTTCGGTGCTATATGCACCCTAACTCTGGCTTTTTTCCAATCAGCCTGCCGACTTCCACCGAAATTTCTACGTGGTAGATTCTCAAATTCTGCGCCCGACATGCGCATACACTTATCTTCCATCATTGTTTTATATTGTCTTATTTGGAGTCTCTGGCAGACGGACCACTAGACAGACCTTGTGATACGCTCTTTTTCCTCAAGTTTTTTTTTTCTCTTATGGTGGGGCCCACAAAATATCACATCCTTTGGAGTCGGTCAGAAAAAGGTAATTTTTGGTTTTACATCTTACTCGTGTGTTTTTTATCTTTAGACTCTCGGTGTTTTTAAGTGTGCTATGGTTTATATAGGGAAAAGTGGCATATGGGATACATCGTCTAGGTTTCTATTGCCTAATTTACGTCATATTTCTGTGTATTTCTGTTTCATAGTACGTCTATCTTTTTTTGTCTTTACAGCGAACTATTTGGATACCACTATCTACCTAATGGGATACATCGTCAGAATTTTTTGCAGATAATGCAAGGCTGAAAAGGATGCTCACAAGATACTTTTTTAGCGGCGGCTTGCAAGCAGCTCCCTTTCTTCCTTAACCCGGCCTTTGTTTTTCTTGATCCCTTTTATTGGCTCGGAGGCACCTGGCCCATGTTGTGATTGTGCGTTCGACCCAATATAAGCAAACTTGTATCGTCCAGCACGAAAGTCGATATGCGGTATCTCTGTTTGAGCTTGCCTCTGGCGATCTTACATTGCACTCCCAACCCCAGCAACCCAGGTCTCGCTGGAGACGTCATATGAGAATGTCGCTAGACACCCGGCGTACTCATAATGCCCAAATCATTGTAGAGCATGTCAACCTACGGAGTAATATCCTGAGGACAAGATACGTTCATTTCCCTTTGGGTCTGACAATCGCTGCCATGCTAAGTCATTAGGGATTGGATCTCTGATCGGTTTACGGACAGCGTCTTTTTGACCCAAAAGAAAATCTGTCTGAGGGAAGAAGACTCGAGTATTGTCCATGCCGGACATCCGTGAGACAACCGTGTCCTCGGTATTCTGAATGGAGTGTTTCTCCGACGCGCCGGGGCTCTGCTCTAGAAGGAAGACTCTCAGCTCTTACACAGGCACTCGCAAATCCACATATCCCTTTTTACAAGTAAGAGTGGGTATGGGCAGTCATCAGTACGTTGCACGAACTAGCCAAATACTTTACAGTGTAGCAAATAGTCGAATGAGTTGGTGTGCTTCGAGTATGCCGCTGCATGCAATCGAGCTCCCAGTCGCGGAGGAATATCTCCGGTTTTTAAGCTGTTAATCTCAGTTCTACGCACCACAATAAGGCTAGTGGCACCCCCGAGAAGTGGAACAGCGGCGGGTACAAAACGCCGAGGAAGATCAAAGAGACTGCTCCTGATATATGAATCAAACCTTGCAGTTGGAAGTCTGCTATAGTCAACGCACTCTCAAGTGCGCATTGAGGAAAGCGACGAGAATTTAAAACCATCGACCGGGGGCATATGTCTTTCTACCTATATTGGTAAAAATAATCTCCCTTCCAGAAGCAAACAAGCTCATATTGGTTTTGGTTTGCAATTTCGACTTGAAATCCAGGACAAAGAATGGAAAATGCGCCGAACGGAGCAGCTTCTCGCTAGGAATCGCTGGTTCATTAGCCCGATAATTTGCGTGCACGAATTGTACGACAAATGGATAACACTGCATAATGCGAGTCGTGCGTGGTTGAATAACCAGGGCGTTAGATAACTGATATTTTTCTTTGTTTCATCTTGCTAAACCACCCTATTGGACCACAATGGCCTACTACGTGCATGAAGGGGATCTTAGCTCATGCCACCTGCTGCCATTCGCGCCAAGCAGCTTTCGTGGCGAGTTCTAAGTATTGAAAAACGTGGTTCCATTTAAATGCTAGCATATCAAAAATACCTGGAGACGATAATGGAAAAAAGCCTCTCCCAGCTCTTAGTCCAAAGCCTTGCTGCTAAGGAGTACAACAACAAGGAAAGACGCAGGACGAATCGGCACGTTCACGCCTCACCCACCACAAAATCCCTCACGTATTTGAACATCTCCTCTGGCTGGTCAAGCGGCACTGCATGTCCAGCTTTATAAAAAAGATGATACTTTAAACCGCGTTCCTCAGTCCAAACGCCTGCGGGTGCTGTAACCGTCCCATTCGGACCCAGTTTCGCGCCTCCGAACATCTTTGTTGGCCGTTCCTGGGCTCCCTGAAGTCCGTTCCACGTCATGTTCTGCAGGACTAGCTGAATACCGATATGGTTGACCAGCATGTCGTGCTCACCGTGGTAAATGTTGACCGATATATTATGTTTGGTGAGCAAGTCGGGAATAATTGAGTAGGCGGGCGGAGTCGGTAAATTGGCTGGTTTAGAGAACTCATCTATAATCTCCTGGTTACAGACCTCGAAAGCGTATGATTCTTCTCTTCCATGTGTCGACAAAGAAGGGATGTTGAGGGCGGCTTGGACGTCGGGGCGATTCAGATAATCCTCCATGAGTAAACGAGGATCGATGGTATTGCAGTCGTACTCGATATTATACTGAGTGAAACACTTGTTTGTCGTTTCGTAGTGTGTTTCAACATAGTCGACTGCCGTTGAGTAAGTTGCACATGGCCCATAGCATGTAGAGTTCATGATTGAGGAGAGGACCGCCGTTGGTGTTGTTGATCGAGTGTCACACATCCCCATTGATCCAAGGTCTCGACTTTCCAGTGGCGAAGTAGCATCACGCTTGAAATTGAGGCCTTCTGGATTGCCTGGAATGACAATTGGTCCGCGTGGCGGGTATTGCTCGGCTTGATTTAGCACAGAGGTGAATCCGCACGCATGGTCCGCGGTTGAAAAAGTGTCCAGGATGTCTTCCGGTACCTTGAGAGTAGCCGCCTGAGAGCTCAAGTAAGCTCCTGCTGGGACATCTGTCATGGCAGCGTGATTCCCGATTACAGCATCTCCAAGTGATATCGACTTCAAATCAAGCGGAAGGGAATCGCTTTCTTGTAGTATCTTTGTAGCAAAGTAGGGGATATAGACCCCGCTATATGATTCGCCCATCATATGAAGCTTCTTATTGATCAGATGCGGGAATTTGTCGTAGAAAGCTGTAAGCCAGGCGTAGAAATCCGAGGTAACTCGTTCAATATTATATGTCGGGTTGCGAGTAGACGTAGCGAAGCCGGTGCCGACGGGCTGATCGATATAGAGGACATGACCAAATTTCGTCCATGCGTACGGGTTGGAGGTGAGCTTAGTCGTATTGCCAACGAAGGATACAGGCCCATTCTCTGCAAAGGCTCCGACAAGTGATGAGCATCCCGGGCCACCATTCAACCAAACTATCAAAGAGTTGTCAGTGGGTTATCTTCCAAGTTAACAGGCCACAAGGAAGCACATACTGATAAAGTTACTGTCGTACGCCACGTCTTGGGAATGAAACAGCCAGAAGAATAGAGAATTGCCGGTCTCCACTCCAGGAATTGGGATCAGGCCCGCCCAGCTAGGAGGAAGAGCTGGCCCACCGGGAATAGATTTGACCCTGAACTGAGAGATGTCGGAATCATTTTCCCAGGTCGGTTCGAAAATAGCCCAAGCAAGAGTTATCAGAAGGAAAAGAATTTCGAAATGCATCGTGGTTCGGCTCGTTTTGAGTACCTAGGTAACCGAGAAGCGATTGTAAAATAGTAAGAAAGCTTTCAAATCTCAACAAGGAGAGGAGAATCTGGTAAGTCGTTCAAGTAGGAAGCTAGATAAATTTATAGAGAAATTTTCTAAAACCAAATGCAGAGCTCATAGCTATAGACCAGGGAATTGTCAAAGCTTTCGCAACCTGATGGTACAGCCGAACTCAAGCCGCGAGATAGACCTTCACATAGGAAAATAGCTGTGATCGACTGCTATATCCACCAGCAATAACTATTCAGTCAATAGACACATATATAGAGCGATTCAAAGACTCATTTTGCCAGGAAGAAGTGTTCCGTCTGTTGAAAACCATATATTGCCAAATTGGGGTTCCAATAAACCGACTTATTGAGAACGTTTGCAACTTCACTTCGAAGAAAAATAAATCGCGCGGAAAAAGGGGCCCAGTCGGCGAGAGGGGTATATACCCGCCTTTCAAGCAGCGTCCGGAATCAAAGGCCGTTTATGGACAGTATATATATTACCTTTTGTTGTTCACGTGCGCTGCGCGATGTAGACCGCATCATGATGCATTCAGCAAATAGAAATTCAAGTGACCCATTGTCAGCCTTAAGGTATACCTTTTGGTCTAGGTGGTAGGTTGCTGATACCCATTTTCTTCTTCCCCAGGGATTGGCATGTTAAGCGGACTGTCGACAAAGCCGTCCTTTCTGCTCAAACCCAGTCATCGGGGACCAGTCGGTCTAGGACTCATCCGTGGCTGAATTCCCCGCTTAGATCGGCAGAGGTGTCAGAGAGGGGATTAAGAAGGGTCATGGACCGCAGTTGGTCAGAGGTCAAATCAGAAAACAGTGCCATTGGCACTGTAAACATGATGTATGGCCCGTTGGATTGATATTGGATACAATATACACCGTCTATTGCAGGTCATGTTGCTCGGCTCTGTAGCCTAGCTTCAGCATTCTTGCACGTAAACTGTAACTAATGGCCTAAGGGCCTTCGTGGTAAAATCTATCAGACTTCGGGAAAAGACGTGGTGAAGAGTCGAGGAAGGCTATATATGTTTGATTGAGATAGCAAGTTCGCCAAGCTGGCCAAAAGTGGAACCTGCTCGGCTCGGAGGTTTTCAAGCAAAGCAATAAGAAGAACCAGGCATCTGCCGGCGAATTCTCTCGGGTAACAATCGACAACTGTCGTGCATCTGTAAAGCTGATCATGCTAGAAACCACCCATGCATTTTGACGCGTTTTGCGGAGAGGTATGCCACATTGACCATCCCTCAAGCATACGAACCTTTGAGGGATTGCATCGCCATTGGTAGGAATCTGGTTTCGGGGGTCCTGTACGAGCTCTCTGGTATTATGGGACGTCGATCTAACCAGGTGTTGGGAAAGCTACGTGCATTTCTCGGTGCTGCGCTGGAGATCGTTTGGATACACCGCAAGCGACACATCCACGTCCACATTGTTGGCACCAGGGATCGGGTTGCACGGCTACATGCATATTTTGGTAAATCATCCCAGCGAATACCATTCATCCATACACTGCGCTTGAAGTCTGAATTAGCATTCGCTACAGCCGAGGAACATTCAGAGCCATCGGTACCCTTCTGAGAGTTGTCGTTGACCTTCATCCCATGAGCCGGAAGATTATTTCGACAGATGAAAAACGTTATCACCTACGTATGAGAAATTGCCGCACAAATGGGTCAACTTCTTCTTTGTCCTGTCAAGACGTGGATGCACAGCCTGGGAGTGGTAAGGTCATGTACCAGCTGCTATTTCTTCACCTCATTATGAATATGATTTCCAAACCATCTTCTTCCTTCGAACGGAACCATTATTATTTTTATGTCAAGTAAGGTGAGGTGTCTAATCATAGGCATGAGACTGGGTTGGCTTTCACAGGAGTCGGCAAACGGACTCAAGGCCATTCATGAATGGTCCAACGAGTTCGAAAACGCAATGCAAACGCGGCTTACAACATCAACTAAAATTCAGATGTACGAGCGCTGGCTGGCCGTTCACATTGGAAGCTGCCGTTGATGCGCTATAGTCCATCGGTTACTAACCTACCAACCGTTGTGCGATCCTGTGTCCCAGTTTTTTTGTTGCTCATATGCGCCTCAGCCGTACGACAGGCGCCCCCCAATATCAATTATCGGCCACTCAGATTTCGCAAAATATTCCATTGTGCATGCTTTTCTTCAATGTGTGTTCGGTTGGGGTCCAGCCCTCCGAACATCTTAAGCATGCCTCTATGGAGCCTGGAGTGACTGGATGGGACTTCAAAATGCTTTTGACACGACTTTCCCGGATTGTGGCATGGAAGTCACCGATTCTAGGTTAGACTGGGTACGCACTGAACTTGTGCATCTCTTGATTGGCAACGGTTGCATTATCAGCCCCGACCCAGCAACCAATTCAAAAGCACGCTCACCTATTTTGGCCAACATTTGCTACCAGACTTTAGGATGTTTGCTGCTCGAATGTCCAATATCACAGGGTATGGACGGCTCGAATACGATGTGGTGCGATGTCAAGCGTTGGAACATGTAAGTGTTGGGCAATCTCTCACTGGCGAGCGGGTGCATGCTGGGACACCTTGCATCTTATTTCTACTTTTCTTTAGCACAACGGATGCTGGCGTAGCCAGCGCCGGCCTCTCGGATGTTAAAGACAGTTGAAGAGCTCAAGT
Organism: Spiromastix sp. SCSIO F190; assembly: GCA_014805645.1. NCBI lineage: Eukaryota > Fungi > Ascomycota > Eurotiomycetes > Onygenales > Spiromastigoidaceae > Spiromastigoides > Spiromastix sp. SCSIO F190. The sequence goes on along the minus strand of WXTY01000007.1, from coordinate 1,541,145 downwards.
TGGCGAACTGAAGCTAAGGGCTCTCCGACCTAACCATGGGTTTTCGGGCTGTTTCCAAACAATTTATTTCAAACCAAATCGTCAATATACCGCCTTGAGAGCACAGAATGGCGTGCGGTTTGGCTTTTTTGAGTTTATCAATTGTACTTTTTGTTCAATTGGTCCTTATCTACCCACCAACTTTCAAGTAATCGTTGCGTCTAGACGGCTCGTTCGAGTGGCTTTATTCGAGAGCTGCAGCTGTTTCTTCGCCGCCCTCATTAGGCTCGCTGCGCATGCAGCAATTTATAAATACCGGGCTCCCTAGTTGTTACCTCGATTGTCTTTTTTATACTTGTCACATTTCACATGTCAACTTTCTTCTTTTTGCTTTTGACTCCCGTCTCTCCATTGTGAGTTTCCAGAGTGGTGATTCCAGCAATTGTTGCTAGGATTCTTGGATGTGGGATTGTTTATTTGATTTCCAATTTCTCGACATAATTGTCTTATTCGGCCAAAGCGGCCTGCCGAGCATCGGCAGAATTGCATTGATGTGTGCGAGTGCTGTTTTATTTGCTATTCTGCAGAATGCATGCCAGTTTAGCGCTAACTGCTCAATTCAGATGACAGTTACCTGCCAATGCTAAAACGAATTCCATTATTATTATTATTATTATTTCTCAATGCCCATCTTATCCTTGCTTTATCTTTCCTCCATTGTTCCACATCATCCTTATCAACGAAGTAAGTTACATATCGTCGATAACAACCATCTAAGCTGATATCGCTCAAACACTGCAAGGTAGATTAATTCCAGGAAGCAGCTTACTTTTCAGAAGCTAATTTAATCTAGCGAAAACAGCTGTTCTGTTTGATCAGGGCAAGGTCACGTCTCAAAATTGCGTATCGATTTCAACAGAGGCGGCAGACCAAAACTAGTGCTGAGATGGAGACGCATCTCCAGAAGATGAAAGCTGGGAGCAAAAGGAGCCACAGAGACAATGACGAGGAACCTGATCATTGCCCGACCGAGTACTGCGCAGACAATGAACAGAAAGATCCGCCAAAGAATGAATTAGGAAAGCAGCAAAGGATAACCCAGTCACCCTCGGGCGATTGTCCCCATATGATCATGGAGGTGCCTCCTGGGGAAAGCCCCCCAATATCTAAATCCGAGACCTTGCTTGATTCCTTTGCACTCTCAGGTGTTTCCCAGGCAATTTCATTCAATCTGATGCCCGTTCTCACGGGTATCGACCTCGACATGAGACAGTTGGAATTGCTTCGGTCTGCAGAGTTAGTGCCAAAGATAACCGCCAGCACTTTCCAGGAGCTCGACCTCAACCACATCAAGAGGAGCGCTAAGCTTCGCATGGACCTTAACTTCAACGACAACCTGCGTTTGGGTCCAGTAGACAGGGGAATCGACGTGATTTTGTATTCATTAGAACCCTACTGGGAAGCTCTCGCAATTGAAATCTCGATATACTCTTCTTACGATTCTAAGAAGTTGACAAAATCCTGCGATAAGGATGTCTGCTCAGGTTTCTTCAAGCTACGACTGCCAGCCATGATCGAGACCGTCAAAGACATAGTTATAACACTCATCCCAGAGGGAGACCATTTCGTTGTGACACAGACTTTCGATGTCCCGTTTTTAATGCAGCAGATCAAGCGAGGTGTTTTGGATATAGTTGGTCTTTTCCAATGGCTGGCAACCCTACTGAAAATGCATTGCTCTCCTATACGGGACAGCGACATAGACGAGATGGTTGCGCAGATTAATCAAGGATGCATCTCTCAAAATTGGTATGGAGTTGCTTGGGGACTCAGGGATCTTTTCGGAATACTGGAAAGCATGAAACTGGTTAGTACTTGGCCATAGCGTGTTCTACATCCCCTCTACACAAGAGACTATGATGTTAACAATAAAGTGATAGGATGTGGCAAATCATCAACTAAGGAGTTTGAAACCAATTTTGCTCAATGGTACAGTTGGGTTCCTTCAGAGCCATTTCTTAAACAGGATGAGGCTAGACTACTTCGATGCCCAAGGGGCAAAAGAATGGTTCCTACGAGCAGCTAGGAACTATGAGGTATCTGGTCTAAGTCCACGTTCTGAGCGCGATTGTCCTGTTGCTACCAAAAATTTTTTGAGAGCTCTCTCGTCGTCCCTTCTGTCGTTTGAGGCTCCCAGATTTCCAAGTACATTTGAGCTTGATGAAGACCGTCTTCGAAAGCTGCGGGTTGAAGTTCAAGACCTCGTTAACATACAGATATGTATGGAGGTGATCAGTCGCGTGACGGCGCTCGCTAACCGGCCTTCCGTATATTCGTTCAACGATTGGAAGGCCATTCAATTGCGGATAGGGTCAATGATGAAGGGCACCGATTGGGGTGAGATCGATGGCGACCGATGGGTGAATAATGTCGACAACATTGCATGTGAAATTTGGCGAATCGTTGCCATACACTGTGGATACGATAGCCGGTTGGGCTTCGCCAACGAAGCATGGATTAGGCAGGTTTCGGATATGCTTGCTTCAACTCTTACGCCGCGATCGACTCTTTTTCAGCAGTGTCTGGACAGAGTGCAACAAGTTTTAGAGACGAAAACCCTCGACATCACGAAGCGGTACATTTTTTTGGGGACGCTTCAGATGTCCGCCCTGCTGAGTCGATCACATCATTCTTGGGCTAAACAGGAAGCACGACAGTATCCGAACATAGACGACATAGCGCACCGACTGTCCCACCTTGCAATACTTCACTGGAAGATTTGGGCGCCGTTGGTTTACACACGAGAGGATGATTTGGCCGATGATGACTATACGAGTACCGAGTACGCCTGTCCATCGGATGATTTCAACGCTGGAGATGCAGAGTTCGTACATTACGGATGGGAGACGGTTATATGATGATAGTTGTTGTTTCCTCTCATATGTTTGCTCAACACTCTGTGGATCTCGGTTGTAAGCTGCTGACCGTATATAGTTCGGAGGACGGTTATTCATTTTCATTTACATACGCTTTCCTGGAGCGCGCTATAATGCTCTTTTGGTCTATTTTCTGAAGACTGACCCTGCCCAAAAGCTATTTACGATGGAAGCCAGGGTCTGTTAGTGACAAAATTGGGAATAATGTTCTGTGAGGGATATACCTTGTCATTTTCTGTTTATTCTGGAGGAAAGGCTCAAGATATGTTGGCCATGGCTCAGGAGGCTCATTTTCCCGTGGTAGTTATTTACATGGCATCTCCTCCTGCACGTTTGATATTGCAATATATGCCATTCTATAAGCAATTTATATCGTCTGAACAATTAACAATATCCGAGATCTCGTTCTCGCCCTGGTATCTGCCATCAGCCGCCCCTTCACTCTTCCTCCGTACATGGTCTCTATAGTGCGTACACTAGCGCGTAGATTGGCCGAGAACTTGACATGGATGAGCTAAATAAGGATTAGCGAATACTAGCGTAGCCGAGATATAAACAAACACACTGCGGCATATGTTTTGCTCCTGCTGGCGTCTACAATGAATGCACTCCCAAGGACATGCCCCGCCCCAATGCTGCGGCGCCGTCCTTTGCAACCGGCCTCTCCTCCCTGAGGGCGGCGGATTTGCAACACCTAGCATTCCTGACAGGTCTCTCGCTATCAGGCACCAAGCCTGTCCTCATACGTCGCCTATCGGACGCGATCCAAGAAACCTGCACTACAGCTCGAAAGCCAACGGCACGCGACTCTAAAGTCTCTTCGGGGCCTACGGATACGCGTCATGTCTCAACCGGAAAGAGACCAACAAGTATTCTGAGCATTGACATGGGAATTCGGAATCTAGCGTTTGCTCACGTTGTCCTTCCAGCGCAGAGACAAACAACCGATTTGGCAAAACGCGGAATCACAGAGCTAGTTCTAAACGCGTGGTCTCGGATTGCAGTGTCTTCCCTTCCACCAGCTTCGGATGCTGCGCTGTCAGATAAGCTTCCGTTAGAAGAAAAGCCCCGCAGACCCAACGGCGTCAACAAACGTGACAAGCCGACGGTTTCTAGCTCTACTGCCTTACCCTCCTTGCCTGAAGATGTACTGAAAAGCTCTGTTGATTCGAAATATGGTGCGGCAGTTGAGAAAGAATCCTTTGCTCCAAACCTCTACGCCTCGCATGCCTACACCCTTATAACCTCGCTAATAAACACCTACAAACCGACACACATCCTTATCGAGCGCCAACGGTTCCGCTCCGGCGGTGGTAGCGCCGTGCAGGAATGGACACTGCGTGTTGGCATGTTTGAAGCCATGTTATACGCGGTCCTGCACACGTTAAAACAAGAAGCAAGACGTATGGATGTGGACATTGAAGCGCACCCTGTCGATCCGCAGCGAGTTGTCAGGTATTGGCTTGGTAGGGATTCATCACAAATCAGGGTTAAAAATTGTGCTAGCGCGGGTAAAAAGAAGAAAACTTATAGCTCTAGAGAAGGCAAAAAGATCAAGATGGCTTTGGTTCACGATTGGCTTACGAGTTCAAGGAGCTCCGATCCCCTGAAAACTGTTTCTGGTAACGGGCCTATGTTTCTACGGGCCGATTACAAGGGACCCGTTGGTGCCGTGGTCGATGCATATCTGGCGAAAATGGGCAACGGGAAAATAAAGGGGGAAACTGCTAATGTTGGGAAGCTAGACGATCTAGCTGACTGCTTGCTTCAGGGAGTCGCCTGGCTGGAGTGGCAGGCTATGCGAAAACGAATCGCGCATCGCGGTGTTGAGGATGTCCTTGCTACTGTCGCGCCCCATTGACATGGTTTAGGCGCCATTGCTACCGCTACCGCAATATCTTCCAAATGACACTTCATAACATCTATATACGTACTATGGGACGTGTATCATAACTCGGATAGCTTGAGATTTCTATATCTGGTAAACGACATATAAAGACCACAAAAGCCAACGGGCAATAGTAAGGCGACACTTACAAGCCGCGTCTTTTCTAGAGAAAACAACGAACACCAAAACGCGTTTTGAGAATCGAGCAAAAACATGTGTCAAAAGGATGAAGATGCAAAGGGCTTTGAAAGAAGAATGGAAATCAAAAGTGTGTCTAGCACAGAGGTAAAAGGTTACACCGCAATGAAGCGCAAGCACGCTCCAGAACGGGCCGCATCGAAAAGAAGGAAAAGAAACTTGCATCTAAGATACAAGGTTGCCATGAGAAAAAGGGAACATGCCCTGGAAAGTTATAGAAGAAAAGCCCTTGCCCATTTACATGCATTGCCATTTTACCGATAAATCCTGATAGATTGAATTCCTTGGACTCAACTTTTGCAAACGAGCCCAAAGATAACTTCCACCTATTAGTCCACTATTCACCGTTCAGGAAAAGCAACGCCAACTGAATTGAACTGGTCTGAATAGTTTTTAGTAGGCACGGTACAAAGCTCCAGTAGGGCGGGCGCTGCCTGGAGGGGTCCGAGTGAGGAAGCCCGAAGATCCTCCGGTTGGCGAGGGAGTGTGGCCACTTCCAGGTCCGTAGTGAGTGCTGGATGGGTGGAACGCAGGGGGGGTAGCACTTGGTTTTCCAGGAGTGTTGACAGGAGTTTCGGCTGGAGAGTTGTTGTTAGGAGGGCTGTTGACAGGCTGGGTCGGGGCACCAGTAGCGGCGGTCTATAATGAACACTGTCAGTGAAAGCATGTGACATTGGGCCTTAAAGACAAAACCATACCACAGTGACAGTCTCCTTCTCGGTCTCGGTCACCGTTACGGTCTGGGGTGCCTGGCACTGGCCACCTGAACCCCCATCGTTGGGAGACTGGTTGTTAGGACCATTTGGACCATTGAGACCATTGGGGCCACCAGCGGTTGGGGCTTGCGTGGGAGCCTCATAGACAGTGATATACGTCGTAGTAGTCGACGTGCTGGAGACGGTAGTAGTAGATTCAGTCACGGGCTCCGGCTGAGAAGGAGCGGGAGTCTAGTCTCTTAGTTAACGTTCTATTCTATTTCAGTCACTTGTTTGTAACTTTACTTACCGTCTCATATGTGGGCTCTGGACGGGGAATAGTGGTCACAACGACTGACTGTGTAATGCCAGTGCCAAGGGTGTAAGTGAGCGTAAGGCTCCCAGAAGCAGAACCGCTAGGGTTACCGCCAGGCGGGCGGATGGGCCCAGTGCCCAGGGGGACCGACGGGCTAGGAGAAGACGGAGGCCCAGGGGGAGTTGGTACTGTAGGCTTGCTGCCACCCGTAGAAAGAGGGATTGGGCTCACAGTGACTGTGGTATACTGGGCTCGGCGCTGAGGAATGGCTTCACCGACAGTAGCGAGGGTAGCCACTAAGGCAAGAGAGAGTCCGTTGATAAAATGCATTTTGTATTTTCAAAAGAATGGCGCAATCGATGCGATGTTTCGAATGTAAAAAAAAGATTTCGTTCTTCAGGGAATTGTATAATCCTGAGCAGAGCGTTGGCAGAACGTGAAGTATGCTTTTTTATATGGGAAGCAAAAATTTGGCAGGATTGCTCGACCGATGGGTTGCAATGCTTGTCCAAAAGAAAGTAGGTCTTCGAGCGAAATCAATTCGCGAAGGTATCTCAAGTATAATGCGTTCGGAAAGAATGACCTGGTTTAGAACTGAACGAAGAAAAAAAGATCGAAAACGACTCGAAAATGAGTCTAGAATTGGGGAAAAAATGAATGAGAATATGTCGAACAACAACGGTTAAAGAATGAAAAGAAAGAAGAGAAAAGGACAGGGAGGAGACGTCGTCACTTTTAGACGGCATGTCGTCTGCAAGGCTCCAAGGTCATCTCCGCCACAGTCTCGACTTTTACCACACCTACCGTGGAACATTCTGTGCTGGGATTTGCTGTGGGTGCCCATCCGCCGCGAATCCACAAGGAAGAGACGGGTTGTATCAGGAACTTTGAAGCTTCAGGCCGCACTGGGAAGGATACGCATGCGCGATGGAGAGAGAAGGTTACAAAGAATTTGGCAACATATTACTGTCTTCATGCAAGGAACAGATTGCTAAACCGCGAACTTTTAGCTCAATCCAATCGGATAGTTCAACAACAGCAACGATATCCTCGGTGTCTGTTTCCGTGTGCAAGTAAGCTTTGGAGCCCCGGTTTAATTCTGGCGCGGTGACTTTTGGAGGAGGGGCGTTGGAGGAGCTAATTTAGATTGCAGGACTTCCGCAACATTGTCGGAAATGCGTGTCTTTCTGGCGCAAGCCGTGAAAGTAGTACAATAATAAATGCAATAATTATATATACTCTCACTCAAGGTACCAGCTTGCACATATTCTTTTTGTTTTTCTTTCGAGTCGTCGCGCTGTCACCTCTTTGAAGAGAATTTATAGTGCGGAAAACATGTTCTTCTGATGACAAGATCAATTGGGTGCCTGTTTTGAAACGCGAAAATCATACCCACAGCGCTTGCTTGAGAGCTGAGAAGTCAGAACGCCAGAACATCGCATCGACCAGGGCGCTGTTTCCTGCAAAGCCTCGTCAGCAATAATGAATGGAATAATAATATCCACTGCGGCTTCATACAGAAAAAAAAGGATCTGTGGCATGTTAACGATGCCAGCCCTCTGGAAATTTCTGCATTCTGGAGGCAGGTTCTAGAACCATTGACTCGGTGATATATCAAAATGCTTGCCATTTTTGAGAAAGATGGCCCGATCAATTCCGCCTTCTGAAAAGACCGAGCAAAATCTGTCTCAAAGTGGCGGCGGGAGGGCTCTCGTTGAGCCAATGTTTCAGGCAGATTTGGAGTTAAGCCATGTGGGCCCTGTGCCGTTGCTCTGGACTTGCTTTTACCCCAGCCCCCACGGCGAAGACAGCAAAAATCTACTTCGGACTCGTATAGAGATATGAATTCGTTTCACGGAGCAGGTAATCCCGTATTTTGATCCCGTTTGATCGTAACCTGCTGCGCCGGCTGCCGAGTCTGAGGCGCACAGCCCAAAAAGAACATCTATTGGCATGATGGGAAAGTTGAAGCGGAAAATCCCACAAAGCCAGAGCATCGATGTCATTAAGACAACCTTTCTGTACCTAAAATCGCTCATATACACATCCATGAAACATCTGGCGCGGCCAGGATCAGAACAGATCTGGAGAGATCAACCAGATTAGGGTCACTAGCCCCGACCAGTGTTTCTACCCGACACTGACTGCAGCCCGCCAACGCATGCCCTCCGGGTGGCTGCAACGTTCCATCGAAATGCCAACTCATTAACTATCGTATAAGTACCAGTGACACGTCGTTTCTCGAAGGTTGTTGCTGTTGCTCTGAAAACCAAATCTCCATGTAAACGCTGACTAATCTACCATGTATCAGCAGCGACGACGACGAAGAATTGAAGCATCAAGTCCTGGAGATAGTGTATGATCATGTCTGGCACAAAGCGATCAGTAGCTTCTTTGCAAAAGCTTCGTCAAGAGTACTCCTCTGCTCTTCGCAATTTCACTACATCAGCCAGAGACTTCCAGGTCCTAGATACTGTCTCTCATGATTCCCACCCCACAGCTTCAGATGCGCTCTACGTGCTCGACTCATCCTTCAATCCGCCAACACTTGCCCATCTCAGGATTGCCAAGTCAGCGTTAGTTCAGCGTAACAATGGGTCTTCCGCTAGGCTACTGCTCCTGCTGGCAACTCAGAATGCGGATAAGCCGTCCAAACCCGCATTGTTCGAGGACCGGCTTGTCATGATGAATCTGTTCGCTCATGATCTTCGAGCCTCTTTTAGCAAACATTTGGAAGGCTCTGCTCCGAACACAGACAACTCACCGGTAATTGATATTGGTGTAACGAAGTTACCCTATTTCATTGACAAAGCTGCCGCCATCCTGGGTGCGAAAACTTACCCCGACGGGCTGGAGCAGGTGCATCTTACGGGGTATGACACCCTGATCCGCATCTTCAACCCAAAGTACTATCCGCCAACACATACCCTTCAGCCACTGGGACCATTTCTCAGCCAGCACCGGCTCAGAGTTACACTCCGCCCTGACGATGACTGGGGCGGGAAAGAGGAACAGGAGTCGTTTCTACGGAACTTGTCTCGGGGGATTATGGAGCGTGACGGAGGCAAGAAGGAGTGGGCTGAGCGCATAGAGCTTGTCGAGGGTAAGAAGCCAGGCGAGCAACCCGTGAGTTCGACAATGGCTAGAAATGCGGTGCGTGAGGACGTTGGAGCGCTAAACAATCTGGTCACGCCTAGTGTGCGTGATTGGATGCTTGACCAGGGGCTTTATATGGACTCCTGAGGGTATCGCCTGCTTGGAAATTCCCAGAGGTCTATCATGATCTATCATGTCAGTGCTTTACGAGGTTGCAGGCTACAGTAATGTCCGTCCACTGTCAATGACACACATTGACCTTACACTCCGCAATGACCGATCGTGGTATATAGGATTTACTAAAAATATATACAATAATACATGCCTATATATAACCTAATAAACGTAGAAAGGATTTCAAGTAAGGAAATCCACCCACAGTGCCATTGCACATCCAACGCCATCCTATGCAGCAAAGATCCCCTAGCAAAATACGCAGAGCTCTCCTCACACCTCATCCACATCTTCCCTCTTCCCAAACAAATAAACCATCCCACCACCTACAACATTTGCCAGTCCAATTCCCATACTCGCACCCCTTACTAGACCCCTAGCACCCCATTTCTTCATAAACGGTACCTTCCGCCTGGCCGCAAGGAGCAAGTACATGCCGGACCATGCAGCACTTACCCCCGCGGCATCGACCTTGTGACCTACTAAATTTACGTAGCTCGTGAAAAGGAGGACTGGCGGGAAGAGCATCGGCAGCGGTTGGAAAGGACGGAGGTGTTGCGCTGTGACGAAGGTTGCGAGAAGGGTGGGTGGGAATGGCGATTCTGGGGGATAAGTTGGCAATTAGCTTTCTATTTGCGGATGTGATACGTAATAAAGGAGAGGTAAGAGACGGAGTGTACGTACCACCCCAGGCGCGGACATAGTCGACTGCTGAGGGTTTGCGGGGAGGTGGTGGTTCGGCCGTTGTTTGTACTTGGCCCGGCATGGCAAATTCTCTCCAACCGGAATACTGACGTATGTATAAATTCGGTCTTTCAGTGAAGTCCGGTGCTATCTATTGTCTCTTCGTTGAGTAGTCCTCTGGAAAAGCTGAAGCAGCAAAGCTTGAGGTTGGTTCTTCCAAGGTTTCGTGAGCTGTCGAAGCTGTTGGAACTAAGATGTAGATCCACGCTAGAACGTTTGCAAGACCACCATTGACTCTATCGAATCCCAGCTTTTTACTTTTTTGTGCATAATTCAGTTAAGCAATCCTTTTTGTCATTATTTCCATTTGTTCGCCAGTGTATCTCCTCCTTTGGGTTTACATGGGTGATACATAGGTGATATCTAGATCAATTTCCGGAGAACTACCTCTTCAGAACACCACATCCCGTTTCAACACAAAACCCAATCCCGTCTTTAAAATAGTACTACCAGATTTGATATAATTATAGGCAGAAATAAGACATTCAAGCATAACTGCACAAAATAGAGCTGAATTTCGAGATTTCTATGTAAGGTCACGTGGCATCAAGATAGCTGCATACTTGGTCTATATGGTGTACCGTGCTGGTTTAGTCATGCAAATAGCTGCACATATGGATGATATGGGCTTCCGTACCTCTAACTGCATACTTGGTCCGCATGGGTCGCCGTATTACATGCTTAGTCATAAATACATTACTGGTCTCTGCAGTCTTCCCAAAAGTGCAAACGCGGTTTTGGTCTGTATTGGCCACCGTAGCCAATCCATATCACGTGACAATAAGCCAGCGAGAGCATTCCGCCTCGAAGTAACCTTCCGATGGCAAGAATTAGTAGGCTCATAAATTCGGCGTGTGTCTGCAACCTTTAGGAATCGATTCTTGAGGCCCGTTAGTGTTTTCTCGCTGGCGGAGGCATTAGCGCCTTTGCCTCTTGGGCAAATCTCAACCCATCCTTTGATTATCGGACCCTTTCCTTCGACCGTTCCCCCCGCCCGATTTCGCGACGCCCGCATTTCCTCCTGCGAGATCGGTTGAAACAAGAATGTCTTCCGCCGCCGCGTCCGGTGCAAACGCAGGCGCAAATGGGTCAGCCAAGTTTCGCGAACATAACCAGGGCAACCAGGACCGCAAGTACACGCCTGAGCAAAAGGCGGCGGTCATACGTGTAAGGAAATGCTCGCCAACTGCATTTTACGAGATCCTGGCGTTGGAGAAGACGGCTACAGATGGGGAGATTAAAAAAGCGTATCGCAAGCTTAGCTTGTTGACGCACCCGGATAAGAACGGGTATGAGGGTGCAGATGAAGCGTTTAAGAGTATGTCTTCTTTTCAATAAATATGTGAAAGGTTCTGCATTTCGTCCCGTCCTTGCATATATCGCTAAATACGTATTTGAATAAATAGTGGTATCGCGGGCATTTCAAATATTGTCAGATTCAGACAAGAAGAGCAGATTTGATAAATTCGGCGGCGACCCTGATAATCGGTTTTCTTCTGGTCCGTCAACGTCCTCTCCGTTCAGCGGATTTGGAGGATTCCCACAGTCTGCTGGGAGACACCCGATGTACGAGGAAGAAATATCGCCTGAGGAACTGTTTAATAGGTTCTTCGGGGGCGGCGGATTTGGGCCATTTGGTAAGACTGAACGATGCATCGCAACCCATTACACCATCCCGTTTGCTCACAATATATGTGTAGGCGGCGGAATGTTTGATACTGGCCCGCAGTTTGTCTTTAACATGGGAGGCGGCCCGGGTATTCGTGTACATCAGTTTGGTGGAAACGGGGCTCGGAGACGACCTCGGAATGCCAACCAACAATCAAACGAACCTACTCCTAGCCTTGGATCCTTATCACAATTCCTCCCTCTTTTACTCCTTTTCATCCTTCCGCTCCTATCTTCTCTCTTCTCCGGCACAACACCCTCTGGCCCCACATTCCGCTTCGACAACCCATCCCCACCCCATACCTTGCAACGAACGACACCTAAGCTCAAACTCAACTACTTCTTGGATCCGAGAGATGTCGAAGACTACAGCACCCGTAAATTTCATCAACTGGATCAAAAAGTCGAGGTGGACTATGTATCAAAGTTGCGATCCACGTGCGAAACTGAGATCCAGGCTCGTGATCGCATGATAATGGAGGCGCAAGGATGGTTCTTTCCAGATGTCGAGAAGATGAAGGAGGCCCGATCACTGGAACTCCGGAGTTGCAAGAAGCTAGAGTCTCTGAATCTCCGTTCCAGCTATTAATGTCCCCTAATACCATGCATGACGTGCAGCGTTCTCAGTTCGATGTTCTTAGACGATCCTTCACATTTATTTCCATTGGGAAGATTCCGGCGTTTGCGAGCTGTACTACTTCTGATTGCATGCTTTCATTTTAAACCTTGGAACTCCGACAGAGGCTGGATACATAGTTGTAGAGATATGTGCTTTTCTTGTACTCATTTTTGCATGCAGCGCACCAATGCTCTGAGTAATGCTTATTATCACTTTCTACGTTGTCCATAGACCCCGGCATATGCCTATATTCCCAGCTCTATTATTTCAGAAACTCCCCGCATTAGGCCAGTGAAAGACACAAAGTTGATATCGTTCATTCATTCATCCAGCCATCATAGACTCGGAGGCAGCTTTACTAAGCCCGGCCTTGGCTGACAGCAACAGCCCAACCACGCCGTTGCTGCTGCGTCTCGCTGCACGACCACTGCTCTGGCTGGAATCTTCCACTCTGTCTGTATTCGCCATATTCATTGTCCAGCTGTGGTGAAGCTTTATCTCTGCAGCCATGAGTGATTTGAGTGATGCGGACAAGGTGAGTGAGGCAGAAGCCCCATCGACTACTTCCTTTCTTTCTTACTATACATCACTCCCAGGGCGCAACTGACACCGTACTCTCAGATCCGCAATAAACGCCTAGCAAAGCTAGGAACCCAACCCCCAGCTTCGTCACAGTCAAGTTCCCAAGCAGAGGAAACTCCGCAGGAGACCGATAACGCCGCCACGCCCACCCCGCAATCATCAGGCACCTCCCCGCAACGACCTCAAATTAATATATCCGACACCCAGCCCTCTCCACAACAAACGAGGACATCGTCTTCTCAGTCTGACATGAAGCCTAGCAGTGGTGCGCCTCGGATACGCATCGGCCCTGCTTCCTCTGACCGCGTCCCGACCGCCAAAGGCTCCCAGGAGGGTATGTCTGGGCCACCGCGTCCAGCGCCAAGAGCAGGCGAGTCTATAGAGGACTTCGAGGACAGGACTTTAGGAGCTATATTCAGGGTGACGCTAGACGAAGGTCGTAAGACTGATGTCCATGGACAGAAGCTCACTTATCTGCCCGGTTTGCGACAGGAGCTTGAAGAACAGGGTCAGCCGATGAAATTAAATGTTGGCATGTTGGACCAAGCCCTCTTAGAAGCGGCATCGGACGCTCCTGGCCAGAAACCTTTGCATTATCTGCTTCCGTGCTGGAAGAGAGTTTCAAGGTTACATAGAGGATTCAGGAAACAGTCCGATGGAGATCCGAAATACGCTGTGGTGAAAGAAGCAAGGCGGTTGTGCATGAGCTACTGCATCTTTGCTGCGACGATGCCGGAAATGTTTGGGTACGGTTTGATCTCGATCATGCCTCCTGGGCCTATAGAGCGTAAAATGTTGATCATGATATTTACAGATTTGACGCATCACCGTCCGCGGCGCTGAAGTCGCATCTTCTTGTCAATCCGGATGATGATCTTGGACTATGCCAGGATTTCTTGTCGGAAGCTGTAAAACGGGCTGACGAGGATGACTCGGTCATTCCAGCTTTTGTCAGCGCTGTTGAGGAAATGAGCCGCGAGCTTGCGGAGTTAACCTTGAATAAGGCCTATCAGCCCTACATGACGGTGCGTTAGGTGTCTTGTAGCTACTGAGTACTTCTCCACTGACGCTCACGCAGGCGATGCGGAACTTAGTTCGCTTCCCCACCATAGCGACTGCTCTTACAGAGTCGCCCATGTTCAATTCGGACGCCGGAGCTGAACGGTTTGAACTTGTTACGCTGCTGGGTCCGTGGTTCCGCCTGTCACCGTTGCACCGCGATTTTCCTTCGATTTACTTTCCTAGCCCCAAGACACGAGACCAGCGGGATATTTTAAGTACGCAGAGGACAATACAGAGTATACAGCAACCGCACAGCTCCGAGCTGAAGGATATCATCGACCACCTTATTCGGGCCTCAAAGCCTGCGAGGGAGAGGGTTCTGGACTGGTTTGCTGCTTGTGTCAACATCAATCACAAGCGGAGGGCGATGCAGGTAGACCCAAAGCAAGTCTCATCTGATGGATTTATGTTCAATATTACAACGTGTCTCGACCAATTATGCGAACCGTTCATGGATGCGGCGTTCACAAAGGTATGCCATTGATGTTCTTCTTTATACTATCAAGTGCTTAGGCTAACTCTACTAGATTGATCGGATAGACGTAAACTACTTGAAAAGAAAGCCTCGAGTCCAAATGAGGGATGAAACTAAGATAAATGCGGACCAGCAAGCTTCGGATGAATTTTACGACGAAAAGGCTGAAGGAGAATCAAACTTCATAACGGAGATTTTCTTTTTAACGGTCGCGGCACATCACTATGGAAGCGAGTCATTAACCACGAAACTAGACCAACTAGAGAAAGACCTTCGCTACATGGAATCACAGATCGACAAATTCGAGCTTGAAAGACATAAGTGGCTATCAAACCCTGCTCAACTAAGGATGTTCGAGGAGGCCCTGAAGAAGTACAAGGACAGGTTCGATACGGGACTCTCGTTCAAATACACTTTACAGGGAGTTCTTTTCGACGATCAGTGGCAGGCCCGGTCGATGCAATTCATGAGATATGTCATTGTCTGGTTACTCAGAGTGGCATCCGGGCGCAATTTCCCCAAGGAACCGATTAAGCTTCCTCTTCCTGAAGATCAGTCGAAGACCTTCCAATGTCTTCCAGAGTACTTTTTGGACGATGTCGTTAGCAACTTCAAGTTCATCATGTGGAACATGCCGCACATCGTCACGTCAACGCAGGCTGATGAATTGGTCATCCTTTGCGTTTCCTTCCTTCAAAGTTCCGAATATATCAAGAATCCATATCTCAAAGCTGGGCTCGTCACCATTCTCTTCCGCGGCACATGGCCACGACGCAACGGCTTTAGAGGCGTTCTCGTCGATCTCCTTAACTCCTTGCCATTTGCTACCGAAAATCTTCTTCACGCACTAATGAAGTTCTACATCGAAGCCGAATTCACTGGAACACATACCCAATTTTTCGACAAGTTCAATATCCGGTTTGAGATTTTCCAGATCATCAAATGTGTATGGCCGAATACTGTGTATCGTGACCAGCTATCTGGGGAAGCAAGCGGGAATATAGATTTCTTCGTCCGATTCGTCAACCTGCTCCTGAACGATGTTACTTTCGTACTCGACGAGTCCTTTGGCGCATTCTTGACAATTCACGATACGCAGGTGGAACTGAGTAGAGGCGGCACGATCTTAGATCAGAATGCTCGCCAAGAGTTAGAAGAGAAGCTTTCCGCTGCCCAGGGGCGAGCCAAGTCCTATATGCAGCTTACAAACGAGACGGTATCCATGTTGAAACTATTTACGGAGACCCTTGCAGAATCGTTCACGATGCCAGAAATCGTGCAACGTTTGGCTGACATGTTGGACTATAATTTGGATGCGATGGTTGGGCCGAAGAGCTCCAATCTACGGGTGGACAACTTATCAGAGTACGGGTTCAACCCAAGGGCCTTATTGAGCGAGATTGTCGACGTGTATTTGAATTTGAGAAATAAGGAGAACTTCATCCTCGCAGTTGCTCGAGATGGTCGGTCATATAAGCCGGCCAATTTCCAAAAGGCAGCAGAGATCCTGCGTAAATGGGCACTTAAGCCTCGAGAGGATCTTGCTAAGTGGGAGAAGCTTCAGGCCAAGTTTCAGGCTGCTAAGGAGGCCGATGAGCAGGCTGAAGAGGACCTTGGAGAGATTCCTGAAGAGTTCCTAGGTAGGTTTCTTGCTCAAGTTGTGCACTGTTAACTGTTAGTGTATGTGATACTGATACATCCCATGACAGATCCGTTGATATTCAGCCTGATGAACGATCCTGTCATATTACCGAGTTCGAAGGTATCTATGGATCGCGCTACCATTCGGTCGCATTTGCTCAGTGACCCGAATGATCCGTTCAACCGAGCTCCGCTCAAGATAGAAGATGTCATACCAGGTAGGTTTTATTGCCATGCCGTGTGAAACCCAATATAAATAAATTGTCGCTAATGCGTTCTATAGACACCGAACTGAAGTCTAAAATCGACGCGTTCATCAAGGAAAAGAAGGACGCGAAGATGGCCGCACTCAATGTTAGAGGAGATACTATGGATACGACTGCTGGATGAAGAATGAGGGCTTCCTTTCATAGTTTTCTTTGGTGTAAATGACGGAACGATTTTTCGATAAACAAGAGATACGAGATATACATAGCAGTGCCCATACATATTCATCTAGCGGGCCTACTACTTCTCTTTTAAACAACTCCATACTTGTTGATGCATCTCAAATAACCTGCAACCGGGACAGGTGCCAGCGAAATTGCACCTTGCATTGGATTTGGTCGTCAAGGACAGGCGACTTGAACTAATCAAGGTCCTTTGAACATTGTCTCTGTCGTTTTGCATTGTTACTTTACGTTAAGATCTATTGCCTTTGGATCCTAGGACATCCGAGGAGTCTCTGTATTTGACAAGCCATGCTTTGGCGGGGTTCGAGGGCCTCCGCACATACACTTCAGGTAATTTTATCCCAAACAATGCTGAAATTACCCCAAAAACATTCAATGGTCTGGATTGCCAGCTATATTCCATGGACGAAAGAGACGGCCCAGGTTGCGGGGTATTATCGACCCGGCCACCGTTTCCCAGATTTCTTCGATTAGCTATGACGGAAAATACCAGGGACTCGAACCGCCAATAAAGCAGCCCGACTCACACGGCAAAGTAAGATGAGCATTGCACCCAGCGAATACGGGCGGATAGGATGCACCCGATTTCTCGCTCGATTTTTGACCCGAATTCAACCTCCCAGCGGCCATCTACAGGTACTGCGATCGAGCTTAATGCGCGGGATGATGTGATCTGCAATAATCTTTTCCTCATGGTGACGAGCAACTAGCTTGAATCCCGGCCTACCACGAGATGAGCTTACAGGGTCTTAATTCATAAAAGGGCAGAGACCCCGCTGGCATGGGGGATGGAAGATCTGCAGGCATTCCTCTTTGCAGCTGTATTCTTTGCTTGGAATTGCACTCGCAAGCATGGGACGATTCGCCCTCTGCCTGCTTTGGTTTTCAGGCACCTTCAAGATGGTCACTGCACGTCCAGCCAATAATCAAAATGCCCAAGGAGACTCAAGCAGCGTCAAAGTCCAGTGGATCGGTGATACGCCAAAATACAACTCAGGAGCAACTTTCGGCCTCCCCTGGCCGCAAGGAAAGTACCAACCGAACCCGAGTTCACTATCTCGGCCCACGGCCAAGAGGCGCAAGATGTGGTGCTTCAGTCTTGGGTAACTGGATACTGGCGTGACGGCTCTATCAAGTGGACCGGACATGCCATTCCGGGATCTAATATTATAGCTAAGGAGTACACTGTCACGCCGTCTTCTTCTAGCTCTAAAAAGCGCTCAACTACCTTGCGAAAGCGAGCCTCTAGTAACTTGGAAGTGGCGGATACAGATAGTGATGTCAACGTCGACACGGGCAAGATTTCCGTGACGTTCCCTAAGTCCGGCAGTGTCCTGGTTAGTTCGATTAAAACCGCAAGTGGGAAAACGGTCGGAGAAGATGGAGCGCTGGTTTTACATTCTCAGGGCCAGGCAGTCGATGACTTTGAGAACAGAGCAGGCTCTTCGGTCGACTATTCCAATTTTGCAAGCAAAATCGAAGAGGTATCTGTCAGCAGGGACAGCTCGGTACGCGCTCTGGTTACCGTCCGGGGAAACCATACGGTCTCAGATGGCGGCAAACATGACGACTGGCTGCCGTTCGTTGTGCGTTTCTACTTATATGCAAACTCAGATTCCGTCCGGGTTGTTCACAGCATCGTCTACGACGGAAAAGCGGAAGAGGATTTCATCTCTGGTATGGGTATCCGCTTCCAGGTTCCGCTCAAAGGCGAAGAGCTATACAATCGCCATATTAGAATGCCTGGTGTTGTTCGTGGATTCCTCCATGAAGCAGTCAAGGGAATCACTGGACTTCGACGCGACCCTGGCGAAGAGGTCAGGTCGGCACAGTTTGAAGGCAAAGCAACACCGGGCCAGGACGAATGGGATGCCAGGGTCACATCTAGAATGCAATGGAATCCTACGTGGAATGATTACAGACTGAGCCAGCTCTCTCCGGACGGGTTCACCCTGAAAAAGCGAACCAAGTCGGGCCAGCAGTGGATTTAAATTCCAGGAGGAACCCGGTCTCACAGCCTCACTTACCTCGGCGGCGCTACTCATGGTGGCCTCGCTGTCGGATTACGAGATTTCTGGAAGAAATATCCAACTGGTATTGACATCTCTAATGCAGGGTCTGACAAGGGCGGGATTATGCTGTGGCTTTATAGCCCTGAAGCCCAACCTCTAGATCTGAGACCATATCACGATGTTATGGGTTTGGATACATATGAGAAACAGCTGGACGCGCTCGAAATCACTTATGAAGACTACGAGCCGGATTTTGATACCCCATACGGCATTGCTAGAACCAGCGAGACCTTCCTTTACGCGTTCGACCAGACACCAACCCCAACCAGTGACGAGCTAGCTTTACTCAGTGACCATACCAATACACCCCCGGTCCTGGCCGCAGAGCCTTCGTATATCTCTGAGACCAAGGCCCTTGGTTCATACTGGGCGCCCCTTAGTAACTTTTCCTCAGAGAGGGCAAAAGCCATCGAGAACAATCTCGACTTCTTAGCAAAGTTTTACCAAGGGCAGATCGACCAGCGCAGATGGTACGGATTCTTGGATTACGGCGACTTCATGCACACATATGATGAGGACAGGCATATGTGGCGCTATGATATCGGTGGTTACGCATGGGATAACTCGGAGTTGTCCCCTGATCTGTTCTTCTGGCAATACTATGCCAGCACAGGGCGGGCAGACATCTACCGCTTCGCAGAGGCTTTGACTCGACACACCGGCGAGGTGGATGTGTACCATATTGGCGACTGGAAAGGCTTAGGTACTCGCCATGGAGTCATGCACTACGCGGATAGCGCCAAACAGGCACGCATCTCCCAGCCTCAATACCGGAAATACTTTTACTACCTTTCCGGTGGGGACGACCGTGTTGGCGAGCTGCTAGATGAGACTCTGGATACAGATAAGACATACGCAGTCCTGGACGCCCATAGGAAGGTCCGTACAGACGGCTGGACTCCCGCTCCCGGAAAGCCCGTCTCTTTCACGCTAGGAACTGACTGGGCCGCTCTTGCTGCCGGGTGGCTCATCGAATGGGAACGTCGGGGTCCTCGTTGGCAAGAATCCAGGGACAAGTTGACCTCTACTGTGGCCGGCATTGCCAACCTGAAGAATGGTTTCGTCACTGGTGACTGTCTATACAGCATGGATAATGGCACATTAAGCCCGCCGCCGACAGACCCGAACAACAACGGGATTGTTGCTGTCTCACACCTGGACGCCGTCTTTGGCATGCCTGAGGTCATCTCGGAGATGCTGGAGTACTGGGGTGATGACGCCCCAAAGGGCTTTGAAGATGCTTGGTTGGACTATTGTTACTACTTCACCGCGTCGGAGGTTGAACAAAAGGCGCGGTATGGAGAAGCGTTTTCTGGGGTTAGCTTGATACGGGGACATTCGCGTCTCTCGGCCTTCTTCGCTGCTCGCCGCGATAATGCCACTGTGGCCGAGCGTTCCTGGTGGGAGTTCTATGACAGCGACGGGTTGGCGCCAAATGAGACGTGGGCCGCTGAGCGTGTTGATGGAAGTAATGTCCTGATCCCTGTTGACGAGGCTACCTGGCTTGCTACCAACGATGTCGCACAGTACGGACTGGCTGCGATCCAGGATTTGGCTTATGTAGCTGATAGTATAGACAGCTATGGTGGATGAGCGATGATCGGTGTATATAGATAACAACCCTACGCCTGTGTTTTTATATCAATGTATTTAGGAATCGAGATGACTTCGTTACGTCGTCATTAGGGAACCGGTTCAGAAAAAGGCAAGATAATCGCCAGCGGATTACAAAATGTATAATAAATAAACGAATCACTAAGAAACCATTGATGTACGCGGGAATCTCCCACTACCTGAAGTATCCCTCACGCCCATGGATTACAACCATTTAAAGTACGGAATAAACGAACCCCTATTCCCAACCTCCGTCTCCCCGAACCTCTGCACATACCACCGTCGGCCCCAGCTCGCCCTCGCCCCCGTCGTCAAAATAGTATTTACCAAGAAAACAATCGCCGGAAACGGGAACGGCACCCTCCAATCATTCAACATCTTATTAGCAAGAGGCGCATAGTATGGCGCAAGCGGGACCGGGGGGCTAGGGCTAGTCATATCTCCTACGGCGCTCAGTGACGGTCTAGGCGTGATAGCGAAACCAATGAGCAAGAAACCCAACCACTCAAACCACTCGGAGACATAGTGCGGGAATAAGATGGAGCGGAAGAAGCCCTTCGCGGGAGGCAGGACATAAACTTTGTCATATTTGTTTTTGTTGCTCTGTCCAGACTTCGACTGCTGTTTTGCGCGTTTGTCTCCTTCTTCTCTCCTGAGACGGTAGAGGATCCCCTCCGAGCGGATATTGCCGTACATCCCCACCGCGAAGAGACCTAGTCCAATGTATGGTAGGTACTTGAAGGGTAGGTACTCATTCACCGACAGAGAGGTAGGCGCCGTAGCACCAAGTACTGGAGTTCCGTACCCGAGTAGCCAGCCCGCAACACAGCTGGAATTAAAGTAGTTATACCCCACCGCGAAAGCTATTATGATCAGATGAATCGGAGACATGCTAGGAGCGAGGAAGAGCGGGGATATCACGGCGCGATTGACGTAGTGTAAGACGTACAGGCCCGCGACAAGCTTGTGCCATGGTGGTAGCTCGCCATTGGGAAAGCGTGCAGGCGTCGTGCTGAGGATGTACAGGAGGTTCACGGCGCCGGTGCTCTCCATGAAGCACCACGCGTAGCGGCCGGGGAAGTTAAGAAAGGACTTTGCAAGGGAGGTTTTGCCCTGTGGGTAGAATGGCATGACCCATTGTGCGATTGTTATCTTGTAGAAGTTAGCTGGCTGCCGCAGTACAGTATAGTGTTTATTATTCGTCTTCTCCTTTGTCTTCGAGGTTTTTGTTCTGCCGGGAGCTTAGGGAGCACATACAATGGGGAAGTACTGGAATGCGCCTAGTAAGACAGCGTATGCTCTCGGGGTCGGAGGGAAGAATTCCTCTTTGGGAGGTAGAGACGCAATCCAAGCAGTTATTGACTCCATTGTGATCTGTTATAACCATCAATGGTGGTGGGTTGATTGTCTCGAGAAGAGAGCTCAAATTAAAGACGGCGAGGTGGTGGTGGCCCAAGCGTCGTGTAAACAACGCATCCACGTCATAGGGGATCGTTTGGATTTCAGGGATCGAAGAAACAGAAAACACGGAGACGCGGATTACTTGATTACATTCATGGATATATGCAAAGGCCAGCAGTAGGGCACGCATGCAATGTCGATGGGATATATTTACTAACTAGATAAGATATACAGCCCCGGAATCCGAACGCCTTGGGCGGCCGAATATTCTACACACGACGCCAAAGGAAAATCTACTACGACGAATATTTATTTGGACAAAGACGCTCTTCATATTTATCTAAAACGTAGATATCGCGCCTCACATCACCTCCGGATTGGTCACAAACACCAGCCCAGCAACGTTGAACCTGGGCAACCACAGTGTAAAGGAACTTAGACATGGTAATAAAACAAAATACAAAAGAAAAATGCCAAATTGACCAACGCCGATGTTGAGATCGTGGGTATTAAGTTTTTATCTATCTCCCCGGCCTTGTCAAATTTTGTTTCACGCGTAAAACCCCCTTGTTGAAAAAGAACACCAGATATGCATGTATGTTGAAATAAAATATCGAACGCTTTTTGCTCGAAGGGGTTATACACCTCTCTCTATAACTCATCTCATCATTTTCCTCGTAGACACATGCCTATGCCAATCAGCGGCACGTGTTGAGCGCACCGTGACTAGCAAAGGCCGACTAAATGCCCCGTGTTATATTGGGCATTTACTGGGCGTGCTTCTGGCGGAAGAACTTGGCAGCGTTCACCATGTTGGTGAGAGCAGCCTTGGTCTCAGCCCACTGGCGGGTCTTGAGACCACAGTCAGGGTCGATCCAGAGTTGATCTGGTCGGAGGTACTGGAGCATCTCTTGGATGCGGTCCTTGATCTCCTGCTCGCTGGGAACACGAGGAGAGTGGATATCGTAGACACCAGGGCCGATGTGGCGGGGGTAAGCCTCATCGACGAAGACCTTCAAGAGCTTGGCATCGCTCTTGCTGTTTTCGATACTGAGGACATCAGCATCAAGGGCGGTGATGGCATGGAAGAAGTCCTGGAACTCGGAGTAGCAGAAGTGGGAGTGGATCTGGGTGCCATCCTCGACGCCGGAAGTGGCCAGGCGGAAAGCCTTGACAGCCCACTTGAGGTAGTTCTCGCGCTCAGTTCCGCTGCGGAGAGGGAGACCCTCACGGAGAGCAGGCTCGTCGACCTGGATCACGTAGATACCAGCAGCCTCGAGGTCGACGACCTCATCGCGGAGAGCAAGGGCGAGCTGCTGAGCTTGCACAGATTGGTGGACGTCGTCACGAGGGAAAGACCACCGGAGGCAGGTGATAGGGCCAGTAAGCATACCCTTCATGGGCTTCTTGGAGATAGAGGCGGCATATTTGGACTCCTTGACAGTCATAGGAGCAGGACGCGAGACATCACCGACAATAATTGGTGGTCGGACGCAGCGAGAGCCGTAACTCTGGACCCAGGCGTGCGTTGTGAAGACATACCCGGTCAAACGCTCACCGAAGTATTGGACCATGTCATTGCGCTCCGGCTCTCCGTGGACGAGGACATCCAAGTCAAGCTCTTCCTGGATCCTAACAACATCCTGGATCTCCTTCTCGATGAACTTCTCGTATTCCTCGGGGGTGATCTCACCCTTGGTGAACTTGTTGCGCTGGATACGGATCTCCTGGGTCTGGGGGAAAGAACCAATGGTGGTGGTAGGGAACTTGGGCAGGTTGAGGCGCGACTGTTGTGCGCTGATACGGGTTGGGAAAGGAGACTTGCGGTCGTGCATTTGCTCAGATACAGCAGCTTGTCTCTCTTTGACCTTAGGGTCGTTGGTTCGCGAAGAGGAGGCACGGGCCTGGATGGACTTGGCATTGGCTTCAAGCTCGTCACGGACAGCAGCAGGGCCTTCAGTCACTGCTTTGGCGATGACAGCGAGTTCGCTAGCCTTTTCACAAGCGAAGGAGAACCAGTCTGCAACCTCTGGGTCGAGTTTCTTCTCACTCTTGAGGGTATGTGGGGTGTGCAGGAGAGAGCTGGAGCTGGCAACAATGACTCTGTCCTTGCCAAGCTTCTGGATAGCGGACTCGACCACTTCGATGGCTCTCTTGAAGTTAGTCTTCCAAATATTGCGGCCATCAACAACACCAGCAGAAAGGAGCTGCTTAGGGCCAAGGGCGTTAACAACGGTGTCGAGCTGCTCTGGGTTGCGGACAAGGTCGATATGGATACCATAGAGGCTGTGGAGCGAGGGGAGGACGTCAATGTTGTGAACAATGTCACCGAAGTAGGTAGCAAGAACCAGGCGAGGAGCCTTATCACCGAGGCTACCGAGTTTCTCATAAGCAGGCTTGAAAGCCGCCTTTACGGCCGGAGCAAGGTCGAAAACCAAGACAGGTTCATCGATCTGGACATCCTCGGCACCAGCAGCCTTGAGCTTTTGGAGAAGCTCAACGTATGCTGGAAGAAGTTTCTCCAAAAGCGAGATGGGACTCACGCTCTGGCCACGGTCCGCTTTTCCAAGGGCAAGGAAAGAGACAGGACCAAGCAGAACAGGACGAGTC
The DNA here is from genome assembly GCA_014805645.1 of Spiromastix sp. SCSIO F190. Lineage (NCBI taxonomy): Eukaryota > Fungi > Ascomycota > Eurotiomycetes > Onygenales > Spiromastigoidaceae > Spiromastigoides > Spiromastix sp. SCSIO F190. The sequence continues at coordinate 1,516,923 of WXTY01000007.1, read as the reverse complement.
GCGATGCCAGCTTCCTTGGCTTCAAGGAATTCAGCAACAGGCTTGGGGTTAGCCGAGAGCTTAAATTCCTGGTTGTCCTGGAGGGTCGGCTTGACATAATGGTAGTTCGAGTCAAACCATTTCACTAATTCCTGGTAAAACTGTTAGGCACAAGAAAACTTGCAGAGAGGTAGAAGACGAGTCTAATCAACTTACCAAGCTAGGAACATCCACAGCAGGCTCGTTGTCCTTGGCAGGTCGTTGAAGACCACGTCCCATGGCGAAGTACTCATCGAGTGGGTCGAGCCCATACTTGGAATATCTGTCGGGAACAGCCTGCGTGTGTGTTAAGAAACAGTACTGTAGAGGGAAAAGTTGGTTTGAAAAAGGCTGCATACCCCGAAGAGCTGGATGTGGTCAAGAACTTGATCATAGAAAGCGAAGTCATTGCTGGGAATGAGATCAACACCGGCGTCCTTCTGGATTTTCCAGTGCTCCAGACGCAGTCTCTTTCCCTCCTTGAGAAGGTCGTCTCTGGACAGCTTGCCTCCCCAGTATGCCTCTGTAGCCTTCTTCAGGTCACGCAGGCGTCCCATACGAGGGAAACCAAGAACGGAGCTGCAACGATAGTTAACAATTGCGAGTCAATTGAGGCCAATAGGCTGTCCACTCACGATTGAACCATTGTGCAGGATCTTATTGAACAACAGACTCAAAGCGGGGTGATCGATAAGCAGAAGAGCAATTGACAACGTAGAGGCAGAGAGAGAAGGGAAAGGAGAGATGTGCTTGGGATGAGAAGTGGTGGAAGAGATAGAGAGCGAGGGAGTGCGAGGAGGAAGAGAGATGGAGGGGCAGGAGATGAGGCCACAAAAAATCACCAGCGAGACGAATGGAGGGGGAACTGGACACGGGGCTGGCGCAATCGGCACGTGACGCGGAGAGTAGCACGTGAGCAGCCTGCCCTATCCGACATCGCAGGTTCTGTATGTATCTGAAGAGTGAAGAATTACTGTTGGGATTCACGGATATACAGCTGTTTTCCCAATTACTGGAGCTAACGGATGCATTGTTGAAGTCGGCATTGATTTGAGTTGCGAATATCTTTGTGTGCAGCTGTCGTTGTGGCCGTAATCCAGCTCCTCTTCTTTCCGAGTAGCGTGCTACATCCCTGCCCCTTAAGTCTTGGTGATATTTCGTTCGCAACAGGCGGACAATTGCATTAGAAAGAATCGTTTCTCTCTAATATTTCTCTTCGTGTTTATCTTTTTGGCATCCGCGGTTGTCCTTTCCACATTGCTACGGGAGATGCGCAGACTAAAGAGGAAAGAGGGGGGTACCCCTTTCCTCCACGCCGGGGAATATCAAAACACTTCAAGGAGACCAAGGGTCCAGCTTTTTCCAAGAATTTATGATGTGTTTTAACCTGCTCATATCGTTCATTTGAAGAGGCATTTGTGCTTTGCGAATCGTTTCCATATCTGTCTCCCATACATCTGGAACCATGGGGATTATGCGTTGTCCGCAGCTGCATCGTCAAAGAAAACCCGGGATAGACACTTCGGAGGGCTCCGTCGGCAGTAGTGGGACTTTAACAGAAGAAGTTCCCCCAGAAGAACCCGCATCCGCAACTCCAGCCGCTCTGCTTGAGGACAGGTTGGCACTGCAGCACATTTTTCGCCCATCCACTCCGAGAAGACGAAAAGCGGCACAACGATCAACTCAACAGGGGCATAGTAACTCTTCTCCGTCTCCTATCACTGGCTCCAATCTTACCCGCCAGAAGTCCAGCCGACTGAGGATTGCCTTACTCTCCGAGAAGATACGCAGAAGTTTCTCTCGCGAATTTCAGCCATCAAAAGCATCGTCGTGCGAAACGGAAGCATTACGGGAGGAAAACATAGTAACCCCATCGCGATCGACTCCATCAACGGATATTTTGGGAAGTGGCACCGTCAGCGACGCTGGTTATGACAGCGACGCGCGGTTTATCCAAACCCCACAGATCAGTCAGCGTGTCGGTGATATTCCACTAACTTCCCGGACTAATATAGCCGCTCTTGCTGTTGGACGCGATAAGACCCAGGGACTTAAGGAAAATCTCGTCGCACCTTCGCACGATCAAACGGCGGCTGAAGCGCGCAATGTGGCCCCTTCCCACTGTGACGTCCTTGGTCGAAGCCCAAGGGGCAACAGGTCTCCTGTATCTCCGCTCCAGAGGCGTATCGTCAGGCCTACCATTCCGGAGTCGATATTGTCTGGTTCGTCTGTAAATAGTGGTTGCCAACCTTCCGAGGCGGGTGCACTGTATGCCACTGAAAACTCAAATCGCTTTCCATCTGGTTATGAACAAGAAAAATTCCCGAATGCTGCTATACAGACACCCCAGCCGGCTTTATCTACTTTTATTCGACATTCCTCATCCGCAAGGTGTCTGAAAAACGACCTCGAAGTTCCTGTTGTACAGAGAAGCCATAGTTGTGAGCCGGCGTTTGCTGATGATAATTTACCTGGGTCGAACACATTGCCTTATATGGCAAGCTCAGGTGCAAATCCAACCGAGGATGCGGAAGCCAATTCCACTGACTTGCCTGATGGTTTTCCACCGCACGGCCGTCCGAATTTCTGGATGCCAGCGAGGCTTGCATCTCGGCTTCGTCTTTCGACGATTCTATCTGAAGGTAGGGATGAGAATGGCAAGGACACTAGTTTTTCCGAGAGGAGTCCATCGATATACTCCGGTAACCGCTCAAGCATGGGTTCTATGACAGGCCTAAAGTTGGTGTGCACAAGACGGAACAATTCATCGGTAGACGAGTCACAACTCGCCCAACAATTTCCCTTGCCGCCTTCCTTTGCCCGGCAACCGGACTTACAGGGGCACAATGACACTAGTATAAATGAAGGCGACTCGGTCCCAGACAAGAATTCTTCGGAAGAGCAAAAATCTCCTGGGACAGCAGCCAATGCTCATGGATCTGAGGATGAGAGGGGTGATCCGAGTCTACATCTTGGTTTAAGACGAAGTAACAGTTCCATCATACAAAGCCGTTTTATTGAGAATCTCTCTGATACGCGCTTATCCACCATCCCTGCTTCAAATCCTCAGAGCCCGGAAGCTGTGAGAGCAGAAAATGACAGAGCAGTCAGTGACGGTTGGTTGACTGAGGGAAAACGGCGAGGATATGGATACAGCTTTGTGTCAGATGATGAAGGTGACACTGCTGCTTCAAGACGGGAAGCCACAAAGTCGCCCGAAGACAGACCGCCTCTCATCTCCGGTCATCCTACTCACAAGGTTATAGTCTGGAAGCGGAGAAAAGCAGAAACTTCAGCATTAGGCGGCCGCTCTATATCTTGTAGAGAGACACGTCCATTAGGCGGTATCGGTGGTGCATGCAGGCCCTCGCATGATGATGAGTTTGGAGCTTCTGATAGTGACTCCGTCCAACCTCATGTATTGGTAAGTAAAAAGGCGGACGCTATCAGAAATCAGAAATCTTTCTCGGTGTGGGCGGGGTTTCCCAGTCATACCAGACAGGAAAGGAATGCATCGGCAGGAGTCACGGATCATGTCATTAGTCGAGACTTCGATTCCGAAAGCTCGCCGTCATCACCAAGGGACAAGGATATGACATCATTAGCTCCAAGCGAGAGCCGTCGCAGTGAATCGACATCGTCGTATGTGGAGAGGGGTAAACACCTCTTCTTGACTTGGGTCCGATCTCATCGCTCGAATAGCGCGGATAAGCGGCGGTATTGGGCGAACCACAAGGCGGCGGTTGATAAGGATAGTGAAGTGGAACATTCAAGGCTGGCGACCATTGCCGGTAGCCCTGTGGCGCATCGTGGCAAGCTCGAAAGCGAGGACAAAAGTACAAATTGCCAGTCGCCATCACGTCCGTATGAGCCGACAGAGATGCAGTCTGAGAACACGCCGCTGCATGGACCAACATTAAGCACTACTTATGACGGTACTGCAGCGGAGGATAACGAAGCCGCTAGCTCTGGAACCGTAGGGGGTTCAATAGGTCCGCAATCAGCTGAGGGATGGTCCCACCTTTACGAAGATTGCGTCGAGCGCCTGGACAGTAGGGAGGTTTCAAACTCCTCGGGCGTGACGAAAAGCATCACGATGTCTCCTACGACCACAACCCAGGAATATCCTGATGACAGGAGGCTTTTGGAACCCTCAACCACCAGTACAGATCTGCGCGACTCTACTGTTGAATATAGAGAACACCAGTTTTCCAACGAGACCCGGACGCGAGATAGCCTTCTGAGAATGGTGAGGGATCTTTGGGGAACTTCGGATGAGGGTGTACGAGTTTCTGCTTGAGATGGCAGGACGCGGAGTATAGTATTACGTTACTACTGCTTTTGTCCATATATGTTTAACTGGGTATAGATATCTGCCCTATGTCGTAATTCATGGCGCTCTATTTTGGTGTTCAGGGGTCCTCCTTCGACTACCAGGACTCATAGGTTTATCAATTTGATGACTAGCACGATATCTTAGCTAGAGTCTCCTAGAGCACGCACATCTTTATACAATTACCAAGACGAAGTAGTCTAGTAACTGTATAACTTAAGAGGGCATATTCTGCCGAAAGTAAGGAGATTTGGTTTCGGCTCTATTGTATGTGCAGGGGTTTACCTGTGTTGCGTACCACATGAGTGGACACTTTAAGGGTATTCTTGTAGGAGGCAGAAAGATACAGTGAATTAAATATACGTGAGCGTGAAAAAGCATGCTATTCATAATCGACCGCTGAAAATACCGCAAGCACGCAGAGAAAGCAAAGATCAATATCCATTGTCAGCCCAAATCATTTCTTCTGCTTCTTCGCGCTCTTATCACTGACTTGGCTAAGCACACTAGCACTCCGTTTATGCGATGAACTAGTTGGCCTCTTAGGCTCAGCGGCAGGACCTGCAGCCTGCTCCTTCACAGGTTCATTTTTGATCTCCACAACGGGAGTGGGATTCCCCTGCGAAGGAGGTCGTGCCTCCGCACCCCCAGCAGCCGCCTCATCCATCCTCGGCTCACCTTCCTCCGTCTTTTCTTGCTCCTTGCGTTCTCGCTCCTGTTTGCTAGCGTCAAGGACACGAATCTCGCTTTCGACCTTCTCCGCCACTTTCCTAGCATCCAACAGCAAGTTGACGGAATGGATAAGTTTCTCGAATTCCTTGCATACTCTCTCCGTCGGCATGATCAGTCTAGGCGGAATCTGAAGTTCCGTAAGCGCAGCGGCAAGTTTTTGAGACTGAATGTTTGATTTTGCTTGTGTGAGTTTTTGAGCTTTGTCGTTGCGGAATTGTACGCCTGAGGTAAGTCTTTCGTGGTGGGATACGCCGTATTTCGCCTCTTCAGCTGGCGTGAGGGTCTTGACTTGAGGTTGGGCGGCTGCGTTGGCAGCAGCGGCAGATTTCTTCGTCGGTGCAGCCGTTGTGGGCGTCTCCTGTCTGCTTTCACGGACACTTGCGGCAAGGTTTTGAGCAGGTTGACTGCTAGGACTCGAAGCACCAGTTTCTGGTCCAAGCAACGACCGCCGTTTCTTGCTCTTATCCGCTTGAAGAAGTGATTGTAGGAGTTGTGATAGACCCTGGCTTGACTGGTACATTGTAGTATTGCTGGCACTGATGGGAGCATCGAGTCTAGCGTATAACTCCTTTCGCTCTTCCATGAAGTTTCTCTCATTTGCCACAATTCGCTTTAGCTCCTCGAGTAATAGCGCCTCTTCATGGACTTCTTCTTTACTTCGGTTAAGCTGTATCTCGGCCAATTCCTTGCGCGTTTTTTCTTGCTGCGGATTGAATTTGGTCATCTTTTCGTGTAGCTCAAACTCCGTTTCGGACATCTCTGACGGGGGATGCTCGAGAGCTAGCATATTGGCCGCAACAGTATAATAACGCGCTTTCATATCTTCCATCGTCCGTCGTGTAGTCGCTGGAACAAGTGCTGTTGATTCCCCATCCGTAGTCGGAGCATGAGGAGGGTATTCGTACCGGTCCGCAATTACAACCCACCTGAGATCGTATTCTTCAACAACGTCCATAAGATAGTCTGTCTCCTCACGACTCCAAGCGTCATTTTTAAGATATTTGTCATATTGTTCATCATTGTATCTCTTCGGAAGCTGTGGCTTGACGTTGTACTTCGCGAACGGATATATTTCGGTCTTTTGTTCAGGGCCTTCAGTATCTCTCTTCTCATCACCTTCCATCTCGATCGGTTCGTTAGCGGACACCAGATTAGTTGGCGCGGCCTTCTTCTGCCAGTGTCGAAGAACAAGTCCATCTGCGCGAGCATTGTTTTGGAACGGCGCAACCTCCCTAAATAGCAAAGCATACGTCAAAATCATGTTATTTTTCAACCGCGAAACAGTGTATATTGCCTACCATGGCCGGACTTTGAGCTTGCTCATCCATTTTCTGCGTCCTTTATACTTATTCTCGTTCAACGCGATTGGCGGAGCATGTTCGCCTAAGAGCGCGAACAACTCCCTCGTAATACCCTCTTTTTAAGAAGTTAGACAGATTCCAATAGCTAAACTTGAGAAAACAGCTCACCAGGCCGCTTTTCAACCACCTTCTGCTTTTTCGCGGGTCTGGGCTGGTTCTCCGCTGGGAGATCCAGCATGTCTCGAACGTCGGCCGCCGCCATCGTTACGGGCTGAAAATTCTTCCACGACGTGTTTCGCCAGATATCTTAGTATACAAGTAAGCCGACCTCCAGTCTCGATGGAAATACCCCTATATTTGATGGCGACAGTCGACGGGCTCAAAAGGAAGCTTCGTCGAAGGCTGCTTATGTCAGGAAGCCTACATCACATGACCTGCAAGTTGACAGCTCTCAATTGGGAAGTCGAGGACGCTCCCCTTTTGACGTCGCTACAATCCTCTCCAGGTTTGACGGAAGGTCTTTGTGAGGTCAGCCGCTCATTGATCTTGTTTGCCGTGATGGCGCTCTCAAGATCACAGCCGTCGTGGCTTTCTACGTTTTTCGCCCTCGTAACAATCCTCTCCTTCACTACACCTGCGCAAGCACTCTACTTCTACATGCACGCGCGGCAGCAAAAATGCTTTTTTGAAGAATTGCCCAAGGACACTTTAGTTGTTGGTAAGTGGTGGCCCATGGTGTTCTTGCTGTTCGGGCTTCCAATTAGGACAAGATACTAATTTCGCACTCTTGGGTCAGGTAACTACAAGGCCGAAGCATACAGCACGCAAACCAATTCTTATACCGCCGATCCATCCATGGCCGTTACCGTTACCGTTGTTGAGACATTTGACAATGACCATCGTGTCGTCTACAAGAAGGGTGGCGATGCCGGCCGGTTCACTTTCACCGCCGCGGATGCTGGCCAACACAAGCTCTGCATTACCCCAGATACGCAAGCTGGGGCTGGTTGGATCTCCGGTGGTTCTGTGAAATTATCCATCGACATGGTCATTGGAGAGACCAGTAAGATTGAGAGCGAGGATAAGGGGAAGATTGAAGATATGGCGAAGCGGGTTAAGAATCTAAATTCGAGATTACAGGATATCCGCCGAGAGCAAGTGTTCCAGAGGGTGAGAATTAGACTCCGAACCAATTCGACACGATTCTTCCCTTTGTTGCCGTTCATGAAGATATAGAAAACCATGCTAACGCAATCCCCATAGGAACGCGAGGCATCCTTCCGTGACCAGTCAGAGGCCACCAACTCCCGGGTCGTCCGCTGGGCCTTGATTCAGCTCGTCGTCTTAGCGGCGACCTGTGCTTGGCAGCTTTCTCATCTACGCTCCTTCTTCATCAAACAGAAACTCACCTGATCGGTGGCGTACCTAGAAATTTTTGACTTGAATGACGAGAGCGATTTATTATTATGCCACGAGAAAAGGGGCAAGGAGCATATGGGTAATCTCTCTTCTGTGTATGAAATCATTTTGTGCACTGGGTTTCATCAACATAAGATGAGATCTCTAGTAGCGCCTGGTTCTGATATCGTTATTTACTATATATTATGCTGCTTATGGACATGCGGTTGCCTTTTTCCCCTGTGAAGTATATAAAAGTACTTAATATCCAATGTTGAACGTCGTCTATAAAGTTAGACAAGGCATTCCGAAAACAAGGCGTGCCACCGGGGTGCCACTCAGGAATCCCCCAAGCTCTATATACATCAACAGCTCCTGGGTTTATGCACCGTGCTTTCATTCTAGTTGTTGATAGATGTTCTTGAGACTAAATTCATCAGGGACAGCCCAACTATCTCATTGCTCCTGATCTAGGATAAGAGGGTGGCAGAGGACAACAAGGCCTACACGCCGCATTCTCATCGCCGCGAGGAGCCTCACTTGAATGAAATACTTCTCGAAAGGAAGAGTCCTTTGTCCCAGGTTGTTTTGACTAATTGAGGTTCGAACATAGGGGGTTGATCAGAAAACTGATAATACTATATACAACCTCTGTGGAGTATATATAAACACCAGGAATACTTCGTATATTTCGATGCTATCTATCAAACCAAAACTCTGGCTTGGCAGTCCGCTGACCGCTTCGGGAATTAAGCATGACACTCGCTGGTCTGGTCGTCAACGGGTGTCCTCGACACTGAAGTCGTCGGCTGCAACCCACCAATTCCTTCGCTTCTGATCTAGAGAAAATGAGGATGGCTGACGACGGCGAGTCCTACGTATCACATCTTCCCCATCACTTTGAGAAGCCTTATTTAAAGGAAGGGCGTCTTGGTTTCGTGTGAAGCGTACACCGGGTGTATCCTGATCTTGAGCTTAGGCATCTTTGCTTTGCTGCTCATTGTTTAATTGTTGGAACCGGTTCGTTATTTTCATTCTTCGGTCGTGGAAACTCTGCTCTGGCGCTGTACGAAGAATCTCCCTACAGAGCCCCGTCTTATTTTTGTTTATGGTGAGCTCTACATAGCATTTTGTGTCAGCGTCGTCATTCTCATCGTCTTCGACCATTGTCAAAACCCGTATGGCGCGCGCATAGTCAACAGAGGCAGAGCCATAGTACACGTTGTCCTCCCGCTCGGTCTCCGCAGAATTTAGGATCTTTAGTTGGAAATGCGTGGGTTTCCTGGCAACCAAGCCGTCGCCGCTTAATCTTTGGACCTTCTCCCTAGCTAAATTAATGGCTTCAGCGGTCCGCCTTGTTATAATGAAGTCGAGATCTAGCTCGTCAACACTGCTATTTGTCGGTATGTATCCTGTCCATACTGTCAGGCCTAGTTTATATTGTGAACCCTTAGCGGGTCTCTTACCTTTGGGTGATTGAATGACAAATTCGGTATCAACTCCAATGTGCGTAATGTCGGTTTTGTCTTTACACAATGGTTTTCGACGCTTGGTGGCTTTCTTTCCGACGCTCAAGTTCTGCAGAATACGGCTATGTAGTTTAAAAGCTAGTGAAAGACACACGCCGCCGACATCGTCAGCAACGTCCGCAGGATCGCATAACCAACAAAGCAGGACAACGATCTGACAGTTGTGGAGCTACTTTACCTATACATGTAATAACGCCACCTGTTGCTGAGGCGTGTGACGAGTCATGGAGAGCTTCATTGCGGGGGCCTCCTTCAGAACTAGCAGGCAACCAAGTTGGAGAAAACATATCTCTTAGTCTCAGCCAGAGCACCTGATAAAGGGTAATGAATCAGTTATCAAAGGAATAAGTTGGTGTTAACAGTACCAAGACCGAATACTTGCTGCTTCCTCGACGTACGACCTAGGTTGTTTCAAGAAAGAGACGCAGTCAGAGAATCAGCTTCTTGGTAGGTGCCTGGATGTGAAGTTAAATGTATGATTGCTTGTTTTATTGTGTTCATGATGCTGATTGCTCATGACGTTGTACATTGAAGCCCAATAAGAAGCCAGGGAGAGATATGTTTGTTCAGTTGTATAGACAAACATGGCCGCTTCATAGAGCCTGGGCAGGATAATAAGCTCAATTTGAGTTATTGATAGACAACAGAAAGAGTATGTTGAAGATCCACCGAAGTTCTCACTGCATGGATTGATCCCTAAGTTTAAGTGGTATGGCTATTGCCACTTACACTGGGCACAATTCACATAGCATATCTCTAAACACAGGGCAAGGAAATTACAAAACAATTAGAGAGCCAACAAGAAACAAACAATATCAACCAACTTTCATACTCCGATCTTCCTCGGTTTTCAAAACCGGGATTAAAAACTTGGGATGTTGATGTGAGCAAACGGAATAGAAAAATGCTTAGTCGAGGAGCAAAATGCATAGTATAACTCGCATACGCTAAGTTATACGGTTGTTTTCCCAAACGAAAGATGTTTTGTAGAAAGGCAGAGCCCTCCTATTCGTAGCCTTGAACAGCATTGATACCATAGTAGCTGGGCTGCCGCATATATACTGGGCGCATAACAATAACAAAAGCAGCTGCACAGGGGTTGTGCTACTCTAAATCACAGAAGATTGAATGCCCTAGGCTGTCGCCAGCTACGATCATAAGTAAATCAGCCATTCTCTCATGAACTGATGCCATGGTACTCAAATCTCTATAACCGACACGCCGCTCGGGAACGAAATATTTCTCACAAAGGCAAAGGGCATCAGCTTAGACGTGATAAGAATTGAATGCTCGAGGAAAGCTATCTGTGAGCAAGTGAGCTGCATGTTGGTTGTGGTCGTTGAGTGACCGGAACGACTATGGAGGGTGCGGAGATGTTTCGTTGGCTTGAGGGGTTCGAAATCACCGGGATCATTCCGGTCGTTCTCGTACTAGATCCCTCCTCCATCTACACTCCGCAAACCTATAAATCACCACACCAATATATCAATCTTACCCATTTTCCAATTATAACCGTGAATTTATTAACAATGCCATACTCTCTCGCAGGGAGGAACGTCCTCATCACCGGCGGTTCAAGGTTCGGGTTTACCCCGCCCCTTTGAGCAGGGTGTATGCTAACCGAGCACATTGTACGGTCTCAGGGGTCTTGGGGCTCTACTAGCGAATAAGTTCGCAGCTGAAGGATCAAATGTTGCAATAAACTACGTCTCGAACTTAGACCGCGCTAAGGGAACTGCTGCGGAAATCAAAGAGAGCTACAAAGTCAAGGCCATTCTTGTTCAAGGAGTCAGTTGGTTCTCTGTTAAAGAGGCAGAGTTTCAAGTAACTAAACAGAATTGCCCTACAGGATGTCGGTATTCAGCAAGATTGTGTTAGGATAGTTAAAGACACGATCGAGCAACTAGGAGGTCTTGATATCGTCATATCCAACGCGGTAAGATGCCCAGAGCTACCCTGGGAACCTGGGGGAGGACGTTGCTAACACACGGTCAGGGATGGACGAAGTTCTCCAGATTCGGAGACCTGCACGCCTTGAGTGAAGAAGAGTGGGACAAGGTATGTCTTTTACCCAGCAGCAGGATTTGTCTTCTTATCCTGATGCAGCGATAAGTGTTGGGCCACGAATGTCAAAGGCAATTTGCACATTTTTCGGGAAGCCGAGTCCACCTTGGCTGCCAATCCAGACGGCGGCGTCTTCTTGGTGACCTCGTCATCAGCCGTGAGTTTTCTTCAACTTCAAAAACTACCGAATGTGTTTGCATGTTGATCTCGCAAGTAGGGCGTAAGCGCGAGTGGTAGCAGCATGGCATACGCAGTCAGTAAAGCTGCAGGTAAAACACACTCTCTTTAAAACCATACGGTTATAGCGGTGTCTAACTTGGCCGCAGGGCTGCACCTGATGAAAGCACTGGTCGCAACGCAAAGTCCGAAGATTCGTATAAATTCGGTACTCCCAGGTCTCTTACTCACTGAATGGGTTGGTGTCGCCTTCCTATGCTTTATTTAGCGGGATTATACTTACATGGTGGATAGGGGCAGCGGTTCTCTGCTGAACATGTGAAAATGTACGAAAATAAGACGGCTCTTAAACGCGTGGTAAGTATCACCCCTTTCTTTTCTTCAAGCTGCCATTCCTAACGAGGAACTCTTTCTAAGGCCGATCTTGACGACTGTGCGAATATGTTTATCACCCTTGCCAAAAACACTTCTATAACCGGACAAGAAGTCCAAGTCGGTAAGACAAACAGAATCCCTCCAAATTTACCATAAGTTCTGACAGGCTGTAGACTCGGGGTTCACAATAAGGTATTAAGTTCAGCGTGCCTTTTGCTAAAACACACTAGTTTGAAAGCTCTATAGATAGCAAGTAAATGCTAAGATATACACGCACATGCCAACCATCACGAGACGATGATGAACGTTGGCCTAGCTTGCTTCGTCCTTTCCCAAACTATTTTTTTTAGTCCGGCATTTACGCTATCTATTGAAGAGCAGAGTAGAATTTAGCGTATGGTGACGAGGTAGCGTTCGTCTCAAGCATTTTGGCCTTCAACGCCGCAGGATGTGGCTCTCTAGCCGGCTGACCATCCACTTTCATCTCATCAATCCGAAGCAACTTCCCGTCACATGTATAGACATGCAAGGATCGCAACGGACCGTCTTGTGGACTCGTTATGGCAAAGGGCGTGCCAGGTCCAATCATGCCCATGTCAACAACTAAGTGATCTGAAGTCTCAGGCTCTATTTTCGTGAAGATCACTCTCTTTTGAGAAGATCCTCCACTTGGTGAGTTAACCTGGGCCATGTTCCACAGCGGTCCCAGAACTCGATTGTATCGGCTTATTCTGTCCCACGTCCAATGTGCCCAGTCAATATGCCGATCTTCCTTCTTTATTTTCGGAGCATGCCTTATACCAGACACGTTCTCGGTTGTATGCCTATCGTGCCTCGACGATGGTAGAAAAGCACGATTCCGAATGCCATCCACAAGGATCTGCGCTCCTACCGCTGATGCCAACTTATCCAGACGTGGTACATCGCATGTGTCGGGATCCGGTATGTCGAAAGCTCTTTGATCTAGTATTATTCCATGATCAAACTTCTCTGCATGTAGCGTTTGAAGTGTAACTCCAGTTCTTTTTACTCCCGCTAGGAGCGCATGGTGTATTGGCGCTGGGCCTCGGAAACTGGACGGTATGGTCAGATGTTATATTCGATACGAAATTAATATGAACATACTCCGGCAGCAAAGACGGGTGCACATTGACCCCGCCGTATGTTGCCCCTTTAAGGATCCGGGGTGGGACAAAGAGACCAAATGACACTGCCACGATCAAATCGATTGGAGCTCCTAGAGGACGGGGAGGCTACGCGCCATAAGAAATTAGACCAGAAGCCAAGCTATAAAATCAACGATCACTTACATTCCAACCCGTAAAAGTGTCAATCTCATGAATAGGAAGCGATAGACTAGTGGCAGCAGCTTTGATAGGAGCTTTGATTTCAGATCAGCTAGCAGTTCCGTTTTCAAACAGAACGACCACACACACCTTCCCGGATCTCCTTCAATCCCCGACCCACTCGCTTCCCTGGTCTGCAGACAACATCTATTGACGCGATTGACTGAGGGGAACTGAGGTGTTCCTTTTGGAGAGCTTTCAAGGAAGCAATACTAAACTCATCGGAGCCGCAAAACAGTATTCTGATCGGGTCGTACGATTTCGTTGAGCTATTCCTCGAGTAACACGAGCGACAAGTCCATAGTTGCCGGCGTACAAAAGACACCCGGCAGCTCTGAAGGCAATTCATCGGGCCATGGCAGATAGTCATCAAGAGCAGTCAGTCGTCAGGAGGAGCTGTTTGATAGACACCGCTTATTAATCAAATAAATAAAATACTAGTGTATGCAGTTTGTACACCTGTGTAACGGTGTGACAACTGACGTCGGTGCTTGCAGTCGCATCAGACCTCCCTGTAGATATCCTCGGGCGCACGCTGCGATGAGGTCGAAGGACGCTCGCTAATATGCAATGCCTCCAAATGACCCAGTATCGGTGACCCCGGCACAGCTGTCGTTCCTTGCAATATATAACCCTTCTTTAGGATTGACGGATGAGACATTAGCGGATCAAATCGTCTTCTATTCCTCCAAGGAGACCCGTGAAAGGACTTCGAGAAGTGCGCAGCGAGAGAATACATCTGAGCAGAATGAAGATCAAAACGAGAAGCTCCGCCGCATAGGTCTGGCACAGGGTATTGTGAGTTTCGCCAGGTAAGCTTGCCGACTGCTTCACTCTTTACGGTCTGATCGAAGCACATATCTAAGTCGGCGCAGGAACTTTTCAGATGGGAAAGCTGCAGATACCGTAGAAACAGAGAAGTCCCGTATAGTGCTACACGAGCTGGAGCCAGGTTGGTGGATATTAGCTGTAGGAATTAGCGATCCTTTCGATTGGCCAACATCTCTAACAGTGTGCAGTCCATTGATTTGACACGATTCTCTTCTGGCCGGTCCACCTCCACATCCTTTCAACCTGATAAAGATGTCTCTTCGCGCGTTGATTACTCTTCACGAGAAATCGCTCCGCCGCACCTTATTCTACAGCAGCTCGTGAGAGCGCATTCGATCTTCTTACTTCACCATGCGCCCTCCTTGGACGCTCTCTACAAAAGCCTACCACGACCGTCGTTCTGCAGTATCCTAGACAGATTTTGGACAAGATTCATATGGAACTGGGACGTTTTGCTTAACGGAAATCCGGCAGTCGATATATTCAATGGCATCAAACTTGCTGCTAGCGGGGAGTTGGGAATTGGCGTTGGAGAAGAGGAATGGGGAAGTGGAGAGCGTGAAGTCCTGGAGGATTTTGTGACCAGGACGGAAGGGCTGGCCGATATAATAGTCTCGAAATTCGGAGACGAGCCTGATGTTACCCAAAATAACGAGTTGCGGAAGTCGAAACCAAGCGAGAAGGAAGAACAAACACAACACTATTCTTGGGTTGGGAATGACCTTTGTTTACGTCCTACAGATGGTGTTATATTTTCTGGAGTTGGAGCAATTTCGAGGCGTTCTCTCACGCGCGTGTCACAGTGGATGGAATGGGTATATAGGTATGGCGAAGATGCATATGGGGTCAGAGAAGACCCTAGGTCAACTCGACGGCGTAAACGACGAAAACCCGCGCCTCCGAGAGATTCTGCTGGTATCAAAGACTCTAAAGACCCACGGTCTCCAGCTCCCAAATCTCCAACTCGCCGTTTGTCTCCTGGTATCCCACCACCCCTGGTGGTAGAGCCTCCTCCTACATCTACGGGAGTGCCGCAAGGTAGCAGCTCTAGTACGCAACGTCCAACATCTCCGAGAGAAGCGAATACTGCAGAGTCTTCTGCCTTTGGAACCGAAACGTTCATGAAGCTATTAACTCTAGGGTATGGGTCATCCTGGGGTAATGCGTCAAAGTCTCCACCGCGACTGAATTTTCTCCGATTTGGTGGTAGTGGTAGTGGTAATGACGATGACAGTATGAAGGCCGAAAGCTCGAGGGAGCAGTCAGTATCAGAGGCCGGGTCTAGTAGGCTTGACCCAGGTCTACCTCAGGAGAGCGACAACCTGGGAAGGTTCATTATCGGTTTAAGAGATGATTTGGAAAGAGAAGTTAGCGGCGATGAAGATACGGCAGAACCAGCCGAGCCAAGAAACACTCAGATTCGAGGGGAGGCCAGAAAGAGGAGGTTTACTCCACGAATTTTGAGTGTAACGATGTGTCAACAGAAGTCCCAGTCAGAGAATGAAGGTATGGGATATTATTTCAGTCCAGATGTAGACGAGTATTAATTGCGGCATAGGGAAACATGCAGACGGCATGGAGCGGGACCTACAAGTAGTAATCTATCTCGTACGTCTCCCACCTCGACACTCTATTCCAAAGACACCTGCAGCTAACCCAGAGTGTAGCATCAACCATTCATGTTCACATTTCTCTTCGAGCCTGGAACATTATCGCTCTTATCACCCGCGTTCTACCGAAGTATCCATCATCAATTCGGCCCTTTGCAAAAACCGCTGTTATCGTCCACATCCCCGGACAAAGCTTCTCAGCGAGCCTCGCTATCACACCTTTATCAGACCGCAGTGGAAAGAAACTCGTCCCAGAAATCATCATTGTATGATATTATCTTCGACCCTTCCACAGGAATCGTTCACACATCACTCCCCAATATTCCGGAGCCGGGGGCACAGACTCATAGCTCGTTAAGCAGGCCCTTGCCCTGGACTCGTCTAGATGCACTTAATGTGTACACGCAGATCCTCAATACATACATCGAAACCCGTTCTCGCCCATCAGAGATCGAGCGAACATGCAAAACCAACCGGGGTTGGTGGGTTCTCTGGATGCGTCTAGTGGACGATCCTAAAAAATTCTACGCACATGAACAACAGCCGCAAGAGCATGAACCCGAGGACCAACATGATTCCCATTCGTTGACTAAGTCTACTGGTAGCCCAAAAGAAGCATTCCTAGTCCGCAAAGCAAGCGATCACGTATCTCAAGCACCACGCCGTCGAAATGTAAGCGGAACTGGCTTCTTCAGAGACATAAGCGGCGCATCAGTTGGATCGCAGGCATCTTCGTCCAGTGGAAAGGGAGGTTGGACGATGGGGCCAGGGAAGATTGCAGAAGGTGTTGGGCTGGATGCACGGAGGTATATTGAGGCGTTGTTCAATCTGAATAGGTGAACGGCTACCTACACTTCCATTTTTTCTTTACAGGATAGGCTGAGGCAGATATTGAAGATTGCATGAGGAGAAGTAGCGGGTGCAATTTTGCTTTGTCTATCAAAGAATGATGCGGGAAGACGCCAGAGAACGGCCATCTCGATACACAATCCCCCAAGTCCATAAATGCCAATTCTCATTGTCCCCCCGACCATGACTCAATGATCACCGGTTCAAGTGGAATATATTGATTGTTTCTAGTTTAACAAGTGGGTATAACCTACGTTGGCGACCAATCTCTAACCAAACACAAGTGACGAAAGTCCATGGATTCGCTAAGGGGATACAAAAGCTATCAAAATAGGGGAACAAACAGCAAGATGAGCTTACTCCGTAAACATTGAGATTATATTACCGGGGTGATCTTTTTTATGGAAATTCCCTTAGGTTAGGTGATTTTCAACAGGGCCGAATATGGCTCCAATGAAGCAAAAAGTGCGGAACGCATATCCGCAAGTGCAACACCTCATATCAAGTAATACCTAAGTGCCTGGATAATTTCGAATAGAATTGCTTGTCATAAGAAAGAAAAGTTACGCAACGTCGATATTTGGCGGGCAGGGAGTGAAGTATACGTAGCAGTCCACGAAATGTGATGGTGAGATTGCGTTGCATTGGGGCGGATCACGCGCAATTGGCGTCATGTCAGTACCCGACGCACTGTTGTCTCTAAGGACAGCACCACTCCGGCTCCAGCCTGTGACGACAAAATTTGAACAATATTTCCTTGGATATTTTTATTTTCCTAGAAGAAGAAATAAATAAATCTCCACCGATTCAGCCTGGTCTCACCAGCCGCAGATGTGGCTGTGCGAGTGAAAATCTGCCTTGGATCCAGCCAATCAGAAGCGCGAATATACGACACCGCCACAGAGAGCTGTTTGACCGTTGAAAGCAGTGCGAACCTTGGGAAGCGAAGAAACGGTGCATTCCGTGACGACGAGAAAGTCAGGAAGTTTGAGAACATTATTTCAATGAATCATGGTTGGGAGGTGGATGTTGACTGCTGCTTTTGGGCGAGTTGTTCGGTGTCTCTGAGCGAACCGTGCGTGGAAGCTTCCTGGTAGTTGTGGAGCGTGATAGACATGAGCAAAGGCACGTTTCAAAAGGGCAGTTATTATGCATCAGTACTCCTAACTTATTATTTAGTAAAAAGGCAGCTTTCTAAGTATATGGCTTCCTCGAGAGCATGGGATTCTATCAGCCGAGCTTCGTGATGACAGGGTACAGAGCAGTCAGTTTCCCACGGCCGATACCAAGGCATTCGTAAGGATCCGTCGGCGGTCTACAAAGTAGATAGCTGAAGACTAGTAAGGTCATCGGCTCCTCGATCCTGAGTTTCAGCAGAATAGCAAAATAGCCTTATGGGGTCCAAAAAGAGCCGCCAGTAATGAACGAGTAGCTGGGCCCAAGTACCTAACAAAGCTGTGAAGCAAGGCAGCCAATATCATTGGGCAACGCTCTTGGTACTTAAATGACGAGCGTCAAGGCATAAATATAAATGTTAATGCATCATGCGCTTAGAAAGCGAGGGAAAGGTTGGCAGAGTATCAAACGTGGTAGAAGGACGTTGTTAGTGCTCTGCATGGCAGTCAAATGGCATCAGCGTTTCAAGCAAATGACACAGCACAGGCAGGAAAGTAGCTTTGGCCAAAGGAGCAACGGAAATGCTCGCATGTAGCACCTAATAAGTACATATTTGTGTGGGGAGGGTTCCGTTGGCAATAACCAGGCAGTCGAGCACAGAATACAGCCACGCGACCACATTGCAGCCCATCTGGCGGTTAAAACCACTGGACGCGATTCCACGGCGATATTCAGTTAAAAAGCGCAAGATCCGGCACGGCCAAGTCCCAGCCAAAGGAATCTCATGTTCAAAGCCAGTTAATCCAAGCCCGCCAGCGCAGGCGTCTCGCATCGATTCTCCAGTTTTGCTGACTGACGCTGCTTGGGCGGACTAGGCGAGCCACAGCAGCCAAAAGAGCCTTAGTCGTAGCCGCAGCCCTTCTCGAGCACTCCTCCTGCCCTGACCCTGCTGCCCATCTCCATCCTCCACCCCATCCCATCATCTCTCTATCTATCTCTATTCCCCTTCCATCCATCGCTCGTCGATCTCAGCTTTGAAGTCTGTCTGCTGAGTCTTTTGCCTTTCTGTTTCTTTGTCCTGTCGCCTTCTGTCGAACTCTGCTCTCCCTTTTTTTGTTGTCCTTCAGCCAACGTCCTGCTTCTTGAACGGTATGTCGTCTTCACCCTGACTGTTGCCTGTGATCAGCCTCCATCTCTGCCTGGGGTTATCGATCGAACACTGCATCTTGCTAGAACCACAGTTGTCTCTGGCGGTCCATAGCATATGTTCTCCCTTGATTTTGCGTGCTGACTTGAGCTGGCTTTGTTATCAAGATGGCTGAGATCCGCCGTAAGCTCGTCATTGTGGGCGATGGTGCCTGCGGTAAAACTTGTCTGTTGATGTAAGTGCTCTCAAATTATCTTAATATGATTGATTTCGTCCTCTGGTTTAAGAGACTGACTCTGATTCTCCTATAAGTGTGTTCTCCAAGGGCACTTTCCCCGAGGTACTCCCAATCCCATCACCTTTCCAGCTGTTGCTCTTCAATACGTACAAGCGGATAATACTTGGTGGATGATGAGTGCTTTCCTGTTGGCATCTTGCTGATACACTCGATTACAGGTCTACGTCCCCACTGTCTTCGAGAACTACGTTGCCGACGTTGAGGTTGACGGAAAGCACGTTGAGCTTGCTCTATGGGATACGGCTGGTCAGGAAGATTACGACCGTCTCCGACCTCTATCTTACCCTGACTCGCATGTCATCCTGATCTGCTTCGCTATCGATTCCCCTGACTCCCTCGACAACGTCCAGGAGAAGGTATGTAAATAAATATATATGCCCATACGAACCGCATCTCGAGATCTCGAACTAACTCACCCCGTGTAGTGGATTTCTGAAGTCCTTCACTTCTGCCAGGGCCACCCCATCATTCTCGTCGGCTGCAAGAAGGATCTCCGTCACGATCCTCGGACAATCGAGGAATTGCACAAGACATCCCAGAAGCCCGTTGCTCCCGAACAGGTTAGTCCGTTACTACTTACTAGCTCTTGGCCAACGTGTACATATTACTGATACTCCCATACAGGGTGAGGAAGTCGCCAAGAAGATTGGAGCCTACAAGTACCTCGAATGCTCGGCTAGGACCAATGATGGCGTTCGTGAGGTGTTCGAGGCTGCCACTCGTGCAGCTCTTTTGACGAAACCAAAGAGTTCAAAGAAGTGCAAGATCTTGTAAATTCGCTCATGCCCAGATTGCCCAGACAAAGCAATTATTACAGTCATCTCTTGAAAACAAGGGAACGTCTAAAGCTGAAAGGGCGACGACTGGGGGGGAGAAGACGTCATGAATGTCTGGATAGATCTTTCGAATGGTTGTTTTTCTCTTTTATTGCCCTTTGTCGTCATTTAAATTTTTTGCGGTGTGGATAGTTTGCAAATCACCGTCTTATTGCGTTGTGCTGCTCCTCTCGTCTATGGGATTATATGGCTATTGCTACTTGCTCTCGACTTTCCTTATTGTCTTCATCCTGATCTATTTTAATTTTCACTTTTTTTTTGCGGAGTATGTCTATCGGGATAGTTTAGTTTTGTGGATGGCCTCGGTGATGTTGGCAGACACATTCACTGGTCCTTGAACATGATCAGCCGATAGGATGGATACTCGCTTTGCTTGTGTCAGTCTTTCTAATATTGTGAAGTCGAGATCAACATTGAGAGGTCGGAAACAATGAATGGGAGCGTGCTTTTGTCTTTGCGACCATACTTGCGAATGCCCTTTTTCAGTCCATCATGCAGTGAGAAGCGCAAATTTTTCGCGCACCAATTTGCTAGTTGGGACGTGACGTAGGATGCCCGTTTTGCCAGACTTGCATATGTTGAACAAGGCATGATCCCGTTTCCCTATCTGGCAGTCTACATTAAGGCCGCTGCAAATAACCGGACTCCCTTCTTCCCCCTTTCGGTAGCGAGTACATATATGAAAACATTATTGCATCCCGAATGGTTTGATTTATGACTCTTTAACTTGTTGTGTTTTCTGTTCATTTTGCGTTAGCCCTGCGATGTTTTTTCTTTTATCCGTCTATAATTTACTTTGTTTGGCGTCATTTTTCAATGGTTAGGCAGTTTCACGCTTGAATTACCAGCCCAGAAACGATCAGAAATATTGCATTTTAGTCCTTGGAGTATCTTTACTCCTTTCCCTGTTCCCTTGTTGATTGTATGCCAGTCCCACTGCATACCTACCTAAAACATGAATCACTAAATGTATTTGCAAGGCAAAGGTAGCATAAGGCCTGGAATGTTCACTGAACCGCAACGATGAATAGCATAGATGATTATTTGAGAAACCAACAGCATTCTAGGGATTGCACGCGTAGTTATGCTGGAGCCATTGGGAAGACAATGGGGCCACAACATCTCACATGGTAGAGATGATTGCTCCATGTTCGACATCCCGAGAAAGACGTTGTATCTGCTGCTGAAGAAGCTGCTCCTTTTGCTGGAGGAAATCGGTGCCAAGACGATGTGCTTATGTAATTCATTTTTTCGAACTTGCAGCGACTTCAGCCAGACCAGCGGAGAAGCTCACCACTTCGGATCCGCTGCCATTGGCACACCTACCTCGCCAAAATGCAGAAGGTAATAAGGCGAAGTGTCTTGGCTAAGAACCAGGCGAAGCGAAAGGTGCAGGCAATCAAGGCCAAAGACCGCACTATCCAACGGAAATCGCTATTCCGAGAGCAAGCCCTTTACAACCGAATGTTGCTTGACCAAGCCAAGAACGAGCGGAAGAATCGACGAGAGGACTGGCTGCGGGGCCCATTGGCGCCTAGGAGAGATGTTGCGGACCGCAATGGCCTTTATGGTACCGTGGCATCGCAGCGTCTGCGACTACCCAAACTCCTGGAGGAGAAGCGGTCGAAATTTATCAATATTGTGCCTGGAGATCGGGTGTGTGTGATGACGGGGAGGGAAAAGGGGAAGATTGGGAAAGTTGCTGAGGTTGATAATGAGGCTGAGAGTGTGTCGATTGAGGAGATCAACATGGTAAGTAAATTGGATTTGCGTCCTCCAGCAGCTCTCAACTTGCTTGCACTCTAGGTCTAATATTCTCCTTACAGCACGATGTCCAATTCCCTGAGTTCGCAATGGCCGGCGAAACAGATAAGCGTCGATATCGGTCATTCCCTGTCCCCTATCGAATGTCAGATGTCCGCCTTGTCGTTCCTTTTACCGACGAGGAGACAGGCGTTGTGAAAGACGTCATCGTTGAACACGTACATGCCGGCAGACCATACGTGGAAGTCCCCTACGGCTCGAACACGCCCAGGCATACCCGCTACATTACGGGCCTGAACACGGAGATCCCCTGGCCAGAGCCCCAGCTGTCCGATTTTAAGGACGAAGATGTCGATACGTTGCGAATCGAGGTTGAAGGAAAGACGTTTGTGCCCTACTTGCAATCATATCCCATGCCTGCGACTGTCATAGATGAGTTGAGAAATAAATACTCCTCTAAGCGGACACGGCATGACGCCGAATATATCGAGAAGAAACAGAAAGAAGACGCCTACCAAGCATTCCTCAAGAGCAGGAAGCTCCTCTCGCCCAAGGCGGAGAGTCTGGCTGCGGAGGTGGAGAAGAAGCTTAAGATTAGACAGGAGGAGATTGAGAAGAATGGTGATTTGAGGATGTCGAAGGATACGGCAGATTATGTTCAGCAGTTCTTGAGTAGTCGGCAGAAGGCTCCCGCAACATCTCCTTCGGCTTAGAGGTGGTTTATTGTCTTTTTCCTTTTATGATCTATTAAGAGGCGTTTCTCTAAGACTATGTGTATAGCATTTTTCTTTCTCAGTCAGCATCATGTACAATACTTTTTTTTGTCTAGAATAACCCATTCTTAAGGTTTCACTTCTCCTGTCTTGCCCTTTACGATGGTTCAGCCACTGCAGCTGTCTTTAGACTCTTTTCATATGAAAGTAAATCCCATGCGGAGCTTGCTCCATTGATTGCAATACCTAGCCATGGGCGTCCCATATCGTATTCCACGAGCCTTGAGCCATGCGTGCAAATAGAGTGTTTTAACATGTAGAAAAACAATAGTAGGATGGTGTTAAACTTTGAAACTAACAATGGACAACTTCCTAGAAACAGTTCCAGTATTTTTATAGTTCCTATATTCATTAACTCCTTGGCTGCATAAAAGACTGCATTGTCGCGCCGTGTCGTTGAAAACCACACTACATTCCTGGTAGCTTCGATCTCTCCAACCCCTTACACTTCTTCCTCATTTCTGCCTCCGCGAGGACACCACGATCTTCTGTACGTACACAGGGCTCTTACACTCCGTCGTCTACGACAGGACAGTGTCATCGGGCCGCCATGAGCAATCCTGTTATAGACAAGGCGTTCGGGCGCGATGCTCCCCTCCGCAAGCGCGTATACGACGCTATTGGTATGTTTTCATTCAACTCCCTAGGAAAAGAGCCCGAGGGCAGCAAATTTCATATATCACGGAAATCCACATAAATGAATAAAACCGGGAAAAAAAAAAGAAGAGTTTATTTCACTAACTTTAATCACAGCATCTACTCCCCAACACGCCACCCTCTTCGAAGACATAGCCCGGTACACCTCCCTCAGCGCGTCTGTCTCCCAGAACGCAAGTGCCAACGCCACCGAAGGACCGGCGCAGAAGAAGCGGAAACTAGTCGCGAATACCAATGGCGCTGCTGGCTCAGCGGGGAACGCTGCGCTGTTAGCTGGTCTAACGGCAGATGCGCACCTGCATTTCTACGTCCAGGATACGAGTTTCGCGGTGCCGCAGCGAAAGAAGTTGCGGTTAGAAGTTACGCGGGCGGGTTCGAGTGGTGGTGCTGAGTATCTGAGGGCGAGGAACCAGGCGTCTGGAGAGGTGGAGTTTGGGATTCCGTTGCAGAAGATACGTAAGTTGATACAATTACCTAGATCGGTGGACATTGGGCTGACTGGCTCGTTTATTTCAAAAGAGAATATCATCTGTCTGCCTGTCCCAGAGAAGACACAACGCCAATTCAATTTCTGCGTCATACCCGCCTACGGAGACGGCGTCTCAAGCCGGCCAGATGGGGAGCCTATCTTTGAACCGATCGTGTTCACGGTGCCCGATGGACCTCCCAGGACGGCATTTCTGGGCTCTGGAACGCCGGCTATGGAAAGTGCTAATCTAGCCGAGACGTACGAGAGTTATCTTCGACGCGTCCTTAATGACCGACTGAAGCATACTGAGGTCGTGGGGCCGAGTGAGAAAGAGTTTGTGAGTCCGACGCCTGAGGCTCATCGGAAAGGGGAGAAGGCGTATCATGTCAAGGCATTCCGTGGGAGTAAAGAGGGTTCGTTTTGTTTTTCTTTTCTTATTCTTTGCCTACCGCTGGTGGTATATCTATATACGAATTTGGACACTAACAATCTCGATATCTGCAGGCTATCTGTTCTTCTTGTCCAACGGTATATTTTTCGGCTTCAAAAAGCCTTTGATCTTCTTCTCGTTTGACAGCGTCGAATCCATCTCCTACACCTCTGTTCTCCAACGAACCTTCAACCTGAACATCACCGCCCGCTCTTCCCCTCAATCCGACGAGCTACAAGAATTCGAGTTCTCAATGATCGACCAGTCGAACCACCCGGGCATAAACGCGTACATTGAGAAACACAGTCTACAGGACGCGAGCTTGGCTGAAGCGAGGCGGGCGAAGAGGGTGAATGTTAACGGAGTCAAGGGCGAGGGAGGGGATGGTGATGTTGCAGAGGGAGAGGAAGGAGGGGAGTCAGAGTTGCAGAAGGCGCAGAGAGAATTGGAGGACCACGAGGATGAAGAGGAAGAGGACTATGATCCGGGGAGTGAGGGGGAGAGCGAAGGGAGTGGGAGTAGCAGTGAGGAAGAGGATGACGATGGGTATCAGGACGGGGGGAAAGATCTTGTTAAGGATGAGTTGGGAAGCGAGGCTGAAGATGTGGAGGAGGAATAGATGCTCTTCGAAGGCTCTTCTTGCACCGTGTTCATACCTGTTTTTGATTCGTGTATTTGGTTATGCATGTTTTCTTCACGTTGGCTTGCAATTTGAGCTGTTTTAAGCTATTCACTCGTTTCCTGGATACCGCCCCATATTCCTTAGACCAGCACATGTATACTGGCAAGTCAGTCTTCATTATCTATGTGACTCTCAATGAGCCTTGGCCGTATGCTAGTCCATTCCATTCGATCATAGTGTATTCATCCACCGCGAAGAAACCGAGTAGCCATGCAGTGACAGGTGCGTACACGAAGACAATAGACGGAGCAGAGGTTGAACAGGTCCAGACGGCAATACAATCCGCGTAAATAGCAATGGCCATTGTGACACCGAGTGCCAGGAGACTCGAGTAAGTCTATTGAATTAAAAGCAAATAAAATAAGAATATCACACTGAATAAATCACAACACGCCTGCTGTTACATACGAATACGCACAATACCACCGTTCCGTCCAGTAAACAACCGCAAATACGCCGTTGATACAGCCCCATACAACCCAACGCCTCTCCCTCTCTCTCCCTTTCTCTCTCTCTGTCTCTCGCAGACTCATCTCTCTCTCCCGCTGTTCACCACCACCACTTGGCGCCATTCCCGCCATCTCTGCTTATTCTTCTTCCCCCTTTTCTTTCTGTCTTTTTCCTTCTTCTCGTCCACTGTATCGCTCTTCCCGCCAATCTCAACTCGCTGCACTCCTTTGTACTCTTACCGTCGAGGACACCGCCCCATCCTCTCGTTCCCTCTCCCCTCGTCCACGCTTCCCCCATCGCTACGGTCATTAGATCCCGCTCCCGCAGACAGTTTTATATTTTATTCTTAGCGATACGATTTCGGGCGTCGTTCGACTGTTCTGCTCTTGGCCAGAGAAAGAGAGGAAGAGGAAAAGGATTGCCAGGCTCTTCATGAGGTGATCGTCGGCATCTCGAGACACTGTATGTTCCTCCAGTCAACGCACCCATTCTAGCAATCATAACGACACACAACTCTTGTTACTTTCGTCTGGATGGTGGATGACGCTGTCTGTTGACACTCGTTCCATCCTTTTCCCCCCTCGTTGGTTCCCGTGCCTCTCGCTGTCCCAGCACGTCGACTGACCCTGTTCGATCCCAGCCAAGACGGACCGCGGTTAGCGTCCTCGGACTGCTTTCCCACAGCCTCCCCTTCCTCAACGCTCGCCATCTCCCACCGCCGTTTTGTTATTTTTTAAACCTGCTCCTTTTGTCGATATCCTCGTTTCGACGAAGGTTTAGGTCGCGATGAGTTCCACATCATCAAATGTCGTGGGAGTGCATTACAGGGTCGGGAAGAAGATCGGTGAAGGATCGTTTGGTGTGATTTTTGAGGGCACGAATCTTCTCAATAGCCAGCAGGTTGCTATTAAATTTGTACGTTTGTTTCTTTCGCCTCTTCTTGAGTTTGATTCTCTCGAGTTTACTAACTGGATATCTCAGGAACCTCGCAAGAGTGATGCCCCCCAACTCCGTGACGAGTACCGTACATACAAGATCCTGGTTGGATGCCGTAAGTCTACATCTTGAGAATAGGGACGATTCTACGATCGTATCTGACATTTCGCTAGCGGGTATCCCCAATGTCTACTACTTTGGCCAGGAAGGCCTTCACAATATCCTCGTCATCGACCTTCTAGGCCCATCCTTGGAGGACCTCTTCGACCATTGCAACCGCAGGTTTTCCATAAAGACTGTTGTGATGGTGGCTAAGCAGATGCTTTCGAGAGTACAAACGATTCACGAGAAAAACCTAATTTATAGAGACATCAAGCCAGACAACTTCCTCATCGGCAGGCCGAACTCCAAGGCCTCCAACGTGATTCATGTCGTTGATTTTGGAATGGCAAAGCAGTACAGAGACCCCAAGACGAAACAACATATCCCTTATCGAGAACGCAAATCACTTTCTGGCACAGCCCGATACATGAGTATAAACACACATTTGGGAAGGGAACAATCACGTCGGGACGATCTAGAAGCTCTGGGGCATGTGTTCATGTACTTTTTAAAAGGCGGTCTACCTTGGCAGGGTCTGAAAGCTGCTACCAACAAGCAGAAGTACGAGAAGATTGGCGAGAAGAAGCAAACGACAGCGGTGAAGGATCTTTGTGACGGATATCCAGGTATGTATACGCTTCCGCTTCGCTAATCTTATCCTTTCGCTGATGTATGTGCTTCGGCTAGAAGAATTCAACAAATACCTGTCATACGTTCGTAACCTTGGTTTCGAAGACACTCCCGATTACGACTACTTGCGCGATCTATTCACACAAGCCTTGAAGAACGCTGGTGAAGTAGAGGATGGAGAATACGACTGGATGAAGTTGAACGGTGGCAGAGGATGGGACGCCCATAAATCCTATCCTGCTCAACATCATCTCCACGCCGCAAACGCCGTCCCTAACTCATCAGCACGTGAACTCCATGGCGCTGCACCAGGCAGAATCCCACGACAAGGAGGTATAACCGCCGACCGTTTAAACGCCGCGCAACCCCCGCCCCCATCTCCCGCGAAGCCCGGAGTTGGGAAAGCGCGAGAACGGCCAAACGCCTCAGGCGGGCCGCAAGTCAAACGTCAAAACGGAGCGGCGGCGGGGGGTCTCGAGGCTACACCGACAGCTTCGATGCATGCTCAATTTCAAAACTCTAATACCCATCTTCCCGGCGGCCGGGTTTCTACGCCTGGCGGTGGCAACCCTGGCATGAGTGCTCAACCGCAACAGCAGCAACACCGGACGAACAACGAGCCTGAGCCAACTTTCATGCAGAAGGTCATGAAGGCTTTATGTTGTGGTATGTTATGACACTGACCATTATGCTTTCCTAACAGTCGTCACTAACGCACATCTGCCAAAAGCATAAAATCCGTTTCCATCTCCCCGCCACTGCCTTTTGACACCTCAACCTTCCAAAACCTTGACCAAACAACCGCCGAGCTCCAAAAACAATACACCTCCTTATCTCTATCCGACGGAGTTTTTATTGAAAAAAAGGGCTTAAGCAAATATCTCTCATGTATTTTCAGCAGAGCGCACACCACTCATATACTTTTCTCGTCTTCCTTCCGCTGGATCGATTGATTGATTTGCATAGGTACGCTCGCTTACGACAAAGGGCTCATGACGGAGTTGTTTTTCTTTTTTCTTATTTCTTATCTCTTCATTGTCTCTTTTCTCTTGTTTTTTTCCCTGTCTCATTTGTGTGTGACTCGTTCCTTTTCTTTTTGCTTTGAATATTTGAGCGCTTGTCCCAGTTTTTATAGTCGTTTGAGACGGTATTCGCCAGTCTTAACTAGTTGCCTTTTTGAACTTCCTCTCTCACTCTCACTTACACCCCCTCTCTCCCTCCTTTGCCCGTTCTCCGTTTCCCTTTCTTGTCATCCGCAACTCCACCTTTCCAACCAGCCGCCAGTGGCGGGCGAATACTGTAGCACTGACGTTACTTCCTTTGCCCGCGCTGTTGGGGCTGCGCTCATACGGTGTCCAAGGTGACGATTTTCTCTCTTATAGGCTTCGTTGAGTATATTAGATATTGCACCTATCTTGTCACTCAATAGCCACACCGTCTCGTCTGTCTTGTGATGGATAAAGCTAGTGAGAGTTTCTTTTTGTATGCGCTCCTGATCACCGTAACGGGCGGAGATACTTTTGAACTCCACTTTTGCCGTGTTGTTGGATCGCGTTATCCCTTGCTACTGCTTGCCTCTTTTCATCTGGATACCAAAGGGGGAAAGAGGTTAGCAGCAAGGGGCATTGGCGACATATTGGGAGATTTTAACTTTTTTGTTCCCCTTCACCTCTATCCATCACACTCTGATGGGACCTATTTCCCATTTCTCTCTACATCAACAACTATCACCTTCCTCCCTCTAGCTGAGACCTGTTTCCAACTCTCGATCCCCGCTTTCTCAGTTCCTGTTATCGTGTTGCTAAAACTTTCACTTTTTCTTTTGCCGCTCTGTTTAAATCTGTTAACTCGTTTAATCCTTTTCCTTTTTCCTTTTCTCCTTTCCTTTTCGCTTGTTAGGTAGCAAGCAAGGATTTTACTCATGTTTTTAAGGGCGCGTGTGGGTATATATACTGTTTTCATTTTTCATTTATTCCTTTTCTGTTTCTGTGAAGTAGGAAATAATTAATACATTTTTTCATATACATATTCTCATTTCTCATTTCTACATCTCTTCCCATGATAGATGTTTATTTGTCTATATGTGTTTGGTTCTTCTTGTTGGGATGGGGTTTTACGCAGTCCATATTCGGTCAATGTGGAAATATCGTTACCAGTCCTTTTGTTGATTCTACCTCGTCCACTCAAGCTCGAAAAATGTACAGAAAGTAACATATATAGAACCAATAGTCTCTTGTCTTGCTGGCTCTATGTCTATTTATAGGTATACCGGGGCCCAGCCATAGATCCGGGGGGCACCACATCAACAGTTTGCTTGACTACTCTGAGACTCCCATGTTTATTTTAAAAGTCAATCATGCTTCAAATGTTAAATTTAAAAGAGGAAAATATCTATAAGGGGAGGTTTAGCCATGGGGTGTAGGACATATTATGCTGCGAGTTTCCAGGAGGTTCCGCATAAGACTGTAGATGTTGAAGATGTGGTTACAAGTTGGCCTTTCTTTTCTCTATAGGTAAGGGCATTGGATTCAGGGTTATCATGATGTCATGGGGGCCCCTCATTATAACATTATAACCGATAGATAAAACTGTTTACTCCAATTCATAGATGTTGACGGGTTCTAATACATACTACCGCAGCCAATCCATAGCAGAATCTAATAGAGAAATGCCTCAAAACCCGAAAAACTATACAGACCCTGAGCTCCGCGAACAGGTTAAGAATGAAGTGCAACAAAGCGGCAAAGGGGGGCGGCCTGGGCAGTGGTCTGCACGAAAGGTTAATTTCCCCTATAATTCTTATGAAAGCAGACCTAACGAGTCAATCAGGCCCAGATGACTGCCTCTGAATACAAAGCCCGCGGAGGAGATTACACAACTTCCAAAGAAGAGAAGAAGCCAGAGCAGAAGAATCTGGAGAAATGGGGCGAGGAGGAATGGCAGACCAAGGAAGGGTCGGGCACGGCGAAGCAAGATGACGGAACGCGCAAGCGGTATTTGCCCAAGAAGGCATGGGAGGAGTTAGATGAAGGGGAGAAGGAGAGGACGGAACAGAAGAAGATGGAGGGGTCGAGGGAGGGGAGACAGTTTGTGGGTAATACGGGGATGGCGAAGAGGAAGAGGGCGGAGGCTAGTAAGGGGAAGGGTAAGCAGAAGAGTGAAGAAGAAGAGGAGGAGGAGGAGGAACAAGGCGATAACGAAGAGGGAGCGGAAGAGGTAGAGACTGAAGATGAAGGAGATGAGAACGAATATGGTGAAGAGGATGAAGAAGAAGATGGTGACGAAGAGGAAGAGGAGGCAGAAGATGAACAGCTCGATGCAAAGCAGGTCAGGAGCAATGAGCAAAGCGAGACTGCTACACCAGAAGAAGTCGAGCAGCCGCAGATGAAGCGACGTAAGAAGGACTGAGCTGGTCCATTGTAGTTAAACTTTGTTAATTTCTCAAAAAGTTATATAGCCTTAAGGCGTTAGAGAAGTATGCCGTTATTGTCCGGATCAACAAGCAGCCAGTACTTGCATATCTAAGTAGGATCATTACAGGGCTTAATGGTACAAGGTAGGTATTTATTTTGTTGGATGGCTTTGTCCAGCGATTTTGCGTGTCTGAGCTTGAATTTCCTGTTGGTCCGTGTCATAGCTAATATATATCATCGTCTAGCCGGGTGGCTGTCAAGGAGGAAGGGAAGCTTATAGATACCTGATCAATTGTGGGTATTCGGTGGTCTTTGTTTTATGGGTTTCTTTAGCGGTTGGCCACGCGAGCAGCTTAGCTGGCGTTCGGAGGCATAGCAGGCAATATCCTGGGGAGATGGTTGCTATTGCACATTGTCGAGAATCGTGCTACCAATACAACACGCTTTTCATTGGAAGTCCAGACTGACCCAGGAAGCAGATTCCGCTGTATACAAATCCGTAATGGTATCATGGCGGCCTCAAGACAGTACTTACGAAGTAAAGGAGGAGCTGGATCAACATGGGAAAGATAAGTTGTAAAAGGTTTCTCTCTGGCCTGATATTTTCGTAATAACAGGAGCTGACGATCAGCCCTACCTATTCTTGAGTCCGGTTATTCGTAGTTAAAGATGGATCACGTCTTAGTTTTTGGAGTGGCGTGACTTTATACTGATGCTGTGGATCGGGGCAGAAGGCACCTGGGAGAAGGCATCGCATCTGGACGAATACACTAACCACAATGTACCGGAAACCACGGCTAGGAATACTCCAGAAGCGAGAAGTTAGGTAGACATTTTCCCTAGTTGAGGTTGCGATCAAGCGCCGCAATTGTCTCTTGGAGCAAGGGCCATTTTCGCAAGGAAGTCATTTGACGCACAACTGTGATTTCTTGCAGGTTACAGTATTCTTGATGGCGATCTTGATCTACAAAGTATGCCGAGGAAGCCAGGGATTCCATTCGTGACATCATTTAGGCCACAAAGATGCGGAGTGTGCCAATGTCGTAGAATGATCTGCACATCCTTGTCTTGTGTGCAGAGTGGCGAAGCCAGTGTTTAAACCAGAGAAAACATGAAGAGGTGTACTCTTTAGAGATGTAATGAAAAGAGCAAAGTTGCTAATACATGGTTTCGACGAGCCATGACTTGTTGCGGTGGTCACAAGAGACTTAGGATAAGAATGAACTAAGCCCTAGATATTAGGTATTCTAATATCTTCTTGTCTTACTACATAACCAACATGAGCTGCACAGACAACGAGCACATTTCGTATCGAGTCAAGCTGCCTGATAGCATGCAGTATCTCCCGCCGTGCTCTACTTCGTACAGGCTACCACTTGAATATGCTGCATGCTTGTCAAATATCATTGTGAACGTGCAGAGTTCCAGACTGGAAGTACTCCGGGAGGAGAAAAGTGGAATGAGAATGCACCATTGTGATCACTATCCTTCCCCTCCTTTGTCACTGCACGGATCAACAGGCATGTGAACACATGCCGTAGCTGTGCTGGAGTTGTGATGCTTTCTTTACTATGACCCTGCATAGCATGCTGCAGAAATATTGCTCCGTTGTGGTCTCGGCATCATATAGCAAGGTCAATGAAACCTCTCGCCTGAAAAGAAGCACTTTCCGAATGCCCGAGGAGAAATATGCTACCCATGTAACAGGTATGCAGAGGGAATATTCTAAAGAACTCAGTGTTCAGAACAAGGAATGTATGCAGCAACACAGCGTACCCCTGACCAAAGTTGAGGCATTTGTCTCACTTGATGTGCCTGTAACGATTCCGCTCGCTGCATGGAGTGTCCTAACTGGAATTCGCACCGAGAATAATATTACTGCGCAGGCTCATTGGAGACTGTCCTCATCTCTAGGCAAAATGAAAATGCTTGAGAATCGGGCATAAGGCCCATGTGGCAAAAAATTTCCTCTCGTCTCGTTTTCTGCGGTCAAATTATTAGCGGATGGGCTAAGATAATACGAACAGGGGTCAACATAAAACTTTCTTCAGGAGAATTTTGATCAGTGTTAGCAATACACCTTCTGGCAATTACCCATAATTCAACCTTTATGATAGTATTTCGGCATCCCAGTCTTCGCTTGTACAAACCACTAAGGCTTTAGCATACTTTAAGCGAGTGGTGGCATGATTGC
The DNA here is from genome assembly GCA_014805645.1 of Spiromastix sp. SCSIO F190. NCBI lineage: Eukaryota > Fungi > Ascomycota > Eurotiomycetes > Onygenales > Spiromastigoidaceae > Spiromastigoides > Spiromastix sp. SCSIO F190. The sequence goes on along the minus strand of WXTY01000007.1, from coordinate 1,484,463 downwards.
ATTTGTTCCATCCAACAGAGGGAAGTAAATTTGGTGTCCACATCTGAGATTAGATCGGACCTTTCGCCGACATCGTTCTGTGATTAGATTGCTTACTTTTTAAGCTATTTGCTGAGATGTTATAAAAACAAGCTTCGCCGCTAATGAAAGCCCATTTTGTCTTTCGAACGTTGATCTTATTTTAAACAGCTTTTGCCTTACTGGACGTTCCACTTTGACCTTTTAGTTGACTTACCAGGGCAAGAGGAGAAGCTCCTACGCGAGGTTTAATAAATAAATAATTCTACACCACGGGAGATATCAGCCCGCGGTAATCTCTCAATCTAGATTCCTAGAGACTCCATTAGAATTGTTGTGCAGTAATGTCCAGGTTTCCGGTGCTGTTTCGGTGGTCCCATGTTCATGGTAACGCTTCAACCATTCTCCTCTGTTATTTTATATGTTCAATTTTTCGGCCTCACCTCAAACGGGGACTATCACAAGCGAGTCCTACGGAAAAGTATTCCAGAAATCCCCCCTAAACTAGAAAAGGCAACCCTTGTATCACTGCTCCTGAATTCGAGAATATTCGAGGTTCAGGGTACCCGGTTCCCTAATAAATTTAGGGAGCGAATGGAAAGTCAAACACCGTTTGCGGGAGAAGTTTTGGTCTGGGTGAACCTTGTTTTTCAACGGCATTTATTCTGACGGGTGGCACATTGATATTGAGTTCAGGAGCTTTGGCAATGAACCGTGGAATGGGAAACGATGCCTGGCGTTCATGTGCACTTGCCTGAATTTGCCTGAGGTGCCGGACATCCCGTGCTATACTTCGTATGCTCTGTCAACTGCCCTGCAGCGCTTGTAGGTGGTCATCTAGATCCCAGTAGGCCTTGTATATGCCTTCTCCGCTCCAGACGCCAGGTCTAGGCGCGAGAGGCCAAAATTATGCTTATTATAAATCCCGAAACAGGACACATGATGTGCGCTGAGCTCTATATATCGCAATAATGGCTGTAATTTGAGCTGGTGGATCACGTCACTTTCAATTCGCTCGTCTCTGGTTTGGCGTGTAATTATGCAAGCACACTTGGAGCTCAGCAAGCTCTGCCAAGTCTAGGAAACAAAGGAATTGAGCAAGCAACGTGGCTTTTCTTTTTCCCTTCGTTTGCGGCGAAGTGAACGGAAATGCGGTGTGAACCCAAACCATAACAAGCATTCCCATGCGCGAGCATACCCGAGGCTCAACCAAAAAGATGCCACATACCGGAAAAGAACGGTATTGCTGAACTATGGCTCAGACGAGGGATGATGTTTTGGCTATGATTTCACCACAGGAGTAGATGGAGATATCTTCAGTCCTAATGGCAGAAAAATCTTTTCCAATGATGCATTTGACGTCCTGATAACGAGATAGATATTAAGGTGAAATTGAAAGCGGGCCCAGTGTCGCCAGCGCCCCATCCGGCAATCTTCCAGAACGCTTCCAGAACACTTCCGGAAAAGAAAAAGAAAATTCTTTCAGAAGCGTGGGGAAGCAGCTGATTTGCCTGTTAGGGCTTAGCGGGCGTGGCTGTATTCAGCACTGTTACACGGCCGTATTATACCAGTAATAACCTTTGTTACTGAGAAACAATACATCTGCGTACCAAACATGGCATATTTCAGTCTTTCTACAGTTTCTACGGCAGTTTCACAAATTATTAATACTTTTTGCTGTCACTGTGGACACCTCCTGGGACATTTATCGCAAAGTCAGTGTAGCATTGGGTCCGTATTCTTCCAACAGCGTACCAGTACCTGGGAAGTGGAAGTTTTTTGGAGATCCGGCTTGTACGGGTACCTGGTCCAATCGTTTTCCCACGGCTTTGCAACACTTGAAAAGCCCCACAGAAATCTCTTGAAAAAAAGAACGCAACCTCGGCGAAAACGAGTGATGCACACGATCTGCAGTGGAAGAAAGAAAACCCGGGCATTAAGGGTGGAAATTGTGGGATGTGACGTATCAAAAATGGGCCTTTGTGGTATTTGGGTGTCGGGGGCTCGTAGATCGTGGAGACTCAAGACTGCGAATCATGTCTCTGGATACCGAGTTTCACTGCCGCCACTGGAGAATGGGTTATCTTGTCCTTCTTAGTATACGGAGATACTCCGTAAGATAACCAGAAATTGAGAGAAATGGAGAAAGAGTCCTGTGTAAGTATCAATACCTTCTAATAACTGTTCTTTTTACTAGAGGCTCTGACGAGCTCTTTGTTAAAAGTGATGTAAGCGTAACCAGCTTCGGAGCTTTATAATAAGCTAAGAAGCCTGAGCAAAGTGTATTTGGAGCTGGACAGGAAAAGCTTTTAAGACGACGCCAAGTGGAGCTCAAACGGTGTGTTATCTCTTTTGCCAGATACTGTGTTAAGCCATGAAGCTGACAGTTAATAGTTGGTTCAGTGAGGTTCACTTACAGAAGCGCTGGACTTGACGGCTGCCGTGGGCACATTATGTGGTTGGTACGGTATTATTTGGCAAAGGGATTTAGTTATTAACTTTGTTCATTTGTTAGGCCAATCTCCTCTTATTCTGTAGCCTGGATTCATTATTCATGACTTTCTTGCTCACGGATAAAGCTGTTCCAGGTACATGACGGCCCAAGTCCACCATCCAGTCAGCGGCCCACACTCGGCTCGAAGTCTGAGAATAATCCTATCACGAAGCAGTTATCTTGGGCGAGGGACAAGAGCCATCGAGCTGATTTTCTTAGGTAAACCGTAATCATAAGGATTCTTGGACACGTCACGCTTTGATCGCCTTTAGCGCCTGGTGACACACCAAATGCTTCGAGACGATTCGATGTGTCTTCTGGAAAGCATCGAGGCTGCCAGGTTTCATAGGCTGTTGGATTTTATGCGCCCGCAACCATCATGTTGGTCTCTGGTGATGTGTCACTGGAGTTCCGGCGGTTGGTGACATAGCGAATAAGGACGAGAAGAAGCATCAGCCGTGACACGAAAAGTTTCGAATATTTTCTTCAGACTGGCATCAGCTTCATGGAGTCCAGTTGGTAATCAGAATTAACCTTTTGGTTGGGGAGCTTGATGACAGCACAGCTTCTTTGTTGGCGCCTTCGGAGGAGAAAGGAGGGGCTGATAGCTAGGCGGTTTCAAGCCATGAGCTGGCTGTTTGCAGCTTCGAAGGGCTTTCAACAGAGTTGATCATCTCTTGCTCTTCATATGATCTACGGATACCAAGGTAGATATTCCCAGCATGCACCTGTGATGGCTGAGAGAGAAACATGTAAAATACGGGGCGTATGAGAGCGTACTGTGACAATACATAGATACCGTGCTAATGACATGGTAAGCTGACGGTAATTACCACGGAACAAAAAAAGAAGCCCGCAGAAGCAGCGTAGAAGCAGCGAAGAAAGGCAGTGGAAGCCCGTAATCCTGGCGTATCCGATGTATTTTTGGATCTCGTTCGATGATGGCATGTCATGACGAGACCCGAATTGCCCTCAATGGCCTCCCCTGCGGCGGAAAAGAAGGAGGATAAGGTGCAAACTAATAGAAAATCTCTTTAGAACCGCGCCGCTTCTCTTCTCTCTTGCTAGCGCACTCCTCTCGCCATCTCTCAGTTCTGCTTGCGTTGGCAGTTGATGGTGGCAGTGGAGCCCTATGGACATCATATCCATTTTATCAGGCCATATCTCACGCAGATTACCTTCGATTTTCGCGAGAGGGATCGAATTTCCCCTAGTGGCCCTACTCGCCACTTCCAAAAGTCTCCCGTTTTCCGGCCGTCTCTGGATCGTGACCTCCCGTGTTCAGCGGCTGGACGATTCGACATGAACCGTGGGTAAACTCGAGCATCATCCTACACTATTCTAGACAGGGCAGTTCCAGATCCCTCTGCCAAACGATACACTTTGCATGCATAACCCTGGAATACATTCACCATTCGAGATAAAACAAGTTTCTGCGCCGTTTCCCGCCAGTTCCAGGGCGTCCAGGAAAAAGCAAAGAGCCCGCACTCGAACCGCTGAGTGGCCGCAAAACCAAATTTAGAGTTACCGCCTGTAAGATGCTCCTGTGTTTCGATTGCCAACCCGCCGGCTTTGCCTCCGTTTTCTCTTTTATTACTTGAGGCTGCACTTGGCGGTCTCCATCACTCCCGCTTCGCTGTGACCTTCGCAGCAGGCATCCCAGCAACAACTCCCTCCTTCACCTCTCCACTACCGCTGCTATCCTTTTGCCTCTTGAAAACCTTAATCCTTCGTTTTATTTACATTTTGTTTCCCTCCGCCACATTAGAGGTGCTTACCATACATCGTCTACTTCAGTTGCCATTCTCGACCCCTCCCTCGGGCTGCACCTTTAACGCCCACTCGAATTGAAAACCACCATAGTATTATCTCTCCGCGAAAAGCTCTCTCGTGAAGCCACCCTAATATTTTCGTTCGACGAAAAGTGGTCTCGATTTTGCTGTTAGAGAACGCAGCCGAGTTTTCTTCGCAGGAAGACAAAGACACCACACGTTCAGCCTGCATGTGCTGATCCAAGAACGCGGGACGACAGGGAAAATCAATTACCTCGAATTTTGAGTGAGAACACGATTTGATCGAGTCGGAATCATCGGGTTCGGTTTTGCCGCCGGTATATCAATTTGGCAACGTTTGGCGGGGTGACCTCGATTTTGTCCTGAGAGATATCTGTACGGAATTAGTTTATCGGTTGCTAAAGTGAAACTGGAGGGAGCCGGGGACGCCATCTGCGGGTCGCGGACGAGGCAGAGAGTGTCCGGACTCAAAAGGAAGCGTCCTTGGACTGCAATGATTGCCAGAAAAGCATTTGCTGCACCCTTCACGTTTTGGAACCTCACGCCTGATCCTACGCCAGAGCACTCGCCGGCGCAGTCCGTCTGCGATTCCGACGAGGATTGCGCTATGGAAGGTTCGCCTCGGTCTGCCTCGAGACCCTTGAGTCTAGCCATACCTGGCGGATCTCATCGCCCGACCCTAGACGACGTGTTATCCAACAATGCACCACCTCCCTACACGCTGACAGCGTTCATGGCCTTCTTGTCTCAAAACCACTGTCTTGAGACGCTCGAATTCACAATGGATGCGAAACGATACCGGGAGAATTATCAAGCCGTTTCTCGCCAACTCAATGAAAAGCCGGTAGTTACGGATTGTCCGCAATCGCAACATCTTCGCATGTTATTTCAAAGACTCATCACGGCATATATCGTTCCAGCTGCTCCACGAGAGATTAACGTTTCAAGCGAAGTGAGAGATGCCTTATTATCATATACTCACCCGAAGGTCCCTCCTCCACCCGAGACTCTAGATTCCGCAGTGAAACGAATGCACGATCTGATGGACGAATCGATATTCCTCCCCTTTCTTAGAAGCCAAAGTCCATCCGCAGCACCATTTCCGCCGCTCGTGGACCCCAACGAGAGCTTGTCAGTCTACGAGGAGAGTCAAATGACACGACACACTTCAATGCGACGGCGGTTGTCGCCCCAATCCTCTTTTCACGCCTCACGATCAGCGGCCGTTACATATGCACCCCAATACATCACATCATCATCCATGACCGTTGCGACCGTACCTAAACAAGTGTCCCGTTCTTCTGGTTATACCTCGACAGCTAGTGGTGATACAGGCTCAGCAAACCTCACCGATGACTCGGGAAGCATGGCATCCAGCCCTGGCGGCGGGGAGCCAATGACCCCTCCCACAACCCCTCCTTCGAGTGAACTTGGTATAACGCCCGGCCCGGCTGGCCAAAGCCCAAAAAATAGACCGGATAATGCCTGGAAAAAAATGGGGTTGAAGCTTGGCTGGAAGAAGCGAGGAACGAGAGATACGAGGTTCCCGGCCACCGAGGAGGAATAACCCGCGCTCTTGGCGCTTATCGGGCGACACAATCCTACACCATACCCGCATAGAATATCTCATGCTGCCCCGGCGCTTATCGATCTCCGTTATGAAATACGCATCTTTCTCTCCTTGGCAGCTTCATGTCCGGCTGTCGATTTTTTTTTTTTTTTTTCCTTGTCTTTTTTAGCGTGCGTTTTGGCGGTTTCTTTTGCTATTTCTTGTTCTTTGCGTTGGTGATTTGCATTACTTTTTGAAGTGCGTTTGGTGCATGTATACCCGTCTCTTGCGGTCGAGCATTGAAATTCGCATCTCCTGCAATATCCAAGTGTGGTGTTTATTGGCGTTCTGTGTGTGCTTTTCTCGTGTCGACTTCCCTTTCTTGGATCTTGAGGCAAAACGACCGCATAGACACCTCTTCGCTTTAATACTTCAATTCTTGAAAGCTCTTCTTGAGCTGGAAGTTCTTCGTTGGGACTTTACTGAGATATAGCTTTTCGCAGATTCTGGTTCTGTTGGTGGTGTATTTCTTGTTGGATAATGAATAATGAATGATAATATTTAGACGATATTGGAAGAGCCTGCACTCTACTGTCTCTTCTGGTACTCATGTTGATCGCAGTACTCGGTTGGAATTTCGGCTTGATAGGCTGTGCTTCTCTTCATTCTCTTAGATGTGCCTGAATCCTCCAATACTCCCTGATCTTTCCTCCAAATCTGTCATGCCTTACCGCCCATTCAGCAAAACTCGTTTAAGGATAGAAAACATCAAACACATCAGTTGGGTCGCTCGCTTTGGAAACACCCCCTCCTGGAATGAATACGCCTCCGCCAACACTCACTGCAGAGGTCCCATGTCTGGGCACCTTCATAGGGCCCAGTCTCGTCCAGGAATTTGTCTCTGTGTCATATACCTCTGTTTGATCGAAGACACCTTTCGAACCCGACTCTGGGTTCCCCTCTCCCCCAAAGATATATATCTTTTTACCTATCACGCCAGCGGCAATGCCGCTGCGAGCGGTTGGCATCTTGGCCGAGCTTATCTGCCAGGTACTCGCTCCGTTTTCAGCACCGGTCTGATCTAAGTCAAGGACAAACACTGTATCCTGCCTATTCTCCATACCAGTGTTCCGTCCACCCACCACGTAGAATTTGCTCCCGACAACAGCGGCTCCGGCATGGTCTCGTGGCTGTGGAAGTCGTCCGGTTCCATCGGATGAAAGCTCAGTCCAAATTCTAGTATCAATGTTGAACGAGGTCACGATATCAAAGCTGGGAGCAAAGAGGCTGGGAAGCCCACCGGCTAGGTATATCGTCCTATTATACACGCCAACAGCAGCGCTCCCTCGTGCCTGAGAGGCTGGCATAGCACCTATTGATTTCCAAATATCCGTGGTGGGATCGTACACCCAGCTGTCAGGAACTGCATGCCAGGACTCAACTCCGCCTCCTGGGACCGATGCAGCCAAACCCCCAAGAACATAGACCTTCCCGTCTACGACGGCGGCATTGGGATGGTTTAACGGGATGGGCAGTGGGGCTGCTGATTTCCACGTGTTTTCTGGGATGGAGTATATATTGACGCTGGCGATTGTGGTCGTATTTGCTATCTGACCGCCTAGGATAGCAAGATGCGTACTTGACAGCGCCACGGTGCTGTGTTCTTGTAGAGGGCCTGTTGGAAGGGGAGCCAGGGATTTCCATGTGTCTGGTTTGTTGGCCTGAATCAAGGGGGCAATCACTAGCACAAGTGCCGTTATAACTGAGAGGATAAAGTAGTGCATCATGTCCCTTTCTTATATGTGATTTTAGGTTCTTTTTGCCTCTCTTCCTCTGGAAGAGAAAAACGATGAGTGATAAAACAGAGACAATAGTTCAATGTCTAGTACAATACTCAATGTGTCTGTTCTCTTCCTTGTGAAGACTTTCGCCGCTGAGGGAAGATTGGTGAAACATTGCTCGGAAAGCTTATTGCAAACATGATATTGAAAAATAGTTTGTTTCCCTAAACCCTTCAGTTACACAACAACGGTGGTGTATGCATTGAATGCCTCTTAAAATTGGCATGGGACTAAGTGTTAATGCGCGACTGTGAAACCTTTCCTTGGGGTTCAACCCTATGCAACGTATGGCATTCTATAAGGCCAAATATATAAGCGAAGATAACTTTATGTTGACATTGGCTAGCTACCTGGCCCGTCAATTTGACCTATATATTATAACAGCAGCAGCAACCCACCCTGTTGGCTTGAGGCGACCTCATGAAGTGTTCTCGTTCAACATCAACCAATGCGTTTGATATAAAACGAAGAACAAATGCCACACACCATTGCTTATAAGTATCGAGAGTTTTTTTTTTTTTTTTTTTTTTACTGTCTTGTAAAACAATTCCCAAGTACAAGAAAGTATAACACATCGTACTTGTTAAGCAAGAATTGAGATGTTTCACAAGGAAGGAGCTTTCTCCTCATCGACCCGTGTCGACTTATTCCCTGTATCATTAAGGACAGCAGCGACGTTATCCGTCAAATACTCCTCAACCCGAGGCGAGAACCAACTCAACAAAATCGCTAGCCCGGTAAAGGCAATTATGCTCAGATACACAGTTCTATAAGCTTCAGAGCATGCAATCTGATAAGCCCGCATTCCCGCAGTCTTGATCACATTGTTAACACCTTGCACAGAGTCCAGAGACGATTAATCTAGCGTGAGTGCCGATATGAATGAGCTAACGCTGGACTCAGGGAGACCTGTGTTAAGGACTGCCGGTTGTACTTTTTCCGGGACTGTCTGCAAGAGTCGGTTACTGAGAATCGTTGTTTATATTGCTGTTAGAATGACGCAGGTAGCAGAGCGGAGACTTCCTGCCACGCCACTGGCGACACCAATCTCTTGCTGGTCACGGACGGCTATATTTGCATTGGTTATTGTGAGAGCCTCATTCCAACCCATGAAAAAGCAGCCAATGACAATTAATGCAATGACAGTTGACCCATTGTCAGGGTTACCGACTGCTGCACCTATGCAAAGAAGTAATATCAGTATATGTTATGAAAGTAGACTTGTTTGGTTGAGAGTGTCTGTCTAGAGAATAACTTACAGGCCAGGAACGCGCCACCAATGGCGAGGCATGTTCTTATCTGAAGCCTATTATAGCCAATTCGATTGGTCAAGACACCAGCGGCCACTTGGCCACCAACAATGGAGAGACCAACAATAACAGAGACACCTCCGGTATACATGGGGTCGCCATTTGTATATAGATTGGCCACTTGTTGAGGCCAAATAATGGAAAAGGCGTAGTATATACCTCACCGAGTCCACGTAATAAGGAGGATGCTGTCCATTCGACGTTGCGAAATAGATGCATGGGGACGAACGGCTCGGAGAGCGGCGCATAACACTCCCAGAGCACGAAGGCTACCAGGATTAAGAATCCCAGGACGATGGTCGTATTGACCGGGACTGATTTCCAGGTGTAAACTGATCCACTCCATGAAAGCCCAAGAAGAAAGACAACGAACCCTGAAGCGAAGAGAGACATGCCAACATAGTCGAACGTTCTGAGGTAATATGATACTGTATCGTTCTTGTGTTTCTGGCGGAATGTAGGGGGAAAATAGAAGGCAATCCAGCAGAAGAGCGCTACTACATTAATTGCTATGAGCAAATAGTAAACGCCTCGCCAACCGACGTTGGGGTGGTGGACGAGGAACGATTGAGCAATGAGGGGTCCAAGGCCCGAGCCTGGAAAGCAGAATATGTAGACGATGGCGTTGAATAGATACCGGTGTTTTATGGGCACGAGTTCACCCATCACAAAAGGGAATGAGAGCTGAGTTGCTGGCCCGATTCCAAGTAGGACATTCCCACCGATCAAGGTGGGAATTGTGTTGGCCGTTGTGCATACAATGCACCCTATGACTGACAACAACCCACCGCCGATGAAGAAGTACCTCCGACCAAAAATGTCAGATAAACGACAGACCATGGCCAAGCACACCGCTAGTGTAGTATTATAAACCAGTGATATTCAGACATAGTTGGGATCCGGTCCAATATCAGCGTTTATAACAGTGAGAATAGGAGCTGCGTAACCAAAGGCAGCTGTGCCAGACCACAGTCCAAAGCCCACAGCGAAAACGGTGCCTAAAAAGAATCGGCTGCAGTAATAGCTGACGGGCAAGCTATCAGTAGTAAATCCATGAATCACTCCTTCTCTTGGGGCGACATGTTCTTTGGAGACCGCATCTTCCATCATATCTTCGTTGGGTTTAGCGGACCCGTTGTCATTGCTATGGCTTGCCATCCTAGTCTCTCTCCCGTTTGCAGGAAAAATCTAAAGAAGATAAGAACTGAGCTTGTGTTCTCAATCAGGACCATGGCATTTCAGAAAAGCTGAAGTTCCATGGCCCATTGAGGAGATATCACGCCTCATATTTAAGATCGACGACACTGCTGGAGAAGAGCTCCCGAGCTAAGAAACAGTAGCTTTCACCTAGCATATTGTTGAGATCCATGACACATAATAAAAATCCGGGGTAAGGATGTCCACCATCCCCAAATGATCTTCCTCTACTAGAGGCTTTCTGCGTACCCAAAGCTGAGTGAAATGAAAAATGATATCCGCAGGGTGGGCGATACGGCACCGTCTAAGCGCGATACACCAAAAAGCTCGGTTGTATAACAACACAGAGCAGCTTCTAGATTTCCCCGGTTATTGGCTAAAGTACTTGATGAGTTAGGAACATCCAGGATAGAGTAGTCGTAATCGACGGAGGAAGGTTGAGTGAAGTTGAGCCGATGGCGGCCAAGTAGGCGCGCTGGAAGACAACCAGCAACTCGGGACATCCATAATTCGAAAACAGGACTACAAAAAATCAGCGAAGCTCCGCATGAGAGCCCATTGACGTGCATAGTATATCTTTAAGTTGTATTGATTATTATTTAAGTCTGCATATGCTCTTTTAGTGTCTGATTTTACACGTTACATTTGCTCCTACGTACGTTATAATAATGTAAGGCACGTCAGATTGTTCATTTCATCTCAATTCCAATTCCCGCTAGCAAGTTTAAGGTCTCTCTGAAAATTCTCCTTGACCGTCACACATAAGTTTCGTAATGTCATGCCCTCATGCTTAAGGATACAAGCAAATTCGACAACCATCAGTAAGACAAGACCATGAACAGATAGAAGCCACGGTCAACTGGAATTCCAGTAGTTTGGACCAAGGGTGTAATCTCCCATCAACGAAATATGTACGAAATGACAATCAAATACTTTCTGGTATATCGCTAATTTATGAAAAACGACACGCCGGTAACGTTTCACACCAACCAATTAACCAACTCACGATCATACCACTCTGGGTGACATGCTCTTGTTTCGGCTTGGATTGCTCCTCGTATATGAAACCCTAGTAGGGGAATGTACAATCGGCTTAGCTGAACGTTTGTCCGCTAACTAGCATAAACGCACATATTCGGTAACAGAGCGTACGAAGAATGCGCTAGCTCATTATAGAGCCTGTTTCCCGCGAGTCTCGATCGGCAAGAAGACCATTGCCACGAAGGCGGCCAGCACAAGTGCTCCCGACGCATAGATCGGCGCAACGGGGTTATCGCTGGCATATACACCGATGATAGGTGCCATAAGTCCAGCAACACGGTTTAAACAACTGGCAATACCCGTTCCTGTCCCTCGGTTGGGAGCAGGGAAAACCTCAGGTGTGTAGGCATATAGGACACCGTACATGGCCATCTGGAAGAAGGATTCTAGCGCCGAGCATACCAGTTGAACGTTGGGGTCTTTGGTGGCAGTGAAGCAGAAGAGCAGAACCCCTGTGATCAACGTCGAACCAGCCATCGTACCTTTCCGACCAATGTATGGGACGTCGACAAGCACCCAAGCCAATAGTGGCCCGGGAATGCCACAGACAGCCGTAATGGCGTAGTTGCGGTAGGTGATGTAAGTGGACGAGTTGGCGCCGAGGTACTGAGGCAAGAACGCATTAAAGAGGGTATAACCCATTCCAATGGTAGTCCAGCAGAACCAGAGTAAAACAGCTAGTTCAATAATTAGTTTACCGAAGCGCAAATGGCGAAAAGAAAGGGAACATACTTGAAATTCCAAGCCTCTTGGAACCGAAAAGGGGTGCTACCTGCTGATAAGAAAACCTCTGGAAAGATCGTTTCATGATTTCGCTATACGAAAGACCCTGCTTCGGGTTCTGCTCAGGATATCCGCCAACCTCATTTAAGACCTGCTCCGTGAGCCAGGTCTTTTTCTTATTCTTGTGGGCAATACCTTGGACCGCAGCTACAGCCTCATCCTGACGGCCGCGTGATACTAAGAACTTGGGCGATTCGTAAAGCGTGAACAGCAGGAAACGGCAGAGGAACATGGCAAAAGTGATAGCACCTAGGGATAGAACTAGGTATCTCCAGCCCCAGTTGTCTGCCTTGGGGCAGTTGTCGGCACTAGCGCAAGAAAAGTTGGGGATGAAAGCCCAGGCGAGCATGCTGGTCAAACATTAGATTTAAATCGCAGGTAAGGATGCGGGAATAACGGACCTGGAAATCAGCGTACCAACTGACCACCATGTGGCCAAGCCACTTAAAATATTGGCCGAGTTTGGAGGCAGACATTCCAAGAAGACGGCAGCGTCAACAGGAAGATTCCCACCTACACCCAGACCTAGGCACGAATACAACGCACATGTTCTGTATTATATGTTAGTAAAAACAATTGATGCCAGGAGGACGGAGCCGTCATACCCAACCCAGCTAGAGCCGCCGCCTGCAGCGAGGCCAAAAGCACCACAGAGGAAGAGTGTGCAATTAAAGGCTGGGCGACGCCCGATGGCATCAGAAGCAATACCCCAAAATGATGCACCAATAATCAGACCGACGAACAAGGCGCAAGTCGCAAAGCGAGAATTGGTCTCTGAGACGCCGAACTCGTTGGCGACGGGCGTCAGAGTCAGGGCAACTCCCTGCACGTGATTAGTCAACTGCACTTCAGTTGTTTCAAGAGCAGATCCTTTCTTACCTGCAACCAGAGGCTGTTGCGAGCATTCGATTAGCAGCTGTTATTGCACATATTAATTTGAAGAGGAGATTCTGCTCACTTGTCAGCGACCCAGCCAAATCCACAGAGGACAAATAGCTCCCACTGGTATCGGCCCATGCCAATATCTTGGATTGCTCTGTTGATTATTTTTGCTTTCCCTAGAATCGATGTTAGAAAGGCTGATAAATTCTATATTAAAAAGTTAAGGGAGCAACATCAACTCCCGGGGTTGGCTAGAAGGGCAAGGAATATGCCAGTCTGGCAGGAAGCACATGAAACGTACGGTCATAAACAGTGTCATGACCTGAAGCTGCAATGTCGGTTTCGACTCCGATCCGCAAAGCTTCCAGGGTCAGTGGACTATACGAACGCGCAGAAGCAGCGCCGTTCTCCTGAGCGGGAGCCTTGTCATGGCTTTTGCTCGATTCACCGTCTGACGCACGTTTGCCTTCCGGATCGGTTTCCGGAATCGACTTTTCGGGCGCAGGGTCATCGGCAAGTGGCACCACAACTTCCGGGAATTGGCGTCTGTTTCGGTTGGTAAGCAGGTCTTTCCAATTGAAATTACCCATGATGGAGAAGCCTTCGATGTCGCAATGGGGCAATAATAGGGTTATGGCGCGTTTGGCAGAATAACCGTAAGGTCTACCGGAACTGGCGATTTTGGGTTTTGCTGGCGCGATCGTTCGAATACAACTGTTGCGTGAGGGCCAAGCCTACTACTTTCTTTGCTCCGGTTTTGCTGTTACTGAAAAGCTTTCAACGAAAACGGCCGTCGAGGATGTCGCTGATGGACGAGAGGTTGGCGCAATGGCTGTTGGAATCGGGCACACGAAATAGGTATGTCGATTTGGCGCGATGGGATAGTTGCAATGATACGTAGTTGGCGCAATGGGACTGAGATCACAACTATTTGCTGCTACTTCTGCTGTTCAGGATGTCGACTTTCACTGTATTTTTTTTGACTTTTTGAGTCTATATAACAGGAACAGTCAGCAGCGACGGGAGTCGACAGGATTCAGCAAGGAGGCAGCGAAATGGCTATTGAAAATAGCGAGGCAACCAGATGTGCCCTGGTCTTGATGCCGTGCAGACGGGGGAAACAGTAACTGGTGAGTTTTCCTTCCCAACAGGGACAAGATGAGGAAGGAACGGGGAGGGGGAGTTGGGGAGAGGGGAAAGCGGCTTGGGGAAGAAAATCGAGAAAGGAAAAGAGGTGGGAAAGGCGACGAGGAGTTGAGTCTTATGTGAGTGGTCGTGGTGCCCATTTTTCTGAATTAGATAATGGAAATTATTTGAAGCCTGCGAGAGAGCCCGCTGCTCCACCATGCGCCCTGTATGCTACATGAGGCCCGATCTTCTCCCTGATTTCCGCGTTAAGCAACATAGCGCGTGGCATATATATGTATGCAAAAATATTGTGTTGCTATCATCTCTCCTTATTCATATTGTAGATTCCCCAGGGCGTTTCTTCATGTCAATTCCTCTACCCTTTTACTGTGTAATCACGGTGGCGTCAACTGTTCGGATGATGAGGATTTTTTTTGCCCCTTCTGGATCATAGAGGTGGATCGCAGGAATCGGCCTGAGCCGAATGTCATCCACCAAACTCGGCCAGTGAAATTCGGCATTCCTGAAGTCCGCCTTCCTGGTGGACCGAGCTCCCAATATCACAAACTATCATTGGCGATTAAGGAAGTCTCCAGCCTATGAGAGCCTGCGATGTGCTCCTCCCATCTTAGTAATAAACGCACAAAAACCGGACTGCTTTCTGCTCTTTTTGCCCCCTCCTCTGTTCCCTTCCACGACCATCCGAGTGCAGGGTAAGTCCAGCGCAGAGGCAGGGTCGAACTTTCAAGATGGCATGAGAGACAGCGTAGTACTTGTTATTATTACCGTTTTGGAGGCTTGTTTTGTATCAGCGAAGTGCGCACATTCGTTATTCTGTTTCTCCACGCGAGGCTGTGGCTCCTGCAGTGCAATCGCGATCCTCATTTGCACGGCACTATCTTTTTTTTACACACAGTCTGTACCAATAACTAATTTTCACACCGATTTACAAAGCGAGTCATGAAGCAAAATTCTTTTCAGGCGTGGCGCTCCAGCTTGAAACATATTCCTCTGCGGGACCAACCCAAGAGGCAGTGGCGGGTTTCCACTAACGTTTATCTCACCGCAACCATGGATTGCTATTCCCATTTTCGACGTCATGATAGCTCCAGCAAGTGCCTAGACTAGGGCAATCAATCGATGGGTCGATATGTCTAATCATGCTTCAATTCGAATGTTTTGACACCGATCTTGACCTGTACTGCCCGTGGATTAAACGCGTGAGCCTTTATGCCGCGTTCATTCTCAGTTCTGCCTGATCCTCCTCCAGTGATCTCCGGGATTGATGGAAATACCCATCACAGGAGGAATCAGCTTCTAGATGGTTACTCAAAATGGCTGAGTAGTCGATTGAACAGGAGTCTGCAAGGAAATACCTATTTATATTGGTGACCTCGTTATATATTGCCCTCTTATCATTGTTGATGGTGGGGTTTTTCTTGGCAGGCCGTGACAAGACACTGCTCGTTAGGCATACTCCAAGGATAAAATGGCAATGCCGTGGGATATATATATACTCCGAAGACAGGACCTGTCGGTTGGAATTTCTTTTGTTTCCAGGTTAGTGAAGAAATGAGACGAGGAGAAGATTCGATAAGGGTCTCGTCTCCTTGTTCAAACGAGTATGCGATCTTACGCATGCAACCCGCGAATAATTTTGTCGCACGCGCTTCGCCACCTGTGTTCCAAATATCGACCTGGCGGTGTTTAAGAATGTCAGTTTGGTATGTCGAGAGATATCGTCGCAGAATCAAAAGTTGACAGGATATATTGATCTGCATCGCGACAGCTGCCCGCGGGTAAACTCTTGGAACCATACCATTACTACATGTATACCGTGGTGGGGCGCTCACAGAAAATGACGCGGGAACACTAAAGACTAGGGTGATTAGCTCCTTGGAAAAGGTGATTCTGGAAGACGCAGCAACCGCGGCGCAACATCATGTTTACTGTGACGAAACGGGGGTTTCCTCAGCCATCCTCCTAAGGAGTTTGAGATCACGGATCTCTTGTCCAATGTCTCTGTTCATGACCAGTCTGCAGTTGCAACTCCTCAGGACAAACATTCCACCCAAGGGGTCCTTCTGAGCTTCAGATCATAAATTTCGGCGACCAAGCTAAACAATATACATTATTATGGAGAAGAACAAGTCTGCATTTGTAGACTGGTGGCAAAGCACCCCATATATTCTGAACCACACGCTAAACACCTCCCTACCTATTAATCTGACCCCTGGAACTCTTCGTACATTATGGTGCTTCTCTAACCACAGCAGTGAAGCATGTGGAACAAAGTCAAGGGCATTACTTGGGGGTCAGAAGTAGCTGGAGGCATGCTTTATTTCGTTAACCAAGGTATTTCTTTAATTTAAGCTCACGGATGCAATGCTAACCCTGCATTATAGGATGGAGCTGTACCGACTTTTGCACCAAAAATACTTTCTCAATCAGTTAGGGTAGGTTGTGGTTGGCCGCCGTCTGTCATTCATTACTACACTAATTCAAGGCTTTGCTTCGAACCTTCTATGGTGATTCTATGCTTCTTACGTCAAACGCCTCCATACACGCACGAATTAAACGGGCCTGCAGAGCGATCAGGATTGATGATTATTGCTTATTGCTATGGCCCGTACTATGCGGATCGCGGCTAATCTGCCCGATAAAATGTGACTAGGGGCGACGCGGGTGGTGGTTTACCTACTGAACCGACTTCTCATGAAGAAACTGGGATGGAAAACAACGCACGAAATTCTCCAGCCTCATACCGATATTGCCAAGCAGGTCGACCTCGTGTGCGAACCTACTGCTGCCGAGCCTATCCTCTCAGGAAGAACGTCCTTAAGAGCCGAAAGCTCCTGCCCCGCGGGCAAATCCGACATCTGGTAACTTATGAAGGCACAAGCGTGTTTCGCATCCGGATCACAACATCGAAAACGTTAGACATTCCCGTGCTGTTACCCACCTGATTTTTTGCCTCAAGCCAGCGCGGATTATTGGAACCGCCATGGCAATTCCCAAAGATCACTAATTCAATGTGACCAAGCTTTTCGAGTAGCTTTTGAACTCGTTAACGCTCGCACCGAACAAGCCCGCATTAAAAAAGCCCATAACGAACCTCAAGAATAGCAAACACATTAAAATCGCCAGCTGGCTTCACAGGTGAAGGGGTGGGCCAGATTAATTACTCCCACTCCACCACGATCTGACTTGCTCTGAGCTGACTGGAGCAAAATTGAGATTACGGAAAAGCATTCTATAGAATTTGTCGTACTGCTGAGCAGCATATAAGGCTTGAAGCAGGCGGCGACGCACACTGAAATCAAGTGGTTGGCGTGAAGCCGGGTTACAGCAGCGTACGGCGGATCACGGCTTTTGTATTCGAGGCGTAGTTAACTAGGCCCTGTCGTCAAATGAATGCGAAAAACTCGTAGGGTGCAAGTGTCTTCGCGAAGACGCTGTCTCATCCGGAAAATGTACCTATCAGTCTGCTCCTATATCCTACCTTGGCTTTTGTGCTGTAGCACATATATTATTGTTGTTCAGTCTATTTCACACTACATAAGGTTCCTGTTACTTTCTTTTTGCTACAATTAGCTGCTTTAATTGACTGTCAGAACATATATATGGTTGTAACGAAAAGTAAAATGGATATCAATATAGTCAATTTATATTACAAGCCCCAAATGTGGATAAAATAACCCAATGTGAGCGTTGCACATGGGAGTAGAGTTCATCAAAGCCTGGTAACAGCCATATTAGCCTCCCCCCTGTTGTACTCCCACATTGATCGCCCGCCTATGTCGCAATAACCTCTCAGCTCATGCGCACAATCAAGTACTACGTAAAGCTTAGCGCAAGCTTGTCGGACCCCGGTCAGTGATGGCGTCCTCCGAAACAGCCCTACCAAAGTACCCAATCGCGCCACGACAGCCTAACTAGGCTGAGAGGTTTCACGAGCTGGTCTTTTGGACCGGCTCGCCATTGCTGTCTTCAAGTTCCGTTTTTTCGCCGGGGATACTCTTCTCAGCTGATGTGGTATCTTCGCCGTTCAAAAGCGCGGTAAGGCCGATATCCCTCTCAATCTTTTCCTTTCGCTCAGTGTCCTCCTGAGCAAGCCCAGCAGACCCGAAAACTTCATCCATTTCTTCAAGTGTTCTTCCTTTCGTCTCTGGCACGAAGAAGAAGATATAGAGGGTACCGATTACCGTTATCCCCCCGAAGAAGATCTAATAATATGTTAGAAGCAAAACGCACCGCGTGAGCCGTCGGTCAAGTGGGAAATGGCCCTTTGGGTTGGTTGGTGGAAGTGACTTACAAAGGCGCCGTATTGACTAGTGGAGATGAAAGGCGACGTAGCCATAGCCACACCGAACTAAATGACAATCAGCAAAGTCCACGTCTACTTGCGCGTAGGTTGGAGAACTCACATTGTTGAGCCAGTTGGACTGGCCACCAAGGCTGACACCTTTGGCGCGCATACCCAGGGGGAAGACCTCGCTGATAATGATCCAAGCAACAGGGCCCCATGAGAAGCCAAAGGAAATAGCATATATCCAGACGAATACAACTGCCGCCCAACCGGCGTCTCGGTGATTCTCCCAGTTGCCGCTAAAAGAGCCAGTGATTCCGGCAACGATGAAGTGAGAAGAAGCCATACCGATACCACCAGCTATGAGGATAGTCTTCCGGCCAAAACTGTCAACCCATAAAACAGCTGGGATGGTGGCCAAAAACATAACAATGCCGACAACACCCGTCGCGAGCAAAGAAGTGGTATTACCACTAAGCCCCAGGCCTTTGAAAATAAACGGGGCATAGTACAAAATTGCATTGACCTGATACCACAGTTAGCATACATGTCCAACACGCGCAATGGGGATCATAAAGACTTACGCCATTCCATTGCTGGAACACCATAGTAAGAATCGCGACGACAGTGCGCTTACGGAGGCCTGGGTCGGTGACAAGAGACAAATAATCATTGTACCCAACCATGAATTTACTAGAGAAACTGCCATCCTGGTATTGCGGGTATTTCTCGGCCACGCGCATGCGCTCGAAATCACGCAAGGCTTTGATCTCGAGAAATTCAATTCGCACTTTGATATCGTCTGTCGAGGTGTTGCGGAGCCGTGCCAACGTGTCCAGACATTCTTGTTCGCGGTCCCTGTTCATCAAATGACGAGGACTCTGTGGCATAAAAAGCACCATACCAAAGGCCAGTATGGTCGAGGGAAGAAGCTGGATGCAAATGGGAACCAACCAGGCGGCGTCCGACTGACTTTCGCCAGTGCCTCCAATGTAGTTGGTACCATAACCGATCCCTAAAACGCCAAGATGTGGTTAGAACCGTGTTTCCAATACAATTTGGCCAAAACAATAGCACGCGGGGATATAAGGTTACTCACAGTAAGACACCATGATTCCAAAAGTAATGGCAAGCTGCTGGAGAGCCACGAGCGCGCCGCGAACCTCCGGCGGTGCCAATTCAGCATTATACCTTGGCGGAGTTAGCAGAAAGTCGACACCAGGCGAGGAAATAATAGATTAAGCTCACAAAGGAACCAGCATACTGAAAGCTCCCACACCGATACCGGTGACGAAACGACCAGCAAGGATATAATCTTTGTTTACGGTGCACGCTTGGACGATAACACCAACGGTGAAAACGACACATGCAATCACAACAGTAATCCGTCGTCCCACGGCGTCAGCCAAGTATCCATTGATTAGAGCGCCGAGCCAGGCACCCAGTTCGAGAACCGCGGTGACCAAGGCTTGTCGAACACCTGTAGTTCCACTATACCAAGGTTCCAGCTACAGAAAAAGTCAGCGACAATGTCAATACAGGGCGCGACGTGATCAGTTGGTCCTTACACGCTGCGTGAAGGAATACATAGTCAAAATCTGACCAAACATTCCTTGGTTATCTGAGTCAAAAAGCGTCAGTATTCGTTATTTCGGCTTTTCTGCAGCAACGGACTTACATCCGTAGACGAAGCCACCAAGGGCCGCGAAAGTTGCGATCGCTGTTGTCTTGCCATTCTGAATAATGCCCTTGATACCAGATGGGCCGGCGAACTGAGCTCGCTTGGCCGAAAGGCCCTGCCCTGCGTCAGCTGGAGCCATCTTGACTGTAATTCTGTAGGATAGGGTCTGTACTCAGACGGGATAAACAGCGGGTGGTAAAATGCTTTTATAGGCACACAGGATGCCAGCTCCTTGTATTACTTCCGCAGATCCTGCCCTGTTCTTGCATGGAACCATTATATCATTTAGGCTAAATCACCATGTCAAGAGCGTTCCGAACGGATGATTCGCTGGGTGTTGGGCTAAAGAGATACAGTTTTTACCCCATGTGGGAAAACAACCTTGGGTCAATGCCTAGCGGTTCCGAGAACTAGCGTCGCATATATATCTCCGCAAGACAGTTGCACAGTGCAAAAATTCCCAACTCCCCATTCGTGCACACTGCCCAGTCGTATTAATAATTCATTATTACTCAATATGTTCCTCTCTTCGTCCTAACTGTAGCGCTAATCTTCTTCCAGGTATCGTCTCAAGTGCTGGCGTGCGGACATCCCAGCCTGCCTCCTTTAACCAGCTGATCTGCCGCTCGAAGTTCTCCGTGTGGAGTTTTAGAGTCAATTGGAGTGTGGGGAGCACAGTGGCGCGAAGAGCGTGACCATTATTCTCCTGAAACTGACCATTATTTTGCCTCGCTCGTTTGCCTTCTTCATCCATATGTCGTGACACGATGAGTGCGTGACTCCAAGCTTTGAGCTGTGACGTCGGCGGCGCGCCAGTTTTCAAAACTATAATCGCACTTTTTTGCGGGTGGTCAAACCAGAGAATATAATCTTCCTTCGCGAACAATTCTAGAAGAGCAGGAAAGTCAATGTCGCGGGGCTGGATAGAGGTTCGCCGGCTATTATGTGAGCCGGAAATAAGCAATTCACCCAGCGAGGCGCCTATCCGGCACTTGCCGTAGGCTGCCGAAGTTCCTTTCCAGCGAAGAATACCATCTGTCTCGAATATTTTTTCATGTCGAGATGCTTCTTCTGGAGTCAGCGCTCGGTTCTCATCAAATAACGTCGAAAACACGATGTTGGCTCGTTGGCGGTTCAGCGTTGTCATCTTGACTGCACGGACGGCCAAGTAATTCGTACCAAGGTGGATTGCGAGAAGAGACAAAAGCGCAACCCACGTCGCCAGAGGTGACGAGATGTGTGAAACGACCATGCTTCCGAACTAAACTTGACGTTAGATCGGTTCATGATAGTTCGAATTCAAGTGATCTTACTAGCATGCCCATAAGGGATATTACTGTCTCCTGACTTGAATCTTTCTGCCAAAGGTTCAGTCCAGCAATCCACCGTGCAGGTTACATCGAAAAAAATACAGTTGAATCACTTACAGCATTAAGCTCTCCAAGATTCCCCATCTTTGCAAAATGCACACTCAAACTCGCCTTCGCACTACCCGCCGCAACACCACACAGAGCCCTCAGCACGCTCGAGAAACTGAGGAGCATTACTCTTACTGACCTCGGAAACACTGGAGACAGGCAATCAAAGATCATGGCACAGTCATTGAAGACGTCCGCAGCGAGCCTGTACATCTTGCATTCGGGTTCGATTGCTGTGCCTAGACGATGGGCGAAGAGGATTGTGGCGATTCGGCCCATGCTTTCTTGGAGGACGTTCAAAAGTAACGCAGCCGTTGGAGAGGCTGTGGCATCTCCGACTCCAACGCCTGGGTCCTGTGTTAGCTTTATGAGCGTGTTAGAGAACGTTGGTCTTAACGTCTTGATGTTACCTTGGAGTACAGCTCTGGAAGACAAGAGGCCAGCAATCGAGCTTGAGAATGCCTGAAGGGAATCCTGAAAGGACAATTTAGCATTCCAACTGTCGAGATAGAGGCGTAACGTAGATAGCGTACATATATTTGATATCTTTAGAGAGTAAGGGATATAACCTCATTAGCAATATTATCTGGAAAATGCTGCATAATATAAAGTGGTACTTCACGAGAAATCATATTTTAGATTGTCTTCCAGTCACTCTAAACCGATACTCGTCTTCATGATCTAGAACCCAACAAGACCCAAAAGGAACAACTCACTCAAGGTAGTCTGCAGTGACACTGTTCGGATACCCCACGGGAAGAAAAACGTTCAGCAATGAAGCGATGAATGAAGTCGCTTTTGGTTTCGACGGCAGCTAACAAGTTTGAATTAGTATACCAATGAACAAATTTCCGTAGATCCAAAGTCATGATAAATCCAAGGGTAGATAATTAGATTCTAATATGCAATCCCCAGATGTGAAATCACGAATGTGGACTAGAGTGCGCGTATGGAGCTCAAAACAGGCAGCGAATCAGGAGAGCTTCATAGAACCCTTTCGAGGACTCTCAAAGAATGTAAATATTTTTCCCTGGATTGGACGAGATGATGGGCGCAGGGGTCCCATTCCAATGAGCCAGAATGGGAGCTATGTAGAGTGCAATCCGCCAGAGATCCCATGAATGATAGGAATAAATCACGGAACGATCAAGCATGCAAATATAAAAATCACAGAAAGAGATATGTGGGTAGATGTGACCTACCACGATATCAACTCTTTGTTGTGCGTCCGGATTCCTGCCCACTTTTGTTGACTCCGAGGTGGATTCTGACCCATTAGAGTAAATGTATGTAGCGACAGGGGTCCCTATTTCGTCCGTTTCATTTATTGTAAGGGTATCGTAAGCCATTGTGCCTTTGCTTGTCAGTTGTGGGTTTATATGAGCGTTGTGTGGGGAAGGTAGAGGTTGATGTTGCACTCTCGTCTGGGAGCGCCCACATGGATACCTACGATCGAGGAAATATATTCAAGGGTCCACCAAAGACCAGATAAATAGTCCATGTAATATAGATGTTTACTGCTACAGTATTTCCAATTTATTTGCCGGGAAAAGGGGATGTTCCTGATACAACTATTGCCAGCAGAAAGCGCCAACCAACGCACATTGCTGCAGAAAGTATACAATACAGGAAAGGATGGGAAAAATTCACGCTTCTTAGAAGTCCATCAAAGATCCATTAAAGACATAGCAACGGTGAGATTCTCGCAATCATTGCGTATGTATATACATAACAAATACGCGTCTACCAGAACCCATACATATAAGGCTGATAAAACCGACCAGAGAACCGACCAAGCCGACCGACCACACCAAAACAAAAAAAGAGCATTGGCTGATACACGTGAAAAGACAACAATACAGCGTAACTTTCCAAAACATCCATTGCGGGGATCCAGCCTCGTAGGCAAACGCTCTTTTTTTGTCGCCTGCCAATACCATTCTAAGGGTAAGTAAGAGTTGCACGAAACCGTAACCGTAGAACGCCAACAGGACACCAGAATAACAGAATATCAATCGAGTCGCAGCATTAAGCATACAAGCTCGCACCGCCGGTCTCAATGGCGTCAATCTCATCCTGAGACCAAGGAGAGCGCCAGAACCTCTGAGGAAGTTCGTTCCTGTCAAAGTACTCGCCCTTCTTGGGCTCGATGGAACCCATTGAGGCACCGCTGTGGCCGCCAATCAGGCCGTAGGCGAGAGAAGGTCTCGTGGGGCTGTTTAGGGGCCCGTGTTGCTGGGCGTTGGACCTATATGTAGCGAAGGAGTCTGGGAGGTTGGAGGAGGGAGAGGCGGGGTGCACGCGGGGTGAGTGGTCGACGGATTCTTTGTGGATATTAGCAATTGGGCTTTCATATATATATATATATATAAGAGCGACAGAGGGGGGGGGGAGAAGATAATTGAGCATACCAGGGACAGAACGCTTCCCAAGGAACCTAATCAGAGGAGTTCTGGCGGCTGCTGCCTGCCGGAGGACGCACGTCGCACGCATTTTTTGTTGTGTGTCTGGCACAGGTTTATCGAGGGAATTAAAAAGAGCGAGACAGGGACCCGAATTAGGCAACTCCGAGAGGCTTATAACGAGTGCAGGTGGTGGTAATTTGGCGGTGTTCCGGACTCGCTTAGTTTGTGTGTCTGACTCTCTCTCTCTCTCTCTCGCTCTCTCTCTGGGGTAGGGAAGGGAAGGAAAGGGAGCAGCGAGGAGTTGCGGAGAGCGAGGGAGACGAGAGGGTGAGATATTAATAAATAGCCCGGGGCCGGACGGTGGAGATAAGAGCAGGACTGTATTATCAAGCGGGACAGGTTCCCATTAACTAAAGCCAAGGCCAGCGCGAGTTCGCTCGCCGGCGTCGGAAGCTGGGGAAGCAGAGTTTGTGTTGGGCGCCGATCCGCGCTGCTGGGAGTGTTGAGCTGCGTGTCTGGGGATCTAATATACAGGTATTTACTGATATCGGGTTTTGTGTAGTTCGGTTTTCAGATATTCTCGTCTTCTTATTATTTCTTAGACCTCGGTCTGCTGTCCTGGCAGTCTCTCTCTCGATTGATCCATTTGATTCTCGTTCAGCCCGAGTTAACCCCGGAGCACAGTCTATTTCCTCGCTCTCCCTACTATATCCGAACATCACACCACTACTAAATAGCCTCCCCATACACAGCAATAACATCCATCACATGCACGAGCTGCTCCTCTTCGCCCCGGTGCCCTCTAGACAGCACCATGGCCTGCTGCAACAGCTCTGCGGCCTCACGGCAATGCAGCCGATCCGCACTCTCGAGCGACATCTGATCTTCAAAGCTTACCGCAAGCCGGGGTTCGTCAAATCCCGTCCCGGTGCTAGCCAGGATGTCCAGTCGTCCGAGGTTCAGAAGCTGAACAAGTTGTTGGCTGGCGGCTTGTATTACGTGAAGGTTGTCGGGGATGTGAGAGACGAAGACTTTGGTTCGACTTCTCGAAGCAATGGGAATGGCCAAGCTTGGAGGGTCGAGTTTAAAGACATCCCCGAGGCGGGTGCAAGGTCTGGCGTGACTTCGAGGCTTGTTGGCAGTTCTAATATTGAGCATGGAGATCTGCTGGCTTCAATGAATGCTTGGGGATTCAAGTGAGCTCATATGCTTTTTGCTAAAACGATTTCCTTGAAAAATATCTACTAAATCTTTTCTATAGCTATGTCTCAGAATACGTCGTCGAAGGCAACAAATTCGTCCTCGACGACACAGTCTTATTCCTACATCGCATCATCAATTTCCCTCCAGGAGCAGTGCTGGATCCCTCGAGACCGGCTGAACATCTACCGCCCCTGAACAGTATGGTCCCACTGGATTCTACTGGAGGTTACGTTTTACAGACCTCCATTACTGTCCAAGAGAGTGGGAACCCCGACCTAATCAGAGCAGCCTCTCAGCGACTCTTGGGGTTGAAAGAACATTTGAAGGCTGCTGTGAAATTGGAACCTGCGGATAGACTTGCTCTTGATACGAGGGTCAGAGCGTAAGATTCCAAAAGTGCTGGTAATGATGACCTGAGGGCAGGACTGGATGAATTCTGGGAATCTTTTCTATCAACTGGTATTGCGTTTAAACGACTATGTTCATGACTGGTGTTCTTTTCGCATTTAGTGTGCATTTTCGGCGTCAGGGTGGTCATATTGTCTGCAATTCAGCGTCATTTTTGCTTGATACGCCAGCTACACACGAAATAAATGCCATTTTAAGAATTTCAGCCTATTTCACTCGTACTTCTGCCTCGTAGCCACTTTTCAACCTACCTAATTCTTATATCGCAAAGGGCGTGCCATGTGACTTGGCGCTTCAACCTCGCGTCTTCGCGTCGACCGTTGCTCGTCAGTCGCTGTCAGAATCAGGGGGTAGACTGGGGTCGATGGGCCTTGTTATTTCATTCTTTTGTCATTTAAGAAGACGATCAAGCTTTGTAGCAGCTTTTAGAACTGTTTGCACCATGGGTGAGAGCCGCGGATCAAAGCGACCGAGCACCCAGTCGAGGAACATCTCCCCACCCCCGACGAGACGGAAAGTTGAAGCTCCATCTACGAGTAGGTATACTAGCTCATTTCAGCTATTGGTGTCTATATTGTCTAGTTCCAGTTATCTAACTGTCTTCTTTACTAGATAATAATAAAGTAGCCGATTTCTTCAGGCCCGTATCCCAAAAAGTTCCGAAACAAATAACATGGCGCTACATCGAGAACTCCTGCATCGTGGGGAAGTACGCACCGCAACAGGAAAAGAATATGCCCAAGAAAGATGGATCACGACGGCGTGTTGCTGCTTTTGACTTTGTACGTTGCAAATTCATCCCTCTCGCGACTCGGATGTATTTGGAGATAAATTGTTCTAATACTGGTTGCGGGAGAAAAGGACCATACACTGGTAGCTACGCAATCAGGGAATAGGTTTGCGAGGGATGGCAATGACTGGAAGTGGTGGAGTACAACTGTTCCAGGGAAGCTCAAGGAATTAAACCAGCAAGGGTAGGCGTATTAAAACCCGACATCTACCCCTAATCTGCTTCGAACAGTATGCTGATGAGTCGTCCATCGGCTCTCTTTTATAGGTACCTCATCGTCGTAATCTCAAACCAAAAAGCCGTCAGTCTAAAGAAAGAATTGAAGGCTGGCAAAAGCGAATCTAAGAGTCTATCCACGTTCAAGCAGAAAGTTACGTCAGTGATGAGAAGCCTAGATATACCGTTAAGCATATACGCGGCGACGGAGTATGATAACTACAGGAAACCACGGATAGGGATGTGGCGCGAGATCCTGGAGGATCATGACCTTGACGAAGGGGATTCTCTGGATCTAGAGGGTTCTGTTTTTGTTGGGGATGCTGCTGGTAGGACCGGAGATCATTCTTGTGCCGATCGGTGAGTGTTGATCCTTGAATACTAGACTTAATGTAGTTCTATGCTGATATCAAATCAGTGATATGGCAGCGAATATTGGCATTCCTTTCCAGACGCCAGAAGAGTTCTTCCTTGATCAACCACCCGAACTCATTACGAGGACGTTTGACCCCAAAGCGTTTGTTAATCAGGACACAGGCGCTGATCGTAAGTAATTCTTCATTCCTACATTCGGGGGTTGCGCTGTTCTAACGTCTTTTATTAGCCCAAAGGCCGTTCTCTCGACTTAGTGATATAGAACTTGTCATATGCTGCGGCAGTCCTAGTGCCGGAAAGTCCACGTTTTATTGGAAGTATTTAGAGCCATTGGGTTACGAGAGAGTGAATCAAGATATCCTCAAAAGTGTGAGTCTTATATATCCCTGAATTTCGCACTTCGTTCTCAATTTGTTCTAACAATCCAATGCGCGTTGCAGAGACCCAAATGCCTCAAAGTCGCCAGGGAATACTTAAATTCAGGCAAGTCGGTAGTTGTTGGTACGTATTTATCCATTGCTTTACTGCTACAAAGAGGATGGTAGCTGATGAAACCCTTTTCTTGCAGACAACACGAATGCGGACCCTGAAACTCGGGCACATTGGGTACAACTAGCGAAAGACACCAAAGTGCCCATAAGATGTATATATTTTAGCACTCCAGCTGAGATATGCAAGCATAACAATGCTGTCCGCTCAGCGAATATCGAGAACGTAAGCATTCTACACCCTTTTTTTTTTCTGTCTCTTTTACTTTCCTACTGAGTACTTCCTGCGCTTTTCCATTATTCCGTCTCAACCAAACCATGCCGTTATGCCAGCTTCGTTTGGATGAGAGGTAAAACATGGAAAGAAATGGGAGTCTTTTCTTTTCCGCTTGCTAACCATAATATACAGGAATCAATGAACCCTGAATCCCGCCCCTTACTCCCAACCATCGCCTTCAGCGATTTCGCCAAACGGTTCCGTGAGCCCACAATGTCCGAAGGCTTTCAAGATATCACGCGTATAGATTTTCGATTTCAGGGATCGGCCGCTGCGAAGAAGATTTGGGGTCAGTACTGGGTTTGAACGGACGACCTTTCACCTTCTTTCTTATTTATTTTGGACATAGGCGAGAGCGTCTCGTATATTTCTCGTCGAGTCTTCTGGTTTGACCTGCTCTACTACAAACTATTTGTAAAGCAACGATTTGTACAAGCCCCGCGGAAGGCAGGAGAGCCTATAGGTGCATCGGTCATTTGAACGGCAGACTGATTCCCATTTGCTGCGCATCACATTGTGTGACACATGCTATAAGTGAACACAGTCGCCAATAGACAATACCTATAGGGGTGTGGGCTACTAAAGTCATAAGAACCCTTGAAGTACATGAACCCTTATCCATCCTCTTATTTTGTAGCTCTTCGAGAACCTACAGTCCGCATCTAGGTTACCTTGTTAAACATGGGTTATCCGGACGGTGCCAGAAATCTGATTTGGTGAGGATTTGTCAGTGTAGGATTTCCGAGATCATTTGATTATTGAGCTGGAGCCATAGTAGCAATTACTAGTATTCGTTTATTTTTATTATTTTGGTTGAGGGGCTCCAATTACCTATTTTTCTGTACATCACTAGGTATATATTTAGGCTGTACAAATCCCAGGGGTTTCATACTTTAACCATACAATCATATTATCACAGAGTCAAGTGTACAGCTTCATTTCTTATTAGGGCCTATATAAATGTCCCTTTACACTAATATTGTGCGTATCCTTTGTTGCTCCGACCGAGTTCTCCGAACAGACAGTTTGGCTTTCGACAAGCGGCTGCAGCCCACCAACGGATAGGAAGACATCATGTTAATGGGGCCCTCCCGTGGCGGACCTAAAGATATATCACCTTTGACGCACAACCTCACATAACAAAGATGGCCTCGCCGTCTAGGACCCTAAAAACAGTTTCTTGCTGTTCAGTGATCCCAGAGGAACTTGCACCCCAATCCCGGGGAGCCTGATGCAAGGTCCGATGCGAAGTCTTTCATGATGACTCATCGCTTTTTCGGCGGCGTTTCTACTGCAACAGCTGCTGCCATGGGATAAGGGCTTTTCCTGCTTGTATGTAGTCTTGCAGATATCATAGAAAGTCAACCGTTTCCGCAGTACCAAGAATCATTCCATATTGCAAGTTCTGGCTTATTTTGTTCAACATGGGGACTCTTACCATTCAGGGTCTGGAATCTCTTCTTCAGAATCTTGGATCGGAAATACCTGTCCCAGCATTTCCAGCGGCGAACATTGTCAACAGCCCTGCTGACATCTACCGGTGTTATGTTGCTGGGGTCGTGAAACAGGTGGTGAAGTGCGACGATGATATTGCCTACGAAGCTATTCAGCGAACACAGGTGTTGGCACACGGCGACTTGGTCGTGGTCGTTGCGCGTCTTCGCCTAAAGGGGGTCAATCTAAACCAGATTGCTGTTGATCTATCATCGAAGGTGATACTGTGCCCTCATACCCGCACCTTTGCTGGCTTATGTTGAAAATGGGTCCAAAAGCAAAGCTGACCCAACCTACAGTTACATGCCATTTCGTTCATTTCCTCCCCTACCCCCAATGGGATCTTCATTCCCATAAATTTCCACCCGATAACTCTACCTTCGTTTCTCCTGCCGTATATCTTTGACCGACGAGGATCGTATGGACATAATGCGCTTGCTGGTCTGAAAGACCCTAAGGATGAGTCCGTCGGCCGGAAGAAAGTAATCGTGGAGTTTTCGTCACCAAACATCGCGAAAGAGTTCCATGCAGGTCACCTTCGAAGTACAATTATTGGTGCATATATCTCAAAACTCTACAAAAGTATGGGCTGGGATGTTGTCAAAATAAACTATCTCGGTGATTGGGGTAAACAGTTTGGATTGCTCGCCGTGGGTTGGCAAAAGTTTGGCTCTGAAGAATTGTTTCAGAAGGAGCCATTGAAGCATTTACTTGATGTATACGCGAAGATCAATGCCCTATTCAAACCAGAACAAGAAGCAAGTCAGAAAGCTAGGGACAGTGGTCAGGACACCGCGGAAATAGAGAACAAGGGACTTTACGCTGAGAGGAATGCTTTCTTCAAGAGAATGGAGGATGGCGAACCAGAAGCACTCAGCTTGTGGAAGCGATTTCGGGAGGTCAGCATTGAACGGTACATTTCTACCTACGCACGGTTGAATATCACCTTTGATGAGTACTCAGGAGAATCAACTATGAGGCAAGATACAGTTGACAAGGTTGAAACCATGCTAAGGGAGAAAGGTATTTATGAAGAAAATAATGGATCATGGGTCATTGATTTCAAAAAACATGGAGCACCCAAGCTTGACATTGCCGTTGTTCGAAACCGAGGTGGAACGACTACCTATCTCCTGCGCGACGTTGCTGCTGTTTTGCAACGAATGGAGAAGTATGAGTTTGACAAAATGATTTATGTCGTTTCTGCTGAGCAGGATATGTACTTTCAACGTGTCTTCAAAACCGTTGAAATCATGGGCTACCCTGATATCTCAGCTAAACTTGTTCATGTCAACTTTGGGAAAGTGCAAGGCATGTCGTCCCGACTTGGGACAGTGAAATTGCTAGGCGATATATTAGACGAGTGTGGGAATGCCATGCACGAGGTTATGCGGACCAATGAAGACAAATATGCCCAAGTCGAGAACCCCGCTGCTGTTGCAGACGTCGTCGGTATCACTGCGGTCATGACCCAGGACATGTCTGGAAAACGAATCAACAATTACCCGTTTGACATCACTAGGATGACTTCTTTCGAAGGCGATACAGGGCCTTACCTCCAATATTCGCACGCAAGGCTCTCCTCAATTATGCGAAAAACACAATTGGCGCCAGAGGAATTTCCAAAGGCCGATTTTACATTGTTGAAGGAACCCCACGCCATTGATTTACTTCGCCTAATGGCCCAATACCCTGATGTAACGAGCAACGCTTTCAGAAATCTGGAACCGGCAACTATACTCACTTATCTGTTCCGACTCACTCATCAAGTTTCTTCTGCGTACGATGTGATCAAGGTTGTAGGAGCTGAAGAAGGGCATGAGGTTATGCTGGCTCGATCAGCGCTATACGAGGGGGCACGACAAGTACTCGAGAGTGGCATGCGGCTACTTGGGTTTACTCCATTAGAAAGGTGTGTATTTTCCCTTTTCCTTTTTATCCTTCCTTTTTTCTCTTGTTTCATTTACCCTTGTTTCTGCCAACCTAACACTGACTGGTAAATAGAATGTGATTCGTCTGCTCGCTGTTTCTTTGCATCCAAAGGGGAAGTTCCTGTCACTTAGGAGGATAGAGTGTAGATCAATATATTCTTTAACAACGGCTGCAAAGCGCTCAGAATGAATGGTCGAAGTGCCGCCATATAGTGAGGCTCATCCTAAACATGAATAGTGCCTAGCGGGTTGTCGCAGCTTGATTAAACTTGGCCTGCGTAACCTGTTCTTCGCATAGATTTCGCCCATCTGAGTAAGGAATTGGCGTGGAGGGGCACAGAGCTACCAAGCATCGGTTGGTTAGGAACTATAGCTCTCTGCTCGTTCTGGGTTGGTTTTTTTCGAGACAACCAAGCAAAAACGATACTCAGCCGCAAAGTCCTGAAAAATCTAGTCAACTCTCAACACTACCCCAGACATTTGAACGAAAAGACTGGTTTCATTTGGCCGAACTCGTGAAAGCTGTCGAGGTAAATTGACTGGTAGATCACCCGGTCTGTTGCACCACTGCTGTGTTACGTGCTGGGACAAGTCGCATTCCCAGGCACATATCGTATGGAATGGAAGTGATTTGCTTGCTCTCATCCCGTTTTGCTCCGCCATAATATGAATATCTATACCTAAGGAGATTACTGATTAGTGCTCTAAAATAGCGAGGATAACGATATCTGTCGACCAGCGTCTCTCAGCATATGCTGCGAACCACAGCAAAATGTCTAGCGCAGAAAACCTCATTGCTCAGCCGAACGGCGAGCTGCGCAAGAGGTCACCACTGCGTATAGCGTGAGTCACACAACTCTCTAAAAAGAACACTATCCAGCCCTGGATACCACCCAATTTTACTCACCAGACCTGTCTGATCTACAGCATCGTCGGTGCAGGCCTCGTCGGCACAGTCGGCATTCTCTCCCTCTCACGCCTGGAAAATGTGGAAATCACAGCCTTCGAACGCTCTCCTGGTCCGCGTGAAGCAGGTGCCTGGATAAGCCTTACCGTCAGTACTTTGCTAGTGCTGAACCGGCTTATCGAGCCGGACGAGATAAATAAGATCATCTATCGTCCGCCGAACCGGGGCTATATGGCCCGGCATTGGCGAACTGGTGAAATCCTGACGACAAATTTAACCTCTGAGTGTTTTAAAGATGAGTATGATTCAGCACGCACGCGGCGTGTTCCGCTGTTAGATTTACTTTTGTCGCATGTCCCGGAGGGCACTATCCAATACGACCGGAAGGTTGTAGATGCAGGGAAGGATTTGGATGGTGGCGTTAATCTTATCTTCGAGGACGGAAGTGCAGAAAGATTCGACCTGGTCATCGCCGCGGACGGTATTTACTCCAATATCCGCCAAGCGTATTTCCCAAAGCACGACGTAGGTTATAAAGGAATTGTGGCCTACAGGAAGTGTTTCCCGCTAAGTCTTGTAGAGCACCTTCCTGGCCTACACGATGATAGCTCCTCATGGAGAAAAGATGGAGAAACAGTCTTTTTATCACGCCTAGGTATGGGTTTCTACGGGATCGTGATACTCAGGCAGGAAACGATCGAAGTTGCTTCAACCCTCCAATGGCAGCGCGCAGTCGGGCCAGAAAAGCTCCGGTCTCTACGAGAGCATTTCGCGGACTGGGATCCTATTGTGGTCAGCGTCCTCAATGTCATTGATGACATCGACGCTTACCCGTTAGACTCAGGTCCCTGGTTACAAGATCTAATCTTTGGAGACCGTATCGCCTTCGTCGGTGACGCAGCACACCCTACAGCTGGAGCGTACGGTGCAGGCGCCGCTATGGGCTACGGTGATTGTTGGGCACTTTACCGCTCCCTTGTGAGCACTTACCGAGAGAACGACTCCAAAGATGGTGGCTACGATCTATCTCGCGCCATGAGACTATTCAATGAAACGCGCCGCCATTTCCTCCGCCGGGTTGAGAAGCAGATGGCCATCGACGCCCGAAACGCGAAGTATGTTCGTGCGGCAGGCGATGATGAGCGCGAATGGATAAAGCGCTTTAAGGAGTGTAATCCACCGAACATATGGTTGAGTGAGCATGATGTTGAAAATGAGTTCCAGAAGGTCTTCGCTGCGGAGTCAGGTTTTTGTTAGAGAGGAGTTATTTGGATAACTTCAATAGTGTCTGGTGCATAACCTGGATCATAAAGCTCATTTCGCCTATTTGGTGGCATAGAAAACATTAGCTTTCCCAGGCTTCTCCCATCCCTCCGGGAGAGCCCTCTTAGTACACTCTTTCTCAGATGATTTCATGTAATACTGCTCCAACGCCGGCCATTTCGCCTCGAACCTAAATCCACGATGAACCATGTACGCAACAAGAGGATAGAACGCACAGTCCGCGAGTGTAAGATGGTCTGTCCCTGCTATGTATATATTTTCTGAAGCCTGTTCGCTTCGTGACTGGTTCTCTTTAGCGTAGGATCCGAGATAAGCCTCCCAAAATCCCAGTTCAGATTCAACCTCAGCAACCAAGCCTGGCCGGATTTCGTCGACGAACTTCGCAAATGTATTGTCGCGTTTAGCATCCCAATAAGCGTCCTCCAACGCGTCATATGTATTATGAAGATTCTCAGACTCTTGAATGAGACTAAGTACCCTTGCCCTTTTCCCCCGGTCTTCTAAGGCGGGAAGCAGTGGAGATTCAGGGTAATAGTCTTCCAGGTAATGCAAGATCGCCAACGACTCATTTATCTTTGTTTGCCCTGGATCAGAGTCAATAAAGACTGGCGTCTTGCCGCGCGGGTTTATAGCTAGGAATTCGGGCTGGCGAGTTGGTTTGGGGACGGACATGACTCTCATCCGGATCATTTCGGTGTCAATTTCTTTCGCATGTAAAGCCACCATTACACGCCATGACGGTATGCTCCCGTTAACATAGTATAGCTTTGGCTTTTTTTGGGTCACAGTAGGTACTAGAGCTGGTGAAGGAGAGAGGTCACCGCTGTCCACGAAAGAGACATTCAGTTCTTGCATCTTCACCAGCGCGACACTGTGGCTCTTCTCGCGTCGGAAGCCTAAACAGTCTTTGACGACATGCGTTCGCCAATTCTGCCCATATAATTTCGCGCTCGCGGTCACAGAAGCTAGAACACAGATATTTGACAACAAACCAGCGAAATAAACCTGCTGCACATGATTCGCAATGAGTGTGTCCGCTAACGTGGTCTCCTTGAAGGCTGAAAACCACCGTTTGGTTATGATAGTATCTCTCGACTCATCAACGAGTGACCGAACGACAGGATGCAATTCTGCCCCATGGGAGCCTGGTTTGCAGCAGGGCGTTGTCCCGCTGTGTGTCCCATTGAGAAAGTGGTCTTTCACACCCTCCCTGTCGCCTTCATTTACATCTTCTGCAGAAACATGTCCGTATTCAGAGCGTATCCAAATAATAAGAACTTTCTCGCCGCCTTGTTGGCGGAAGGTGGGGATGAGCTTCGTCAGGTTGTGCAGGAGAGTATCTTTGGAGGACTCATCGATAGGAAAATTTCCTTGTGGATCAAGGAATTCATTTTGTAGGTCGATGAGCACGAGGGCTTGCATTTTTGCTTGCCAGGATATTATACCTGAATTGTATATATTGAAATGGAAGTCCTTTCTGTCGCATGTGTATATGTGCGTGGTTTGTGTGAGTCAACGGGCGCCTCACTGGTTCGTATTCGCTCCGCTATGCCCGCTATAATCTCATACATGGGGGACTTGTTTCTCTCACAAAAATATCCCGGATCACCTGTGACTACAAGGATGCCGTATCAGTTTGGGCTGTACAATTTTGGAATCGAGCTAATCTTGGTTAATAACACCGGATACCGAGTGAAAATGTGAGCTCATCGTCCGGCTCCCGCATACAGACCTGTGCAGATCTGGCCATTGCGGGGTTTACGCAGACGAGAGCAACGCGAGGTGTTAAGCTCTTGATTCTGTACGCTTCTTCTTTTCTCTCATCCGGCAATGACACGGGCAAGACGACAGCTCTAATTAAGCGTGCTGCCAAACAATCCATGGACTCTACAACATTCTTCTTTATTGCTTGCTGGGAATGCCGTTTGCTCGATGAGCAGGGACTGGAGTTGCCGTTTCGAGAATGCCGACCGGATAATCATGGGTCCGGCCTGACTAATATACGTCTCAATCTGGGCTAGCGCCTCTGTCTCAGAAATGCACCTGATTGGTTGGCTCGTAATTGATGCATGACCCAACGGATTTCTTTGTAGAATCAGCATCATCTCACGCCTTCTTTCACAGTAAACCAGGCGGAGGAAATTAATACATGGAGAAGCACTATCTATAGGATGCAACCGATTGAAAACCAGGAAATCTCGACCCTTTTATCATTACCGCGCTCAATAATGGAAAGACAATATTGGCTGCGTCGGGTCTTGATGCGGAGTGCTCCCCTGCTAACCCTATACATTATGAAATAGTTATAAAACATATGGTCTTCAATGGGCACCGGAGGATATTTTCAATCCTCGGCTTTTTCTGGTGGCTGTCGGGGAAAAGGGTGGCATTGATTCTCGAGTACCCGAGGTACCTTAAATCGAGCCCCGTTTCCGTCGAGACCCCCATTATTTCTTTTCTTCTCAATCAAATCTCTTCCTTAGTATCATACCTTTCTAACATGAAGTTTGCGCTTCCTCTTGTGTTCTCTGCTCTGGGAGTAAGGCGAGAGTATTGTACATGTACTGGTCATCTACATCCACTAATCTCATACATCGCAGACTATCCTGATATCACCTGTGACTACAAGGATGTCGTACCCGCCGATTACGAAGTTCTAAAAAAAATGTTGGTCGATCAACTGGCAGAAGTCAGACAGAACGGTTTGCTCGTTGGCGTCTCAGTGACCAACGAGGAACGGAGCCAGAAGGACGCGGAGAACGGGACCCGAGGATGGTCGCTGCTCAACTGTGACGAAGAAACTGGCACGGCAATCTGGGCTCAATCCTGGGTATGTATTCTCTTTTACCAGTGACAACACGCACCTACGAAAAGCGCAGTAAACTAACATTAGGAATGTAGGCAGTTGGGACAAAATGGGAGTCCACCGACGACGCTGCAGAGTGGGTGAAGAATTCAATAGACTATTACCATGATGGATCAAACGCCATTGAAGGCTACTAGAAAGTACGTGATGTGCTTCCCTTCGTAGATGGATGTTACGTCTATTACTATGCCTCTTTACCGCCTATAGCTAACTTGTACTAAACTACCCGCAGATCGACCCAGGTTATCCCAGCTCGAATTGGATTGAGATCGGGAAGCGTTTGCCTGGGAAAGGAGTGAAATGTGGATGCCACAACGAAGGCTACACCTACGACCCTTACTGCAGAGTAACGAAGGATCGGTACGGAAACTGATCAATAACAACTCTAATACTGTGTGGTATTTCTGGCCGAATGGCTACTGCGCTTAGCCCGTGCATATCCTACTGTTACAAGCTTCATTCCTCTCTCGCACATTTTTAGGTGAAGTTGTTATTAGTGGCTGTAAACAAAATAAACAAGTTGATGATTGGTCTAGGGTGCAAGGTAGGTAAGGTTCCCGGCGCCGGTAAGCTCGAGTGGACCGTTCGGGCTTGGAGATTGCATGATGATTTGACTGGATAGTCATTTACTTTTATGTTATCTTGTTACGCTATATTTCAAGGCATCAAAAGGCTCTAGTGCTATAAAAGACAACGAGATAACACAGGGACTAGAGGATTGGTTGATGATTAGCCAAGGCCGGGAAACAATGCCCAAACATACATACGTACCCAGGAGAAAACCGGAAAGTTCCGCGCGCATACATGACCATCAAGAATCAATGATCTGCATATCTGCACCGTAGCAGTCGCGCTTCGTTTCTGAGCCATAAACCCATATCTATATCCCCTTGGACAGAACAAAGTAAAGCCAGGGGTGGTAATATAGCTCATCATCAACTGGATCTAAAACAGTTGGCAAATACTCTGCGCGCCATTCTTCTTGGGTAACATCATCAAAATGATCCGGATTCAACCTCACCCGACGAGCCTTGCAATATTCCCAGTACGCAGGATACCAGCCAGCCTGACCCCAGTCGATGATTGCTGCCACTTTTGGATTCAATCCTGGTGTTAGCAGGATTTTGGGCGCAACGAGGTCACTGTGTGTAAATGTGATGGCTACTTCATTGTGGATTTCAATTCCACAGGTAGCATGAAACTGGCGGACAGCGTTTCCACCTAGGAATGGGCCAGTAAGTTCTGGGCGACATGCAATAAAGATGTCATTCAGCGGTTGCTTTTCTATACTGCCTATAAATGAGGACCTGAGATAGTAGCAATTGCATATTGCGTGTCAAGGACCTACTTACCAATATATGGATCATGCTTGCCTTGCTCCAAAGCTCTCCACGCCTTGACCATGCCGTTGAGTTCTTTGCAGACAGCTTGTCTCTCCTTGTGGTTCATGCCACTCCATCTTTCTTGCAAGGTATCACCCCTAATCAAGGCCATATAGATAAATCCCTGGCCTCCATCCTCAGTCCAGCCAAAAACCTCAGGTATGGGTACTTGGCCATGCAACCTCTCGCGTGCTTCCATTTGGGTCCTAGCCTCAACGATAGTTACATCAGCTCCGTACTTGACGACCAGTCCCAGCGATGGAATTGTAACAGGTGGTGGGCGATTGAAGCTTGCAGAGCGGATATGGCCTGATTCCTTGTTGATGGTTCTGATTTCGGCTGGCGTAGGAAGTGCGGCCGCTCGCCGCTCCTCAAAGAAGCTGGATTTAGGAAAAGTCTTCATTAGCTTCGACAATCGGACTTGCAGTAACAGCGTCACTAGCCACACGAGTAAGACGAGAATCCCTAAGGAAGTCTTCGTGAATATCTGCGTAAGTGGTCACAAATCGGACGCTCCAGCTGACCCCTCATCCACATCTTCCTCCTTTTCAACACAGTGCACCAAGCCTTAATAACTACCAGCTCAGCAAGGGCACACAAAACCTTACATCTAACTGCACAGTATAAAATTCTGCAGGTTCCCATTGTAGGAATTGGGAGTGTAGATGGATATAACAAGCAATGTATTTTCGTTAAGAAGCGGGACTACAGTCTAGTGGGCGGTTTATCCTTTTCTAGGGCAGGTGTGTATTCCTCTAATAGCAGGAGATACAGGATTATATTTGGCATCGGTTGTGGCAAGGAGGTGATCTTCCCCTAAGGCTCCGGCGGTATGGGAGTAAGCAGGAACAAGGTAGTGGCTTTTCGAGTGCAGGAAGAAAGAAGAAAGAGGCCCAGGGGTGAGATTGAAAGTAATAGATAGAGGATTGAAGTATCTAAGAAGAGTTTATTTCTTTTTCTTTCTCCCCTGAAGGATGAGGTGATGTAGAGGCCTTCAGTCTACTAATTATAAAGAGAATGTTGTTTTTAGATATTGCAGTTAAAAATATGTGCTTGACGCAGATTGTATCTATATCTATACCCATGACATATTGTCCATGTCACTTATGAAAATAACATCAAAAGATCAAACAAAAGAGACCCAAACGTGCAGGGGGGATAACATGGACGGGGTTGTCCGCGGGGAGATCCGGAAAGGGTTGGCAACGGAGAAGCCCGCAGGTTTCTGACATCAATACACAACCCATGGCTTGATAAAAGACGCCGCATCGGAATACGCACGTAGGCTAAGACGCAAGAATCCATCACAGCATGAAAAGCACACGAGACAAGACGGGAAGCATGTCTCAGTCAAGTAGCCCTGGCCCTCACGGCGCGGCGAGCGTTCATCCCGCCAGTTCGTTATCATTAGAAAAGGCGGGGGAAACGAAAGAACCAGGGCATGCGTCCGTGTAACGGTTGTTTCACCCTCCCCGGCCGTTTTCCCATATGCAGCTCCCCCGCCCTTTGTCCTTCCCCATATCGCTCTCTTTCCTCCTGCAACGCCTCTCCTCTAATTAAATATTAACAAATAAACTGGAAACGGACGAGACCCTTGCTCCGCGCGAACGGAATGGTTGCGCCGCATTGTACTAAAGCAGCGCTGTTGTAAGGCCCATCTATCGATATTTCAAATCCACGTGAAAAAACCAGAAGTAACCCTCGCCGCAAGCGCTAGCGCTGTAGAACGCTCAGAACAAGACAGCGGTAAAGAAGCGATTTTTTGGTTAAAAAATGAGCGTCATCGTATAAATACGGTAAATGCAAACAAAAGAGCGTCAATCATCAGATCGGGGGGTATCGTCGTAAGGAACGTGGAACAACCATAAGGAGCGACCATATATCATAAAAAGCAAATACCAAACGAAAACTCCCACAATGATGCAAGTAAATTGTTACATCAGAACTCCAACGACACGATGGCGGTAAAGGAAAGAAAAGCGATACTTTTTGTACAATGTAACACCGCGAAGGAAACCCACTTTTTAACTTTTGGGGTCAGAAACACAGAATAGATCTTGCAGGAACCTAAGAAATGTTCTCTTCCGTAAAGATTTTGGCGGCGACGCAATTGGTGCTTTTGATGCTTGCGGTGGGGGTGCAACTTCCATCGGGCCAACAATGTCCTCGTCACCAAGATCGGGAAATTTGCTCTTGTCAAGGCGTGGGATTTTTATGCGTTGACCGGGGCGAATATTTGACTTATCCAACCACAGAAGCCTACCGTTGCTGTTTTCCAAAACAGTTATGATATTTTCATGGTTTGATTTCCACTGCGCATCTATGGAGCGCCATTTTTCTTCCGTAAGCTTGTATGTATTGGAAGTGACACCGTAATGTTCCCCGGTGCGAACGAGGTGCTTTGCGTAGTTATGGCATGCAAGGTCCCAATTGGTTCGATGCTCTTCCAAAATCTCGATAGTGTAGTCTTTTGGTTGGTACGGTTCTGGCTGGATAGTGAAGTTGGCATGACCTAGTCTACTAGACCATTCATCGCTTGGATCCGCGAGGATCATGGGAGGTAGTTCAGCGACTTCGACTATTTCACTTCTCCTGTCCGCTGGCAGTGGACGGATCGATGCTAACGAGGGCTGAGCAGAGAGTGGCGGCGAGGGTAAACCACCATATCGCGTTTTCTCAATGGACGTCTTGATCGTAGCAGAGTCCGCTAAGTCAGCCACTGATGGTGATTCTAATGGTGAATTGAGAGGGAACTCATTTTCGCCATCCGGAGGGTTCGTCATCAGTGGTGGTAACAACGGAGTAGTCGCCTGAGGTTCCGTTTCAATAGTACTTTGTCGATTTGCGAGGTCGATATCAACCGGTGGAATGCCGGCCTCGCTAAGGCGTTCCTCAAACACTGTCCTTGCTGGCGAAGGGCAGTGACTCTGGCGCCTCGACAACGAGCTAATTGTTGGACTAACTAGCGTGGATGTCGTTGAATTGGCCCGCGAACGAAGCGATTCCTCGTATTTTTCCAAACTTGACGCAGCGTCTGAGCTGTTCTTTTGTCTCCATCGTGATGACATGGACGAGAAGCGCGTGCTGATGCGCGAAATGCCTTTGAAGGCTGCGTTGTCCGCATGGCGCTTTTTAGGCGAGTTGGCTACCTCCGCGATCGCATCAGAAAGATCGTACTCATGCGACTGAAGAACCACAGGTGAATCGTAACCACTATCATCCGCATGGACTTGATTAAAATCGGCTAAGAGTGAAACGTTAGTTGGACGAAAATAGTACAAAACAACGCGTACAATCTTCTTGAGAGTCCACTTACGAAAATAGTTGCTCTCTTTGGC
Source organism: Spiromastix sp. SCSIO F190 (assembly GCA_014805645.1). Classification (NCBI taxonomy): domain Eukaryota; kingdom Fungi; phylum Ascomycota; class Eurotiomycetes; order Onygenales; family Spiromastigoidaceae; genus Spiromastigoides; species Spiromastix sp. SCSIO F190. The sequence goes on along the minus strand of WXTY01000007.1, from coordinate 1,443,655 downwards.
GATAACGGTCTCATGCTCAATAGGTTCCTCCTTCACATCAGTCAATTGTGTCTTCATCGTGGGAAATGCTTCTAACGAGCTTCCCATAATTGGAGACGAAGCTATGGACGAAGACGTGCTAGGAAACCTGCTATGGGTTTTGGTGGCGGAGAAGACAGAGGCGACGGGGGACGCAGAGTTGGAGGAGACACCCGACTGCGGAGACTGGGGAAGTATTGGACTAGGAGGGTAAGAAGTCTGGGGTGAGTCCATCTTTGTTTCGTCGCGTCTGTTTGTATCAAACAACTGAGACAGACGCTCCATTATCGCGAAAGGGTCGATATCAATAGAAACGAAAGTAAGACATCTTTTAATGTATTGTAGCCACTTTTAAATCGGGTAGTGAAGGCGGTGTCGACGTCAAAAATGGTGTAAAGACAGCGGGTGCCAGCGGGCGTGGGGGGTGTGCACTATAAGGGGCCGACAACTAAGCTTGCCGACCTCCAGACCTCCTCGTATGAAACGTGTTCGTCGGAAGGACGGGCCAGTCGCGGAGAGGGTTCTTCTTGTTCGAGTGGAGAGAGCGAATGATTGACTGTTTGTCCTTCCCAAGAAGCCTGAAAATCTCTATCAGCGCACTGTATAACCACAACCACTTTGGACACGCGAGCAGGCGGAGGAAGCCCCGGAAAAAAAAAAAGAGGATGGGACTATGACACGGACAAAAAGACGTGTAGACGAGCAGGAAAGAAAGGATCGTCAACAAATCAAAAACACGACCGCAAACCCCAGCAGAATTGACCAGTCTTGATTCTCCAGAACAGCATTGGGCAACAAAACGCAGCGCGACGAGTGGGAAAGCAGGGACAAGGCGACCACTTACAGGCGACCAGCGAATGCGATGGCAACGAAGCTAGCGCTGCAGGAAGCCGGCGACAACAGAGCAGACACGACAGACCAGCGAAGCTGCCACAGACGAGAGGGCGACGGGGGGTGAGTGAGGGTAGAGGAGGGAGAGCAGAGAAGCGAGGTTGGAGAGAGCGAGAGAGCGAGAGGTGGACGTGAAGAAGAAGAAAGAGAAGTGGTGACATCTCTGCTCTGCCCACGGACGGTGTCTTGGCGCCGTTGGGCCCGCTGCGAGGCTATTTACTGCCACGCACCGATCAATAACAATAATAACAACAACAACAACAATAATAATAATATATAATTTCGGGCTCCGTTGTCCCCGTCGTTTCGCTCGCTGCCTACGTATACAGCTCTCCAGGATTTAGTCGCCAAGGTAAAAAAGCTCATCTGGCGGTGCATGTTCACTGAGAAAGCAGAAATGTGCTCGGTTCTATCTGGCCATATCTCCCAGGCTTAGAACGAGCATTGGCTTGCCAAATTACTCTCGGGCTACTTCTATTTTTTATGGAGGTACTCATCACTGCTTTGGAAGGTCATGAACCTAAAGTCAAAAGTGTATCGGGTTAAGAGATATGTATGAATAACCGCTGCTCTTCTAAATACCTCTATAGCCCTTCCATGCTCTGAATCACTTCAACTACTTCGCGGACTACGTCTTGGGCGATCTGAACATCTCACAAAACCCTTATATATCTACTACAAGGATTCGGAAAGGAGCGGTTTCAACTGCTCTTAACGTAAAATAGAAAGTACCAATAGACTTCAATTCCGGCAATCTAAATGAACAAACACAACGCCTCAATGTACATAGGAAATCTCTGTGCGCACCGCTCATATTCCAGTTAGTTTCCGAACACCATCTCTCTGTGCGCTTTGGCTTTTTGATCATCGGTGTATCTCGTGTAGTGGGAACCGAAGGCCATGACGAGACTTGTGGTTTGTTAGCAACTATGGAGTATCGGTCGATGGCACACACTCTCTCTTTCTACAACCCCGACATTCCTTCAACAACTCCATCATCTACAGAGTTCTCTTTACCATCTCCAGAGTTACTGGGTTCAAGAGCCAGCTCATTTGTACCCCAGTCTTTCGAGAGTAACTCCATATCAAAGAAAGGTGTCGAATCAATATGAGGAAGTGGACCGCGGTTGCTGACTGGCCTGAGTGCTCCCCTCACCATACCATCGACAACGGCTGCGTTCGGAGACAATGGGCATTCTGAACGTGGATTCTGGGAATCAGTGCCCGTCGATTGATCCTCAATGTCGGCATGGATCGATTCGTTCGCATTGGAGATATTTGTCGTTCTGGTTTGGCTCTTACGATGTCTGCCGAATTTCATAATGCTGCCAAACGTGGGATCCGAACCCCGTATACAGATACGGACCGTTTTTCTTGACTGTCGCACACCTTTTTTTGTTTCGTGCCAGGTCACTACAGGACGCAGAGGATGACGAGCGCGCTCGATTGTCGTTGGAATTGCCATGAGTATGTCCCCTTCCTGTAGTGGCCCTTCATCCACCTTCGTTATGACAAGGCCCAGAGGCGATAAGTTCACAAAATTCTGATCGTGCAGCTCCTCAAACTCTACCTGCAATTGCAGGACTGTATAGCCATGCGAGGTTCCACAAGTAGATGTTGTTTTATCTGGGGTCCAGCACTCGAGGCAGGTTTCGCTCAGTATCACATATGCTGCAGTTTGGTCCGTGTCATACAGACATCTCGCCCAACTGTTCCGGTTTATATCCAGCTGCACTGACCAAGTAAAATTATCATTGAACATTGCAGCACGCAGCTTCTTACCATCCATACTGACTCCAGTTGTTTCAAGAGTTTTGAGAACACAGATCACAAGTCCTCCAAGAGAGGAACGGTCATCTTTACAGGCATTCCACAGCTCTACCAATGCGTCCGGGTGGTCACTGAGCAAAGCCTTCTGTAAGGCAGCACCCCACGAGGTCTCTTTCCACCCTGGCGCTTGGCGTTCAAGAAGGGGTTGAACTGCTTTGTTCAGCAAGAGAGATTTTAGAGTCACTCGTCGAGCATTTCCGGTGCAACTGCTGACTTCAACCCCTAACAGTAAGTTCAAGTGGTTTAGGTCAGCAAGAACCAGGCCGTCGGACCAGCACTTCCGTATGAGTTTCTTTATTGGTGTACCAGGATCCAATCGCCACGTAAATTGAAACTGAGGCGAAGCCACCTTGGCTACATGCCCTGCCACACCCACAGTTCTGGTGTCTTGCTTCCACATTCTGGGCTCTGTGCCTAAGACACGCTGCTGATCTCCGTGGCTTGTCTCAAATTCGTTGAGGCAGTACGTGCAGTTATCATTCTCAGTGAACCGAGCGCCAATTAGGAGGAGGTCATCCTTGTGCAGCCACAAATTCTCAGGTTGCGACATTGCACAAGCCTCCATCTCGTCAATTGATGCCTTTTTATAGTGGCACCGTCGAGCATTCCGGAATGTCTTCTTATGACAGGGGACGGGGATGATGTAACCATTGGCTACCTCATACCATTTAACTAGTTCGGTGTTCTCGCTGCCAGTTGGTGCGCTCCAGACTGGCGGCCAAACATCGGCCAACGCTTCGATACGGGTCAGGATAGAAAGGGGTTGGGCGACATAATTGTCCCTGGCTTCTTCTGGAGTATCGGCCGCGGTCATTCGGAATGTCCAAACTTTCTTGCGGTTCAAAAACTCATGTAAACATGCAAGATGGCCCAATTGGCATGTGAAGCCAAAAAATCCAGGACATTCGACCTTGACTTGATTGTCTTTGCCCATGTCGACGCCAAAATCTCGCACGTGTGATCCGACAAATGACACTAGACCCAGATCCAAGATTATTGCTGTCATCCAGCAAAGCAGGCCAGGAAAGTGTGCGGCAGCGACCGGTTTAACGTTTCCCATCCCAAAGAGCTCAAGAAGGGCAGAGCAGTGTTTTCCAGCGAGATCCAAAGAGCGAACAATGGATTCATGAGAAAGTTCCATGAGCGCAGGCTCAAGGGACTCCTTGAGGTTATTGATCGTATGTCGCGGAAGCCGAATAATCTCGGCTATGTTTTGCCCGGAAAGCTTCAACAACAGATTGTATGAGTCCCCACAGAACAGAGACTCGGTCAGGTAATCGAGATTGTCCAGAACCCAACTCAGGATAACATAGGTCTTCACGAAAAGTGACATTTCTTCATCGTATTTCTCACCCACGCAAGTTTCAATCGCCAAACAATGCTTCCACACCTCCGCGGGTATAGTAGAAGGCTTGTTTGTGAAATAAGCCGGCGACAAGGCGTTGAAAGGCTTAAATTCTCCTTGAGTACGGAGAACCTCTGACGATTCTATTACTCGATCTCGTAAGTCGTCCAGAAATTGGAAGTGACAACTTGGGTCGCTGCGCTGCAGAGTCCAGTAATATTCAGCTTTCTCTCTTTGAGATGAGAATTTTTCTTCTGTATCTCTATGAAAGGCTGCTGGGGTATCGGTTTCGACGGCGGTTGCTTGCGAGCCACGGGAATTTCTGTCAGCGCCATCTTCTTGGGTCTCGGGCGGCTGCTATAGATTGTGAAGTTTAGCGAGGCATTCTGAATAATATCATCAGGGGCTTTGGTCTCTTACCTGTCGTTGAAGTCCATCATTGGCTATCGAAGCTGCTTCGCTTTCTGCGGACATCACACTGTCTTCCTCTTCGAACTTTTGGGGAGGTGTTGAGTTGTGTGGAAACCGATCCTCTGTCTTCTGCTTTTCGTCCAATAATGCAGTCCCGTATTCATCGATATGCAAGATGCCTTCGACTCCATCGAGGTCGAGCCGACTTTTATAAGGGGTATCGTCCAACTATCAACTGTTAGTAACTAGGTAAATCGTCTGTCCGGGCATGATGTTACTACCAGCGCAATGTCCGTGGCCATTTTGCTTTCGTAAGGGCTTTCGGCGCACAGTCTTTTATCTCACGTAAATCAGGTCAAAGAAGTCGTACGCCGTGTTCATGCTGGTTATACTGTTTTTGGGGCAATTTCTGCCTCTTAAATAATTTGCAGCCGCAAGCAATCCAATACTTCGACAGAAATTTTTCCCGAGAAGGTTCTGTCATTGTCTCTCCCATCTGCATTTCTGTCTCTGGTAGTGTCTTTTAGGTCTTGGGGATCCGATAATTTTGGTTCTAGCATTGCTTTGAGGAGTAATGAACCTGCTAGATGTCAATCTTTGATCCGCGGAATCACTTTCGCTAGGACCAGGCAAACATCCTTTTGTTTCGGCTAGGGACTGATTTTCTTTATCAGCTCTGGCTCCCGATTGAAACAACTAAGAGGTGCCAAAACCCCATGGTAGAGCATTTTTGTGAGCGTTCTATTGCCCATGAATTTCTTTCAAGCGTAGAGCAGGATTTGGAAAGCGCCAGAAATGCATAGATTGGGGGTTTTCAAAGACTCCTCAGTTCTAGCTGAATGAGTCCCAGGTTAGTCTGGGAAGCTCTAGTAAAAGCACACCCATCCAGGACAGGCAAGTGTCCAGATTGTATTTACCTACCAGGTAGTTATACAACATTCTAGATTTCGGGCATACGCCAAAGCCTGGTAGCAAGACTGATTTGGCTTTTCTCAAAAATGTTTGTATACTGACCTTCAAGCTAGTCGTCTAGCTTCCCAATAAACAAGCACCGATTTATGCATCCTCGTTCCTGGAATCTTGATTTTGATGCTTGAAAACAAGATATCCATCCGTGTTGCTCGCAATCGCTCGGTCGGCCGTGCCCATAGTGGCAGCAAGCAGCGCACCCACCCGCCGAGCCCACCGAACGGTTCTGGAACTGTCGCACAGGCCGCAGTGGAGCAACACACAACCCAGGCACTTGGGACCTTTTTCTTTTCTAAGAATAACCTTAGACTGTGTGCTATCGCTAAGAAAGTCTGTTTTCTATGCGGCATTTGATAAGAGAGAAGAATGGAAAGGACCTATTTTTGCACTTTTGAGTGGTTTAAATCATAAGACAGCCCATCGTTTCTATTATTATTCCTACAAACTCAGGCACCAAAAACAGAAACCCAATAGATCTTGTCCACGTCGCGTGCCCAATGCCATGACGACAACACCCAGTTGCGGATTTTTGACAAAATTGCGCCAATAACATTTCATGCTTCCTTTTTTGTTGAATTCCCTGCCTGACCGGTCAACTTTGAAAGCACATTGACTGCCTCCGAGCAATTGCCGACGTTGAACGGTCAGATGAGGGGTACTCGCTCCACAAGGAAGCCTGATGGAAAGAGGTTTTGACTTGGGACAAACCATGCAGATAATAATGAGCGATATAGTCCCTTTCCCCTCTATATCAGACATCCGAAACTAGTGCAAGCAAGTCACAGAAATAAAGCGAAAGTTTGCGTCATCGTATGCAAAACTGACTCGTGATATATCCAGATGTGGCCTTTTCGGAGCCTTCCATGCCTGAATATATGATTCGCCAGCTCCAGTTTCGGAAAGACTTTATCGGAAGCCATGGCTTTTTTGATCGCCAGGTCCCCGGGCGTTGCGATTGGGCAATGTTTGATTTCGTCGTTCAACTGGATTCAGTATTTCCTTTTTTTTTTTTCTCTTTTTTATATATATATCGCCATGTGCTTCTCGATGTGGAACAATGGAGGATTCATACACAGTCTACGCTCATGCTTGAGTCATCCATCGCTTCAAACACTAGGCTAATCTTAAAGTTGACGCAGAGTGGGTTTGCAAAACTACATTTGGGTGTCTTTCCACAAGTCTCGCAACAAAAAATTTTTTTGGATACAGTACGTGAGGGACGCAGAAGTGATATCCAGGCCAATTTTTTGGCAGTTGTAGAATCGGCAAATGGCATCCTTTAGATATACCAAAAGGGGGCACAGTCGCCCTGCGACTCTTTTATTAAATCGAAGTGCTTGCAAAATATTCCAGCAGCGATTTATAGGTTCATGTTCGTTCTCACTGTTGTAAGGGCCGAGGATGGGGTTTGATGTTGGGAAAGGGTTGCTAGGAGTACTTTCGGGGTACTGCTGCGCGAAGCGAGAAATGTATTCAGCGTTTTTGGTACTGTTTTCTTCCGGCGACAGTCCAATGCTAAGTCGGATGTCCTGCATGAAGCGAATATCTCTAATTTGCAACCGCAGGGTCATCCTGCTCACTTATTAGCCCTTTTTTTAGTGGGCTCGGCACCTTGGATCTTCGTTGCTTGGTCCCTTTGCAATGCGAACGTTGTACTTTTGCTTATATGCTGAGCAAAAGGTTCAAACTTGGGATGAGTCTTAACAATTGACCAAGCCAGGAGTAGTTGCTGCATGTGGGAGGTGTTGTTAAAACCTATATAGGCGGCAAGCTCCTGCTCATTAAATTACTTTTAATGTAAGAAGATGGATTTAATGTGTCCCCTGGGCTGGTGGGCAGTTGTTTTGTAGACGAACGCCGCACTTTCTTCCGCTTAACCCTGGTGCAACCGTCAGCCAGGGACAGCTCGCAAATGCAAAAATACTTTTCAGGAGCTGCACTTACTGGCTGTTTCTCCTTTAACTGCTCTAAAGCTAATGTAGACTCCGTGGTAGGAGTCCTGCGGCGTTTTATACGACTGGGCATGTCCTCGGGTTCGATGTCAGTGGGTGCAATACAAGAGAGTAGCAATAAGACAGGGACAACAAGAGATTGCTTTGAAACATGCGATTAAGCACTTGAACGTCAAGTTGAACTGATATACTGGCAAAGACTAAAGACCAGTGTAGTAAGATGGTCTAAATGCAGCTGAAGTCAGTTAACACACAAGATTAGGTCGGTCAGGGGGTGCAAAGAGCAATGCAAGGTGAAAGCAGGTTCAGTAGCAAAGAAAGCAAGTAATAAGAGAATAGGAGAGTGACAAGCTCACCTGGCTAAAGGATCTTTACCAGACGAGTGAGTGAGAAAAGAGCAAGATTGAACGAGAAAGAGTAGTCGGTGGGGCATCTCATAGGGCAAATGCAATGCCTCACCCTGGCTTTGGCTGTCCCCTGGCCTCGCTCTCACAGAGTGAGTAAAGCGGTATGCCTCTTGCTCTAAGAAACTGGCAACGGAGCAAAACCCTTGTGTCAGCTTAAGTATAGTAGGTACTCAATATATTCTGTGTTAATTTTCAAATGTGATGGTGACGTTTCTCGCTTGCAAGGTCTTAACATTTTGAGTCCTGTAACTTCGAGTTCTGAATAATTTTTCGAATATAGGCGTCTCTGGAGATATTATAGGGGAAAAATTTGGGGGTACAAAGCTTGGCAATTCGCTGTACAATATTTGGCGCACATTTCGATGTACACACAATGCCCTGATCGCTTTGGCTTGCGTCCCCAAAGCTATCAGTAGTAGGGACAAGCAGTAAAACATCTTGGCATATTATTTTCGTCCTGTATGATAGACATAGACCCAGTGGATGGATGCACAAACTCCCATGTATTATACAGCCTATCCCACGAGTGCGCCCACGTACTCTACTTTCCCACCTAGCCAGCCGGTATATCCCTCCAAACCCTCCCACTGAACCAAGAACCGGTCGACGATCGGCAAAAGAAGCTTTCCGGACAAACTCAGCGTCGTAACACGAGCCCAGGACTCAACAAAAATTGTGCGCAAGTAGCGTTCTCGTTTCTTCCTTTTTCCATTTGCACCTGTGTCTGATTTTCGGGCCTCCGGGCTCAAGAGGAAGAAACTGACGACTCGTAGAATCTTTGCTGCGAGGATTACGCAGACTGCCGTAGCTGGACCATTGGTGAGAATGATATCAGGGTAACCGAAATAAGGAGCAAAGTTTGACTGATGATCTGAAGAGGATGGCGACCAAACATGTGGGCGTTGCTGATCTGGATGCGTCCCCCGTATAACCCGCAAGCACTGCCAGAGACAGTTCAACGTTGAGAACGGAGCTGTGAAAAACGATTGATGCACTTTGCGTGCCCTAGGAACCGTTACAATCGCGTATGAACTTGTAAAAACACCTGCTGAGTCTTCAGATTCTGCACTTCCGTCCATCGTGCTGATATCTTTGGTCGAACGTCGGGCTTCACGATGGAGTAACTCATGTTTTAAGGAAACCTCGAATTCTTCAGCCATCCCAGGGCTAAAGGAGTCACCGGAGCTGACAACATAGGTTCGGTAGGCATATAAAGCAGGATCTAGCGAAGCATGTTTCAACATGTGAAACATTTCAGACGTATGCCCACCGCTTCCCAGGACGACTAGAAGGTGCTTGGATAAAGGTTTGATACCGCCGCGACATCTTCCTTGGAGCCGATTTTTAGTTGCGAGATGAGCGAACTATTCGAACCTTAGCAAAAAACATAACTCCATAGCTCCAGCACAAGGAAATAGCAATTTACTCACTAGGAATATATTTGAAATGGCCGTCAAGAGGGCGATGGAAAGGAGAAAGTATGTGTTTGTTGGCCACCAGCTATGTTCGAGAAAGCCAGCGAATTGCATACTGTCCGAAGTATCCATAGCGATTGAACATTAACTATATTGAAACAATGACCTCGAGTCTTCTATGTTGTCGTTTTTGGAAGGGCTCTCGAGTATTTGCGAGACAATATCATTGACAAGCAACACCGCATTGTCAGGGTTAGCTTGTTGCTAGGAGATACCTGCTATCGACGGCATATTCCGACTTCGATCCCAAGCTAGTAGAATCTGCGGGAAATAGATGTCGCTGTCCCAGACATCCAGAGAGTATAAATAGCCGCAGAAGACACCTGGAGTCGAGAGATGTCATGTGGCCCGTGCATCTCGGCGATTATTTTCTGTTGACTGCTTATCTGCGAATCTTCGACCTTTGCTGCCTCGACTCCCAGTCTGCTCGACGCGACGTACGATTCCGTCGGCGAGGATCTACTATACGGTGCGGTCTGTCATGGCTTCGATATTCAAGAAACGTTTGCGCTGTTTCTATTGCGGCCGTCGCTCTACTCAGTCGCAAAAGGGGCCTGTTCGCCAGTTCAAGTGCCCAGAGTGCCAGGCTGTGAACTATCTAGATGAGGTGCGCGATGTTGACAATATGTTCGACTATATTCAATCGCTAACATTAAGTTCTTTTGCTGGCAGAATGGCGAAATAACAGATCCTCCCGTTAGTGCAGCTGCCAGAGTTCCCTCAGCTCAATATGCGCATCCTCTCCCGCGATCAGACTCACAGGAACCTACCTCGGACTCGGCGATATTCTGCTCGACTTGCGTGAAAAACCAATACCTTTTTACCCAAACTCTTGCATCTTATCTACCACCCCAGTCTCATCCGGAATATGAGGCCTACGAGGCATCGTACCCGGCATATAAACGGAGTTTAGAAGAGCGATATCCGCAGGTTTGTGCGCAATGTGAACCCCGAGTACGAAACCGGATACGGCAAGCAGGGTATGCAGCAAAATCTGATCACTTAAGGCGCATGATGGATCGCAGCAGAGGAAGACATGCTCGTCGACATGCCTGGGGTTGGAGGAGTTTACTTGTTTCGTTGGGTGCTGTTACTTTCTGGACTAGCGTTGCCGGTCAACTAGCCTGGAATATCATGGGTTCTCTGATTGCGAATGACAGCATGCGGGAAGAACCGGAAGCACTGTCGCTTTCGCTATTGACGTCCTGCGTCAACACTGCCTTGAAGAGACAAAATCTGGGTTCGCAATGCTCAACAGCCCTTGAACCATACGCTGGTGTCTCTCTATGCTTGGGGGCATTGTCTATTTGGTGGAATCCCCGATTGAGACACAAAGTGGATGGAAGAGGTGGTCGGCTGAAAGGTCTCGGCGAGTATTACAAGATCCAGATTGTTGTGCTCGTGGTGAGATTCATGGCATGGGCGGGTCTGCAGGATCCTTCAATAACTGGGCTGAACCCGAAACTATCACCTGCGGTTCATATTTTCATGTTTATTTTTACTGCTATTGTGAGTACTAAGAGAGCTGCTCTGGAATGTTTCTGTCGCTAATTTCATCTAGTCTGTCGTCGTATCCAGGAGCGTCGTCAAATTCGACACAACCCCTCTGGTCTCATGGAACGATAACATTGAACCTTTGGTCCCACAGATGTCAAAGTCTCAGGTCCAGCCAAATCAACAGCTTGTAACCCCTCCTGATTCTCAAGCTACACATCTTTCTTTAAATTCTGCGTCACAACGATTTCCCATTAGCAGCTTAGCTCCGACTCAGCCCAGCGAACCAGAACCCTATAACCCTCCCACTCCACCTATAGAACCAGTCGACGACGCCGATTTGATGGATTGGACTCCATCACAGCAAACTTCTCAATTGAACCTTACTCCTAAACACCTTCCAGCGCCTCAGGTACAAGGTCCCTCCCCATTCCAGGGTCAGCTACCCGCAGCTCCCAAGCCCCTCTCATGGCAGCTCCGAAATCCTGCTTCACGAGCGGCTCAACAACCAGTCGAGGATAAGCTAAATCCGTTTCACCAATCACATAATCCCCAGAGGTCGAATTCCGAGAGTGGAAAGCAGTCAGCTTCTTCGGATATGTTGTTTGCTCCTCCGAAGTTCTTTCCGCCAAGTGATTTTGCGGCCGACACTGGACTAGAAAACCTCTTTGACAAGACCTTTTCGTTGTCCGATGATCCATCGGACATCAAGAAGAAACCATGGTTAGCAAGTACTACACCTGGTAGCCCTGGTGTCAATGGTAGCGGTCGATCTTCCAGTATTTTAAAATCCACCTTGCTATCAGCTTGTCTCCTTTTATGGATCGTCGCCCATATTTTCCCATTACCCAGAAACTTTGTTGAAGCGTCGGTACTAGGGATAACTTTCCTCGTGGCAGGGTTCACTCTGCTAGAATCACTCATGAAACCTATGGCCCTGTGGAGCGCAACGGACGTTTTACTTTCACTTTTTGAATTGATAGCTTGCGGATGTCTCGCTACGTACTTGGGCCACGAAACTTATGACCTGTACAGGTTCGACAAAGTCGACAAATGTCTGGTTGCATTTATGACCGGGCAGCAAATGCTTACTCTGCAGGTATTTTCTCCTAATGGGAGAAATGTACCATCCGCTGTCTCTCAAACCACCGAAGATGCAGTGGGCAAGCAATCACCTAGCGGTGTAGCAATTGCTAGATCGAGTGACCATACGAAGTCGCTCGTTAATAACGACAATAAAATTAACCAGCACCCCAGCCGCAACGACACCGTTCGTTCCAACCCATCTAACGATTTTGCCGTTCGCCAAAACCGCCAAATAAACGCCACCCACGATTCATCCACAGTCCACCCAGCACCTTTCTCATCCATCCCTCGTTCTCAACAGTCGCAACCCTTATCCTTCTCTCTTGGATCCGCTCTGCCCGACAACCTGATGTCTCCTAGCTCAGCGGCCTCAGTCTCTTCGGCAAGTTATGCTTCATCAGTTATTTCGGACCCTCCATCTCCTCAGAAGCAGTCCTTCCACACTCGTGGTTCCCGTGGAACCCCTGGCCCTTCGATAGGAGGTCTTAGTCTTGACGATGGCCCTGTGATAAGAACGACTCGTTATCCGTTGCGCGGACGCCGTGCATAATTTTTATTTTCGTGGTTTATCCAGGAGAATGTCTGAGTAGTTTTGATTTTGGATTCGTTCTGATTACCTCTTTATGCTTTTCTTCTATCATGTTTAATACACATACGCACGTCTTACGTTACATTTTTTTTTTTTTCTCCCTCGAGCATGTATGATACCATCTCTCTCCGTTAGCGGCTTTTTGGTCTAGTTGTGGCTTGGAGTTGTTGGGGTGGTCTCCTCCTTTTGTTACATTTTCTGAATGCATACATTTATGGTCTGACATCTTGTCTATTTTATTTCAATCCTACATATATCTCAAGAAAAAGTAACGAGGAAGAGCGTGGTTGGCGTTTCGATTATAAACTAGAAGACCCCTAAGTACTTTTTGCACTGCAAGAAACGCTGGGAACGGGCGTGAAGACACGAGATCCCTCCGTGTCGTTCTAGGGTCAGAGACAGTCCTCAGAAAATATGATAATAGGATTACACTTGGTATAACAGCAAAGAATCCTTGTCTCCGCTTTCAGTAACATGAAATTTGACCAGTTTGCTCCGTATAGATAGCTACAGCCAGCCTGGACGCGCCGTATGCCCCGCCTTCTTGTTCTTTTGTATCTTTTGATAGCAACGACTAGTTTGACGGCTGAAGGAGCATCTAATCCCTGCCAGCTGACGAATTTCACAATTATTATTTCAGCTCCGTCTCACCGTCTCAAGTGTATAGCAAGAGACAATAACTATAATCTTAATTCCTGTCATTGCTTGACGGCTTCCACACAATACCATTATAATTTTGATTAATTAGAAACTATCCCTAGCTATTTAAGCTGTGTGCATCGCGTACAAGTGGTGTTTGACAATAAATCCACAGAATTTTCCTGAATGGGACCTTCTCAATATGAATTGGCAAAAAAAAAAAAAAAAAAAAAAAAAAAAAAAAAAAAAAAAAAGAAGAAGAAGAAGAAGAAGAAGGGAGAGAGAGAGAGAGTCAGGCCAGGTCGAAAAAACAATAAAAGCTGCACTTGTATTTTGCTACCTGTCACTGCTCCCTGGGGGTCCATCCCCCCCCTAATTCAAAGAGAGGAATGCTTCACAAAAAAACCCCTCGTAATTCGTGAAAGATTATTTTTTTGAGGCACGGTTCGCAAGATACGGGGCTACTCCGGGCCGGGCTTCGAATGCTGCTTTAAACTTGACAAGAGGATCGGGAAGAGATGCCTTGAAAACCCCGAACAAGTGAGTGACATGTGAGGAGACGCGCAATAGGGATAGATTAAAAAAAAGGAACTTACCGGTAATGCCCCAATTTGCGCGTCATTGTCGATAGACTGGTAGACTGCAAAATCCGGGTAGGTGATCTTGTTACCCAGAAGATATGGGCCTTCATGCTCGGCATAATACTGAGCCAGGACACTGTAATATTTTGGCACAAACTCCTTCTTGTATTTGTCTGTAACATTGCCGAGGTTTTCCACCCATTGGGCCTAAAGCAAGTATTAACCATGCGAAGCTGCCAGTTTACAAACTCAATGGTGGTTCACGTACTCTCCAGTCATTATACACGTCGGCAACAGAATCAAGAAAATACTTCTCATAGCTGGTATTTCCGTCGTACTCGCCGAGTTCTCTGGCTAAATATCTTAAAATAGGGAGATGCTACCAACTCGTCAGTATCCTTACAACATGCACGGCGGTAAAGTATTACCTGTCGTAGAGTTTTCCCTTCATATTCCAGCGCAGGCAGTTGCCCGGTTAGCGTCACCCCCTTCTGCTTGAGTTCTGCGCTGGTGGTTGGCCAGGTACTGTCATATGCATATCGAAGATCATTGAATTCGATCCCAGCATCATTTAAGAACAGTCTGATTAAAGCATTTGTAAGTTCGGTAAGTCGTTTTGGACTCGCTGCGGTTCTTACCGGATCACTTCTCCACGGCCCAGACTACCGATATCTAGGTAGTGGAGCGTGGGTTTAGCGGTCGGCCGATGCATTACCTCTTAAGTGTTTTGCAAGTAATCGCTTGCTGTGGGTATGACACGTCGTAAAGCAAACAAATGTGATTTGGGTTGCTTACTTCGGGAGTTGGAGGGTATTTGAATGCCCCACCTAGAACGGGCTGTGGCGACGGGATGATCTAAACGGTCCGTTACCAGTGTCACACCGGCTGGAACATCGCCGCTATCCAAAACATAGCTATTTGCCCGTACAGGGTTAAATAATATGATGTTTCGGAGAAGGACAACTAATCTTATCCATAAAAGCTGCTATGTTTCCATAAATGGCTGTCTTCCATTCCAACGCTTCGAAAGCACGCTTCTACGATTGAAGTGATGAATACAAGACGAAAGATTGCGGCTCAGGAACAATAAAAAAAATTTCATAATGATCTAATCGATAGAAAGAGTGGGCATCTGTCTTATCATTATAACCATTTGATAAAAAGGCCATGGCACTGGGAAGTCTATCAATCCACGAGCCGCCTTGTCAGGCAAGGCCAAGGAAACTCCCCCACAAGATCAATCGATGTTCGTAAACAAGCACACTTGTATCTTTGCTCGAAATTTTGCTATTCTGGCAACTTGTTTCCTTATCAAATTCATACGTAAAGCTACTTTTTGACAGTTTGAAGCGGCTGTGTTCAAGCGCTCGAAGCGACCTTTTCTTGTAGCCATTTGGGAATAAGTGGTTGCTTTTCCCAATGCGCTTTCCACATTTTGCCCTCTCCTTCACCGTCAGACGGAAGCGCAAAGACGGCGGTGACGAACCATGTCGAAGTGCCAGGCGCAATATCAGCCGCCAGCGAAGGTAAGATTGTACGACCGTGGACGATATTGGAATTGGGATCCGCCAGGACAATCTTACCCTCGCGTTGTACCGACGGTTGAAGCTCTGAGATACCTACCGCTCCTGCTGAAGATACAGCGAGCGATTTGAGCGGTCTTTGGTCAGTTCCTTCGGACTGGCCATCGGTGAAGGGAGCAAGAAGTCTTCCGTTGTCGCTCCGGCATCCGTAAATTGCAAATGCACCTTCAGACGATATCAATTTCCTTCCGGACTGGATACGGTGTGCACGGATATGCCAGTTCGGATCTTCCTCAGTGGGAGGAACCAGAAAGCTTTCAACTGACACATCATTCCAAGGCTGCCAACCAGATACAAGTACCGGACCACCATCATATTCTTCGAATCGCGCATTCAGCGCAAGTCTGCGGGTATTCCATATTTCACCACCGTCCTCTGAGAGTGCGAGCATGCTGTCTGGAGCATGCTGTTCTAGCTGGTACCCACCAGTGGGCACGGAATACCCAAACGCAGAGCTGTACGCAAACTTCCCATACTTGGCCTGCGTAGCTTTGAGAGGGTAATGGCAAGCCTGGCCTGAAGATAGCAAAAACGAATGACCTCCTCTGCGAATTGCGATATGTTTTGGATAGTCCAAGCGCCCGATTTCTGGGACCTCCGCGGTTGGGTAAGGCTCTTCTTCAGCCGTCCAAAAGGGATGAAACTCTGTTAACGCCAGTGGAATGAACGCCAAGCAGCACCAATACGGTGAACCAGGCGAGTTATAATTCTCCGTCAGATACATGTTGGCATAAGTATAGCCAAGATTCAGCGTGCCGTCAGAGTTGAATATATCTTCCTGTGTTCCCCACCAGCGGAAATTGCGAAGGAGGAGCCCTTTTATAACTCCCCAGGTTAGTGGTTTCGGCAGTTCGACGTCTGCAAAGGCTACGGCGCCCCAGAAGCCTGCCATTGCAAATCGGTAGGTCATGGATCTTCCGAACGGTATCGCCCTTCCTTCAAGGTAACATTTAAGCCACTGAGTAACACAGCACAAAGAGCAAAAGGGGTCTCCGGCCAGGCTTACCACTGGGATCAAAATAATGTACAAAATCAGTCGCGAATTCCCTGGCTCTTTCTTTGTATTTTGCAGATCTGTCGGGATCAATATCTGCAGCCAATTTTGAATACAAAAGCTGCAAAAGTTGGATAGCGAATGACCCGGAGTAGTAATCCATCTGATGATGGTTCCTTGGTCCGTCGTTACTCCACCCTCCGCCAAAATAGAATGTGTCAAGATGGTCCATGTCGGCTTCGATCCTTTGCAAGGAGTATGCGCTACCGTTTTTTTTCAGACCTAGATTTGCAAATACGCGGAACCAAAGCCTGTTACGTTTATATTAGCGGGGAGGCACCTCAACGTTTTCTCTCATCATTGTCTGACATACCAATTGGTATTGGGCATCTAGTTTACGTCAGTCGATGAAAGTGCAGAATCTACTTTTATCAATTGCAGGACCTCACCTCTCTCGCATTGATAAGATTAAGCCACCTCGCAACATTGGCCCTCTGTGGCTCCGTCAAAGGATCCCACAATTCATGCGGCGCAACAGCAAGCGCGAACCCAATGGGACACATCTCCACCATCCTCTGATCCGAATCTTCAATATCACCCCAATACTCCGGATGCTCGGGATCAGTACCATTGATCAACCCAATCCTCCAGCGCGCTGCTTCGGAGTACTTCACCCCGCCAGCAAGCAATGAAGCAAGGGCCCATAGCGGACGAGCGAAACCTTCAATTTGCGCGCCTCCTTCGTCGAAGCGCGTCGTTGAAGAGCCGATCTTCACGCGGCTGCAGGCTGGTGTAAAGTGTGCACAGAGAGGATCAAGAATGGCGATGCATGCATTCTGTAAGTCTGAACGGGTGCGGAACGGGGAGGAACTAAATCCACCCTGCCGTCTAGTCTTGCCGTTGGCCTGCACTGACATTTTGGTGTGCTTTTTTGGACAAAACGTGGAATCTGGATTTTTCAACTTTGCACAGATCGCATGCTATGTAGTTTTCGGGGTATGCTTCCAGTAAAATAAATATGATCTTCTCAACGGCAATAGACCTTATGGAACCCCGGATATAAAACGCCATTTGGATAAAGACGTCGACCACAGGCCAGCCCAGTCACGACAGTTCATTCTGCTCTCAACGGGCCAGGCTTCTCCTCCCCGTCCCCCGCCAATGACGTTCAGTTACCTTAGAAAAGACAATCCACAAGCTTATCTATTAATTGGAAAGGAGGGGAGAGGGAGCTTCTTGAAGCCCCGCATTCCCCACCTCAAGTCTATTTAGCTGCTTGGATTGAGGCAATGCTAAGATAATCCACGCGGCATAATAGACATCGGCGAATGCTTGTTGGCGGAATAACTGCTGTCCAGGGTGTCATGGGTACTATGAGCTCGCCGGCTAAATGTGTTGATTTGACAAAAAGAGTAAAGCGTGGTCGAGAGGTTGAACAGGGTCAGCAACTGCTGCGATTCACCTAGGTTAGACATGGCTGACAACATCAAAATGGTAGAAGAGTGATTCTGCAGAGAAGAATGCAATATGTAGCTCGTTTTTGTACAGTTATTTTGTCTATCGAGATGCATTGATAGATAAATATGAGTTTATTTTCGGTTGCAATTGGCTAGGAAGCCCCGCAGAAGGAACACGTGCTTCCAATGAATCCGCACGTTCAAGTGCAAGCGTAATACACAGTAAGCTGTACACAGCAACTCCCGCGGTGCTTCTGTTGATGACTTGGACGAGGTTCAGGAAGTCAGCATTCCTGGATGAATATGGAAACTCGGCTGTAGAAGCGAAAAATTCATTCCGACTAAGGAGACAAGCGCAACAAGATTGGCATCGCGCGGGTTCAAGATAATTCTCTGCAACTGCGCCGACGCCAAAGCCCCGTTCGCTTACCTGGTAGCAAAATGCCTTGACAGTCGCCTCAAATATGCCGAGTTGAACAAAACAGTGGATGACTCAGCCGATTCTGTTCGATACTCGGTCTAGCCGTGTTGGGGCTAGCGTCGTCAACTCGCCTTGAGCCGAGGCTTGGACGTCGATGTTGATTCTGAGGCCTTGGTGACGAGCTGTTGTGTATATCTAGCTCAATGCTTCCATTGCGCCCTCTGCAATGGCTGACATTCACGTCCAAACAATGTCGGTTACATAGACTCGCACCGGCTAAGCGATACTCCACTGTCCAAACCAGCTTCGCTGCTCTCGCAAGCCAAAAGCCCTTTCAGATCTACCAATCCCTTTCGGACGACCCATTCGTGAATCTTTCACTTGAGAACTTCCTACTCGAACACTCCCCGCGCGACTCGTGTATCTTGTTTCTGTACATCAACCGGCCTAGCGTCGTGATCGGCCGCAACCAGAATCCATGGCTGGAAACCAATTATCGAGCTCTTTCGGACCCGACCCAAGATAACAGTAATGGAACGGGCAACAATGTTTTATTCGTGCGGCGGAGATCCGGTGGTGGTGCCGTATTTCATGACGAGGGGAACTTGAACTACAGCGTCATTTGCCCCAAAGCGGTTTTTACAAGAGACAAGCACGCAGAAATGGTCGTGCGGGCGCTGAAACGCACTGGGGCAGTAAACACAAAAGTCAATGAACGGCACGACATTGTCCTTGGGCGGAACGCTTCCGAACCGTCTGAAAAGGTTTTCGAGGAGAAATCGGACGACCCGCAAAGTCCTAAACTCGAAACCACGCCCCGAGCTCTCAAAATCTCCGGCTCCGCCTACAAATTAAAGCGCTTCCGCGCCCTTCATCATGGTACCTGCCTAGTCAATTCCCCGAATCTTAGTAATATCGGCACTTTCCTACGCTCGCCTGCGCGACCGTATATAAAAGCAAGAGGGGTGGAGAGCGTTAGATCTCCCGTAGGGAATGTATCCTCCGGGCTCCCGGAATCCACAACTGCATTCTTGATGCAGTCACTCATTTCGGAAATCATGGAGGAATTTGCTCTGCTCTATGGCGTATCGAAGGATGCTGTGATGCGAGCACAAAGAGTTCACGCTAATGAGGCAGAGCTACATGAAGGGGATGATTGGGCTGTGGGTGGATTGTCGGATCAGCATGCTCTTGAAGAGAGCGACATCGTCAAGGGCATAGAAGAGCTCAAGGTACGTTCCAACCCTTTATAAAGTGAGTGATTAGTGCCCGACGTCTCTGATGTTAAATGATTCAACCTCTTTAGTCTCCGGAGTGGTTATATGATCAATCCCCTCAATTCACTTTCTCTACGCATCCCATTGAGGAGGATCCACGGCCCAGACCAGAGTTGCCTCCTTACTTACCACCTGCTGTACGTTTCCCCTTGTAAAACCTTCTCCGACCGTTTTTAGTTACTGCCTGCGCAGTAAACAGTCTCGCAAACTTACATCGCCGGTTACTAACAAACTTATTACAGACACGTGTTTTCCTTCGTGTGAAACACGGCGTAATAATAGAGGGCCGCATATCAACGTCTGCTGATACGAGGGAGGCGGAGCTCCAGGCCGAGAGGATGCATAAGGCACTCGTAAATAGGAAATTGTTCCAAATTCATAAATGGGAATATCTCCTCGCTCCTATCAGTGGAGTTGGGGATCTAGAAGAGTTGCGGAGCCTTTCTGCTTGGCTGGATAATACGCTTAAACATGGATGCTTCAGTAACTGAAGTCATTATGTTTAGGTTTGATAGCCCGTCAAAGACTTTCTTGGACGACAGCTTTGTATAACTACCTTTGTAGGATATGACATAGACCTAAAAGACAATTATGGTGCTTGCTAAATTTCGTGATATATTTGTATCGAATTTTCTTAAAAAAAAGTTCAAATTACACAAGTGTTTGAAGTAAACTATTGCTTATAAATAATAACAGCAGGGGGAATAAACAAACCATCCAGCTCCATCAGCTAACATGTCCTTACCATGCTTTTATGGATGACACAACAGAAAATCGTCAGAAGATCCTACCACGTAAATAACAAAACAGATCGCTAAATCAAAATGCCCCCCATATTGACATGGTTTGTAACTCAAAAGACCAGTAAACGCCCTCTTCGATAACGATCGAAGAGTATATCTGCTCTTAAAATCATCACGCGCGACGCAAAGCGCAAACCGGATCCCTCTTTGACTCAGTTCTTTACAGGCGGCTGATCAAACGTCTTCCCGCTGCCAAGATCAGCGGCCAAAGGGTCCTGTTCCTCCGCAGAGTCATCATCAATACTATCCCCCTCGCCCGCATTGACAACCCTGAGCTTTTCCTTCGGCACCGTATACGTAACCTGTACAAGTCTCCCCTCAGCAGCAGCCTCAACATCCCAATCTTCATCGTCTCCATAATCAACTAGATCAGGAGAATCACTGTTTCTGCTATTGCCCACCCCACCGTCCCCAGGTAATGCCGCTCCATCAGGACTTCGGAGTAGCTTCCCATTATCAACCGAACTCCTCTTCGCACCCCAATCTTTAGCTCCCTGTTTCCGCCTCAACAAAGTGGAGCTAGCACTATGAGCCCTCCGGGGAACATAAGGACCATTCACAGGCTGATCCTCCGCATGAACCTCATAATTTTTAATGGGACTTGACGTTGTGCTTCTCTGGGCCGTGGAAGCGGGCTCCAGACTGACAGAATGGGGTCTACTCGTAATCTCAGATTTTCGTATTGAACCAAGTTTCCTTCGTACATTCCCCATCCATCCAAGACTCTTAATTCCTGAAAGATTTGGTACCTTTGTCGGGGATTCTGGTTGGTCAGCCCATGATGGATGGGAGCCTAGCAGGAGGCCGCTCTCTGCTTGAAGTTGACTGAAGGAGCTTGGAGGAACATAAAGATCTTGAACGAGTGTTTTCTCCGTCGATTCCGTCGTATCGGTTGCTGTTCCACCATGTGGAGAATAAGTAGTGAGCGGACGAGATTGGATGGGCTCGGGTGAAGTGTTTCCAGATGGGTTGAGAACGGGTTGGTAGAAAATAGGTGCACCAAACTGCGGCGCGTCGTTTTGCGAGGATAAACCAAACAAGCGAGATAAATTCCTGTTCAGATAGCCAGGGGTGGTGTTTTGGGAAGACATAGAGAGCCCAGAGCCAGAGGCCTCTGATAAATCAGACAACGTGCGGTCGCTCTTCTCAGGTGAATCACTGCGAGTCTCGGCAGCTTCCTGAACTTCAGAGACTTGAAAGTCATGCACATCCCGCGACTCTATGCTTATCCGATTGAATGGTAACGTTTCCAGCTTGGTAGGTGTCGGCGGGTCAACAAAGGGATCAGATATGACAGAACTCCTGTTTTGTTCCCCACCACGAGCCCTAAAAGTGTCAGTTTCTTCATCGAACTCGTCGCGTTCGTCGATCGGATGGATTCTACTAAAAGTAGAGTTCCTTGGGCCGTCATGATAGCTCCTCGAATGCATACTCCTCCGGAGACCTCTTGTGGGACTGGGTATTTCCACCAAAAGTCCAGTTCTTTCGGCTGTTGAAGCACCACATTCATTCCAAACATTTCCATCCCTGGGAGCAGAGGAGCTGACTCTAGAATATGCATCAACAGGGACTAAATAATTGCTTGGCTTCACCTTAATCTGGGCCATTTTTTCATCATGACCCATATCACCCATATCCACATGTGGACGTTCGGCTCCCAATGCCAACCGCCGTAGTTCTTGCTCCCTTGCCCGTTTATGTTCACGATTTTGGCGAGAACGCGCACAGTACAGAAGAACAAGAGCAGCTGCAACCGCTGACACGCCAACACCTAAGCCCACGCCCAACCCAGCTTTCTGCGATGTCGTCGAAAGAGGTCCAGATTCCTGCTTCAACTCTGCCGCTGCTATATCTGGGTTCGTGTAGGATGTCGACCAGGTCTCTGATGTAGTATTAAAGTAGTATAGCTGTTGGTTGCTGGACAAGCTCTGTGTAGATCGTTTCGTCGATTCCGCGGGAATTTGGTAACCGCCTGCAACGAGCATGACGCCGCCTGGAAGCATCGCTGCCCCATGCCCGAACAATCCCGCCCCGCTCTCCAGACCCTGAATACTCCCCACCGGAACTCGCCACGCCCAGTCTCCCGACCCTCCATAGCCTTTGCCCACATCTAGGATAGCAAGCTGTGGTTGGGCCGGAACACTAGTATCACCTACCCAGCCACCAAAGACGATAATCTTTGTGCCATCAGGCGACAGCACCGCGGTATGCCCCGATCTTGGTTCCACACCGGCAACTCCGCCCAAAACAAGTTCAGACGGTAAATCCTCTCTTTGCTGATTGACGGGTAAATAGCTCCAGGCGGATTCAGGCAACGAGAAGAGGGCCACTTGGGACATGTTGATAAAGGCACTTTTGGTGTGGCCACCAATAATCACAAAGCTTTGTTGACGAAGTTGCTGCCCAGTAGATGTATTCGAATAAGCCGGCACCAGGGGTGTCATGGAAAAGCCGGCCTCAGCGACGGGAGGACCCCTAAGTGTGACTATCTCAGCTTTGTAGCTGCTCTCCGACGGAGACGAGCCAGGAGTCAATGACAGCATGGACTGCGAATAATTCGCATTTGTTATCCAGCTGCTCTCGCTTGAGCCCACCAACGGACACATTCCTCCAAACGCGTAAATGGATGCTGACTCGTCGTTCTCAGAGGAATATACAATGGCAGATGCTAAGTAGTTTGGTCCCTTCGTGGGAGCGGTTTCGTCATGCTCCAAATTCGACCTCCGCCATGTACCTTCCCCCTTTCCCTGCCCGTTTGGTGGCGTAAACCACCACACTCCCACATCTTTGGTCTGACAATTACCTTCATAAACAATCAACGTTCCGTCCGTGTCAATAGTGGGGAGGATAGCCAATTTCCCCTCGTCAGATTTGAACGCATCAGGTACCGAAAGTTCATTAACGGACAGCCGAGAATTGTCCAAAGTCTGATTCAGGTTGAGAGACTGTAGCCGTACGTTTTCGGGGTCGGAAGGAATGGGGTTGAAGATGTATGCCAGCGAGCCATTCTGCTGTGGCGGGATTCCGATGAAGGACGGATTGTAAGGTAGATATCCAGCGCATTCAACTACAAGCAAAACCAGCACGCCCAGCAGACGTTTCAGGACAGAGGTGTTGCCCATGCTGATCACCGATGCTAGCTGCAGAACCAGGTTGATGTCGTATCACTGTCACCACTCCTGAGAAACATCGGCCACTTACTTCAACAGCCTCGCTGAAGAACTATTTCCAGGAATTGTAACACTCAGCACGGTGTTGATTCCTGAGATGCCACATCGCAACTGTCGAGCTTAAGCACAGGCACAATTGTTGACCCAGGAGAGAAAATACCAAGGGGGCGGGTCATCAGCCCCTCCAAAGATCAACCTGGGGGTCTCAAGTCTGGACCAAGACGGAGAATTTGTCGCAAGATCCAATAGGATCTAGCCTGGGGATCACAAGTGATCCTTGTACATTGCACAGTTCGTCATCATTGTCCACAGCTGTTGATTCCACATAAACAATGGAGACGTTGCGGGGGCAACGAGGAGGTGACAGGTTCGAGCTAGACCGAATGCGGCCATGCCGGGTCAACCAATTTCCGGTGGTCAGCCCACGTGATCTTTCCGCTTTCTGTCACAGGCCACATGCAGCAATGACGAATGGGCACAACGGCATTTTCATCTGGAGATGGACATGAAGGTGTTGGAGCCCCCGTGCTGACGACTGTAAGAGTCACATGGAACTGTTTTTGGGTGTAAAACAGCCAAGTTCAGGGTTTATGAGTTTCCACCCTTCAAAACTCCCAGTTCGTCAAGAAAGCGTTGTATCCACAGAAAACCTAAAATAACAAGATACAGTTTACACTCCCCTCACAATACGAGAAATCAAAAGCAAAATACCTCCTTGCGTCAAATAAGGGTGTGTTCCCTCCGGCTGGGTGTCCCTCTTGATGGTGTGTGGCCAAGACAAGCGTTCATCATGCACAAGGATGGCCGAA
The DNA here is from genome assembly GCA_014805645.1 of Spiromastix sp. SCSIO F190. NCBI lineage: Eukaryota > Fungi > Ascomycota > Eurotiomycetes > Onygenales > Spiromastigoidaceae > Spiromastigoides > Spiromastix sp. SCSIO F190. The sequence continues at coordinate 1,419,454 of WXTY01000007.1, read as the reverse complement.
TCACATTCCAGAGATGCCTAGACATGATACAGATAACTCGCTAATAAAAGCTGATGGTTGCCCAACTACTCACCCTCAAAGCTCAGGAAAAGCTGGTTTTTGAGCATCCGATAAGACCGGATCTGACTCACTTGAACAGAATAGAGTCAAAGGGAGAAATCTGTCCTCTACGGCGAACTCTTTTGTACGTGGCGAGAGGGCTTCCACATCATCAGCTTCGGAAAATTCGTTTTTGGGGGGTTGGCAGCCTATTCTCGACTCTGGAATATGTTGCGAGTATGGGCGTAATGACAGGAAACTTTCTCCATTTCCCTCTGTCTTCTCTTGCTACCTAGTGAGCTGAGATGGCGCGTCGTCTCAACATCATTTACACAGTACACAGTCGTTGCGGTCGGCTTGGGCCATGCCGTAACAACGGACTATTGACAGCGGGATTTACCGGATTCGGGTATCTCTGCCGAACATGCACGGAGGCCTCCACAGTTCTTGCGCGCTTTCCAACCTCCTCGGGCGGATTTAAAAATCGCGCAATCTACTCACTAACGTAACGGGTAAAAAACATAGGAGCTTCAGGCGATAAAAACGAATCAATCATGCATTATACCAATATTCATGCAAGGGCCATGGGACTGGTCTCTCATCTTAATTTCCTGAAGCACAAGACGAAGACAGCACGCAAAAAAAAAAAAAAAAAGTAACGTCACCATTGTGAGAAACTGGGCAAATTGTCACACTTCACGACTTGGTGATACTGTGCATACTAGTTTCCAGTCAGCCGAGCCACCCATCCCCGGCAAATTAGCTAAAATAGAGCGTATCTTGAACTCAATGGTGAGTTGTAGCAGTTATTACTTTGCTTGAAGGGAGGACAAGGCATCAATCGACTCAAAGTACGTTGAAGGAATAAGGCATAGTCTCTGTCCTTAACGCACGGAAAAACTGTCTCTCAAGCAAGACACATCGTCTGAGTCGTCCAACTAGATGGCTTCTGTTTCGCTGGTTTGAATCCCTGTTGGTTTAGTGAATATTACCAGGATCATCATTTTAGCACTCTTGGGAGTGATTAGACCCTGGCATTTATCAAGCGGACGAATACGAGCTCATCGACAACCCGATCCAAGAGGGAAAGGGCCCAAGTATTTAACATGCAACGACTGTGTTCCCTTCTATTTTCTTTAATAAGTGTTCTGGAAGCTGAGAACCAGCCACTGTCCTCCGCATTCTGTTCAACCAGACACGAATTGAACGGCTCTAATACATAAGGAAGCAAGTGTTGAGCCACCTTTATCAATAACATTGTGAACTATCTGGGTACTTCCATCCCAAACAAGCCACCAACGTCAACTATCTGGCATTAAATTCCACCCTCCCGGACAATATAACAGAGAGAGCATTTATAGAAAATTCCCATCATCAGCATCCAAACAATTCGAAATGATGATAGATATAAGTCACTCCCAATCCTTGGCAACGAATTTAGCGGCGGCAGAGTCGCGAAAAAGCAAAAAAACCCTTTCCAGGGAAACAAGTCGCAAGGGTAAGAAGGCTCAGAAAGCAACGAAGGGTCAAAACGGGGCACATGCACGCTGGACCCGATCGGGCTTAGTGCCTACACGCCGTCGTAACTATGATACGTTATTTACGGTGTATGGTGTATGTATTCGCCGTAATTTATTATGAGGCAAGTTGGATTGCATGTTGTTGTCGGGGGTGAGGGATGCAGGAGATGTAGTCTTTTTGAGGATGAATTGGTATATAGATTAAGAGTATGTCGACGGCTTTCTAGATTTGTGTATATTTTGGTTCAGTGGAGATCGCTTAGGTATCTTCCTCCACTGTAGGTATATAGTTGGCGTAACTGTGATCGATGAAGTACGTCGTTTCCGCGTCTCTATAGAGAGAGCAGAACTTTACTACAGTCTATAAGATATCACTCACTGATAATGAACAGTAGCTTGGCAATAATATCAACCAAAGCAAAAAGGAAGACGTCAAAGACCTCGCACGTCGGTCCACTATGCACCGTGCCGCCGCGACCCAGTGTGGTGGCAACATCGGCCGTGAAGCCAATTGGAAGTCGTTGCTCCTCGACCGCACTCTGGAGGAGGGTCTCCAAACCCATCCCTACCCAGGGAAGAGCAACAGGTGTATGAGATATTGTACCTCTTGACCGTGGTGAAGCTGTCAGGTCGAGCCCAACGCCTCCGCCAACATACTTCGTACTCGACGAAATGCGAGAAACTCAGGAAGACCGTGCACCCTTAGTTCCATGAAGGAGGCAAATTCGACAATCACAGTACAGTCGGCCGTTGCTTTGGCGCTAAAGTGAAATGATGACAAGTTGCTTGGAACCGTGGCGAGAGGGAGGGTCGTAAAAAGCCCGACGAGCTTATTTTCAGATTGAGTGCATATTATTACATTATGGCAAGTTTAATATCTTCGCTATGATTTTTTTTTTCTTTTGTTATTTGGATATCCGTTCTGCAGACGAGAAGAACAGTTTCGCTGCAGACTCCATGTTGGATCTCTCTCTTGGGTTGTTATAAGGTCAGGAGTGCTGGATATTGTACACCAGCGATGATGGAAGAAGGTCAAGATTAAACGGAGGTGCCCAATATAGTTATTCCCGCTTTTTGACAGCCGAAATCCGGAGCATCTGGATACTATTATCTATGTATATTCTACATCAGCCATGAATGCCTGTAGATTTGTACTGGCCGCCCTTCTAGATCTTCTGGGTAAGCCACTGCCTGCTTAAACGCACGTATCTTACAGCAATGTACAGCACAACCAAGTTGGTGCCGTTGGTACTGTTTTGTTAAGCTCTTCGGCATGAAACGCTGGCAAGGTGGCCGAGTGGTTAAGGCGCTAGAGTATGTTGTTGTAGGTTTACTGTTTTGCCAATAGCTTGCTAACATCTCCCCTAGCTTGAATGCACGAAGGCTTAATCGATATCTAGTCCCTGCGGGGTCGTCAGTTCGAATCTGGCCCTTGTCGTTATTTTTTGCTTTACTGCAAGTATTACATCCTCCGATTTGCCCCTGCATATGTGTAATCACCCACTCCCTCTGCAAAAAGAAAAAGGAGATAGAGGTCTGGCCCATCCCGTTCCTCAGAGATCGGAAAGATAGGAAAGCAGAAGTGCGAGTAACTTTTAAGAAAATCTCGTCCCCCTCAGGTCCCTGTCAACGGGTATGTAGTATAAGCTGCAAGACATGACTATCCGACGCCATCCGACGTTCTACAAATCGTGGCCGTGTGCCTGCGTTGCCTTGTCTGCGGGCGAGTCTCCCTTGAGGGAGGTGACCTATAGGAAGACCCCCGAAAGTCGTACAACCACGCATGAGAGAGAAAAAAAAAAGCTCTGTGTGTAATACCACTGAGATCCCTCTTTGATAATTTGCCTCTGGGCTGGGCGGACCGTAGTCGTCAGGGCGTTTCCTAACCAAGGAATTACGTCTGTCAAGTCGCGAAGTTCGCACAAGCAAAAGAACATATACTATCCGGAACAGGACAAGTTTTCCGCCACAGAGGACTGCTATTGGCTTTTTGTTGTTTTTTTTTTTTTTTTTTTTTTGCATGGCCTGCACGTATGGTTTCGGCTATATGTATATGCAGGCAACATGCAGAATTAACGCTTTTTCCAACATGGCAGATATATTATATTATATATTGCTATCGATGCAATATTGACACACGGTAGAAAATCCAATATGTCAAAAAACGAGGGCCAAAGTGCGGCACGAAACGGCTCTCCCTGACCCGACACAGAGGGACTGGAACGGTCGATGGGTTCTGATGACTGGCAGACGGGAGATTGGCAACCGCATCTTTTCCTGTGTCAATGATGCGGTTGCGGCGTTATCTTAAATTTGCTCTCTCCCTGTATTTTAATATAACCTGGCCCATGTCAAGTAAAGATGCCTGTCTGGTAGCGTTAGCACCAGGGATGAATCAGGTAATTGGAAGTGTGATTTGCTTGGCTAGAGAGAAGAAGGCAGGCCAAGGAATGTTCGAGGATTTTTGAATCCCAGACTCGCTATGAAATACACCTTTTCTGACAGCTGTCTTCTGAAAGCAACGGCGCAACCTAAAGCAGCAGAGGGCGACCAAGTCCGCGGCAACAGGCCATGACAACAACCATGCCAACGACGATGGCGAGAGACAGTTGGGCAGTTCCGTGGGTGGGCAGCAGCACTAGGCTCGGCGTGGTTTGGTCGGGGCCGTGGTCTGTGCGCCGATTGACTGGCTGCTTGTATTTCTGCGCTGGCTGGCAGATGCTACGACAGAACACACGCTCTGGGTTTCGGTCAATCAGTAGTTATTTAGAGGAATACTAAATCGCCTGTAGGAGACAAACGCAATACCTAGCATCTCCAGCAGCAAAAGCGTACAGTCACCCAGCGCTGGCAGCGAGAAGCGTATCTGTAACGCAGCGTACCAAAGATACACGCGTCACAGGCCGTACCAGTCCCCACCGCAACGATACCGCCCATCCATGCCACTCCTCCCCTCTCTGCTCGCATTTCTGATTCTGAGCACCGCACTCCTCCACTGCCGACACCACACTGCTCGATCTCCATCGCCTGACTCTTCACACTCGCCCCGAAACAAGATTCGTCTGCCTCGTCGCCCATTAAGTGTGTTACTTTCTTGGTGTGTGCTTGTGCGTGAATCTGTCGCTCCTTTGTGGTGCTGCTTTTTTTTTTTCTTTTCATTCCTCGAGTGTAATCTTCACACATATATATCCTAGCTACTTTCGACGACTATCTGTTCTACTGTCTTTTGTCAGGTGCATTGCATACCTGGCGTCGAGCTTTTGCGTTCCTGCGTCCATCCGCCACTCCATCCTTACGGACGTCGCCCCAACCGTTTTCACAGCCAATGCGCAATTGAGCCTGTGTCTTGCTCGAGCTTGCAAGCCTCGATAGGTATCTTTTGCAGGGCTATAGCCGGACTATTGAGCCCTGTCAATTGGTCACGTTGGACGTTGGGCCTCGAGTCCAATCCCGAAATGACGTCTCGAGTAGACCCGCCTGTCTGCTGAAGGATAACTGGTGGGCCATATAATGCATTACGTGGTGTCGTCGTTGTTCCCATAAACGGTGCGATTTCCAATCCGTGCTTACTTCCGTTTCTCCTGTGAACGAGGTTCAAATGCCCGATAAGGTCGCTGTTACAGACGTCAGATACTCAAGCTCAAGATGGACCCCCCAGGAAGGGTCCCTAGGCGGACCCAGGATGAATGGGACGATCGAGGTAGACGACGGTCGGAATGGGCCATAAACTTGCCGGGAAGCGATGACCGACGAGACGGCTCTGAGGGTGCGGAACAATCCACAAGACCCAGGCAGCACTCGATAACCAGCGGACATCTCCCCAGACAAGTTTCAGCCTCCTCGACTCGGCAGAAAGGCTCCCAACCTGAAAGTCGTCTTGAGGACCGGCGAGGACTTGCCCAGAGATTGCACATATTCCCCTACCGCCCACATTCCTCGAATGCGTCAAGGAATTCGTCGGCCAACACTTCGTCCAGCTCGTTACCGTCACTTGGAGAAAATTCTGCAGCTGAAGGCAACGAGTCCACTTCGTATTTCGGAACGTCGCCTTCGCATAATATGCATGCCTCCCGGGCCAGCGAGTCCTCTCATATGCCGCCCTTGAGCCCCCTATCCGAACATCCTCCTCTTACCACGACCGTGTCTGGGCGGTCGGGCGACTACCCCGTCTATCCGAATCAGTCCTACGCAGTTCTTCAAAACCAAGTCTACCCTCCGCCACATCAACCGCTTTTACGTACTCGAAGTTCATATCCCTCACATCATTCCCTATCAGCCGGTCCGACAGCGCCATCATGGTACTCTCGAGATCCATCATCACGACCTCAGGGAGCCCGAACTGCGGGTAACACGCCAATCTCTAGCCCTGGCCTGTTTTCTACCCACCGACCCAACTCTCCGTCGATTGGATCTGATGATTTTCGAGTCTCCTACTTGCATCCGACGCATCTCCAAGAGCCGAAAGAGTATGTAAATGATTTTTTTTTGTCCTATCTTGTTGCATTGTCCAGTGCAGGCAGCTAACAGCGTACGATAGAACTCACACAGTTGAAGTCGACCGTGACATGCTTACAGGCAACAAGCTTATCAACGAATATGAGATCCTCGACGAGTTAGGACGAGGAGAGCATGGCAAAGTCAAGCTAGGCCGTCATTTACGAACCGGCCAAAAAGTCGCTATTAAAATCGTGCAACGGTACTCTAAGCGTCGTCGGTTAGGGAAACTAGGCAACCCTGAAGACAAAGTGAAGAAAGAGGTCGCCATTCTGAAGAAAGCTCGCCACCCCAATGTTGTTAGTTTACTGGAGGTCATCGACGATCCGAACCGGCAGAAAGTTTATATTGTGCTAGAGTTTGTCGAGAACGGCGAGATTCTCTGGCGTAGAAAGGGCCTGAAGGAGATTGTTACTGTGGACAAACGCAGACTCGAACGTGAGAAACGTGGCATTCCCGATTCCGCGTCATTCATTGAAGAGAGCCAGCAGTTTGTCCGAGCCTCGCAATTACGGCGGCAACGGAGGGATCGAGCTCGCAAGAAGAAAATGTCGGCTATGTCCCATTACTCTGGCGTTCCTGCATGGAGTTTGGAACATGGAGGGGAATCTGATGATGACGTTGACCCTGAATTTGCAAGCCTGCACCCGACGAGCACCTCCACCACTGTTGTCGATGCCCCAGTAGCACACATTACGCCCAATCATTCATTTACATCCGCAAGCGATTTTGAAAGCCGTATGCGGGAGTACGCCATGGAGGCGATGGAAGGCAGCATGTACGGTCCTTACGCTGCGGAGTCACTCGATCGACGTTACAGCACCGCTTCAAGCAACCTCGGTTACCAAACGTCCGAAGCAGATTGGCAATCCGACGACGATGACTTGTCGTACGTTCCTTGCTTGACTTTGGCCGAGGCTCGATCCGCCTTCCGGGATGCTGTTCTCGGACTCGAATACCTCCACTACCAGGGAATTATCCATCGAGATATAAAGCCTGCAAACCTGCTAGTTACGGCTACGTCTCGTGTCAAGATATCTGATTTTGGAGTCTCGTACCTCGGAAGACCGCTCAGGGAAGAAGATGAAGAGCAAGTCACAGAGACGGATGCAACGGAATTGGACGATGCTCGTGAGCTCTCCAAGACTGTTGGTACGCCTGCTTTCTACGCTCCGGAGTTGTGCTACACGGGCACAGAATTCGAGACAACTATCGGTAGAGTCCCTAAGATTACTGGCGCTATCGATGTCTGGTCACTGGGCGTTACTTTATACGGCATGATATTTGGACGGCTCCCGTTCGTATCGGATGATGAGTTCGGCCTCTTTCAACATATAGTGAAGCACAGCGTTTTCATCCCGACCAGGCGATTAAAGGCTGTTGAACCACCGCCGCCGCCCGGAGCAGGGTCCATGCCACGTGTTATGAACAGTAACAAGCGGATGGAAGATGAGCTTGTATATGAAGATATCGACGACGAGCTGTGCGATCTTTTGAGCAGACTCCTGGTGAAAGATCCCACCAAGCGCATCACTCTCAAAGAAATCAAGTATCATCCTTGGGTCCTCCGCGATATCCCTGATCCTAAGGCGTGGGTTGAGGAGACCGATCCTGGCTACCAGAGCAAAGGCAAACGGATTGAGGTCTCCAACGATGAAGTCACTCGGGCCGTCACCAAGATGCCATTCATTGAGCGCGTTCGATCGAATGTTGCCAGGTGGGGAGGTAATATCTTTAGTCGCTCGAGAGATAGCCGGAGGCGCGCACCTAGCTCCGCGAATTCCGGGGAGACTCTCAATTCGGCATCTTCTACTAGTAGTGTCACTATTGGCAGAGATCTGATACGAGAGATCAGAAGGGCGAGCTTGAGAGGAGACGAGGAGGTAAATAGTCGCACCCCTAAGTCGGGAAAGGATGGTGAACACCCTCTATCTCAAAGCGTACTTGCGAGCCCGGAAATTAAAGATGATTCTTCGTACTTTGGTTCGGATGGAGCGTCGAAAGGTGATAGTGCTTCGTCAGACCATCCAACTCGCCCGGAACTGCCTGAGCGAGCAACTCCAGTCTTCAGCAGCACCACGTCCTCGAAAACTGTGAGACCATCCGGGCCGTCAGCAACCGTCTCCTCTGATCTTGCAAAGAAGGGCGGCAGCAGCTCAGCGTCTTCTGGTCTGGGCGGTATATTTTCTGGTGCTGGTCTTCGACTTGCGAGGGGCTTGCATACCGGTGAATGGCGCCGGGAGAGATCCCGTTCCACTGATAGGTCTGTAGATGGAGATGGTCATTCCGGACCTAGCGTGGCTATCAGCTCAGCTTCTGCTACTGGTCAGGTACAGTCTCCTGATGTCCTGCGGAATCCGTCGTCGACGTCGTTGGTCTCGACCAATAGCCAGAACAGTACAACGACCGGAAACCCACCGTCTCCACGTCGGCGGAATCGCTCACAGACACTTGGGCACAAGTCCTCCGCTGAGTCTTTACAGTATATTCGAGATCCTCTTCAGCGGCAACGCAGGCAACAACAGGATTATTTCCAGAATGCCCGACCAGCACCCTCAGAACGAGAAAGGGAAATTTATTCATCCGATCGTCGGCATCCACGCGATCATCAGAATCAGACCGATGGCTCAAGCGCTATAGAATACAATCGCGCGAGAGAGCCATCCGATCCTCAAGACCCGATCACTTCACCACCATCCGCAGTAACGATGTCCTCTTCGTCCGCTGACGATTTCACAAGTGGTATGTCCCACTCAGCTTCTCATCCGAGCATCCCGTCAGTCGTATCAGGTGCATCTTCACTCTCAGCAGACGGTTTCCACTCTTCTTGTCTACATGAGCGCGAACAAAAGGATGTAGATGCCTCAGGGCACGTCCCGCCGTTACTCCGCACGGGCGATACGGTGAAAGCCCGGCCTATGCATCATGACGAGAGGGCTCATGAGGACGAATCCAAATATGACTGTGATGATGAAGATGAGTATGAATCCGAAGATGAGGGCATTGTGTTTGGGAAGAAGACTTCAAGCTGCAGTGGTGGGCCTACGCGAGTGTAATCCTTTTCGACTTACGGTTTTCTTCTTGCGTTTGCTCTGAAGGTCGCCGTCTCGCATATGGGTAGACACGCTCTACCAACAGAGTTTGCTATTTCCTCGAAATACGGTCCCCTGTCGGTGTTCTCACTTTTGATCAGCACGGAGGAATCCTTTTGCTTGTCGTGTTTCCTACCTATAAGGGAAATTTTCATCTTTCGTGCATATACATCGTCATATCTATTCTCCAACCTGGCGTGGACATCTTTTTTTCCGGAGGTAACTCTTCTTTTCGTCCTCATCTATTTCTTGTCCATACTTTCCCCCTTCAAACAGTTTTTTAACGGAAGACACGATCGAGTGATTGATGAATCTTTTATTCTTTTCTTCTTGAACGTACGTGGCATGCATGCATTTGGCAGGCGGGTGGCATTTGATTTGGGCCGGTTGGTCTCAGGGTTGATTGACAGCGAGCGGGTTTCAGGCAACATCTCTCCCATCTTCATACTACCTTTTTTTGTATATTTTCTCTCTGGGATAGGATTTTCTTTCACTTTTCCATGTTATATATATAACGTTGCCTTGGGCGTTGTAAAATTATGTGGAGTCAAAACATACCCCGCTGTTTGTGTGAGAGATTGTGCTTATTTTTGTTATTACTCTTGTGCTCGGTTTTTTCTTGAGGCTGGATACATGGCTTTGCTTTTTGATGGACCACTGTACATATGCTTACGAGAAAGGAGATGATGAACTTTACTTTTATCTTGTCTTAGGATCCTAGGCTAGTTATCTTGTATAATATAGCGCATTCTTATTTTCTATAAGCCTCAAACTACTATCTCCAGTGTTTGGCTGACTTTAACTCCATAGCTAGCCTTTTACATATGCTGTAATGTCAATAGTGATCTACGTGCCTCTATACCATGTAAGGGCAATTGGTGACTGATTGTGCGCCTACCTAGTCTCAGATTCGAGCATTTTTCTAACACTGATTTCAAGGGCAGAAGTAGCTAATGTGCTTCGGGAGCTCTGGAATGATTTATGGGAGGATATGTTGAGTGAGAAAGTAGGTACATAGCACGCATATCCAGTGTCGTCAAGTCTTGGTCGATCAGCACCACTACTAATAGAATGTAATAAAGGCCAATAACCTGTACTATACATAGTAATGACTATGTATCGCCCGATACGCACTTATCAGGCGAGAGCATTGGCCAGCCATAAGTAACGTCGTGGATCATTAAGCACAGGGGGAAACATCCATTAGCAAGATAGCTAGACAACACACAAAAACATCCAAGAAATACTGGAAACTCTTTGTACGTGCTTTGCGCAACGGTAGAAAACATATAACATTCAATTCACAACCATACTGCCGTCTTAAATAACCCTTTGCACGATATATAACGGCGATACCTACGCGCATAAGTTAGCAAGTAACAGATTAATAGGGGTTTTGAAGAGTACATTTAGCGGGCCCATATTTCACAAATCACAGACATCCCGCGATGGTTGACTTTTGTGACCAGTTGAATCTGGAGAAACCGGGTGGATGGAAACCTTTCAAGCTAGCCTAACCCACAAGCTGAACAATACTCAGTGCGTGCGTGCGTGCGTGCGTGCGTGCGTGACTCTGGTGAGTGATACTAATAAGAGCATTCAGGCCGAGAATGGCTCCTTTGGGAGGTGAATAGTAGCGTTGGGTGAGAGGTAGCATCGTGATAAGGCTGCTTCATAGCAAGCCTCCTGCGATTTCGAGTTGCGCTTCTTGAGTCATTCATCCAGACGCTGCGGGCTTATTAAAAGTGTATCTGCTTAAACCCAACATTCTCGGAGAGCATCAGCGTATCAGCGCGGGGGAGGTGGTATGGAAGGTAACAAGGAAAAGTGACCTTTGCCTGAAAATAGGTAGCATTAGCACATATTCGGTGTTAGGGTCTGACGGTTTCCGCGACGGATTTGCCTGAAGCACTGACATGTATATAAGTATTTAACTTGCGACATGCAGAATTTTGTTAGGAGAAGACGTACACGATAGAAAGCTTGCAAATCCAGCCTAATAAAAAGGCTACTCATAATTCATCGCAGAGCAGAAAGCCATCTGGTCCATATCCCTCTCTAAAGGTTAAACGTGCCGTTAGAAAGCCTCTTACTATGTAAACAAAAATCAGGGGAAGAGCCATACGGTAAAGGCGCGAGCGCGGTTCCTGGGCATATCCAGAGTGGTTTGTAAAGAATCACATCTTTCACATTGCCCACCCCCGAGGTTGGGTCAACAAATTTTTTGAATGATCGGCGGAGGCCCATTCCATGAAATTTTGAATCCATCTCGTACTTTACTCGTCCAACTTCCTTGCGTATATCGCTTTCAGCCTTTCTGAGTCTACGCTTCAAGTAGCATCCTTCATCTCCACAAGCCGTGTTTGTACAAATGCGATCCAACACATCTGCCTTATATCTCAGCAATGCAGATTTACAACTAAGCCAATAAAGCCCGAGTTCTGGTTCTTTCGTCACACATAACTGAGCCAACCACTGTTGGTCAGCCGCGCACGTTAGATTTCCCAGATTGCGAGAGACGGAAACTTCCAAACAACTGAGAAATTTTACCACTGGAGCCTTCTCTGAGCACCTTCCAAACCTGAATTTGACGTGGGTATTACAACCCTGACAGCGAAACTCCCTGGCAAACGTGTCATATGCCTGCAAAATGGGACTGTGGCCGAGACTCAAGTGGGGGCAGATAGGGATGTTATACATGTCAAGTAAGTTCGTGACTTCGCTTATATGTGGCCAGTCTCCTCCAGAGACGATGGCGATGCAATAACGACTCTTAAGATGAAAATTTCCCGCCACACATTTCAGAGTTGGCATGCCACAGAAATCGCCTTCGCAAAGCGGTTTGCCCAAACGATGATGTGCCTTCCATTCAATATCTTCAAAAGCTTGGGTAATGTGAGCGCAGATGCGAAAAGCTGGTTTGGTATTCATGCAACGCCTTTGATACGGAAGTTTTTGAAGCTCCGGAGAAGGAAACCATGCCGCCGGGTGATCGGTACGGCAATGACCACAGATTACGCGCTCCAAAGAAGATTGATCTCGCTCAAGGCGACAATGAAGCTCAAACCATCCGGCAGTGGAAAGATCCGCCAGACCTACCGTAGTGTATGGGTAGTGGTACAGCGTTCGGCAGGTTGTCTTCAGACATCGAAGTGTCAAGGGGGATGATAAATCCATCACCTGGTTAAGAAGCTCGGGGGGCAGTCTATCAAATAGTCCACAATTCTTTGGGATTTGAATCCCTTTTTGAGTATCTCTTGTCTGGAGATCCCACGACGGCATGGGCTCGTGGGCGTTGTTACTCTCAGTTCCAGTGCGAGATGGCTCACAGTCAGGGCAATTTGGACGTCGGTGAGTAGGCCCTGGGCATAATCGAAGACAGGACAGCCTACTCAGCAGATCGCTGAGCAAACCATAGAGCGGACCAGAGAACAGAACGAGTACATAGGCCAGGCTTGGAAGAACCGCGCAGAAAAATAGTACCAACGGCATCCAGCTCCTGGGGCGCTTCTCGGCGATCGGTTTTTCTGCGAATTCCACTGTCAGGATGGGCTGAATGACGGCAACCGTAACGACCGTCTCCAGAGGACGGTTATCGGTTTTATACATTATTTCTGGTTTTAACGTCGAGTTCGGTAGAACAAAGAACAGGAGAATATTTGGACGAAAGAAGGGTGCGTGAAACCCGATCACTTTCAGGTGAATCTGCTTCTCAAGTGTCGTATGACAACGCCGCCTCTGTTGTCACTGTTGCTATTCCTTCTCCACTAAGCTTTCAGCGCGAGCTGTGGTCGACAAAGAGCTGATGACGATCATGATTTTTAGGTCTGAAGCCGACCATGAGTGGGTGCTGTGACCACATTTAAAAACATCGTCCCTGTTGGATTCCCTGGTCTGAATGGATCGAAATTCTTCCGACCCAAGAATTCAGCCAGATGAGTCAGCTTTCGAAGGTTTGAGTTGCATGATGGCGTCAATGATGGCCGCCAGATTAAGTTACGTTTGGTGGATCAGGGAAAATAGAAAAGTGGAAGTTAGTCATAACTGCATATATCTGTCAGTCCACAAAAACAAAGAGAATTGGATATTATTAGTAGTTAGTCAGTAAAACCGCCACAAAACTCCGAAGCTTGATGCAAGTTGTATGCGGAGCGGTGGGTTGACTCCAAGCTTTCCGCTCCGAGCACCCTAGCGTCTTGGCATTTCCGCTAGGAGGCTGTGCCGCGGCGGTTGAAGGAACGGGGTGGCGCAGTCGTCAGGCACATTCCGTGCTGGTTATTATTAGATAAGGCAGATTTCATGATCCCAGCATGTCTGGACCTTTCCTAGAAAGTACGCTTGTTCCAGGACCCTGGCGATCTCAGTAGGGGTGGGGCTTTGTACCTCCATTTGGCTTTGTTTGGCAATTGGACCACATAACCTCCGCGAAGCAGCCACCATGGCCGATATTGCTTCAGTCGCCCGCAGTCGGCGCTGCATGGTTAGGGCCATTTATGCGACTAGCAAAAAAGTACACAGGGCTATCTCATTTTCTTCCTGTTGAGGGTGTATGGGCGTCCCTCTTCCTCTGCGAGAGTCAGCATGCAAATTGTACTTTTGGGAGACGACTTTGCGACAGGGGTAGACAAATTTTTCCGAATTGACCGAATACAGGGTCTGTCTACCATGCGGCCCATGCTTGGGTGTCAGAATAAGCAATGGGGGATTCGCGAGCAGCTTCGTATTCAACCCTGGCCTGGTGCTATTTTTAAACATGCATCGCAACCAGGTCATGGCACCAGCTGGTCGGGACGACGGGGATCATTTAGTCAATGATTGGAGAGTTTCGGCCAGGAGCAACCCTGATAGAGCTAGGGGTCGATCTGCTACGTGTCGTATGCTCGGAGATGGGTTAGTACCATCGAGTAGTCGTCGTTGTACTAGTAGATGAGGGCACATACGACTGACGCATGAGAATTGAGGCTTAAGTGGAATAAATAGAAACACGGAATAGGAGATGTTGGCTGGCCGACTGCGTTCATCACCTCCTTTCCCAGGGTGTAAGGGCACAGGCAATTCGAGAGATGCTTGTTGAGGCACGTAGGTATCAATTCCTCGATAATGATACTGGAATATTGTATATCTGGATAAGAACCCGGCGAAGAACTTCTAGCGAGTTTCTAGCAATTTTTAGAACAGCAGTGAATAGTGATCAGTGGATACAGGCAAGTCGTGGAGAGATCCGTTGTGCAGAAGAAACTCAGCCACGAGGCGGAGTGTCAGAAAGAAGACAAACAGCTCTTCAGGCGGGATGAACGAGCAGCAAGTCACATCGCCGGATACTTCTGTGGACTGGCGTTTGCGGCATCAGACTGCTGGAGCGCCATTAGTCCATACTTCTCATGACGATGAATCTTCTGTGAACACCGGCCTTCAGTGTACGAGTCCGCAAGGCAGAACCCAGCCAATGTACATTCGAAAATTCAAAAAATAAGAATGATTATAGCATCAAGCCGAATCATAGCCTGTTGCTTCGTATCTTGTCCCGCGTGGTACAGATCGTTCAGGAGAGGCAAGCAGCCAATCCATATAGATACCGATAACAATATTAATCGTGCTTCACCCTGACCTTCGTCTCCATCAGCACCTCCATCACCACCACTCGACCATCCTGTGCGTGGTTTGCCGGCCGTGCGCTCCACCAGCAATCCCCTAGTGCGCTGACTGGCATTTCGTGGGGTTCGTCCTCGCTACAAGAATAGAACCACCACCTCCCGCTCCGTACGGACTCCCACCACTGCTTTATGCGCGCAACGGCCACGCCACTTCTGACGACTGCTGTGCTCTATCTTGGGCATCATTCTGTTCCATCGTCGTGCTGAAACATTCAGCTCGCACTATTTACTGGGGCCTTCACTCTTGCGCCCACAGAACGTCTGTCAAGCAACCTGCGACGGTGCCATCGACTCTCGGGTATTGACCCTCCAGATACAG
Source organism: Spiromastix sp. SCSIO F190 (assembly GCA_014805645.1). Classification (NCBI taxonomy): domain Eukaryota; kingdom Fungi; phylum Ascomycota; class Eurotiomycetes; order Onygenales; family Spiromastigoidaceae; genus Spiromastigoides; species Spiromastix sp. SCSIO F190. Next base: position 1,404,336 of record WXTY01000007.1, on the reverse strand, counting down.
CTACGATTGTCGGAGACGGATGTTTCAGTATAAGCCTTTAAGCTGACATCTTGAGCTTAGGACTAGCAAATCTTGAGCCTCTCTCGCGCTTTCTCGGCTACTCTACCGCTCCTCTCCGCCCCCAATTGTGGACCGCACAGGTCGGGCCGCAGACCTCTATCCTGGTTTCAGCATCTATTCTTGGGAACATCACTATACATTAGACGGTCATAATGGATCTCCCGCAAGAGAGCAGGGGGAGGTCTTCCTCTGTGCGGAGCAATAAATCTCGCAGTGCGAATGTTTCGACCTCTCCTCACCCTCAATATTCGGATCAAGCTACTGCACTAGGATTGGACCCTACCGCTGCGGCAAACGCATTCTCCGGTCCCCTATATTCTGGCCAGACGTCGGCGTCCAGTGCGAACGAACAGTTTAATTTTGCGACTCCCTACCTACCCTCTACTGCCCAGGGAAGCCATCCCTTTGACCAACCCCAGCCATACTCCCAATCCTTCGAAGCCAGCTTTATAAACCAACTCGAACACTCTTCGAATATCAAGGCGCAAAGCCACAGCGAGGGCCAATTTACCAACCTCCTCGGTTCGAACCCACCGAACTTCGATAACCAAGGGAACCTTGGGTTATACACGAGCACAGATCCAACGTCGGAGCTGGATTCCTCATACCTTCTCGATCCCCAGCTCGACCATTCCCCGCAAGCGATGAATCAGTCGGTAAACCCAGCAGATCTGAGTAGAATGTCATCCCCGCATAATCCCACCTCACCACCTCATCTTATACCGCCTGATACCCATTCCTCTCCTGGCCGGCCGTCCTCTCCTTCTTCAACAAGCGCATACTATACACCACAACATTCGCGCCACGCCTCATTAGATCCAGCAAGTGCTGCTTTTGCGATCAACCAGCAGCCGTCAGACTGGACAGGGATGCTGGGAAACCCCTCGTTCCAAGGACACCGCAGGGAGCCTTCAGAACATTCGGATGTCTCTTCAGTCCAGCACTCACCATATATGGCGCAACATGATCCTTTCGATCCAGATAGCAATCACTCTCCGCTTCTAAGTGCACAAAATGACCCAAGTCTCTACGATAACGCCCTAGGGATGGAGGCTTTCACGATCTCAGATCAAGGACAGCAGCAAAGACTCAGCCCAGGGCATAGCCCTTACATATCTCCCCGGCTAATGCCACAGCAGCCACAAACGGACCTAGGCTCAGATAGTTCGTTTGTTTTAACCCAGCATGTGAATGATCAGCTTGCGCCTGCTGCCCCGGAAATATATGTCCCTGAAACAGAAACTTCACCCATGCCGCAATTCCAGCAACATCTTGCCGGAGACATGGGTCAAGCTGCTCAGATGACTCCCCCTTCTATTAACGTTGAATTCGCGCCTCCGTCGAAAAATTCTAATTTTGGGCCCTTGAAAGTTGAGACTGACGCGGACGCATTGAGTCCACCATCTAATCGTAAGGTCCCTTCTTGTTGTACATTAGCTACGTGGGCCTCGCTCTTGCTAACTCTAGGAATAAATCTAGGCTCAGGCGCACGTGGACGTAGTAAATCAGATCCGTTTGGACATCCTTTGTCCAGGCCACCAACGTCATCCGCAGCAACGGCCACCACTCTGAGCGCCGGGCCATCTCCCGCCTCAAGGTCACTTTCCCCATTTTCCACCCCCGGCGGTAATCTCAGCACTCCGTCTTCACGCGAAACATCTCCAACAGCTAGGAACCGGCGACAGTCAACTTCTTCAATCGAGAATCGGAATTACATTTTGGACCTTGCTGACCCACAACGCCCTGGAGCAAATACTATGGACTCTAAACGCGTCCAAAAGCATCCGGCAACTTTCCAATGCAACCTTTGCCCTAAGAGGTTTACGAGAGCTTACAATTTACGTTCGCATCTTCGGACACACACTGATGAACGGCCGTTTGTCTGCACTGTGTGCGGAAAGGCTTTTGCCCGCCAACACGATCGCAAACGACACGAGGGCCTCCACTCAGGGGAGAAGAAATTCGTGTGTCGCGGGGACTTGACGCGCGGTGGTCAATGGGGTTGCGGGAGACGATTCGCTCGAGCAGATGCTCTGGGCCGTCATTTCAGGTCCGAGGCTGGGAGGGTCTGTATTAAGCCGCTACTCGACGAAGAGGCTTTTGAGAGGGAACGATCGCTTGTGGGCCAGCAGCAACTTGCCGGTCATTTGCAGCCCGTACAGCAACCCATGACTATCCCGGCTATGGATGGACAACCCACGGGCTTCACACTCCCCGCAGCATTGCTGGCACAATACCCCGCACTCCAGACATTGCAATGGGACCAACTCGCCCCACAGCAAGATGACGCGAGTGATATTGGCGGCGGAAGGAGTAGTTTCGACGCCAGCTCCGGAGGTGAGTTTGGGTTTGGAGATGACGAGGATGCGAGCGTGCATAGTGGGTATGGTGGTGGTACGGTTCCATATGGACACGCTCCTCAGGGGACTATGATGGGTGTACCTGGCGGTGGTTGGACGCAGCCAGGCCAGGAATGGACAGGTGATTTTGACGGTGCTCGATAGCACTGTTGATTTATTTCTTCGGTTTGAATCAGAACACCAATGCAACTTTTCTTGCCTTCGCGGTGGTAAATATTGGAATTCGTCTTTTTATTTTCTTTTCGCCTCACCTTTTCTCCTTCCTCCTTCTCTTGCTCACAGTCAAACTGATTTGCTTGCTTTTTATTCCTGCTATCTAATTTCTTTTGTTTGCCATGAAGTTTGATGTCAAATACCCCCCTTGTTGTGTCACGGCCGATTTCGCCATGTCCGTTTTCTATTCGCGTTGTCAGCTTTTTTGCCTGTCGCGCATTCCGCTGCGTCTCTGCAGCCACGAAAATCTCATACGGGGCCCCTTGTGGGATATTGAATCCTGTCTTCTCTTTCTCTGTTTTTTTTTTTTGTTTTGTTTTTTTCGCTTCATAGACAATAGGACTGCAATGTCAGCCTTTTTTGAAATCTCGTGTGCCGTTTTTGAAAGTTTAGTGCGCGCTAACCATCTATTGCGGAATCAACTTTTGAAGCTTTGCTGCTTTTCAATAGAATAATTGAACACTTGATATCGTGGAAAAGTCTTTGTGGGATGTTTCGAATCTTTTAAATTTTGTTTTACTAGTATGACTATCGTGACGAGTTAGAAGACGAGGTATAAGATTGTCTTGTGTACATTAGATGGCCTGGTGGAGATGTATGTAAATGGGTACAAGATAGTCTTATATACACCCACAGGCCAGGTGAAGTGTACCAAGATACGACGTTCGGGAATTCATATACTCTCCGCAATTAGACTTGCTGCCTTCATTATTATCCTTTCTCTATCCGTAACCTTCTCCTTCACATACTCCATTAGAATAAAAAAACAAAGCCGCCCCTATCCCCTTCTAAAACTTTCCTTTTGAAATCGCAGTACATCCATATTTTATCCAAATGCTATGCTTCCTTCAGTAATCCAACCAACTTTTCCATCTCCGCAATCCACAAGCCCCCAAACTCCTCATCTGAAAACCTCCTTGAAGATTTCCTCGCCCTTCTCCTCATCTCAACCTTCTCCCCATCACCCATCCCAATAACATTTTCAAACGCACCCGCAAACTCCTCTTCACTCGTAGCATGAAATCCCGTCCGTCCATCTCCTAAATCCACCACAATATCCTCCTTCGGGCCGCCGGAGTCGTGCACCACACTAATTAACCCGGCAGCTTGATATTCAACGACTCCGATGCCAAAATGCTCATTCCACATCCCGTTTACCCCGATCGAGGCGCGCCGGAGATGGGAGAGGACAGTGGGCCAGGGCGCATCGCAGAGAAAGAGGGTTTGATCGCGGATGCGTAGTTCGTGGGCGAGAAGGCGGAGGTTATAGATGTGTGTTTCGTCAGGGGTAGAGTGGCGGACAGTGCCAATGAGGATGAGTTTGGGTTCTGATTTGCTTGAGGGGTTTTTAGATTTGTATTGTTTGAGAAAGCGCGCGAAGGAGCGGAGGATCAAGGCGTGGTTTTTCTCAGGGCGGAATTGGGCTATGTAGATTATTGATGGTTCGCGGGTTTCCTGCTCATTGGGTAGGTCTATGGGTATCGTTTCCAGTTCCGATACGGCGACGGGTGGAAAGACGACGGTGGGCTTTTGAAACTTGGGTTTATTCTTTCGGGATTTAAGCCACAGAGAGGTTATGTGCGTAGCCGTCCAAGATGAGTTGCACATAACTACATCGATTGTACCGCCGACCCACCCATAGAGCTTCGCGAATGCGTGCCAATATCGTCTCTTCACAAAGCCCTTCAACCCTGTACCCGCACCAGCATTTACGCCCTTCTGACCTGAGGTATCGTCTAACGAGTCTAACATATCCGTTGATATTGTAGGATAGTGAACGTATGCACCTGTGGGTACTTGCGGAAAGAGATATCGTGAGAGCGCAAGTGCGAAAGCATATCCCATGGTATCGACGAACACGTCTGGAACAAGGAGACGAAACGCATCATAGGCAAGGACCAAAGAACCCAGAGATTGGCCTAGGAGGGTGAAATACGGGTACATGCTGCTGAGGACGTAGTTGCGTTTTGACAGATACAGAAAGACGACTGTCGGAGGATGCAGTCGGATATTGAAACGATTCTTCAGAACGAGTTAGCAAGAAAGTGAATGACCTGCATCCTGGATATGGTACCTCGATGTTCTCCAACACGGTAGTTTTGTCCACATCATGATCGCCTGTATATACGGCGCAGATAGCACGGGGCCATCTCTTCTGAGTTGCCCTAACAGCCGCCCATAGAACTCGCTCCCCTCCACCACCAGCATTGCTAAAACTCTGAAATCAGCAACCATGATTCATTTCTGGAAAAATAAAGCAGAAACATACCAAAATGGATGAAAAAATCCTATTATTCCCTGCCAGTCATCTCCAGAAACATCACCATTCGAATCAGCATCAGTTCCATTTTTCTCCACCTTCTCCCAATCTTCTTCATCAGAAGATGAGGATTTGGACTTTCTAGATCGATACTGTTCTTCTTCTGCACGTACGCGATTCCTAATCAGTTCTCGCCTTCCCCTGGCCTGCCTCTCGATCCACCATCCGAATGCGCGGAAGGCAAACCGCACGACAAATGCGGCCAGCGGAGGGGCGGCAAAAAAGAGCGCTAGCAGCGTGATGAGGGTCGCAACGGACGAGATGAAGGATGGCATTGTGGCAGATAATACACTGGATGCCGTTACCAGCTCATAGTCGTCTCAACTAAGTCTCGCCCTGGTTGCCGGGAGTGCAGTAAGTACAAGAGTGTGGGATGACGTTGAGGAGGTGTTCCTGACTAGCATTATGTCATCCTTCGGCTTGGTTTAAGATTTTCTCAATTCCGTCGGTATAGACATTAATGGAGCGGCTCTCTTGCGATTGAACTGCCATTCTTTTGTATTTCCTACTCGGTTACAATGAGGGCTTTGTCGCGTTTGCCTCGCCTTCTGCCGCGGACAAGATGCCCGTCTTTTCCCCGAAAATACGCGCCCGTAAGCAACATCTCAACTCCGCATGTCCGCCGATTCCATGCAACCAGACCCGCGCAATCAGTCGATACCTTTGTCTTGCTCGCTCATGATTTTTTACAAGGAATTCACTCGGCCACCGGTCTTCCTTGGGTGGCTTCCATACCCCTGACAGCTTTAACCGTCCGGCTGTGCATCCTTCCTGTGCAAATCTACTCGATGAAGAAACAGCGGAAAATGCGAAGTTTGGACCCGATACTCATATCCTGGGGGCGCACACTCATCAAACGTGTAATGGATGATGCAGAAAGACAGAGGGAAGCTATATTGCCGGGCGCAGCACAAAGACTTGTCAACAAAGAAGTGAAACAGATTAAACGGCAGTTGTACAAGCGTTGGAGGGTGCATCCTTTGTACGGGTTTCTGCCACTCGTGCAGCTCCCCTTCTGGCTTGCAATTATGGAAAGTCTTCGGAGGATGGTCGGGATGGATGCGGGGCTCATCGGGCTTCTCTTAAAAACAAGCGATAATACAATCCCCATAACGGAGTCGATGTCTGCAGAGGGGGCGTTGTGGTTCACAAACCTCCTCGCTCCAGATCCTTATTTCGCCCTCCCATGTCTCCTTTCCGCCAGCCTCTTCGCCAACGTAACTTGGGGATTCAGTATCCCGAACGGCCCGAACGCAGCCAACTCCACCCCCAGCCTGTGGGCCATTTCCCTCAAAGCCTTCAGGAGTGGCCTGCAAGCTTTAGCACTTTGGATTGCGCCTAGTCTGATTATTGCAAAAGCGCCCGCGGGAATTGTATTCTACTGGCTTTCTGGCTCCCTCATTGCTACCGCGCAAAGTCAACTTTTGAGAAAGATCATATTGGGAGGCCGGGTTGTAAAGCCAGTTACGCCAATGTTCGTCAGTTCGGCGCCTAAGTCAGCTGCGAAATGAAGAAGCAATGGTGGTCCATCTGGACATATTTCATTGAGACCTAGAGCCCTCCAAAACTTACTGGAGGTTCATTCGCGCGTTCTGGCCCGACTTCACCGAGGCCCATATCTATGGGTAAAGGGGGTTCGTTGCAGGAGACTGATCCGTCATTTCTGCCTCAGGCTTACATCAAAGCTCCTTATTATGCCCCTTTGATGTCAACAATGCAGCTGAAACAGAGCCCGATCGTCTACCACTTTAATGATCCCAAATTCAGACACACTATCGTTACTTGGCGGAACTGCGCACGATGTTTAGATCAACGCCTACCGCTTCCTCTGCACGGGAAATACGGTAAACTTCGAAATTGGGGGACAGCTAGCTGGACTTGGACAGCCGTTGGTGTTAGAAAGGACGGAGACGGCATTTAGGCTATTGACTATACGGAACCCCAGGGAGTCAACAGCGCTTATATAAATAGCAGGACTGGACAGCCATTACACACAGCCCTCTCTAAAAGACACAAATGCGTGTACATATTACACAGTAGTGGTGGTTCTGCACATCCTCTCAATCCTCTCAGTGACCAGGAAAAGAAACCCGCAACCCAAAACGGGCAAGATGGCCGAGTGGTTTAAGGCGTATGTAATCACGTGACCTCTACAGTTGATTGTCCCGCTAACATTCAGTGCAGGCCAGATTTAAGCTCTGGTATCGAGAGATGCGTGGTAAGCCCAGCTGAAGAACTTGCGGTTAAGTAACCCTATTAACTCTGCTTAGGGTTCGAACCCCACTCTTGCCATTTTCTTTTTTGGCGTCGGGTACTACTGTTTCCCACAAACCAAACACCCCTACAATAGACTGGTTGATAAGGCGTCCTGTATTTTGGTATTATCTAGTGCAGGCCGGCTTTATTTAATAATATCCAAGTAGTTGCAATTAAAATAGAAGCGGATAAGCTGAAAATGGTGGGCGACGGGAAGGTGGTGAGAATACTCTTTGCATCTTGATGCATTAAGCGGACCAAGACTCTTTAATCCAGGCAAGGTGGCCGAGTGGTTAAGGCGCCAGTTGTTCGTCACCCGAGTCTTCCCTTCTTTGTTACAAACACTAATTATCCCACAGTTAGGATATAAATCACTGGTGAGAAATCGCATGGGTTCGAATCCCATCCTTGTCATCAACTTTTTTGCCCTTTTATTATTTGGAGTTTCGATCGTATACTATGGTGCTTGTTCAGAAACAAGACAGCGAGACCGTATGTAAGTTATACGTGGAGTCGAAACAAGGACAACTAAAGATGTATAAGTCTCTATACACAAGTTCACAACGCTCAGGCGTCAACGGAAAAGTTCGTGACAATAATTACAAACAAAGATTGACAGATATTCTCCAGACTCTGGAAGAAGTTTACAAAAGAAAAAGATATTCTCAGCAACGATCTTGAAAGCTCGCTTCTAAGAATGTTGATTGAAGATAGGATTATAACTTTGGCTTCACCTCCTTCTCCGAAGCGCTGGCTTCGCTGTTCACTGATACTTTGCCGCTCGACTCACCCTCACCGAAGAAAATGACTTCAACCGTAAGGTCATCACTGCATCGTATGTTAGCATTTGGACAAGTAGCAGTAACGAGATAGGACAGCAGAACTATACATACCGATATCTCCTTGAATAAGGGCTCGGAAGTGTCAGTAACGCACAGACCATATCATTATCCTTTCCACCAAGCGCATTGCGAACAAGATGTGTAGCTGCATTCTTGTCCTCAACAACAAACCGCTCGCCTGCCCCCTTGATATTGTATTGTTCCTGTCGAATCGGCATACGCTCACCCGACGCATATTGATGACTGGCAGTTTCAACAGGAAGCTGGTTCTCGGAGGCGAACCAGCTCTTCAACCACCCCTTGGTACCATCGCCGCCCTTGGAGGCACGCTGCTGCTCAATCCATTGTCCCACGAGCCCGACAACTTCTTCGTTGCTCAGCATCTCCCATAGTCCGTCTGTCGCCAACACGAGGAAATCGCCATTCTGTGGGTCAACTTTGGTGGAGGTAACGACAGGCTCTGCCGTTACATAAGGAGGACTCTTCAATAATTGGTGAGGCGTTCTGCCAAAGAAGTTCCGCTTCAGCTTATCCTGCGTTTGCCGCGCCCATTTGTAGAACGCATCGCCAAAGGCACGGGTTGGTTCGAGATTGCCCAACACACGACCGTTGCGGATAACGTTCTCTTCGCCTGGGTGTTCCCGGCGCATTCGCTCGACTTCTGATAGCGTCGAACCTGTCTGATCTTCTGACAGGGGAGTAGCAGTCCACTTGCCACTTGCCGCCCTTTTTCCTAGAACAGCTCTGGAATCACCGGTACAAGCCACTCGAAGCATGTTTGACCTGCTATCAAAGAACGCAAGAAGAGCGCACGAGCCTGAAAGTGCGGGCGCTAGAAGCTCAGCTGCAAGTAGTTTCGAGTTGGATTTCATAACCTTGTCCACACTTTCATGCACGATCTCGTTATCTAGTCTAACAAAGCCTTTCTTAATGGCGGCATCTATCGATTCGGGAGAGGGGAATGTCAATGAAGGATCCGAGGCAGCTGATTTGTACGTAGTGTTCAACTCGCGGGCAACAAATGATATCAGGGCCTGACGTAACTTCGCTGAAGTTGTCCATCCTCTGCCAAAACGTCAGCATCTTTCCAGGGCCTGTCCATAAGGAGCTTGATCAACTCACGAGTGTCCATCGAATACGCCCCAAAACATCCAATCACTACTAGCCGACCCATCCTCAGTAGCCGCCACAGATTGCGGGACTTCTACTATCTTCTCTGCATGGTCATCTTCAATGGGATCATTACTGGGCATCTGAACAACATCATATCGGACAACTCCTCTCCCCCTACCCACGAGGTATGACTCCTCATTCCGGCGTAGTTTTTCCGTTGCTTGCTCTGGCGTCAACATTCCCACAACCCTCTTCCCAGAAGAATCCGTGGATTTTGAGACAGGTCCGTTACTTGTGACCGTGGTGGTATAGAACTGATCATTCTCTACATGTAGAGCACGACGCGTAGCATCTTCAGACGGCGTCGGATGTATAGTTCCAGGGATCTCCGAGGTTAACGTGCCGTTCGCGGTGAGAGGATTGGCAAGGGACGACCCCTGCGATGAGCTTCCCTTGTACGCGTACCAAGCCCCTGAAGCGACAAGAGTCGAAAGGAAAGCGAGAGAAAAATTGCGGAAGTGCATGGAGGATTGCAGAGTAACGGGAATAAAGGCAGCACGATGTCGAGTAGTTGAGGTACCCCGGAGGATCAACGCATGGTTGGACGTGAACGGAGCGGGGGGAGTCCGGCCGGCAAGGGTCCGTACAGAAGAACGGCGGGCTGTACGGAAAGCCTGCGCAGCTGCTCGACGCATCGAAAAAGAGAAAAAGAACAGTGGGCTACAAGAGAGATGCAACCGGCGGCACGAGGGAGCAATAGATAGAAAAGCCGCAAGCAGAATCAACAGAAATCAGAGAGAAGGGAGGCTGAGGTCATTTGTCACGTGGGCATTCTAGCTGTAAATGCTCTCCGATTGTTTTGCAGAAACACCTCCGTATATTTATATCTGCTTGTCGCCTTTCTTTCTTCATCTAGTATTTCGGAGAATATCTGCCGCAGGAAGAGTTTGCGCAGCCGTTATTGTTTTTATATTTGCTTCAATATGTCGTCTAGAGCTTTAAGAAAGCTGCAGAAGCAGCAGGAAGAGGCCGCGGCCGCCGAATCTGACGAGGAACACGATGCCACGATGCCCCAGCAAAAGAAAATGAATGCTTTTGATTTGCTGAATGCGCAGGAAGATGGCGGTGAATCGGAATCAGAGGCTTCAGTTGCGGAAGCTGTAGAGATTCCCGAGAAGCCTATACAGTCAACGATGAGCCCCGCCGAGGGGAAGAAAAAGAGGAAGAGCAAGAAGAAGAGCAAAAAGAAGAACGTCAAGAAGCAGGAAGCTTCGTCTCAAGCGGAGGATAGCAAGACCCAGGACGACCAGGAGCTCGACGAAATTGACCGCGCCCTACACGAGTTGTCCGTTAAGCAGTCCACCCCAAGCGGAGATGCTGTGCTCTCTCATGAGTCACATCGAAACAGAGAACTAGCAGAGAAACTGGACAGTTTCCTAGCTATTGAACCGAAACATCTGAACGCGCTCACTGAAATGAAAAAACTCTTTGGCAGCATCGTGCTGGAAAATAGACGTGAATATGATACGCAACAAGATAGGTCTTGGCGGAGGAGAGGGCAAAGACGAAACATAGATCTTGGGACGGCGTTGACTGGGCGGCATAGCGTCGGAAGTCGAGGGCAGGAAATTGCGGGGGCTACGCTACGGAAGAATATCCTGATGCAGAGCAAGGATGAGTGGCCCAGGGCACCTAGTGGTGGTCTTGGAATGGAGATGGTTGCTGAGTACCCTTTAAACGTGGCTGAATATAAATTGGTTCATAACTCGAATTACCAAGATACGCAGAGGCAATTTGATATGTGTGTTGAGTCGATGGAACCGACGACAATGATACAACATCTTCAACTAAATCGTATGTGCTCTTCGTCCTTACCAGCTCAAAAGAAAAACAGACAAAAGGTATATACTAATATCTACTTTTTCTAGCTTACCATTTATCCACCCTTTTGCAAGTCTCCGAAATTGCCAAGTATCAAGGCGACCACTCTGTATCGGCCGATCTTCTCGAAAGAGCTTTATTTAACATTGGGCGATCTGTTCATTCTTCTTTCGGAAACCGTCTGAAACAAGGAAAAGCGCGGATGGACTTTAACATCAAGGAGAACCGGGAATTATATCTAGCCGGCTGGAGATACATGATTAATCTGGGCATGAAAGGAACTTGGCGGACAGCGTATGAATGGGCGAAGCTACTGCTCAGCTTAGATTCTACCGACCCCTACGCGATAAGTTTAATCATCGACCAGCTCGCCATTCGAGGACGGGAGCTAGATCACTTCATTGAGTTGTACTCAAATGCTGGCAGCACTTATGGATGGGATAGATACCCTAACATTCAGTGCTCGCTACCTTTGGCACATTTCCTTAAAGGCAATCCTAAGGAGAGCAGACACCACCTACGAGAAGCAATGTCGAAGCTCCCCTGGATATTCTGCCGCCTCGCGCAGGAATTGAATATCAGTCCCGTCCCTAAGCAGATCTGGGGAGTGGAGGCACCCAACCAGGAGCACAAGTTATACACCGAATTATACATCGCGCGGGCGAAAGATAATTGGAACACCCCAGAAGCAATTTCACTGCTCGTCGAAGTTGCAGACTCAATTACTCGCTCAGACAACGTACCTGAAGCTCCTGAAGTCACCCTCTCAGTTGCGCGACATGTGATCCTGTCAGATATCAAGCCAGCCATCACACTCCTCCCACCTGGTTTAGTTTCGGGCCGAATGTCAGTTTCTGATCCATTGCCGCCGGGCCAACCACTCGACGAAGACGATAGCAACTTCAATTCTCCTCATGAACACATCCTCGACGTGGTCAGGCGCCAATTTGGCGATAACGAGCGAATCATGCAAATGTTCCAAGAAAGGCTCGGCGACAGGGAAGACGAAGACGAAGACGAGTTCGAGGAAGAAATAGACGAGTCGCGAATTGAGCAGTATCTCTATGAAGAGGGACTTGAACAGATTCGGACGTTCATTCTGGAGAACGGTGTTGACAGGGGAAACTGGGATGTAGATGAATTTGACGGGAACCCGATAACGCAGTATATTTCGAGACTCTGCCGAATGCCGCGGACTAGGTGGCATGATATCATCAATGATGTGGCATCGGACCTGAACATCAGCTTTCTGTGGGAGTTGCTAATGGAGGAGCTGAGGTTGCAGACGGAGGAACATGACGATGATATACCTGCATGACACGTAGTCGAAGAATATAGCATGTCTTTTAGAACACCTAGTTGCTGAGATACCCAGAGAGACTATACAAGCTGCTGATTCTGTTTTCTATATCCAAAGTAGACCCCCGTAGATCGAAGCCCCGGTCAGAATAGAGTTGCTGCAGGGCGGCAGGCAACGTGGGGGCCACGCTGCTGCAGAGGTCCGCAGTGGGTGGCACCAGCCAGCCTTATCCGCATCCAGTAAAGAGCGCTGGTGACTCGCGTTTTCATTGATTGCCAGGATGACGCTATGATAGCAGATAGGCAAGATTTTCTTTTTTTCTTTTCTGTCTTCATTACCCACTGGCTTCATGTCGCCTTAGCCAGTTTGTTCTTCGTTTTCTTCAGGGTCTTTGTGGCAGCGTTTCAATCTATTTTTACCTGAGGCGGATGCGACTTCTTTGTGCGCGCTCTCGTCTTAAAGCCTCTCAGCTCAGACATTGGTCCGATTCATATCGCGTTTCTCCTTCGAACCGAGTAAACGAATAGGATCACGCAGCCATGATAGACGCCGTCGGGTCGGTGCCTCTCACGGTCCAAGAGGGGGCTTCGGGGATCTTGGGCTCGATATCCCTCGTCTGCTGGATATTCCTCCTCGTACGTTGAACAAAATACGTTCTCATCCCAATCAAACAGAGTATTACCAGAAGAAGGCCACTAATCTCGAAAGCCATACATAGGTTCCTCAACTAATAGAAAATTACCGAAACGGCAGCGCAGAAGCTATATCTCTCGCCTTCATGTTCATCTGGTTCGTCGGTGACTTGACAAACCTCATCGGCGCGTTATGGGCCCATCTCGTCCCCGTCATAATCGCTATTGCAGTCTACTTTTGTATCGCCGATGGCGTCCTGATCGGACAATGCGTCTACTATAACGTGAAAAACTCGCGGAAGAATCGAGCTCTCTCCACGGGCGCAGAGTCTGATGTTCCTGACCCCACGACACCACTCCTCAGTCGGCGCATGAGTGATAACCTCCCGCACCCTGGAATGAATGGTCGAAGGCGGTCCTCTGCATCTCTACGACGGACCACGAGTGGTGGATACCATCATGCAAGCCGCGTGCATGATTCGTTAACAAAGATATTGGAAGAGACGGAGCCGCGAACTGCATGGATTAAGAATATTCTCAGCGTATTGGGGATCTGTGCTATTGGCGCGGCGGGATGGGCTGTTGCGTGGCAGACGGGCGCGTGGAAGCCGACGCCTGTTCGGGGACCGAGTGAGACGGGGGATATTGCTGTTGGGGCGCAGATTTTGGGGTATTTCAGTGCGGTTTGTTATCTTGGGTGAGTATCTTCGTTCATACTTCAATGGCAAAAAGGCCTTGTGCTGATAGACTATACTAGGGCGAGGATACCACAGATCATGAAGAATTACCGAGAGCAATCCTGCGAAGGTAAGAAATTTGTCGTCCCCTGTTTCTTTATATATCATTGGACCGACGTTAAGAGAATCGTGCTAATTGGCGCAGGGCTTTCGTTACTTTTTTTCATATTCTCCTTGATGGGCAACCTCACGTACGGTGCAGGGGTAAGTACTACGATGCACATCATCTATCATAATTATGCTCAATACTAATGGCTTTTCTAGATCCTATCACATTCAACGGAAAAGGACTATTTCCTAACGAACTTGCCATGGCTGATTGGCTCGCTGGGCACGATGGTTGAGGATATCACCATCTTCATCCAATTCCGCATTTACTCTGCCCGGGATCAAGCGTCGAACTCGGCTGTAATCTGAGTCGGCTTTCTGCATGTACTTTTTCTTATTCACATTTGTAACATTATCGGGACAGGCTGTCATCTCAAAAAAAAAAAAAAAAAGGACCGGGATAAAAAAGCGAATGGCGTTGAGCAGGCCTCTAAAAAATGGATTTTTGTCACTTTTTGTTTGTTATTGGCGAGTCTTCAAGCTTTCATTTCATGACCACATGATATCTTCTATTTAAAAAACCTTAGACAGCGGGGGAATTTCGTATCACATTTTGTGGAAAGATGAAAAAGGATATTTGTGCTCGCTACCCGATTTTCAAGATCCAGATCTCAATTGTTAAAAAAAGATCGTTCCATCTTTTAACAAATCGTTAGAAAACAGTAACCGCCCGCAAGCGCCCATAGCTGTTGCATGCAAATTCTTCTTTTGTTCTTCTTTTCCAGCAATATGCGTACAGACAAAGGACAGGAAAAAAACGCGCGAGAGAAACAGACGCTTAGTCGAAGAGGCCGAAACCCATGTCCTCGTCGGACTCTTCCTTCTCTATGTTACGAAAAAAACATAACGTTAGATGTGTCCAAGACAGAAAAAAACATTGTCATCTTGAAGTATTGAACTCACCCTCTTCCTTCTCTTCCTTCTTCTCCTCAGCTGGGGCGGCACCACCAGTAGCCGCACCAGCGGTTGGGGCAGCGGCGGCACCGGCACCGGATGTGACGTTCGTTAGGAGGTCCTTGACATCCTTGCCCTCGAGAGCCTTGGTTCACCCCGTCAGTATAATTTCCTTCCAAAGCCACGTAGAACCGCGTGATCGCGGAGTTTTGTATGTACCTTGGCGAAAAGAGAGGTCCAGATGGGCTCGACATCTTGAACGTTGGCGGCCTTGAGGATGGTCTGGAGCTTGTCGGCCTGTTGCGCAGTGATACCGTCAGTCAGTCAGTCAGTCAATCTTTTCTCCCCAACACTTTCTACCCATATATGGATATATCGCAACCGGTAAAACTGGACAGGACAGGACAGCTCGTACCGTGACATCAACACCGTCGTCGGCGAGGATGAGGGCGGCGTAGGAGACAGCAAGCTCGGTGGTCGACATTGTGAAGCGGAGGAAGGTGTCCGGAGCAACTGGTGGTCGGGGATAGAGAGTATCGTCGCAGTCAGGATCTCTTCTCTTCAGGATCGGAGGCAGCAGAGGCTGCTGTCTGTCTGTGTGGAAAGCCCTCGCTTAGCCCTGGTCTGTGCGCGTCACGTGGCGTTCCCCGCCGTCCCAATCGGGAAACCCAGAGCTATGTCCGCAGCTGTCCGTATATAATACGTATATATTGCCTTTTCTGCTGCTGAGATCGTGGAATTAGGGCGCTGTTACTATCCCAATACGATGGCAGACTCGCCTGCCGTGCTGAGCCCGCTGGATCCGCAGGAACAGCCGATTCTCGACCAGCTCCTGCGCATCCGGGACTCCTTGCTGCTCATCAAGCAGGACAAGTCGACGTATATCAAATCGCAGGATGTGCTGCCCTACTACGACCAGGTCATCGAGCAGGTCCAGATACTCAACCAGGTCCGTGGCCAGCGACGACCGGAGCATAATAGAGGTGAGCCCCGCACTGGATTATCGCTTTGCTAAAATACATCGGTCTGACCACATACATACATACGGTAGTGGACAATGTGCTCGACGATTGCTTTCAGTTAATATCGTTGTTGTTTCTTACCGTTGGCCGCAATAATGAAGCCCCCGCTGTGTACGTCGACTGCCCCCTCTCCGGTTCTATATCTATCTAGAACCAAGCTAATGTTTATCGTTGTAGATATTCAATGGCTTCAACAATTAAGGTAAGCATAAACCTTACTATCAACTGTCAAATGATCTATCTAATGCATATCAGCGCCTCCTCGACCACCTCAAAGAAGCCGCCTTTTTCAGCCAGAAAGATCTAGACTCAATTGAAAACACTTTGGATAAGATGCAAGACACAGTCGACCGGGGCAGAGACACATACTCCCCACATTTGGTTAAGCTTTTGGAAATTCGCTTAGAGAGTTGTCGGAAGGGATTAGGGCAGTTGCAACATGATCTGTCGTTTCTCTCGCCTGCTCTGGCCCCGACACACGAGACGCTGGTGTCTATATTACGGTCGACGGCTGCTGCGAATACCCGGTCAAAGGTATGACCTGTTATATGCGTTGTGTGAATCGAAGGGGTTAACTGATTGACTCTTTAGTTCTCCGAGTCCGAGGTATTAAGTTTCCGCGACCAGCTCCGTGCAATTGAAGCTACAATGAAAGATGGTAACTTTGTGACCGCCGAAGGCTCAGTTCCGGAGGGCCAACATATTGTGAAAGCTCTTTTGCATAGATGTTTGAAGTGGTCAGAAATTGTTGTACAAAGGTACCTTGTCTCCTCTTTGCAGATGTCCGCTATCTCCTCTGACACTTCCCAGACAAGGTCAAATTGACGACCGATTCCGGGAGCCATATGACAAGCTTGTGGAAATACGGAATCAACTAGATCGGCTCTCCATGACACAGGCTTGGTCGCTTAGAGAGACTGATTTATATATGTACCAGCGGAAGCTCAATAAGATCGACGAGTCCCGTGTCGACGGTAACTTCATTGACGCCGTAGGGCAACCTGCTGATCTGCATGCGCAGAGGGTAAGTCCACAATCTTTACATATGTGAAACGTGAACGTGCTAATAGCTCTTTCAGACACTGCTTTATTTAATTCGCCGGAGTTATGCTTTAATATATGGCTTGCTTGTATCATCTGAACCTGTCTCCGAGGCCTTGTTGCCGATATACAATCAGCTTCAAACATTAAGGAAATGTTTAATCGAAGTTAAGGAATCGGGTGGTGTTTCTAACTCGAGAGAGCTTTATCCGTATAGCATGAAGGTGAGTGACTCCCATGTGAAATTTGTGTAGCCTACATGGTCTCTAACGCATGGAATTAGTTAAATTCAATTGATAATATGCGTGTTGATGGCAAATTCTACGTTGGCAGTGACATCCCTGAGGGTCAAGGAAGTGTCAACGATCTTCTGGCGCAGTGTTACGATATCTGCTATGAGTTACGCGCCGAGGCCGATGAAGAGAACGGCAAAGCAGTTGCCGCATGAGGAGCTAATGAAACACTTTACCCTGGTTAACGTTATCTACGTCGCAATGTAACATTCGTTTTCTTTCCTTGGGAGGGTCTTTGCTTCTCATGTTGCATTATGTTGGCGTCATCCTTCACTGTCTAATAATGACCTGACCGATCTGTTTCTTTTCCCTTCCTGTGTAATTGTGATGTAGCATAGCATAGAAATGTCACCGAATAATCGGATTACTCTCAAAAATAAAAAGAGATACAATGCTTGAATAGATCAAACCATCCGCGGCTGAGATTCGGCTGTCAGTCCCCCGGGCCAATCAGGAACCGGCTAAAAAATTCTCGACCACCGAGCACTTTTTACCCCAGACATCGCTCCAGCCAACCATTCTGCCCCCAGTAGTCAATTGCACAGTTGACCGAAGATGGTGAGGCAGCAGTTCTGCCAGAGAGTTCTGGCTCATCACAAGGTTGGTTACCTGTGTTATTCCTCCCTTAACACGCCGCTAATCATCGTACTGAACCAGGTCGCAAGATGTCTATCCCGCCGCACATTTGCAACCGCGACCTCGCCCGGCGCAGCACCAGCTGCTCGCTCACGGTCACCGCCTTACACAAAAATCTTGAAGAATCTAGATGAAGTCCGACGAGTTTTGGGTCCCGCGCGGGCGCTCACTCTCGCCGAGAAGATCTTGTATTCCCACCTTGCGAATGCGGAGGAGTCACTCTTAACGGACACGCAGAACGGGAAGAATATCCGCGGCCAAGCAAATCTGAAGCTGAAACCGGATCGTGTGGCTATGCAAGATGCGTCGGCGCAAATGGCCCTGTTGCAGTTCATGTCCTGTGGATTGCCGTCTACTGCTGTGCCCGCGAGTATTCATTGCGACCATATGATTGTTGGTGAGAGGGGTGCAGATACGGACCTACCAGCCTCTATCAAGGGGAATAAGGAAGTATTTGATTTTCTGGAGTCAGCAGCGAAGAGATATGGGATCGAGTTCTGGCCTCCTGGAGCGGGGATTATCCATCAGACTGTGTTGGAGAATTATGCTGCGCCGGGGCTTGTTATGCTGGGAACGGATAGTCATACGCCGAATGGTGGTGGGTTAGGCGCTATTGCTATTGGTGTTGGTGGTGCGGATGCTGTTGACGCGCTTGTGGATGCGCCGTGGGAGCTTAAGGCGCCCAAGGTTCTGGGTGTGAGGCTGGAAGGTCAGTTAAGTGGATGGACGGCGCCGAAGGATATTATCTTGAACCTCGCTGGACAATTGACGGTCCGTGGCGGGACTGGGTTTATTATTGAGTACTATGGTCCCGGCGTCGAAACCCTTAGCTGTACGGGGATGGCTACGATTTGCAATATGGGTGCCGAAGTTGGAGCGACTACGTCCCTTTTCCCATTCTCACCAAGTATGGTGCCGTATCTCCAAGCTACTAATCGGGCTGATATTGCTAAATCTGCTGCGGGTATTGCTTCTTCCGGAAGCCATCATTTATTACGGGCAGATCCAAGTGCAGAGTATGACCAACAAATAACAATTGATCTCTCCACCCTCGAGCCTCATATCAATGGACCCTTCACCCCGGACCTTTCTGTCCCACTCTCTTCGTTTGCGGATACAGTACGTGAGAAGAAATGGCCAGAGTCATTCGGCGCCGGTTTAATCGGAAGCTGTACAAACAGTTCGTACGAAGACATGACCCGCGCAGAAGACCTTGTTAAGCAGGCCACTGAAGCCGGCCTCAAGCCAAAGGCAGATTTCTTCATTACACCCGGAAGTGAACAGATTCGCGCTACGCTGGAGCGGGATCAGACTTTATCGACATTCTCATCCGCCGGTGGAACAGTCCTAGCAAATGCTTGCGGACCATGCATCGGACAATGGAAACGGACAGATGGTGTGAAGAAGGGTGACAGCAATGCGATCTTGACATCTTACAACCGGAACTTCCGTGGACGAAATGATGGGAACCCTGCGACTATGAACTTCCTCGCTTCTCCTGAAATCGTCACGGCCATGTCTTATGCCGGAAGCACAACCTTTAACCCTATGACGGACTCTATAACCACACCAAATGGCGAGGAATTCAAATTTCAAGCCCCGAAGGGCTTCGGTCTCCCGAAATCTGGCTTTGAGGCAGGAAACCCAGACTTCCAACCCAACGCCGCCGTCCCCGACCCAACCTGCGAAGTGGTAATCTCACCAACATCCGACCGTCTCGCCGTTCTTGAACCATTCGCACCATTCCCATCCAACGAGCTCAAGTCTCTCCGAGTTTTGTACAAAGTCAAGGGACAGTGCACAACGGACACAATATCCGCCGCCGGCCCTTGGTTGAAATACAAAGGCCATTTACCAAACATCTCCGCCAACACACTTATCGGCGCCATAAACGCCGCTACAGGCGAAACAAACGTGGCCTACGACGTTGATAAAAAAACCTACTCCATCCCCGATCTTGCCTCGGCCTGGAAGGACCAGGGCATTGAATGGCTCGTCGTTGCGGAAGACAACTACGGCGAAGGAAGTGCACGCGAGCACGCCGCGTTACAACCACGCTACCTGGGTGGTCGCATCATAGTCGCCAAGAGCTTTGCCCGTATCCATGAGACGAATCTGAAGAAGCAAGGCGTTGTGCCACTAACATTTGAGGATAAGGCGGATTATGAGAAGATCGATGCCTGTGACGAAGTTGAGACGGTGGGGCTCTATGAGTTGTTGAAGAATGGTGGACAGGGGGGAAATATTTCGTTGAAGGTTACGAAACGTTCGACTGGCGAAGTTGTGAATATTCCTGTTAAGCATACCCTAAGCAAGGATCAGTGTGGATTTATCCTTGCGGGAAGCGCGCTTAATCTTCTGGCAAAACAGGCACAGTAAGGAGAGGTAGCTATTCCCCCCTTTCCCTAGTTGAAAATCAAGCTGGTGCCATTGTACAAATTCACTGTGGTCGGCTGAAGAGCGTTCAGGGGTTTGGAGATTATTTCAATATTTTCGGGCGTTATCAAACTGCTTGTTTGTATATTTCTCTTTCCTTTTGCGTTCTGTCTAGATCAAGCTGTTCTTGGACTGAGATACCTCTAGAAGGCATGTATGTGCTTCATATAAATACACGTCTCGGATTAGAAGAAATTTGGACTCTCAATGAAAACAAACCCATTGGGTACCAGATGGGTCTTCGCATTTTCACTCAAACCTGGGCACTTTGCTTTTTAATAGCCTGCACAACCACGTCCCTCAAACTCTCCGTCTCCGGCTCGCCAATATCCGCATTATCCCTTCTATCATACAGCGTCCCACCCTCGGTCCAAATCCTGCGCAGCGTAAACACAGTCGCAGTTGGAGAAGACGATGCCCATGCCTGGTCCTCAAGTTCGCGTAACTCTTCCAGGGGGGTGTATGTGACACTCCACTTCTCTCCGCCTGTCTGCCGCTCGTATTCGGAGAGGATGTCCGCGGGGGTAGTTGTAAAAGAGTTCACTTTTAGGGCGCGGTTTCGCGATTGAGACGGATGAGAGAGTGAGGCGAGGACGAGCTTTCCGACGCTGTATAATTGGGGGAAAGTGAAATCAGCTCGATATGATACTTCAAAAATGCCGGCGTATTATATAGATTTTTTTTTAAATCAAGTCGCAGCTCTGAATTTCTGTTTTCATCGGCACGGGGATATAACCTACTCAGCCATGGTCGTCAAACTAATCCTCCCCTTTCCCTCACTCCCCAATAAATTGGCCCTCTTCCCTTTGACATCAAACCCCCCACTGCCTTCCCCTCCCGGTCCCGTTGGCGCAACATATAAATCCGCAAACGGACCCGTAACAACATACGTATAAGCCAGATCCCTCGCATCTCTCAGAGCCGCCCGCACCTTGAGTTTCTGCTGATGCGGTTTCTCATGCGCGCTACTGGGGCCGTACTCAATATCAGTCCCGTATTCGGATGGAAAGAACCATTTCACGGATGGAGTGCGGTCGGCCAGCTGTATGAGTGGGATTTGAGAGGCGAGAAGGTCGCGGCCCAGAGCACTGATGACGGTGTCAATGCCTGAGATGAAGGCACGATTAGCTTATCTAGGACTGTATATTTGCGAAGCCGATATACCTTGGTATGCAGTTATAACATCGTCTTCGTTCTTGATATCACCAATGATTATCTCTACTCCTTCGCTCTGAACTGAGCTAATCAAGTCTTTTTTGTTCGCCAATGTCGATGGAGATGTAAATATAGCTATCCTGTTGAACTTGTCTTTGGCTTGTATCAGAGCTTGTAGTATCCTGGAGCCAATCAGACCTGTTGCCCCGAAGACGAGGATGTTGTTGGCCTGTAGGGGTTCCGCGGTTGCTGAGGCCATATTCGGTAGCTTTATCTAGGCTTCATGAAAGTTCTAAACCGTAAGCAATGGAGTTATTTTATTCTTAGAGGGTTGATGGAAAGACATTGCATGTGTCTCCCGAGATGTCACCTCCAAGTGGGACTGATTCATAATATGCCTGTTAAATGACGGCATTCCGGACGGAGATCTACACCCCTCCTTATAGTGGTCTTATAATACCAGCCGATACTGCCGGGTATCATTTCTGCAGCAGCTACATGCTGTAGCTTCTATTACAAGTCTACTTCTTCCATCCAGACTATTTTCGGTTACTCGGCGTTCTATAATGCTCCGTTGAATCAACAACGCCCCGCCTCCGTCTCTGTCGACGAGCTTACCTGATCAATATCAGGGGATTTCACACGTTCTACCAAGACAAGAGAATGAGATGAGACACAAGAACTCTTCTTGATTCAATAGTGCCGGAGGTGTTCTGTTCCTATATTAAATTAACTACCCAGGCCAACTTTCTTGAAAACATAACGTGAAAAGACATAAGAGAGTGCGGCATAAACGGGGCTTAACATGACAAAATCTTTCTATGAAGATTATAACGGACGACCACAGGCTACGAGACGGTGTGATATGCAATGAAAACGTAGTTCGCGGGGGGGGAAAGGAAGGGATCGTGACGGCGGATGCAGGACAGGGCAGACATTAACCACAACAAAAGGGGGCGGGGTATTTAAAAAACGCGCCATGTTTTTCATCTATTGGAAATAACTCCTGACGGCCATTTGATTCTCAGGACGGCTATTCGCAATTATCTGATCGGCATTCAGACCGGTCGCGGCAACGAGCTGCTTCGCTGAACCGACAACTCTCGTCGCGGCGGCGCCTTGAAGCGTTTCCGCCTCGAGTGCCTGCACGATGTATGTGAATACCTTGTCTGGTTTTGACATCACAGCGGGATTTTGTCTATAGCGATAGTAGTTAGAATAACGATAATCCCCTTGGGAGGCAAGAAAAGAGAACAGGAAAGAAAGAAAAACGTACTGATCGATCAACTCTGCAAGGAAGGAATAGGCGTAAGGCGCAGCCTCCTCATCATTAACAATAGGCAGCGTATCAACCCAATTCTGCACGACCTCCTGCGCGTTCTGCACCTTGCTCGCGTTGAAATGTAGGATCTTGGCAATACTCGCGGATCCGTTCTCAGTTGCGAATACATGGTCTTCAGACCTTGCCTCGGCGTGCTGCGTAATCTGGAACAAGATAGGAACGCTCGCAGCCACGAACTCACTCCACGCGGCACCACCCTTTTGAGCGGCAATACCGACACCGTAGGCAGCTGCTTGCCGGTTCGCGGCGTTTTCGTCTCGCATGCCGTTGAAGAGGGGTTGTAGGATGTGATCTTTGTAGGTCCAGGATTGTTCGCCGCAGAATTCAAGGACGTCATCCATAATGCAGATAGCCCATTGCCGCTGCGTAGGATCCTGACTGGTGATAAATGCATCGTAGAACGGAAGAAGGCGCTCCCAGGCGGGTAAGAATGCGGTTCCCATGTTCTTGAAAATAGTGTGGAAGGCCTTGTTCATATCGCTGAGCAAGTTCTGATCTTCTTCTACCTCGTAATCCAAGGAAATATTGTCATCCTCAGCATCATCGACTTCGTCTTCATCCTCTTGCCGCCTCTTGACGCGAGACTGGTAATCCTCAAGCGATGATCTTGCCGATTCAATGAATGCTTGCATAAGTTCAGGCGAGAGGCTGTTCTTACCGGCAACCTCAACGGATTCGTAAAAGCATTGGAACATTTCGGCGAGGGTATCAATGGCCGGCTCGGCACTGAGTACTTCGATGACCTTTTCGGCTACCTTGGACCACATCTCCGCGAACTGGGGCGATTGATCACCATGAGCCTTCTTGTACGAGTTCAAGAGCTGGGGTAACAATTTGGCAGCGGACACCCGGACCGGGTCATGGAAGAAGAAAGCCAAACTGGGTATAGCGATCTTCTCCAGTGTTTCAACGACGTACGGCTCAAAGGCTGCATCAAGAACCTCAGCGTAGATCGTAATGAGCTCAATGGCGGTATTTTTATCCTCTAGTACACTGGTCCTAATACCAATGACTTTGTCCTTCAACGGCACAAGTTCCCATCCAGCATCTTGCTCAACTTGCTTGAGCTGGTCATCGTCATCAAGAATCTGTACGTCAGCCTTTGCAGCAGCAACCTGCAGTAGAGGAGGCATGACGGCAGGTAGATACGGGATAAAGTCGGCACCAAGGACGCGGCACATACGACCCCAGCAGTGGAGGAGGTAAGAGGACTGAGGGTCGTCTGGATCAGTGATGTTCTGCTGGATATTTCCAAGAAGCTGAACTAATGCCAAGGCATCCTGCCCCATCTTATCCTTTCCGACGGCCAACGCAATCAGGGTTGCGCACTCCATAGCCTTGGCTCTCAGAACGCGGTATTCTTTAGACTGCTCCTCGTTCAAAACTCTGAACAATAACGGCATAAGTGTATCATAGTACCGAGCAAACGCAGTCTCAGCAGAATCAGCAATCGTCGCAATCGTGGAGAGAGCCTGCTCCTGAACAAATCGCTTAGGACTCTGTAGCAGTTGAAGCAAGTGACCCAAGAGCTGCTCTAGGTAAGGCTCGAGAGTAGCTGTCTCAGCCTCTTCGCAGAAATTCACAAGCGCGGCAGCAGCATGTGCCTGGACGCGCGGCTCTTGAGTCTCTAATACAGGGATGATGTTGCCCAGAACGATTTGGTGGTATTTCTCCTGCATGGTGCCGGCGAAATCGGTACTCATTTGACCCAAGGCATTGCAACCGGCGAAACGAACACGGGGGTGAGGGTCCCGCAAGGCCGGCACGACAAGAGCAAGCACCTGGTCTAGCTCCCCGACCATCAAATCCCGACATCCTTCAGAAATAGCTGAAATTGCCATAAGTGCTGCATGTCGATCGCGCCACGAACCGGAAGACATCATCTGAGGTACCCAGACGAAGGTCGCCGGTAGGATGATTTGGCCACCTAATTTATTAGCAAGGCGATCCATACATTGCTCGCCGGCGACATGATTTTTATCGCTTTCTTCAAGATCAAGCTACAAAGTACTAATTAGCAAACGTGCCAATGCCTAGCCCAGACGGAGCATTGTCTTCACTCACATCTTCAGAAGCGGTCCACTCCGATGCGTCCTCATCGTCCAAACCAACATCTGTCATCAAGCTCAAGCACTGCGTAACCATATCGTTGGCATAGTTCGAGTCCTTCTTACACATCGACGGTGCATAATCGGCGAACGTAGCCATAAGCTCCAGCGCATTCTGCCTAACTTGCTCACTTAGGTCCTTATCGGCAACAACGCTGATGCTAAACTTGACGAGATTGTTGAAGAGCGGTTTGAACATTTTGGGACACACTTCGGCGAGCTCAATCAGCGCGACGAATGCTTTTGACATTTCCTCGCTCTCGTCTGATTCCTTCAGCGGAGGAAGGATGTTGAGGAGGCTAGGAACCAGGGAGAAGTATTTGGTCTGGCTCTTCTTAGAGATGAAGCGGAAGAAAGACGCGAAGGCTTCCATGGCTGATATCCGAACCTGAAATTCGCATTAGCACACTCATCCCAAAGCAATGTGCGGGAAAAAGGGGCCTATACAGAGATATTATCATCCTGGAAACCTTTCGAAAATACACCCAAAACCATTTCTTCATGTTGCTTCTCAATGATGCCAGGTGTGGTAGAAAATATACGGAATGCAGAATCGCGAACACCAGGATCTGTCGATTGGCTGGCTTGAAACAGAACTCCCAGTAATTCAGGCCATGGTTCGCCTAGAAAATGCAAATTTTAGTCCATTGGATCCTCACCACGATCTAATCCCAGAGTTATTTTAATAAAACATACCATGATCAGTGTACTGTGACGCAATCTCAGCAATAGCATCACCAATCTTATTCCTCACATTCGCCGCACTCTCCCCACTCAGAGATTGCAACAGCTTAGCCCGAATAGCTTGCCTCTGTTCCTGCGAAAGTATGAAAAACAGCTCCTTGGAGTCGTTGGTATTGGGCACTTTGGTCGTTCGTTGAGCTATCCGTCGAAAGAGGACGGCTGAGAAAGATCGCGTCTAAATCATACAATGAGCCGAATTCAGTCATGCAGACACGAGAGTCCTCGAGATCAAATAATGAAACAGATCAATTGGGGGCAACATACCCCGGCATCCTCAGAACCCTGTATCTGCTCCGCCAAACCCATGAGCAAAACGTCAGGACGGCCCTGGACCCATTCATTGTTAAGCTGCTCCTCAGCCTGCGACCGCACGTTATTGTCCGACGACGCGAGGCCGAGGAGTAACTGGGACAGGGCCGTGTGGACTTCCTGCGGTAGCAGCGACATCATGGAACTCTTTTACTACCCCAATAACCACAACGGAAAAGAAAGAAAAGAAAAGATATAAGAATATCACAGAGACCGTCCGCGTCGCACGACGTGTTCTTCGATGACTTTGAAACTTTTGAAGCGCCCGATACTCGATCAGTCTGGGTCGGCACCGGTGATTAACGTGACGCGCAAAATAATAAAATCACCAGCTGTAGCACGAGTCCATCAACAGAATATCACGGTACGGACCAAGGAGAGCACGCGGGTGGAGAGTCGAGTCGCGGCAGACGAGGGCGTGGAGGGGGATGTTCATGGAGGGGGAATGTTATTGTGAAGCCAAAAATTAAAAAGTCGCGGGTCGGGATCAGCCCGCGCTAAGCCCAATCAGCCAGTGTATCTTCGACTGTTTTGCAGCACTTGTTGCAGCTGGGAGGGTAGTATTTAGAGGGACTATATAGATACTTCCATATATATTTACCTTCAATTCTACAATGGCCCAGTCCCGGATTCACTCTACTCCCTGTTTCTGCTCATTCTCAGTCTGTGGGGATCACGTGGTGGCCTGATAACATGCAGGGCGCAGGATATCAGTTGGAAGATATTGCAGGTTCATATATGTCCAGTTATATTCTATTGTGCCGGGATTATATATAAACTAAAGCCTGTCAAAACCACAGATCATTAGAAGATAAACGTATTAATATATTGGCCTGGAAACATTGAGAAAAACGCTTCGCTAATGCTGAAATAAATAGATCTGCTTTCATCAAACGGCTGCCTCGACCACCGGGTTAGTCCCAGATCACCGGTTACCCGCGCGGCTGAGAACAAAGACCCCTGCAATAACAGCTGCAAGAGTTACAATAGCGCCCGGAAGCAGAAGTTCGTTCGGTACACCGTTGATCAGCTGCTCCTCCGGCGATGACCGTACAGCAGTGTGAGTTCTCTCGTCAGCAACGCTTGATGGCCGCTCTTCTTCCTTCAGCACGGACTCCGGCGGGGTGGGTGGCTTCGAAACAACAGCAGGCAGCGGCTCCACGACCGGAGGCTTCTCGGGATCATGAACGAAGAGGTCAACTTTGTCCAGATGACTCCTTCTCGCCAGTCTGATAGCATCTGAGAGATCCTCGTCCGTCGTGATAGACACGGTATCTCCTTCATTGTCCCGGTAACTTAGCGCGTATCCTCCGTTGCTAACCTTGCCGTCCTCCACAACAGCCTCTCCGCCGATCGCCTCTACCTCTGACCCAAGCTTAGCGGAAACCATAGCCACAAGTTCTGCCACACCAGATGAAGGCCTAACGTGGAGCCTATGCACCCTCCCACTCGGAGCCTTGAATTTGAACGGGAAATCAGTGTCATCAAGTGCACCGGGTCGGCTTTCCAGGATTTCAGAGGGAGCGTCATCGCCATTATGCGATGCAGATTCGTTCGGAAGGACACTGTCCCCACGTTCCATGTGTGACCTTGTATGGTCAGGGCTGAGCATAGATCGATGAGGTGTGTGCGGAGTTGTATGGCTTAGGCCTCCAGACACCATAGAATCGGACTCGTTATCAATTGACAACCAGAACTTGTTCCAAGCTGGCCCCTCGTTTTCGTTCGTGGACATCGTATTTACCTAACGAAAAGAGTATGAGACCGAAAAGTCGTGAGCTATGGATCAATTATATATCATACCTGCTCCAGTGTGGCATAAGTCAACTTCAAGACATCAACCATGCCCACTATCTCTCCAGCTTCATTCATCACTGGGAGATTGAGGTAGTGCCCATCTGTCAAGACAGTTAGAGACATAAACGTCCAAACTTAACAATGAGAACTAACCGTGCATCTTCCTCAAAGCAGCCTGGATGCTCATGTCCGTAGGCGCAAAGTCCGGGTGAGGGGTCATGACCCGGACAACACTGCAGGTGGAGGGATCCAATCCAGGCGCAATAACACGTAGGACAACATCCTTGCTCGTAAAGATACCGGTGATCGAACCCTGATCCTGAACTAGCAAAGCTGTGGTGTGGTTCTCTTTCATCAGCGCAGCCGCCTCCTTGACCGAGGTGCGGACCGAAACGGTCGTCGGAGGTAGTCCGTTCAACACAGACTCGAGCGTCGGGCCGGACATCTTCTGTCGCAAAGCCTCGACGTACTGGATAATCTGCTGGGGCTGGCTCGAGCCCAACTCCGACTGTACACCCTCAAGGGCATCATACAGCTTGCGGGAAGAACTGTATGCTCGCTCGAGTTTCTCCATGGCGTCGTAGAAGCACTTAGTAATATCTAAAATACCCGAGATATCTTGGTTCTCATCCATAACGGGAAGATGTCGAAACCCCTTCCGTACCATCAAGTCCAATGCATCAGTGGCACTCGTGTCAGTACGAGCGCAGAGCGGGTTCTTTGTCATGATCTCTGCGATAGTAACGTCCCTAGCTCGGATACCTGCGCCAACAACTCGAAATGCCAGATCCTTGGCAGTAAATATACCTGCAATGCGGTCATCGTCATCGGTTACTAGAACGCAATCCTCCCGTTTGGCGGCCATCAATTGAGCGGCTTCGGCAACAGTTGTACTAGGCTTGATCTGTAGAGCCTGGCTGGGCTTGAGGGCGAGGACTGTTCCGGGGGGAGCCTTGCGGGTGTGCCGGGCCCTGTTCGGGTTGTGCCTCTTCTTGAGGTCGGCCTCCATCTTCTTCCTGATAGCCTGTTGTCCTCTTTATTAGTCTACTATATATAAAAAATCGTCTAAGGCTCAATTACTACGCCTTCGGAAAAGAAATAGGAGGCTGTTTACCTCATCTCGTTTGGACTGCTTCTGTCTGCTTGCACTTAACGTCGAGCCGCCAGCATCAGCAGAGATCTGGGACCCGGCATGCGAGCCTTCGACCTTGCGAGGTATATTGGACGGACTGCCATCGAAAGGCAGCTGACCACGACCCATGGTTCGATTTCTGATGGTTCCGGCGCCAGACATTGTTGCAGACTTCTAGAATCACAACAAGACGACCTTTGTTGCAAAGAGACACTGTACCACCACACACGCACCTAGAGGTCAGTAGAGCGGAGAGACGCAGGAGAAAAAGACAGACCGGGGACAGTCGGGAGAGCAGGCGGCAGAAGTGGTGCCATACATTCTTCTTTCCTTTTCGGGCGTTGCCAGGGTAGCTGTCACATGACAGTTACTAATATCTTACTAAGCGGTCCCGTGACCGCTCGCTTAGTTTTAGCCCTGGCTGCCCACACAGACAAACGACTCCGAGAGAAGGAAGAGAAGAACAGCTCTCGTCAACCACCAATTCGACAACGTACGTATCGAGTTCGCCCCTTACACCTGCTGCTGTGTCTCCTGCGTCTGAGTGTACTGACAAATAAGTAGAAACCGCCAAAATGGTCAAGAAGCGTGCCTCCAAGTACGTGTGGACTTTTCAATCGTCATACCCCTACGTTCTTTCGATGCGCTTCAATTTTCGAATATGAGGATATCGGGATGAATGGGGCTACCGGAGAAGAAGTGTTTTGCTGACGGATTTGTGTTTTACAGCGGGCGCAACAAGAAGGGCCGTGGTCACGTCAAGCCCATCCGGTGCTCCAACTGCTCACGATGCACCCCCAAGGATAAGGCCATCAAGAGATTCACCATCCGTAACATGGTCGAGTCCGCTGCCATCCGTACGTCTTTTCTTGTCCGGTGAAGATTGGGAGAAATTATGGATGCAAATTGGCAAGAGGGAGAATTAAGGCCTTGCTAACGTGGGACTTCGTGTAATTTCAGGTGATATCTCCGACGCCTCAGTTTTCTCCGAATACGCTGTGCCCAAGATGTACTTGAAACTGCAATATTGCGTTTCTTGCGCCATTCACGGAAAGATTGTGCGGTATGGCCTATCCACCCCCTGACCAGTCGATCCTCCCAATATCGCCCAGTTAGCTGATATGGTTCACCTCTATAGTGTCCGCTCGAGAGAGGGTCGCCGTAACCGTGCTCCTCCCCCGAGGATTCGCCCCAACAGAGATGGAAAGAAGATCAACCCTGCACAGGCCGCTAAGACCGCACAGGCATAGAGTGGTTTTTTGCTACGTGGGTTGAGATGGGGTGGTTGTAAAACGTTGGGCTGTTCTCTTTCCGTCTTTTTTTCTCGTGAATTAACGAAGGTGTCGGGCCTGGAGGTTATGTTTCATGGCGGCATTTGATGGATTATTGAAACTCTGCACGAGTGGAATGGGACAGCCAAAGCGAGGTGGAAATCGAACCACGTTTTGTTCTTGTTCGCTCGAGGATCGATTTGAGAAAGGAATCTATCTCTAGGGCCATACATTTGTCGCTAGCTTCCTGTGTCATAGAAATGGCATCTATCATGCGAAAATTTCATGACTTTCCTGTGTTACGATTTCGAAATTATTCAGATGCAATACATTCGCGCCTGGGTATAGTTTCTACTCAAAATTGTGAAACATGACACATCCGACTAGAAAAGGAAAAAGAAAAAGAAAAAAAAATAGCTTAGGGATACAAATATCCCTTCTCGAAGTAATTGCCATATATGTCCACCACCCCGCTTCTAACTTTGGGTACTGGGTTCCTGATAACCTTCACCTCGCCTTTCCAGTACCCTTCGACGTAAGGGGCCATTGGTGGAGTAGAGGAAGATGGGTTCGCAGCTGACCTCGTCCTTTCTCGGTACACAAGGCCATCAAACTCTGCTTTCTTCGATCTGCGGAACGCAGCTAGAGCCGCAACGACGTCAATGTCAGGTTCTTCCACCGGTTCGGGACTAATCTGTCCCCTGATGAGAGAGTTAGGATTCAAAGGAGACTCAGGCACAGATCGGAGCACTGGCCCCTGGATTTGACTCATAGACGTCGGTCTCGATGTATGAAGTAGTCGCGAACGCCCCCCTGTTCGCAACGGTATCGGGGTCAATGGAGCATCAAGTTCCGAGACAGTCGGAGAGTGTATGGAATCCGAATCATCGGGCGTCAGACTAACTTTCTCATTCAAAGCTGCCATAGGGAAATGTGTCTCTGGCTCATCGTCTGGTATCCCACACTCATCTTCGCCGAAGAAGCTAAAGTCATTTGCTCCGGCTGACCACAGGTTTTCGGAATCTCTGTCTTCTGTGCTAGATTTCCCCACGGCAGAGTGGCTTTGGTTGTGTGATTTCCAGGACGTTAGACTCTTGTGTTCTGTGGCCTTGGCCACCGGTGTGATCTCTAATACGATCCTTTCAAGCGCGAAAAGTGATTTGGCATGTTGAAGCTCCGCAAGAATACGAGAAGGTCCAGGAGGTAAGGAGTAGTTTGAACGAGCTTGGAGACTAGCTAACTGTGCTTCGTGGGAGCAAGCTGTAATGAAACGTATCAGGCACGATACGGCTGGGGAAGAAGCAGGCACAGAGGACGGCACGTCGGTAAGCACTAAGGTTCGCAGATGAGGAAGATGGGATGGGTGGAAGAAGGGAAAATTCAGCGTGTCGGGTCCGATCTGTGGTAGTAACTGGTTTTTTGGTCGTTTTGCAAGTAATTCTTGGATTTGGGCATTTCTTATCTGCGAAGGAGAAGGCGAGGGAGGTGCCAGCTCAGGTAGGGAGCTGTCCTGGTTTTCGGCCAATTCACGTGAAGAAGAAAACGGTCCGCTCGACGGGACTGACCTGGATACAGATTGACCAGTTCCGGATGCGTTTGTGATGGGATGATCGTCATTGCTGGAGTCAGGCCGCGGATGAGATGTGAGATGTCCATCCGAGTGACGTGATTCAGGCGAAGTATCCGCGAGTTCAAATCGCTCCTCAACTTCTGCTGGCAGCTCATGTATCTGGTTTTCTTCACTTTCAAGTTCAGCTCCGTAGAAGTGAGGCCCAGGCTGTGCATCTACGGTAGGGAGCTCCGGGAGAAGAGTCGCAAGTGAAAGGTTGTCTTGTGAAGGAGCTTCTTCCGAAACCAAAGCATGGTGTGCTCGGAGGTAGGTCAAGTTATTCGCCGCAGAGTTTGCCAAAACTGGTATCAGCTTTTCCGCTCCGGGGAACATGACCGTTTTGATCCAGTGAGGATCCTCCTTTGGCGAAGGTTGCCGCTTCTTGATGGATTCGGCAGTGTCCACTGTTCCGCCATCGAGTACATGAAGTCGGCCTGAACCAAGTAAACTTGCGAGACCTTCGACAGACAGATGGTTATCCGCAATATACAGATGCGTGACCCCTACGTGCGGTAAATCTTCAAGGGCAGAACGGCCCGTCAAAGGTGTAGTCAATTGTCTCACGAGGTGGTCATCGAAATTCTCGTTTTCTAGAGAGTCGGAACTGAGAATATTTGAACGTGGGTCGATGGATGAAGACCATTCATAGTACGGTCTGTTATTCGCTCTATTCGCAAGTCGTGAGGGAAAGAAACAATTCTGTAGCAGGTACCTTATAGACGCATCAGTGAGCATGTTATCGCGAACATCTAACAACCGTACTCGCGTTCCAATTGAATTGCTGAGAATTTCAATATCGCTGTCTCTCAAACCAATGGCCCGCAATTTCAGCACTTGCAGATGCCGTAGGTGAGAGATTGCAGAAAAGATAGCATGGTCCCTGGCAGGGGTGGTATAAGATAAATCCAAGTAAACCAGCTGTGGAACGTGCAGCAGCATTTCCATCAAACCAACTGATGTAGTATTTGGCTCATGATCTGCAAGAAGTAACCGTAGCCCGTAGGCTCTGAGAGGAGAACCATCCTGCGCCTGTCTCAAAGTTACGAGAGAATTGTGATCAAAGAATGGTAGTCTCGAGACTAGTAAAGACTGAAGATTAGGTAAATATTCCAATACCTCTTGCAGCCATGATGACCTGGGACCACCGTATATCTCCGCTAAAGCTGGAGGCAGATGCAAAGTATGGGTCAACAATCGGACCCAGAGGCGGGCTCGCTTCAGCGTTCTCCTGAACCTCGTCAAAGCAACTAAAGAAAGGACTATTAGTAATAAAGAAACAAGGGTTGAAGAGAAAAACCCACCATATACAGCATCATTGTGTGTTCCAAAGTGTGAAGCGGGTGCTCCCCACAAGAAAGGAACAAACCTCTCATGCCACCGCCTAGAAACAAGCGAGGCCGCACACAGGTCAGCGGAGGGAATATAGCGAGCAGCAATGGCCCAGACGTCCCTCGCCGTAGCAAGTTCATATGAAGGAAGGATATCATCCATCTTGCATCCTTCTCGCAACTAATTCGCAGTTCGACATGCTCTTCTCATAGAGTAGATGATGACAATATTCCATCTCAAACTCTTTCCATGCCTTAGTCTGTAGCGGGAGTCGCCAAGCACCTTGGACTGGAAGGTGAGTGAAGACCGAGCTATATTTATATAAATCGCGCACTCGATGCACAGATGACAACCATCTCGTCTCCTCATTGCGGGCGAGCCTTACGGAGGCCATGTGATCTTGGCGCTCGGGGCCTTGGCAGTATCAACCGAACAACTATTTTATTCCGCTCTTGTTGCTGCTTTCTTGCGCCAAATGGACTTGGGATCACTGCATTTTGACAATTCTACCGCATCACATTATTAACTTGCGTGGTGCTGTCTTTTCGTCGGTATGACAGCATTTGATGTCATAGAATGGCCCTTTTCATTGGTGGGCTTTACTTGTACACCACTTCTGTTGGCGGGCTGAAATGGAGTCAGTACGCATAACAACGGGCCATGCTCTACTGTAGTAAGGCAGATAATCAGTCCTGAGCATCGTTACCCTAGTTTTGGGCTCTCCAAGCGCATAGAGCAAGCGTTCCGTTGTTATTTGTACGTTTGTTATCTTGATAGCTGAACGATTTACAAGGACAAGAATGAGATAGCCATCTCCAGTATTCAAGACTCCATTTCCCATACTGGCGCTGTTGAAGCTGCCAGCAGCTAACAGCAATGATCTATCCGGTTGCCATCTTCGTCAACCCAGCCATATCACCGTTCCAAATGTCCGAATCTCCACCATAGACATAGGAATCTGAATTCTGCCAGATCGACTGGAACCCCCATCCACCAGGAATGGTACCAGGGGAGCTGCCATATCTCGCAAGCACAAGAGGGCAGTTTGCGCTGAAGGCATTGCTGTTGCCCGTGCAAGTCGTCCACCAGTCGTTCGTGGTGTAAATCATGGGATACCGTCCAGTCTGGCCGTGATATGTGTCGACAAAGTCGCTGATCCACGAGACCATGGAAGACGCACTGAGGCCGTAGCATGTGCTACCGTAGGGGTTGTATTCGATGTCCAGCATGCCGGGGAGAGTGATGCCATCGCCCGACCAGCCTCCTCCGTGAGCAAGGAAGTAGTTCGCTTGTTCAGCTCCGGAACTCGAGTCCGGCAATGCGAAGTGGTAACCACCCCGAATGAAGCCTCCATTGGTGGCACCGGTATAGTGACTAGAGAAGCTGTTATCGACGTACCCGGTACCTTCAGTGGCCTGCTGAGACTATTAGCAGTGAGTAGGAAGAATGGCGAAGAAAGACTGGCCTTGATGATAACGAAACGAGCACCGCTGTCGTATGCACCAGACCAGTTTATGGCGCCTTGGTAGTGAGAGATATCAAAACCTTGGATGGCGGCGTTGCCTAGGCCCAGAAGGGCGAGGGAAGGGAGCGCAGAAAGCTTCATAATGGCTTGAGGCTTTGCGATATGTTTTCTGGGCAATGCTTGATATGCTCCTTAAAAGGAGGATGAAAGCGGGTTCTCTATGTCTATTTATCTTTTCTATCTCCGGGCACTCATAGAAGTTGAAGCCCGGCAAACATGCAACAGTGACACAGTTTCGGCACGATTAAATCGTTCAGGGCCACGGGCTTCGCTTATGCCTTGTATAGATACACCGTAGGTATTCTGGGTGCGAAACAATCGGGTTGCATTTTACAATCATCCTATCTCGTATATGCACAGTTGCTTCAAGATTGCAAGGGAAGTAGAGCGAGTGAAACGAACCACATTGGTTTCAAGAAGCTGTTTATTTCCCCACTCTTCATGGAGGCGCAGTGTCTAGACAAGATACTGCATAAAGTCGTGCACGGGATCCCTTTTCATAATATGATTGACGAATGAAATAAGCTTTGTTTCGGGCTGTGGTGCCTAGCCAGGGACAAGTTGGCAAATGGCCGATGTCCTCCGAAGAAATACTGGTTATTGACAGGACCCTTTCTTCGCCGAGGGGAAATACATAGCGTTGTAACCTTGCAGATCATTGCTGTTCAGGCCAGAAACCATCGCTTAATGAAGTCGAACTTCTGGAAGATAAGACTGGACAAGGATTTCTTCTTGCTCTTGGTTGGGTGCTAACCTTAAGCGGGGAGACCCAAGGCTGGGGATAGGATGGAGTCAGTGAGGTCGATTACGCCTTGTAGAAATAACAAGCGAGTGAAACTGCATGTGAGAATTGAACTGATAACGTCGTCATTATTCAAGGATCAATGAATGTTCTCCTGCCGGTTAAATTAGAGTCGACTTGGATCCCCGGGAGAAATGAAAGTCTTCTCGTTGGAAAATGGTCAAAAACTGGTTAGAGATGGTCTATTTGAGTGCAGTGCACCCCTAAAATAATATGTTCCTTATGAGTTCCTCCTCAACCTGTTCGATGCTCAGCAGCATTCAAAACGTAAGTATTTACCGAGTCCAAGATCTAATTGACGTTACGGAGGTAGATAAAGTTGTGTTACAGCCATCTAGAATCTCTCCCGCCAATACGCATTATATTAGGGGTATGACCTTGACACCCCATCCTAGCTAACAGGATGCCGTGCCAGCGACGGTTCCTTGAGCATGGGTGTCGGCATGCCCAAGACCATCAAGGTCAGTGCAGTAGCCAAAAACAAGAAGATCTTGGAACACGGCCATACGGTAGCACAGTAGTGGCCTAGATCCTCACATTCTCGCCGCCCACATACCAAACGCTGCCGTCGTGGAGGTTCGTCGCAAACGAGCGCATTGATGCCATTGTTTATGTTTGTCCACTTAATTGATGTTGTCCTGCTTTCCTAAAGGCATCATTTCTTATCTTGATTCCGGTAGCCTACGTTGTCTTTAACGAACTCCGAGCTCGAGCTGAAACGGTGCCCGGCATATCATCGATTCCCAACAGTGTTTAAAAGAACTGAAGACCGTGCTTATTTCGCTTCGCAAAGACCGGCAAATGAATGTGCACTCCCTTGTATTCATAATGCCAGAGTTGATACCAAGTCCTAGCCGCTAAATCCCGCAGGACTATGTTCGGACCTCCTTTATAGTTTCCATAGACTACATTGGAAGATTGGAACATGTTCAGCACTCAATCATTCAAGGAAGGAGAATTGGGAATTGTATCGAAACCTCTCGGATAAGAAAACAAAAAAATATTTCATAGTTGTTGTTCGCCCCGAGCCCAGTAGACATACCCAAGGAAAAGAGCTAGCTAAAACCTATCCAAGAACCATGTAAAAGCAAATGCAAAAGAAGCAAAACAGTAATAAAGTCAAACTAACTCTTAAAGGCAACCGCACGGACCGAAGCACGCAGTTCCCGCTCCAAAAGCCCGTGGCTGCCTTTGAACCCCACCCATTACCCTTTGCTTTTTCAGAAGCTAACGAGAGACTATTAACCTATAAAACGACGGACGGAAAGGAACAAATAAACAGAGAGAATCAACAGCTCGAACTTGTAGCGCCATAAAACTTGAAGCATTGAGCAAACGTGGGATGAACAGAAAGCAAACGAGACTGATCACGCATAATACCCAAGACATTGCTTCGTCATGGTATTAAAATCATAAATATACAAACAAAATAATTCACGAGAATCTAGAAAAGTACCAATGCAAGAAGTCATCGCCCGCAAAAAGCAGAATTTCGAAGTAGCTAGCTTGCTTTGACGCTCCGGTACCAGAGACGAACAGCTCGGGTGGATTTCGACAAGGTCTATGTAAACAATGGGTATAGCATTACATTACATAGAGTAGATCGGTGTCTAGAACAAAAGCATATCAGCATGAGGCTTCTCTACGAGAACAGAGGCAAAAAGAAGCCATGGACTTACTAAGCGGATGGCTGCAACTCAACTGGGGTTTCTGGGTGTACTTTGTAGCCAGTTCGTCACGAATGCTGTTCAGAAGCTGCACATAGCTTTGCTGAGGGTTCTTCTTGAGCGCGGTGATGAAGGCCCAGGACATGGCACCGGTAGCTTCGCCCTGGATATTGGCATCCTGGGAAGTTTGAGTATCTTTGCTTCCAGACCACATAATAACATCAGCAGGAGATGTTTTAGTCTGTCTGGCTCTCTTGGTAGCCTCATCGCCCTTTGCAGCCTTCTTGATGAAGCCCATCGCGGTGGAGACCATTCCAGACATGTCTCCACGAGCATACGCGGAGACGACGCCAAGGAGACCTTGGCCAGCTTCCTTGGCCAAGTTGGGCTCCTTGAGCACACCTTGGGTGGAATAAATGTACGGAAGGTCGAGAGCGGATCCAGAGTGGCAGGAATCGAAAATAGCAGTCAGACGAACACCTGGAGCGAGAGTTTTCACCATGATCCGATGCATCTCGTCGTCGACGATATGGCCTGCTGCTCTGAAATCGACTGGGTATATGACCTCGTCGTAGCCATCATCCTCATCTCCGTCAAGGTCCGGAGTTTGACCACCATGCCCTATGAATTGTTCAGTATATTGCGCGAAGACTTCCATGCTCACTAGGGTTTTCAGCCCTTACCTGAGTAATGGAAGAACAAAGAATCATTAGGTCTAGCATCCTTAACCAACCAATGCATAGCCCTCAGAATATTAGCTTTCGTCGGCTGGCTCATCGGGTTCTGCTGGTCGTCCGTCAAAATGACCATGTCCTCTCTCGCATAGCCAAAGTTCTGGTTCAAGTAGGTCGACATATTCTTAACATCATTGATACAACCGCGCAACTGGCCCCGTTGTCCGAAGTAGTTGATCCCGATCAAAAGCGCTTTCCGCTTTCCGGTACAGTTTGAATACTGAAAACTATAACCCTGCGGTGCGCCATGGCCGAATGCTACCGGGTTCGCTGGAGGAGGTGGAGGCGCGCTGTGGTTTCCGTGATTGTAGGAGTTGTGCTGAGCCGATGGGATACCTTTTGCCCTGTCAGATTGTATCAAAGCCATAAAGCGATCGACTATTACCCACCTGGTCGTCCATGATACATGGGACCTCCGTTTGGAGGCGCGGGGGACAGATGCGGGGACGGTGCATAGCCACTTGGAGGAGGGTGCTGCGCTCTCATCTGATCAGTATGAGTATGCTATGCCCAAAGCTCATGTAATCCCTTGAAAGTACTCACGTTATATGGGCCATTCTGGTACGGAGGCTGCGGCGACGGAGGTGCATGGTGATACCCGTACGGGTTATGGGGTGGAGGCGGTTGGGGAGGATATCCGTAGCCCTGAGGTCTAGCATAACATCAGCATACAAATCTTTGCAAAGTAAACAGAAAAATCATAAAGGGGTTGCTCACGGGTATTGCTGCGGCGGCGGAGGACCATAGCCTTGCGGCGGATAAGGATTCTGCGGAGGCCCGCCGGGGTATCCTTGGCCGGGATAGTACGACATCGTCAGAGCGAAACAAAAGAGGAGAATAGGATTATCAAATGACAAGAGACCGGCCAGGCAGGACAGAGTCAAAGACGGTCGAGTGGGAGAGAAAAGAAGAGCGGCGGAACGAGTCGAGCGACGCTGTTGATGTAATCAGCTGATGGTGGGTACGACGCCAGTCCGCTGGTGTTTTTTTGCCTGACAGACCAGGACAGCACGATCTCACTCGTCGCCCAGTTGCTCTCAGCGGTGGAGCCAAATCTCCCCTGACGAATGTTCTCTTCCAGCTAGAGGGGCCGAGTTGCTGGTGCCTGGTCGCTCGCAGGATGTGAGGGGCAACTGCGCGGCTCTTCTTGTACGATTCACTACATTAAATTTGACTCGAGAATCGTTCGTATTCATCACACCAAGGTTTGCGGAAACGAAGACGGATTTTTCTTCGTCGGGCACCAACGGTTGGGATGCCTCTCTGTCCTCTGTGCTCACAAGAGCCGCTCATCCCCGAGAACAGCTGAATAATGGGCCTGAAATACGAGCCACCAGCAACAGCAATCGAGCAATCAGCTTGCAGGAAGACCCTGGAGATCGTTGCCACTGCGACATCTCATATTACTTCTGCAGATTCTTAGAGATTATGTACTCCTAGTGTCAATAGTGCTACGGCCCTGGCTACATGTGCTTCGTCATTCGAAAGAAATCCTGTAAGAGACAGATAATCCAGGTTTCATTATTGCTTCGACTTTGTGAAGCGAACAGATTCATGATGTACCACTTTATTTAGTCTTCCACTGCGTCGGATGCTTTAGGGCTAAATCTAACTTCTCATCTTCTCCACTCATAGGTTATCTCGGCTCGGGCGAGTCTTGGTTGAAAGTATCACAGCCGGGTGGCGAATCCATTGACAAGGCCCAATATGTGTACATGTCCACGGCGGACGCTGAAGCCTGGTTATCATGTCATTAAACTTGTGGTGCGCGGCATCAAGGAGTTCTGCTCTATATGATGAAGTTAAAAAAACATCCTGAACAGTTTCCGAATGGTATATTGGCACCAGCCCGCCGCAAGGCCCAAATTCGATCGATGTGCTCCTTTTAGATATCACTGTTATATAGTACCTAAGATTTCCCTGAAAAAGAGGCAATATTCTTTTCAGCGATTGCCGCCGGTTACTGCTTGTCCAAGCGAAAACTTATTGATTTCCTTTTCATGACAAATGACAGAGCGCTATCCATTGGTCCACGACACTCTCCATCTCGTGCGCAATCCCCCATTGCGAACACAAGCACCGGAACAATTTCTGCATAGAATTGAGCTCATACAACACATTCCTCGTCGCATTCGATGCGCCCGAATGCGGATGCAGGTCACCCAAGATATACCTCCGCGTATCGGAACCAATGGTAGAGCCTGACAGCTCCCCCAGAGTCAAGCACGCCTCTGCCTCAGTGAATGCTTCTGCTTCGGAAAACACGACATTCTCCCACATCACCGTCCGCGGAAGATTTACGCGCGTTGACCCCGATAGGCAGAAAGCGCTGTATACGGTTGACGCTGCGAAGAGGGAGCTAGGCATGTGGATGACATGTGCTCGACCCCTCGGTAATTGTTCGACTATGTCTTGAATCGCTACAGCATGTAGCAATGCCCTACGGGCATTCTCAGTGTGAACCCACTTGCTTAGGTCGAGAGTATGTTTCATCCCTTTCCCGCCAAAAATATGCTGCGTAATCTTGTACCTCGAGCAGACCGAATTGCAGAGCAATGGGGAACACGTAGCAGCATCTAGGCATATACAGTGCCATCTGAGAAACAGCTCGAGACGCTCATCTGCCGGTAGGAAGACGTTTCGGCTGATGTTCTCATAGACCCTGGCCAAGGCCCGTCGCAAGTCCGACTTCACCGGCGTCCCAACCGCAACAAAATCGTCCTCATCACAGTCCGAGAGAAGAGATTGGATACCTTCCAAAACAACCTTTATTGAAAAGGCGGAAAACGAGTGACTCAATGACTGAGGGAGCCCAGTTGGCGAAAACAGAAAGCGGAAGATACGACGGAACGGAACATGGTCCATACTTTGAGAATGCATGTGTATTAGCCAATCGTCGGCAGTGCCAGCTTCGAACGAAGCTTCGGTACTGGGTAAACCCAATTGGTTAGCTGTGTGGCGGACGGCGGTGCCCTCAGTAACGATTTGAGTCACTAGGCCATCTAGCACATAGTACGCGAGGAGTACACGGTGCTGGATTTCCCTAGATGCCCAAATCCTCCATTGATGGTCCTTCTCGGCACTTGATGAGTTTGGAGTTGGTAAGCTATCTCTTGAGTATGGATCACTATCAAACATCCCGCAATGCCTTGCCCAATTGAACCCATGGGCACGGAATATTTGGCTAGTAGTGCGGATGGCCTTGTTCTGTAATAGAGCGTCAGAAAAGAAATCAAGGAGGGCTCGTAAACTGATCGGTACCTTCGACAAAGTGCCGTAGACCTGGCTAAGAAGTGCTGTAAGAACAAGCTGTATACCGCTGCACGCGTCGTAGGGGCCATGGTGTGTGATCAACGTTTGCCACTAAAAAAGATTAAGCAAACGAATCTATTTAGGGGTATTAAAAAATGCACTCACTGATGTCGATACAGCGGTATGAGCAAGACGCCAAAGTGCTTCTCCCTAACGCGGCAGGTTAATCGAAATACATTACCAGATGCAATAGCACGTCCACCCTTACCTTAGCGACTGCATCCTTGGGCCCAATATACAGCGAACCAATAGCAATGGCACTCAATAGCAACGGATCTGTGCATTCCTTGAAAACAAATGTTGCTCGGTGCATGACGGGAAACGTGGGTATAAAGCGCGCAAAAAACATATGCAAACACTCATCCAGAAATACAGACGTGATCGAATTGGCTTTCACGGCAGCAGTGACGCTTGAAGACTGTCCTACTTTGTTAGCTTCTAGGGGGCTAAAGTAATCCTCAGAGCTAGGCAAAACCTACCGAGCTAGCTACCATTTCCGTCACGTCTTGAACAGCCTGATGGCTTCCGCCTGAAGGAATAGCACCGATAGGGGAACCCCGATCATCGAATGAACTCGGGGATTCAAGACTGACAGCGTTTGATTTCTGAAGATTAGGCTGGAGTGGCAGAGTTCCCAGCGGCATTTGCCATTGATACGCTGCATCAGACGACATAATCGTCTGAAACAGATCCTCCGAATCTGGCCATATCAAAGAAAAATCAAGGTCCGGTCCTGGTGTTGCGTTTTGGAGTCCCATCTCAGTTCCAGCCTGACTCCAATTCCTCTCGCTCGTAGAGTCATCAACCATGACCGGACCAGGAGTCTGAGGCGCGTTGGCAACGGGCATATCGGGCCCCGATTGCCTTCCATTGGACACCCGCGCGTGTAGTTTCTCGTGGCGCTGCAATGCATCTTGACGAGCGAAGGGCCGTTTGCACAGTTGGCATAAGAATGGTTTGACGCCCGTGTCTTGAATCAAGCAACACTATTGTCAGCTCCGCTCCCTTAGCGCCTTCAGTAGCCACATGAGGGTACTATGCATTTGTAACTCACGGCAACGCTCGTGTCTCTACCGTCCATTGTCAGCAATGCCATCCCTTTAGTTACATGATCACCCATCCTCACCTTCAAATGTTCTGCTTTGGAAAACGATCTCTGGCAGTGCCTGCACACCAGCTTTCGGACTCCATTCCGCGCGGCCTGTATATCTGCCATAATCAGTCTAAGTGTAGCAAACCTGGGGAAGCAGCATGGAGATGCTGGACTGAAGAAAACCAGCGATGGCGTGGAGAAGCAGGCTCACTCCGGCCGAAGCGAGCAGGTGGGGACATTTTCTGGAGTGTGGAGAAGTACACGAGGCGATTGGCGGAAACACTGTTGCGTTCGTTACGGTCTCCTCTCTCCCTCTACTTTCAAATTGTTCCATTCCGTATGTGAAATCTCAAAATATTGCTATTTGAAGAGTGTTTGGATTGTATATGCTTGTTATTTGTGATCGGCCCTATTTAATTCCTTTACATCACAGTTGAGTTAACCATGCACATATAGTGAGCTTATCGGCTTATCCTAGCCTGGAGCAAGACGGGCATTTTATACAACTTCACAATTATATGGGAGGGATTTCAAGCATAGCGAACTTGGTGGTTGATGCGTTGTTGACAACTTAACCGCGCGCTTAATTTGGACCTCAACTTTTCTGAAAGAGGTGCCGATCTCTTTGGAAGTCTTCATGGACGCTAAAATCAAATCAGTCTAGATACCTTTTTCCTCAGGATATGCGTCTGTAGCAGAAGACTAATTTGACTATGTGGATTGTAACAACAGAGTTTTTTCACGTGGCATCTACCATCCCAGGTTTTGAGGAGCTTTTTTTGCTTGATTCCGAGGTCTTCACCGAAAACTGCTTCGCTAGGCCAGTATAAAAGATTTCTCTGCAACAGAAGTATCTGAAAGACAGATGAATGGACACCACATAAATATGGACCACTGAGAGACATAACCGGACTTGCCAAAATAACAAACCCTGGTCTTGCAATTTCCGAAACACAGTCGGATAAAGATCCTATCCAACCCGGGCCTATAGGGCACCAGAAGTTTATGTGGCTTGGGTTATATTCATAGGGTGTGGATACAGGGAGTCTTGGATTCTTGTGCATTGCATACATCCACCCTTGCCTCTCCCTCTCCCAGCATTAAAAAACACATGCTCCAACTTCTCTGAATCATGTGAGACACGAAAATGCGAGGATAGAAGGGCACCCCATCGCCAGTTGGAGTACGACCAGTTACCGTCCTCGCAACATACTTTTGAAGTGTACAGTGAGGAGACTCTACCCACTGGTATTGATCCCAACTAGAGCGTCCATGTCAATTGCAAGACAACGGAAATGCGTTTAGTGGGTACGTTTTCGGTTGGCGAAAAAAGCTATCAGTTTTGGCCGTCCACCTACCTCGATGTCTATACAACTCTCCTCGCAGCCAGTTGGCAGTTAAGGTGCACGTTGATACAGCATACACGATCCAACTCAACGCTGTACGACTCTTTTAGCCTCAGTTAAGGCCATGAAGAATGCCCAGAACGTAAACATCATAACCCGCCATAATGCGTTAGCGAGTGTGGTATGGAAAAGCCGATGTTTCCTCCCGGACAAGATCGCCAAGCTTTCGTTAGCGAGAACCTTCTGGTCGAGCCATTTCCAACACCACACAGGCTGGCTCCAAGCCCCAGGGAAAAGAGCCCATAGGGGAAACGCGGGGAGGCAATAGAGATAGTAGCGTATCAAGACGAAGGGGCGATATCCGGGTCTCAAGTCGGGAGCTTTCCAGGACAGAGGTGATATTGGCGCTTATAAGTTGACGAAGGGAAGTGTCACATGACGGGCAGTAGGTTCTTGGCGCAACTCAAGCTTTTTTCGGGCGCAAAAGAACTGCGGATGGCTTCATGCAGGGTCCT
This sequence comes from Spiromastix sp. SCSIO F190, assembly GCA_014805645.1. Lineage (NCBI taxonomy): Eukaryota > Fungi > Ascomycota > Eurotiomycetes > Onygenales > Spiromastigoidaceae > Spiromastigoides > Spiromastix sp. SCSIO F190. The sequence continues at coordinate 1,360,402 of WXTY01000007.1, read as the reverse complement.
GCGAATGTCACTTCTCGTCTGCTACTCTATGGATTTCGATATTCGGGGCCCGAGATGGCTGGCGAGGAACAAAGATCATCACTAGGTGATAACAGAATGTCAGGTCGATCATTCTACGGGTCTTTCTGGCCTTCTGTCTCGTTGGCTGCTCTCCACACCCTAGCATCCCAGACAGTTCTTCTAAGTAGCCTTTTAACTATATGGCTCCGGAGGCCGGTTTCCTGAGTCAGGTAAAACTGCTTTCTCCACTGTCACATTGTGCGCGTCAAACGTCATGGTCTTTTACTCATAATGAATGCTTCCTGCGAGGAATGCTATCCGGGGTCGCCTCTCCACAACATCCATGGACGCACTCCAGCTTCGTGACGTGGATCGCTCCGCTTCGACTCCAAACTTCATGCCAGCTAATCTCCACAATTTCTGGAGTTAGGTCTTGACCGGCTAGTGCGTCGGCCTGAAGAAGAACGGTGCTATTAGTGAACCTTCGCCCCTATGTTTCCTCGTTGCTCTTGCGGCGTCTTTAAGAATAATTTCACATCCTCTTTTTATCGCTACCTGGGGAGTATATTTAAATATAAGGGTCATTCGGACGACTGGTCTGAGCCATTTTCTCTGCGCCGAACAATATCAGACTGGGCGCTTTGGTCGTCTGAAAACTTTTCGCTTTTAATCTCCGCCAGTTCCGGCCTACATTATCATGACTGAGTCGGAGATAACTCACTCGAGCGACAATGCCTCGCATCACTCACTGAAGAGTGATGGAGAGCACATTGAGAAGTCCAACACCACGCACACTGGTGACATCGAGCATGCAGGAACACATATCACGGGTGCAGCTCACCTCACGCAAGATCATCGGGAGTACTTGCTTGCCAGATATGGCACGTTGGACCTTGACCCCATTCCTGGTCCAAGCGATGCTGACCCCTACAATTGGCCTCGCTGGAAGGTATTTCAGCCCTTCCTTAGTAACAATGATAATTCGAGGATATCCCTTGTAACTCATGGTCACAGAAAATTGCGAATCTTGTTCTCGTCGCCTTTCATGCTTGCATGGCCACTTTTAACGCAGCCTCGATTATTCCAGCATATGGCGAAATTGCCGAAGAATTCGAGACGTCTATTACTAGAGCGTCGTATCTCACGTCTCTGCAAATTGCTATCCTAGGTGGCGCACCTCTGCTTTGGAAGCCAGTGTCAAGCCGCTATGGACGCCGACCTATTTTTCTTCTATCATTGATATGTAGTCTTGCTGGTAATATCGGCTGCGCGAAGAGTCCCACCTATGCTACTACAGCTGTCTGTCGGGCAATCACGGCCTTCTTCATCAGTCCAGCTTCCGCCATCGGAAGCGGAGTTGTCACAGAAACCTTCTTTAAGAAAGAAAGAGCCAAGTATATGGGCGTCTGGACCTTGATGATTACGCTCGGTATTCCTATCGGCCCCTTCATATTTGGTTTCGTGACATATCATGTTGGGTTCCGTTGGATCTATTGGGTGTTGGCTATCGTAAGTCAAAAGTTCCTCGTTGTTCAGAGCCCGACTTACTGACATGGCCCTCCAATAGACACACGGTGTTCAATTTATATTATATCTATTCCTTGGGCCAGAAACTCGCTATCTTCGCAGAGGTATCGAGCACGAAGGTAGCGTATTCAAGCAGGAATACGTGAGTTTGAAACGAATCGACCCCCAACCATTTACCTTCTACGAATTCATCGAGCCACTCGTGCTTATGAAGTACCCATCAATCGCCATCGCAGCCTGCGCATACGCAATGATTTTCGTATTCGGCAGCGTACTGATGACGGTCGAGATTCCAACACTCTTCATAGAGAAGTTCGAATTCAACCCGCAACAACTAGGTCTGCAATTCATCGGTATCATCATCGGCTCTGTTATCGGTGAACAGATCGGAGGCCGCCTCTCCGATTTCTGGATGAGTCGTGGCACGAAGAAGCGCGGAACGCGACCAGAACCGGAATATCGACTTTGGCTCAGCTATTCCGGCTTTATCCTTGCGATTGTTGGTGTTATTGTCTTCCTCGTCCAAACTGCCTTCGCAGAAGAGGGCCACTGGAACGTCACCCCTATCGTTGGCGCTGCTATTGGTGCCGCAGGTAATCAGATTGTGACGACGGTCTTAGTCACGTATGCAGTCGATTGCTTCCCTGATAAGTCATCAGCTGTGGGTGTTACGATAACATTTGTCCGTCAGATCTGGGGCTTCATAGGGCCTTTCTGGTATGTTTAACAGCGCCCTTCCCACCCAGCAAATAATGACTATATACGCTACGAACATATTGATCAATTGCAGCGCTGACTGAATTAACACAGGTTCCCACCCATGTTTGAACAGGTCGGCATAGCTGAGAGTGCTGGAGTCACCACTGCTCTTATGGTTGGTGTCAGTGTTATTCCAACCATTTTTGTCCAATGGCAAGGGCAGAAATGGAGAGCGCGCTGGAACCCAGCAGAGTAATATGCTATTTATCGTGGTTTAGTTTCGAACAGAACCTAATATTCTTCTATATCTTACTTTAGTCCACTTCTAGTCTGAAGTCAAGTTGCTGTTGGAAGTTCCCGTCTCATTGGATGCATATACGACGTTACACCTTCCGCTACGTTTGATAATTTTCCACTGATTGATGCCCGATACCAAGTTTTCGATATTGTTATCATGTTTATATCTATATCAAGCATATGTACATACATGCTATGAAAATAACCAAGAACCAAACACATGCACACATACATCATGAAATCCGAACTCTCAAAGGATGCCAAAATAAAAAGATCAAAAATAAATCCACTCCCTCCAACATGCAGAACTTACAACTTACTAACAATCTCATCAAAGGAATCTCGCGTAACCTGCTGACAATCAAACCCATAAATCAACTTCTGAATATCCGCATCAGCCCACTTATCAGGCACTTTACCCTTCCCCGCCTTCAGGGCAGCAAACTGCTTATCACGACTCTCCCGCGCCGCCCCCTCTCCCAAATGCAACTCCCGACCCGATGCAGCTGCTAACTCGACAATAGACTCCGCGCGCTGTTTCCGTACATTCTCATAAACGCGAAGAGCCTTTGTGATCGTCTCAGGCTGGGTATTAGGCATTTTACTCAGCGCAACGGCGACCACAGCCGCATCCTCGATGGCTTGCGCGGCTCCCTGGGCGAGATGGGGAAGGGTAGGGTGGCATGCGTCGCCGATGAGAGCGACCTGGTCACTCACCCATGTAGGCAAGGGCTCATGGACGCGGAGTTTCCACTCGCACACCTCACCCTCCGGAACAAGGTTAAGCATCCGTTGAACCTTGGGGCAGAAATCAGAGAAGACGTCTAGCATAGCTGTCTTGGACCCTTTAGTTGTATACGTCGCTGAGGGTGCGGCAGCAAAGTTAACGTCCGGCTGCGCCGTGGAGAGATTGTATATTTTGTTGCTTGAGATCGGGTAGGCAATAATGTGTCTCTTCTCGCCTATCCAGCGTGTTACGCGGGTGCTCTCGATGAGCTCCTTGAGCTCCGGGTCATCCTTCATGTCCTCATACCGTAACATGATACGGTATGCGGCCTGGTTGGTATCCATGATTTTCGCACTGTGGCCTAGCTTCTCAAGCATGGCGACACGGACGTTGCTCTTAATTCCGTCGGCGCCTAGGAAAACATCGGCTTCCACGCGATATGGCTCCCCGCCCTTGCGAGGTGTGACTGTGAACGAGGGTTTCGGGCCAAATGAATCAATCCTATCTATTGTCGAGGCAAAGAATATCTTTACAGCGGGTTCTCGCTTGCAGCCTTCGTAAAGTGCGTTGGCCAGGGAAGATCGATGGCCGACCATATGACGGTACCCATACGTCTCATGAATATATCCGAGGTCGACGTGAGCAAGTTCTACGTCTCCGGCGCCCTCTATTAATGAAATTCTTTTTTAGCAATGGACCAGAAGTTTTGAGCTATGCTAGCGAAAATACATACTTCTAACGCTGGTGTCTGCCACATTAACAGCTTCAGCTTCAATCTCCTTCCATATACCCAAATTATCCAAAATACGAGCCATGTTAGGTGCAAGCTGGATGCCTGCTCCGACGAAGCCCAAATTCGAAGCTGTTTCGTAAATCTCAATATTCTTAAAACCCTCCTTTGCCAATGCCAAAGCCGAGGCAAGGCCTCCCATACCTGCGCAATTCTGTGAGCCACATTGATTGCCAATGATGAGGTATATGCAGATTGCTTACCAGCTCCAGCAATGCATATCTTAAGATCCCGGACACCAGGGCCTTGCGACGAGGAATGCATCTCTTGAGTAAAGAATATTCCAGCGTATCTCGCCAGAAACCGTGCTGCGCTATCCAACAAGCAGGAAGAAAGAGAAACAGTGCTTAAAATTTCTGTGAAGTCCGGAAATAAGAGCTATTACTCGGGCGAGGTCGTTACTTATCTCCCCTCGTCGGAGCAAGAATTCGCATATCGCGAATTGGATACTGATGGCGCTGCGCTCAGCCGCCACGCCGGGAATCAATAGCGGCTAGGGAGCTGCGGGTAGTTATCCGTTCCATCGATTGTCATCATTTGCTGCTGGTGAGCAATGCCGGGGTGAGGGGAACCAGTGGGAACCACTCATGCCACAGCGCCATCTTCCACGTTATTGCCAGGACCAGGTTCTCTCCACAGTGTCCCACACTCCTTCTCCTCGGGATGGCTGAGTCAGCCAAGTGCCTCGTATCTACTGTCGCATTTCGAGGCTTCATTGTTTCTCAGCATCCAACGGAATGGGGCTCTAACGAGGATGAGAACTTTGTCTGAGTTCAGGAATCTCAGGGAAATTGAGGGAGCCAGAGCTCCAGAGCCGAGGAAACAGATATTCTGTGAAATCAATAAGGGTTGCCTGGGACATTTAACTTCCTTTATCCGAATTCTGCCTTGGTTGTCGTGCTTGGTTGCACAGATTACAAGTGCTGGGCATGGTTGGGATTTCTAGTCTATGTCCATACCCACCTTGATCCTCGGGATTCTCATCTTGATTCCCTGGACTACATAATGCTTTGTGATTTTGACCAGACTGTAAGCTGGATGCCTGCTGCTTGCGCCCCGGTTGCTCGAGGCAAGATATTATAGGAGTGAGGATCAAGGAAAGAGTTCATGGCAATGTCATCATGTCCAGCAGTTCGTACATGGCATTAAATATCAACAATGGGGAAACATAGATATGCGTGTCCCTATACGCGAACTCAATTATACAATAGCAGTGAAAGTAAACCCCCAATAACATATACAACGGTTGCAACGAATCAACACAAAGTCCATTTAACCGTCCAGAAGCGGCGGGACCTTTTCAACTAGATATTCCACGATTGCGTCAGGGCCCCTTTCGACCTGCAGGCCAGTTGGAATTGCATGCGTTTTAATGTCAGACCGGATTGAGCGGGCAATTGATTGAATCTGCTCGGCTTGCTCTGGAGTCCACATAGATGCACAAAACTAGAATGTATCCGGCGTCGGTTAGGATCAAGATAGCAAATGGCTGTATTGTAAATTCTGCTCACCAGAAGCTCCGGTTGGATCTCAGTCACTTTAGGTTCAACTTCTTCGATTTCTGCGGGAAGATAGACTGTAAGCGAAAACCGGTTCTTGATAGATTGATATCTACTTACTTTCGCAATTTGCCGCGTGGATGATTGTATATCTCTCCTTCAATGCCTCAGCTACCTGGCCAATGAGCCTTTGCGCCCGCTCTGGCGCCGTGTTTACAGTCACAAGCTTGAATGGACCTTTGGGCGCCATTGTGTATAAATGACAAGGACAAAATTTTACCAAAACTATAAAATGGACATCTGAGAATGAAGAAAGAAAGAAAAACACAAGATAATAAAAGGAAGCTTTCTCCATCGATATAACAAAGTTGGCGACCCCACTGCAGCGTGGGGATGGGCATCGGGCGGTTTTTTCGGCGACAAGTCCGGCTATACTAATATACGCAAATCGCTGTGAAAGGGACATTGAGGGGAACTGCGCAGCTTAACGGCAGTCGAAGTGGGATGGGAGCTGCACTCCATTGCTACACAATACTTACTTACCCCTCCCGAATATCCTCAACCATAGTGCCCCCAGCGTTTCGGTTAATAGCGCAGTGCGATACATCAAATAATAAACAAAAATGGCTTCATTCTCGCGTAAGTTACTCATAATATTCAATCGGTTTCGGTAGCTAACGAGAAACACTAGGTCTCGTACGGTTTATACCCAAATCCAATGCGAGCCGAATCTTGATCGGAGAGCCGGTCAACCCGGCTATCGACGTCGGTCAAGCTCTTTACAATGGACAAGAGGTCAAGGCAAATGTCTTTTCAGGCAGCTCAGTCTTGAAACCGGGCAACAAAACGAACAGTGTGGAGGTACTTGATAGGGTTCTCTCACCTTTGGCGCAGGAGGAGGTGGGAACAATCAGATGCATCGGACTTAACGTGCGTATTTTTTAAAGTCCCTCCATTCGCACAAAATTCCAAGTAACTAACCCTAATGCAGTATGTATCGCATGCAAAAGAAGTAAACATGGCCCTCCCAAGTATTCCAACCGTCTTCCTCAAACCCTCTACCGCTCTTTCAGACCCCTGGCCAGCTCCGTCAATCCTGCCCAAAATAACCCAGGTCGACGACACGGGTGACTACGAATCCGAATTAGCCATCATCATCGGCCGGGATGCAAAGAACGTGAGCGAAGAGGAGGCACTGAAGTATGTTCTGGGTTACACGGCTGCAAACGACGTCTCGAGTCGGTCATCGCAATTTGCGCAGTCTCAATGGTGCTTTTCGAAGGGGTTTGATACTTCTTGCCCGTTGGGTAAGCCAGCCCCTCTGAGCCTGAACCTTTCTCGCGGAATATAGGTTTTGAAGGAGCCTCGTACGGAAGTGGCTAACTATAATCACAAACAGGCCCGGTTGTCGCCTCAACCTCCCTAGTTCCCGACGTCACAAAATTGAATATCAAAGGAGTGAAGAACGGCAAGACCATGCAGGATTGCAGCTTGCAGTAAGTTACTCCCCATATTCTAAAGCAGTGCTCCTTCCACGTAATAAAGTAGCGTACTAACATCCCTCTTTAGGGACCTAATCTTTTCCGTCCCGAAATTGGTCAGCTTCTTATCCCAAGGAACTACATTGCCTGCGGGAACGGTCATTCTTACAGGAACTCCCGCGGGCGTCGGCGTAGGGAAGGATCCAAAAGAGTATTTGAAAAAAGGAGACGAATTTGCGATAGAGATATCTCCCCATATCGGCACCCTTATCAACAAATTCGAAAACGAAGCATAGCTAGGATTGATATTTTATTATCCTCAGGCAAATGCGGTCTACCTATCGACGTAGCGATAGATCGTTTAGCGTTCGCGTTTACCTGAAGTAAATAGATTCGGATCTACGAATGCCATAATATATAATGAAATAAATTACACGAAAGCTTGAATTACAATCATGACATGTCTACGTTCTCCGAACTGCAATTCACTCCCAATGTCTAAATCACAATGCAGGCCTTATAACTTCTCTCCAGCCCCTCTCAACGCAGCCCCGTAATCCCCCGCATTCGGCGTCCGCACAATAGTATGCGTATGAAACTTCGCAGGCTCCTTATTCGTCAGGAAAACACCAGAATGGTGATCAAACTCAAAGATAATCACCGGGCTCTGAATCCTGTAATAATAAGGATCATCATCTCCGTAGTTCCCTATCCAGCAGAAGAACGTCTCGTTAAAAAATCTCCGTATCTGCACCTTCTTCAAAGACCTTGGGGTTTGGGGAAGATAGAGAAGAAACTGCTCGGCTATGTCAAGGATGAGGTTCTGTTGCGAGGATGTGAGATCGGAAACGCGTATGCCCTCGTACGGAACTATGCGGTTGTCTCTGAATGCGCCGCATAGGTGGCGCTGGTCATCTTGATTCCAGCGATCTGTTTTCAGATCCCCTGATTGCTTCATGCCCGGGTCACGAAGGAGCTTGAAAACCTGTGCTTTCTGCTGGAGCGCATGAGGTAGGCTCTGCATCAACTGTAGGCCAAGATTACCCTCGGGCTGCAAGATTTCAGTTCCAAAAAATTCTCCATCATCAATAACATTCGGCTCCGCACCGATAAAGGTCGGTGAAATAACAATCTGAGAAGCCTTCAGGAAAACGTTTAGGCAAAGATGATGTCCGTAAAAGGAGAAGCCCCAAGGCTGCGCTGTCGACGGTGTACCGAAGAGAAGGAAGTTGTACGAATACTCATTCATGACGCGTTGCATATTGCACAATTCACCCAAGAAGTGGTTTATCCGCATAGCAGCCAGGGCCTTCTTATAACCCTCTGGGGAAAGCGTGGCTTCAAGGACTGCTAGAATTGCAGTTCGAATTTCGGAGCTGACTTCGTCCAGACGAAGTCCAAAGGGCCGTAAGAGAAATTCAGGATTCGACCATGCTCGCCATTCTTTGGCATTAACTGGGTATATGAGCTTTGTTTTTTGCTCTGGCGAAATGATGCTCGTCACTTTATTGGCGGCGTTGACAATTTTGTCCATGGGGAGACTTTCATCTTGCGGATGGAACAAGTCAGGTATAATATTTCCTGTCCCAATCAAAAAAATTAGCAAATTTTGCATTTCCTTCAATATTCCATTACGGTTGTATTGCGCAATAGGAAGTGGTGAATCAAACCGTCAACAGTAACCCCCTTATACGGCTCCTCATAGAGCTGCTCCCAAGTTTTGGTCAAATTGTAGAGCCACGGTGGGACATGCGTCTCCTTAAACGTAGCAGCATATTCATGCGCATCCTGATCTTTGGCAGTTTGGAAGCGAGGGGTATTGAGGTCCGGCAAGTGCTGTCTGAACTCAGCAGAGTTCTTTTTGAAATTGGCCGAGGTTGATGGCATCTGTTCGATTCCGCACAGACGAAATAAAAATATACATGTATCTATTGGGAGTTATTCGCTATTCATTGGGGATCGTCGTCATTTCTATATTATTATTTCTTCTCTTCAAAAATTATTTTAAAAGCAAGCATTAGATATGAGGTCAGCATTTCCTATCCCCGAACCTCTCCACACACAGTTGCCACATCCCCACGCTCTGATCGAGCTCAGCGCAGACGGCAGTTGTTGCTGCAGGGAGGGAGCAAAAAAGGGGATGGAACGGCATTTAATCCTCAGTTAACGTATGGCTTGTTCAGTTGTGCAGTGGTGCCGATTCGATTTGCTTCTTTTAACTCTTGCCTCAAGCTAAAATCGAAAAAGGAAAGTCTTGCATTACTTGAGGATTTCCGGCTGGCACTGTAATTGTTCTATGTATTGCTTATCTGGAAGTATCCATCAAGCGCGTAAACTTTTACCCAGGAAATATTTCATTAATGCTCTTCTTGTGGAATCATAAACAAATTGCAAATCCTTCTATACTGGAGATATTTTTGGTCAAAGACGGAACAAGTGTATGCATTGACATCAGAGAGAAAAAATCATAGTTACTCGAAACGAGCAAAGGGACTGTCCAGATATCCATTTATCCCTTCATCGTCTGGGCATACCCCGTCCACGTCCCCTACCTAGGACTCTCTGTGCAGCTCCGGGTGGGAGCGGCCGTCGGGGAGCTTGCGGTGGTGCCGATTCTTCGTTCTCTGTTTAACGAGTTAGTTAGCATATATAAAAGCAAAAAAATGAAGGAAACCAAACAGTTTTAACTTACTAATAGTCTCATCAACACTTAAAATCAGACAAGCAGCCTCAACAGCAGCCTGAATAGCATTAACCTTAACGAGACTCGGCTCCCACACAAACGCCTCCATATTATCCCGGACGCCCTCGTGGTCAAAATCAACGCCTGCCCACACATTACCTTTCCAGTGCTCCACACGAAGTCTGTTGAGGATATCAGTGGCGTCGAAGCCGGCGTTATCACAGAGCTGGCGGGGAATAACTTCTAACGCCTTTGCGAAGCCTTTGACAACAGCTTGTTGCTTGTGGGGCACGTTGCTGTCAGCGTACTGATGCAAGTATCCAGAAAGATCCATCTCCGCCGCACCACCTCCAGCAACAATGGTAGTGTTCCTTAGGGCCCTCTTAACGATCATAATAGCATCGTGTAAACTGCGTTCTGCCTCTGCAATGAACTGCTCCGCACCTCCACGCAGGACGAGCGTGCAGGTCTTAGCGGCAGGGCATTCAGAGAAGATGTTAAAACGTTCACCGCCGATTTGGCGCTCTTCAAATGAGCCGCAGGTCCCTAGGTGGCGTTCTTGGATATCCGTGCATGTAGACTGTGTGGATGCGCCGGTTGCCTGGTTCACACGTTCCATGTCGTCGGAGGAAACTCGTCCGGCGCAGAAAATGTCACGGTCAGCGAAGTATCTGTATCCTGCGTTAACCCTGAACAAACCATATAATGAAAGCCAGCATGGTAGGCCACACGTACTGAGTTGCCAAATCTCCAATTGGAAGCTTGCTAAGCACCACCTTCGCACCAGTCTTATACAGCGCTTCCATCTTATTGAAGATAATTTGCCATTCCGCGTCAACAATAGCCTGGTATTCCGACACCTGCTCAACGCGAACCTCCGCATTGTCCTTCTCGCTCTTCAGCTCTAATTCAACATTAAGACACACGATCTTGGGGTTCTTGAAAAATTTGGGCTGTTGTTCAAATCCGGCATACGAGAAGGTCTTCTTGAAAGCGACACCGTCAACAAAAAGGGATTCTTGAAGCCCACCACCGGTGACTTTCTTGACACCGATAAGTTTTTCGTTCAGATCGTCTTGATCGAGGGACAGCACGGCATCAACAACCACTGTACACGCAATTAGCAGCCCGAACACATGGTAACAAAACACATTAATTTATAAGGACAAAACCCACTCTTCGTAAAAAAGTCCGCGTTTCTCTTAATTAGCTTGCTATTCATCGCAGTCCCCGCAAGGCGTCTCAACGTCTCAACTTTCTTCTCCTCATTCACCTCCCTCATATCAACAGCAATCTCCTTAATCCTGTTCACCGCAATGGCGCTCGACCTCCGCAAACCCTTGATAATTGTTTGTGCGCTGACTCCCTGTTCGACCAGCTCGCGCACCTCTTTTAGAATCTCACCGGCCAGGACGACGACTGAGGTTGTCCCATCGCCGACTTCTGCATCTTGTGAGCGAGCGATGTCTGTGAGGACGCGGGCGGCGGGGTGGACGATGTCGAGGAGCTGTTATAAAGACCAGTTTTAGTATTGTCGTTTGTAGGAGGATGAACAAGCCGATTGGAAAGGCAGAACAAATAAATTGAAAAGAAACCAACCTTCATCACAGTAGCTCCATCATTTGTAATAGTCTGCTTGCCATTCTCATCGACGAGCAGTAGATCACCTCCGTATGGGCCAAGGGTGCCTTTAATGGTTGACTGAACGGCGACGCAAGCGTTGATGTTCGATAATATTTGGCCCTTGCCTTGAGATTGGTCGGTGCCTACATTGATCGATCAGTACAGACTCAGATAACGGGTTAGATGACCATTATCCAGGGCGAGATCCCTAAGTGAGAAGCATACCTTCTTTCAGGACAATGATGGTGGGTGTCTGGCCGCTGAAGGCCATGGTCGCTGACCGATCGGAAACGAGAGAGTTACTTTGGGGATATTAAGCAAGACAAGACCGCAAGTCATTTAACAACAAGTCAGAACGAGTATTCCTGGTGTAAGAATGTTGGTCGACAGCTGCCGATTCCTTCGTGTTGTTGCTGCAAAAATTCGGGGAGCTTCAGTGTTGTGGAGTTGCAGCCAATCAGCTGTCAGGTGAGGTGCTGCCCCTCGACGAAGCAAAAGGGGGGTCTGGTTCACAATATTGAATTACTCGATACTAACGGGTATAAGTTGGTATTTGATTTTGTACATTGTATAGCCACGTTTCTATAAGGTATATATGTAGTTTCCATCTCGACCACCATCCTTCCCGTGCGAAACGCCCACTGAAAGACAATCCAAACAACTCCAACGTCACTGACGGGACTTAAAACGGCGCAAAAAAAAAAAATTGATAAAAGCAATCGCTTGTAAATATACATAAGCTAGGACGCCATCAAATCAATGGTCAAAATGGGTACCATCGTCTCGCCCAGTAAAAGTCGCTGATAACAGATCATGATGCAAGTGCTCGTTGTTCAGCTGCGACGCATCAACGAGATGCATAGACTGCTCTCGCAGGGCAGCTGCGGCTTGAGACGCCATGACTTCATCCTCATCTACCATCACCTTATACTCATTAGAATGGCCATGATGATGCATCTGCGTGTGATCGAAGTCATGCGGAAGGCCGTGGGGTATTTGGAGAGTATTTTGGCCGTACGGATCAACGCCATTGTGATGATGGAAGGAGGGAAGATGCTGTTGGATGTCGTCCATGATTTGCGGGTCTAGTGGAAGATCGGTGTAGTCTGTTATGCTGTCTACGGGAGCATGGATCATTTGAGGGTGTGTAGTTGCGAATTGATGGTCGTTGTCAAACTGGGGTTCCGAGTTCAGTTGATCAGGCGGGGTGTCGAATCCATTTGGTGTCAGTGTGAACGGCCTGTTGTCTCGCGGTGTGGGGGCTTTCTCTCTTCGGGCGTTTAACTGCTCTGGTGGATTCTGATTCAATGGAGTCTTGGGTGCCTCGTTGCATTTAGGGCAGTTCTTGATGACCATACTAACAGTCTCCTTAATGCGCACCCAATGGTACTTCAATGCAATGGTTGCCGTCGTTTTATTGATACCGCCATGGTGTTGTACGTGGATTCGGCGCGCGATCTCGTATTGTTGTTGCGGATCCGAAACCACCTCCTTGTCTTTGAGCATCAACTTTTCCGGCTCACCATTCTCCCCACCAATAAGCTTGTAATGCGTTGCTGCACTACGTAAACGGGATTTTTCTGCGCGATCCGCTCCGGTAGGATATTTGCCGTGCTTCAGGTAAAAACGAATCTTGTCAAAGCGTTCTTCGGAAACAAAATCTTCACCCTCTGATCCTAGGTCGCGACCGTATATAATGGCGTCAACCATTTGATTTGGATAGGAGCGGAGTTGGCCACAGCCGGGCACCTTCCCGATACGCTTGAAACCCAAAGCATCCCATATTCGACAAGACGCGACATTGGTTTCATAAACAAGATTGAATACTGAATAAGTGTATCCCTGGAATATCATTAGTATCTAAACCCCGATTTGAAAGGGTCACTTGCCATCAAACTCACCAATAAAGGGGCCCATTCCAAATAACCCTCTCCCATCAACCTACCGACACCTCGATTCCGCGAAGCATCAGTGACAATAAACATGCCATTGCAAACATGGCTGCTCCTTCCCGGATAATTCGGCTTGATATTAAAACTCCCCAAACATATCTTCTCCCAATGCTGTGGATCATTGACTTCTTCAACACTACATATGTTACCAAGTAACATCACAGCCCCAAAATTGGCAAACCAATATGCTCCAAAAGCATCGAGCGAGAGCGTATCAATCATAGGATACGTATCACCCTTTTCAATCTCTTTGTTCAGCTGGTCACATAGATACCCCAACAAAGATCTAGGGACATCTGTAGCCGAAGAAAATGGAATTAGACTAGCGACAGTAACTCGATCCCGCAGAGTCACTTGTCGCGGCGCTATAGACGCCGGCAATTGAGTGGCTGCAGCACTAGCATACGGTGGATCACCCGACACGCGATACAGCGTCGGGGCGGAAGGGTCATTGTTCACGGCGGGCATTTTGCCCTAACCCGCCGCGGGGAGGTCACGGGACTAGGGTACATGATCAGTAAGGTAGGCAGCGGCGGGCAGAAAATGGCTGTGTGGGCAAAGTGGAGGGGGAGGCGAAGAAAATCGGTGAAGAACGCACAGGGGCATAGGGGCCACACAAGGCAGGGAGAGCAGATAGAACGCTGCTACAGACACAGCAGGGAGGTTTCGCAGGGCACACTCACCTGAAGCCGGCGGGGAGCGGGGAGCAGGGAGCAGGGAGCAGCAGTGCGTCGCCCGCAGGCACAAATTGGAACGCTTCGTACTTTGCAGAACGGGCGACGCAGGAAGTGGTGAGCCGGGCCATCGTCGGGCCGGCTTAGTAAGACGCGGTCAGCGACTGAAGAGGAGAATCTACATCGGAAACCAAGATACAGCAGACTATTCTCAGACGAATGGAGGGTACATCGGATTGATATTGCACGGAATATTCCTAGTAATCCATCATATCACAATCATTTCCCTCTCGCAGCACATTTCATCCACTCTAGCATCCTGTCACGCAACTCCTAACGGGGGTACCCGGCCTTGCTCTTCCTTCGCCTCCGCACCAAGCTTATAAGACACTTTATACCGTAGTTTTACCGCATTGCCATTGCCTGGTTCAACACCATTCAGCTGCATCTCTAACCTGACGCCGTTTCGCTGCAAAGGAGCAATGTCCCGTCCTGACTGGGGTGTCAATTGTAATGTGTATGCCTGTGTTGTTCTATAGATTAGCAGCTGAAGACGAGAGTAGTGATGTCTGTGGGTACACCGTACCTTTTCGATAGCTACCTGGAAATGGAGCTCAGATATAGGCTGGCTGGTGTTGTTCGAGAAGAGCGCCACGACGTCAATGGACTTCTGCCCCGGCTTTCTTTGCGAGTTGAATTCTATCCGTATGGACGAATTCATAACCTCAACCTTTCCTGAGCTTGGAACGCTCTGGGGCGGAAGCGCTGAAGTAAAATTCCACTCATCGTCATTTGATGGAGCGGGATTTGGTGATTGAGCCGCAGGTGCTGACGGTTGACTCAGATCAAGGAGAGATGATGGCGAGTTACTAGACATTTGCGAACTTTGAAGTTGGTGGAAGGGGGATGATGTTCGGGAGCTAGGCTGCATAATAGATGCGAAAGGGTCAGCGGGCGGGGCGGGGGCTGATTGCTGGACAGTTACAGACGGGGGAGCGGGGGTTGCTGGATTCGAGCCGGTAAGCTGTGCTGTTAATGGAGACGATGTACGATAGTTTGGTGCGTTGCTTGGTTGAAGTCCCGGCGCCATTGATGGACCTGGGTGAACGTTAACAATGGTCGCAAAACTATCCCAGTTTGCCTCATTATAAAACTTACCACTGCCAACGCCCAGAGTGATACCTCCATGAGGCATGCTTCCAGGAGAATTGTCTTCGAAGGATAATCCAAGCAAGTCGCCCTCGGATGAAGCTTGCCCAGTCCCAGAGTCGGCAGGCTGTTTACCATTGGTGCTGGGTTCGGCTATGCTAGGCTCAGCGTCCCCTCCAAAATCGATTAGAGACAATTCATTATCAGCATTCTTTTTTACTCCGGTACTCGTCCCGAGCGTCCCCTTCGGGATCTTCGAAGCACCGTCGAAATCACCTGCTTTGACTAATTTATAGCGCTCAATCGTACGGTGTATGCTGTCATTTATCTCCAGCAATTTAGAAACAGCTTCTGAATCGTCCGATTCTTCCTCGCACATTTTTTGTATCTTCGGGTGCGCACTTTGGAGGGCGTTTGCAAGCTCCTGGAAATCTTCATTAAACTCAATCCCGGATAGTTGTTTATTTGAGGTATCGCGTACCTCAAACACATCTCCTTCAGTTATCTTATCTCCAGGCTTGTAGTTTTGAAGCATCTCCTCAAGTAGCTTAGCTTTCTGTTGTACTTTCGCAACTTCCTCCGCAGCTTTCGCCCGGTAATCTGTCTTATGTCTGGTATCGTACCCGGCCATAACTTTCATGAGCCTGTTCGCCTCCCGTAGATCCTCCGGAGCACCTCTCCGGATTAACTCCTGGAGTTTGGCTGATTGCGCAGCGCGTTCTTCTTCCTCCATCTCTTCTGCCGATTGAAGGTTCTATTTAGTGGAGCGTCAATTACTATTCAAACCATGAAAATCCATAAGCAGCCCGGAAACACATACATCGCTAGGATTCAAGACGGCAGCATCTTCGCGGCGGACCTCTGGAAACATATACCCTTTGTACAACAGAAGGCGGTGCATATCCCTAATAAACCCTAGATCCTCCTTGTATCGTGACGTCTGGCATATCGTCTGCCGCCATTCTTCTATTGATTCAAGGATCCTGTGCTGAACCCTTGACGGTCGGATAGGGGGTCGCTCGGGAAATCTTCGTACCAGCTCGTTAAGAAACTCCTTTGTGCTTATTTGGAGATGAAACGGGTATCCGCAGTTTTTAACGCATATATCTAATAGCTAAAGGGGCAACAAATTAGTGGCAGCACTTGGAAAGCGGGAGCCTAGGCCGACATACCGCCAGCGCAAGCATCGAGACATTTTGATTTCGGGAGTTAATGAGGTGTACGATGGCAACAGCTGCTTCCCGCGGACTTATAAATGTCAGATATTACCGTTGTGTCGTATCGCGGAATCTCAACTTACGCATTTCCCTTCTTCGAGTTTATGAGGTCAGCGACTTCGAGGTTCAGCGCTAGGTTTGGCTCGAAGTTCTGAGGGTCGCAAGCATTTTCTAGAGAGCCTTGTGTCAATCAATGCAACACGGGTGAGACAAGACAAAGGGGGTTCCGCGGACGTACGAATATATCGCTGCAGGGTAGACAGCGGGGGGTCAGCATAGGAACCAAAGCGGTCCCTTGCCCCCATTCGTGCCGAAGCGGCCTCCAGCTTGACGACGCCGAAGGATTACAACGTAAATACGAGTCCCCAGGGGTTAGGCACAAATGACAATAGATAGCTCCGTCGAAATGATGTGCAAGCTGCTCGAATGCAAACCCCGTTGAACAATTGAATGATGGTGTTCGTTCAAGTGGACTCAAGGTAGCTAAACCACGTGCCGATAGCCTCTATCTAGATTCCAGCAGCGGCAACATTCACATTCTTCAGCTTGTTATTCTCTGATAACACTCGAAGTTCTTTGCGCAGATACGCCTGCTTGAGGCTATTTATTATTTCTCTCTCTTTGTTATTCCTATACAATGGTCCGGCACAAGAAAGACTTCACACGTCGGGGGAAAGTTTCTTTCCGCGAGCCCCGCCAGCATTCGCCCCGCGACGGTGACGAGAATGGCAGCAGCACGAAAGCGCCCTTTAAAGCTGCTTGCTGGGATCTAGGGCATTGCGATCCGAAAAAGTGCTCCGGGAAGAGATTAATGCACCTTGGCCTCATGCGGGAGATGCACATTGGACAGAAATTTGCCGGGGTTGTAATATCGTCAGTCGCAATTTTTTTTATCCCCCTCCTTCACGATACATGCCACTAACTAGCTATGTTTAGTCCAAATGCGAAACGAACAATTTCTCCGGCGGATAAGTCCTTGTTAGAACAGTATGGTGCGGCGGTTGTAGAGTGTTCTTGGGTTAGGGTACAAGAAGTGCCTTGGTCAAGAATTGGAGGAAAATGTGAAAGATTATGTGAGTGGACATGGTGCTCTAATGTCTCGCTCCTGTATACTTACAAGGAGCCAGTACCCTACCTAGTGGCCGCGAACACGATAAACTACGGACGGCCGTGGCGACTAAACTGCGTCGAAGCGTTAGCGGCATGTTTCTTCATATGCGGACACGAAGATTGGGCCATGGAAGCTCTCAAGCATTTTAAGTACGGCAAATCGTTTTTAGAGATCAACGGTCAGCTCTTGAAGCGTTATGCGGCGTGCACAAGCGAAGAAGATATAAAGGCTACAGAGGCACATTGGCTAGATAAAATCGAACGAGAATATGCAGACAGTCGAGTTGAGGGTAGCGATGATATATGGACTGTTGGAAATACGAATCACAGAGAACAGCTAGACTCGGAAGAGGATGAGGACACTGATGAGGATGGTGATGTGGAGGAAGGGGACGCGCCGGAAGATCAGAATAGAGATCCATACGCGCTTCCCGAAGATTCAGACGATGAGGAAGAGATGGCAGAGCTCCGGCGAAAAGTGTTGATGTCGAAACCATTTTCAGATTCAAACGCAGAATCAAAGCCGCTACCCCAAAAGATATCGAGGCCAGAGACGTCCAACCGCAACGAGGCGATAGAACCGGTAGCTGCAAGCTCTGATACAGAGAGTGGTGGAGACGAGGCGTTCGACAAGATCATCCAGGCTACGCCGGTGACTGACCGGACTGGCATCCTGGCAAAGCAGCGGCACAAGTCGTGACAATGTACATTAATCAATGTATATCATTTTACAGGGATTTGGAAGTCATCGACCCATTTTTGATCAACTTTTAGAGCGAGAGAAAGGGGTGGAGAACGTAATCTACTTACGCTGCCGATATGCTGACCAGCTAATCCGCTCCTGAAAGTGTCTATATCAACCCAATTTTCTAAATACCCTGAAAGGCACAGATATTGTTCAGATCCAGAATCAACATCAAATCAGACACACAACCCCACCATCATCGACGTCGACGCCATTACGAAATTGATATTCTGATGAAAAGAACAGAAACACCTAATTCTCTGCAAAAACACCACAACGGTTGCGTTCGCGATCATCTCAAACATATCTACATTTGTCATTGGAGCATCTCACCGCTCTGCCATGATAAGGACGACAATGCACGATATAGCAAGGCCCCACTTGTCTCAACATAAGGAAGCCCTTCGGGGCTGGTGGCAAGTTAATGCCAGTACATTGTGCCACCAAGGAGGAGATCATGGAGAACGCCACAGGCAAAGTTAATTATCTTGCTCCTTAGGAACAAGGTGCAACGGGGAACACATATATCATGGACCGCGCCACAGCATTCAAAGTAATTTCTGACTTAACTTTGCTTATTGAGAAGATATTAATATGACAAGAGGATCAAATGCCTATCTACTGACTGCTATCCTTCAACAATGCTAAACCTCAGGGTAGGGCCAATGATGACATTTGCACTGGAGTCTTTTTTGAATAAGCTCTAAAAACTATTTGAACTCATTGGCTGCTATTAAATTACCACTAACGGCAGGCATATGCCGAAGCAGGTTCCAGTCAGGGTTTGCTTCTTATAGAATCTATTGGACCACTCACATCCATATTGAAATGTTTCATTGGAGTACCAAAATACTGCCTCAAGCAATAATATGTGCCTTCAGAAATCTTCAGCTACTCTATTTAAACCATATTGGATGGTTTGTGATCATACCCTTGTTCAGGAGGTTGGGAAAGTTTGTTCCTAATTCAGCTTTCCTCTGATAAAGACTACCCTCCAGAGTCGCTGAGTGACTTTATGATGGCCATGAATACATTGATGATCAGGGAATATGTTCTTCAAGAACATCATCCCACATTGCTGTCTTGAACCTTAGTTTCCAGCCATTCAAGGTCCTTTTCTCATGGATTCAGCAATTTTATTACCTTCAACCTTGCAGCCACGAGCGTTGAATGTTTAGAACCAGACCACGGCCAGGGTAATCCTCTATGTTCGTCCATAGAGAACTGGTACATCTGCTTAAACGTTGGCCAGGGAGATCCAAAGGCATGTGCGGTTGTACTGGAATGTACGCAACTAACCCCTTTTGCCAAGCCATCCAGCGGAACGCTTCGTTCATGATGTCCAGATTGTCTGATTCTAGTCTAGCGAGGGGCAATGTCGTACCTCAGACGACAGAGCATAAGGTGGAGGGGGGGGACCAGAGGTCGCGACTCGCGGGGTAAAAAGGAATATCAAGAAAGCAGAAAAGAAATCCAAGCTCTAGACCGAGATGGTGGATCGCTACTAGTTACACGTACTGCTCGTGACTTTACCCTTCGTATCCGGACAAATGGATTGGGAGAGAAAAATCTCAAACAGCAATAAGCAAATAGTGCAGTTATCACCACAAACGCTTTCCCAATTGCTGTGTCTTCAAATCGTATACATTTGCCTCATGATGGTGATGATAACCGACATTGCGGGGAAGTGGCATGTTGGGGAAGCATGTACGTAAAAAGCAAACAGTACCACCATAAGCTGCGAAGCGGGACCTAGTATATTCCAAGATGAAATTATGATATGATGGTATCATCCCACATCCAAAACTATTCAACTGTCACTCGTGATACCACTCGGAACTTATCGCTCCCCAAACGCCACACATCACATCAATTGACGAAGCAGGGACCAGCAGTCTCCGGCGGAGAGGAAAAGAAAACGATGCTGTCAAAATCGAAACCAAGAGTGCTCGCCTTGGGCTATCCCGCGTATGCGGGTGATGAATACATGAGAGATTTTGAAACGCAATTTGAAATCGATGTTAGTTTTTCAAACGTCCTTAATCTACAACGACAATACTGACTTCTGCTCTCGATACTAACGTGTAAATCAGGCAGTGGAGCCCACGAACAGGGAAAAGACCGTGGCAGACGTAGCAGCCAAAGTTAAAAGCTGCGGGCCGTATCAAGCACTTTTGGTCCGCATGGGAACCGGACCGTACGAGCCCTTCGACGAAAAACTTCTCAACCCGCTGGTTCCAGATTGTAAGATCCTGGCCTCGTGCTCGGCCGGGTATAATGAATTCGATGTAGAGTGGATGACTCAAAATGGGATGTGGTTTTGCAATACTTTAAACGCTGTGTCTGAGGCAACAGCGGACATGGCTATGTTTTTGATTCTGGCTGTTTTGAAAGACGCAACGAGAGCGGAGAAGCAGACTAGGGAGGGGAAGTGGCGAGGTGCTTTGTCCCCGACGAAGGACCCCTCAGGTCTTACACTAGGGATTCTGGGGATGGGTGGGATTGGAAAGGTGGGTAGCTACATACTGGTTATGTTGGTTCCGTCCCCCTTTCTGACCGGCCTCATATAGCATCTGGCAAGAAAAGCCGCAGCGTTCAACATGAAGGTAAAATACTACAACCGAAATCCATTATCTGCTCAAGATGAAGCTGTTGTCAACACGACGTACTGCGCTTCCTTAGAAGAGTTACTGTCACAATCGGATGTCTTCTCTGTGAACTGCCCATTGAACAAAAATACGACCGGCCTGATCGGGGAAAAGGAATTCGCTCAAATGAAAGATGGGGTTTTCTTCATAAACACGGCCAGAGGGCCCATCGTGGACGAAGCAGCTTTGATTGCAGCTTTGAAAAGCGGGAAAGTTGAGCGGGCAGGTCTAGATGTCTTCGACGGTGAGCCGAAAATAAAGTAAGTCTATGCATGTCTTTTAGTCCGGCTTTTCTGGCAGCTGGCGTTGACTTTTTGACTTAGCCCCTATTTCGTCGAATGTGACCGATGCACCTTACAACCCCATTTAGGCGGACTCACGGATGGCGCGTGGAAGAAAGCTGAGATTGAGAGTCTAGAGAATATCAAATCTTTGTTTACGAAGGGGGTTCCTGTAGCCCCAGTGAACAATATCGAGGACTAGGCGACGTGGTGTTTCTGATGCCTCCATTAAATACAGCTATTCACGTATCCTACTAGGGTACCAACCTCAGGAAAAGCAACGTACGAAAACCCTCCTTGTAGATATAATCCACGTTTAGAAAGTAGAACAACCAGGGGACAAAACTATTGTTGTATAAAGCTATCCAATAGAAGCGAAAGGCTAGGCAGCATCTGGGTATCATGGACGTAGTCTTCCAATCATTACAATGACCGCTGTCATTTCTAACTTTCTCTAACCTTGGATCCGTGCTCAAGAGACTGACAGACTTTCCTTCTCCCTGGGCAGCGCGAACAAGGGCGCAAAGATATTTGCATGACTGGTTTAACTAGTCCGGTTTTCACGGCCTTGGGAAAAGCGTCCATTAATATTCTTGGCAACATTAAAATCGCTATTCCAGCACTGGAATAAGGGGTAGTCGTCCCGCTATAGTTGTTGAACAAAGTTACTAGTAAGATCGGGAGAGCTCAAATTAGCTGTCAAACAACAGTGGAGGTTTCTATCGACGGCTTACACATTCACACTTTCTAGTGTTCTTTAATCAAACGCAGGAATGAAAGGAAATGTGTTATGGTAGACCTAATTAGCAACACCCTTTGCAACTGCGTCCAACTGCTGGGAAGTAGAGGCAGCAAGTCGCAAATCCCAAGTTTGATGTCCAAGTTGTTGTTCGACTGGGCTAATGCATTCCCAAGCGCCTTGATAGACCCGAAATCCTTTAATTATAGTATAGTTAATTTTCCTCGTTACATATATAGCTGTCGACACTGTGGCACTCGCTTCTGGAGTTATGTTGGCGCATTAGTTGAAACAATGGTAAGAGATCTTTCTCCCATTGGTCTTATTGCAGCGAATATCAACAAGCTTGTATCAACGACAGAATGGCTTGGCCCGGACAGCCACAGACTGGTATGTCAATCCTCTCTAGGGTTGACCAGTGCGCTGTTCATTATTGACATTCGATAGTTCCTTATCCGCTAGTGATAAGCGTAATAGCCGTTGTTTAATATCAGTCACCTATTGGAGTACTACTGGGAGTTGGTTTCTCCGGAATTTTTGTCAACTGCGTTATTCTGCTAGCAAACGCAATCTTTCGAGAAGATGTCGACGGTGTTGTGTGGGACTGATATTCGAAGACCAGCCAACTAACTTAACGAGTCTTGGCAGTGCAAGATCTGTCACCAGTCTCCTGAGTCTCCTCCATGGTAAAGCTGATTCAACAAATGCACTACGTTGCGTCCTACATCTGTGTAGTTCAGCCGCGGGGAAATAATTCAAGTTCTCCTCAACCGCTTCTTTCATTCAATTGGTCCGGACCATTAGTGCGAACCTGCCCTGGTGGCAGAGGCCCCCAGGGGTCTTGACGATGCATTTTCTGACAGCAGGATTAAGAATATCGGAGGATCCGGAAAGCACTCTCCCGGAGGTGGTAGCAATGATCCTCCCAATGAACGGAAACTCACCGTTGCCAGATTTCCGCCTGCTTCATGATAGACCAACCCTTGAACCCCAAACTGATTAGAGAGTTAGTTGCCTCCGGAACCCCAATAAGTTGAATCTACAGCATGTGAAGACTGGGTGACTCCAGTAGCGACACTTTACGTGTTTATTCCATAGCATCGTACGTCACCCCAGAGATTGTCATTGCGTAATAACGAAGGCAATAGAGCTGGTCGTCCCTTTCTACCCACGCTATCTAGCGTGGCGAGGTACGGCTTATTGCGATGAAAGATGGATCCGATTACGATAAATTTCAATAAATGTTCTTCACAATTAGGAGACTCACAGCCTTTGAATGAAATCGTTTGGATCTCCTTATCTAATGCTCGAAGTTTGGTCGTATCCAAGAAACATTTCGAGGCTGGATTGTCACTGTTGCTCTCGAACAGTAAACGGACCACTGTGAGTGTTGACCTTCTTCCAGCGGCAAGTCTTATCGTTACTGCGCAAATGTCAAAATTTGAAGGTAGCCTATCCAAAAGAGGTATGTGTATGTTTGAACCCGAAGAGACCGCCTTGGTTGGGCTAACAGTAACACCCATACGTCAGCACAGAGAACGAGGGAAAGCTCGCCTCTCTTCAGGGCTTTGTGGCGAGACATCTTATACATCCCATCGCGTTCTACTTCTATGGGTTGTGCCATGGTTCCGATGCTTCCTTCTGGAGGCTAACGAGGAAATTTTCATAACGAGATTTATTGCGTTACTAGGAAATTTCGGCTGTTTTGCTTCGTTAATTATTAGCAGAATTACCATCCAGAAATAAGGGTGCAGGGCGTGGCCATAGGGTTACTTTGGAGTCCCGAAGATCAACCAACAATTTCACTGACTGGTGTGGAGCATGAGCGATGAATCAATTGTATAATTGGCTGAACCTTCAGCTTGAAGGCCACACACCACTCTTTGCTAACCCAGGTAACCTATGTTAGGCGACCCAGCTCGTGGTGAAAGTTAGGTTTGCTTACTTTACTGTCAGGTTTGGCGATGATTTTGCGGCGAGTCGCCAGTTAGCTCAACTTTTACCAACGTATACTTTGCATAGTCCAGTATGTGTAAGTTGCACCAGTATTTTCTGGCTGTTTTTATTACAGAGAATGTACCCGGCATAATGAGGGCACCATCGGTGTATCCTCACTGTGGCGAAGGGGGCTAGATCACCTCGGCCAGCCCAATGCCACGGCTATTTTACTGGTTCAGCTCCGCTGCGTTACCAGATATTTACTGACCACACAACGAAGGAAAGCCACACTGATACCTGCGCTGTAATATCTGGCCCGTGCTGCCATGATCCATCTGTCAAAACGCCGATGGTGTCCATGCGGGCTCCACTTGATCAGCAAGCTGGCACGAGCTCTCCCATTCCAGCTGCTATCTTATCGTACTCCACAAGCTGGGCCTGGGGTCGAGATTGATACCCCCATACTCGTAGCGGCCCGGGGTTCGTCCACTGCTGACGGGAAACTGACCCAACAGTGCTGGAACACATATGGACTCTGTCTGGAACCGCGCAAGCAAATTTGCGAAATGTTTTCTTACCGAGTTAGTTACTGGATTTTCGCCTGATTCCATGGTATACCATTTGTTCCATGCCTAGGCTTTCTAGCTTTACCAGTATCAGGGTAGTAGTGCCTGCCGCGTCGTTTGATTCTGCAGGGCAAAGCTTAGAGCCTGCAGGAACCATGGGAGCTAGAGCCCAGGACACCTGGTTGGGAGCTACCCAGCCGAGTGGCTAGGCCGGGCTCATAAACTCACACAGCTCTCAAGTTCGCCGCACAGGGACCGCGGGGCATTTTCTTCTACCTCCCGCTGCATCGATTCTTATCTAGCTATCAATACGAGACCGCGAGACGTTCCGTACTTAGACATTTTGTCTCTTGGCCTCTACACAAACACCAGCCCCCCCCCGATCGTTCCCTTGTGTTTTCTACTAGTTCGCTTTACCCCATTATATGTTTCTGTCAGCCATCGTCATATTACCTCTGTGGAAACCTTCGAATGCAGTAATCGAGAGCAAACTCACAGGCGCTTGTTTCGTTGGATATTTTCTCTTTTCCTCAGAGCAAAGGAGTCTTCTGCGAGTCTTCTGCTGTCATCGCCTATCATGAATAATCAAGCCCTAGATCCGATGGCTATGAGAACGCAACGGTCGCATAAAGAGAATCAAGAGAGGTCTGTGTTTCCCATCATTTTTTTTATCGTGCGGTGCTGACAGTTGCACATACAGGGCTTATATCGCTGCGTCCAGGAGAACTGATCGTAGCCCTGAAGCGCGCATGCTGTCTGCCAAACGCGCATCTGATGTCCACGAATTGCGGACCGGCAAGAAACTGAAGATTACCGAGAAAGCCGTCATGCAAGAAGAGATGTACGAAGAGGAAGATAATGAGGAGGAGCAGCGTCGTAAAAGGGTGAACCGAGATCTCGCGAGCCGCTGCGACCGGTTATCCATTCAACTAGGCTCAAGCATGGGAGAAAGAGTTCCTGAGCATCTGAACCCCGTATCAAACGCGGCTAACCGTCAGTACCAGACGATGGATCACCATTACCCGGTCTTTCAGCATTTTGAGCAATCTATTCATCCCATCGTCCAAAATGGCAGCTTGCAATGGTCAGCTCCCCACGGTGCACCGGGTTTTCCCGAAGCCAACATTCGACCTCGGTCCTTTTCGACTCCGGACGGACTGGAAGGCACCACTCAGGCCATGCCAGAAACTCTTCGCAGACGTCAGGCTCGTGCATCACTACCCGGAGATAATCGAACAGTTCTGCCACCAGGTCACCCCTATCGGTGGCGTAACGGGCCGCAGACATCACCAATTTTGCAAGCCCCTCCTGGCCAACCTCAGCAACGTAGTTACCGAAACAGACAGCGACAGCTTCGTCAACGTTGCAGTCCAACTCAAGATCAACAACATTATCAGCCAACCGGCACGCAGCTTGTAAATCCGTCTGCAATGAAAAACTCAATGTCTTGTCTTCCAAGTCACTGTTTTTCCCCAACTGAACCAAGCCTGTGTTTGCCTTTCGTTCCAAGGTCACCCGTTATTGGAGAAGTCCAA
Organism: Spiromastix sp. SCSIO F190; assembly: GCA_014805645.1. Lineage (NCBI taxonomy): Eukaryota > Fungi > Ascomycota > Eurotiomycetes > Onygenales > Spiromastigoidaceae > Spiromastigoides > Spiromastix sp. SCSIO F190. The sequence goes on along the minus strand of WXTY01000007.1, from coordinate 1,334,522 downwards.
GGGTACATGGGTACGAGGCAGGGATACCCATATTTGGCTACACCATATCTGGAAGGGGCTGTTGAGCCGGGTTTGGCACGTCTTTCACTCTCTACGCAAAGTGACCTCAGACCCGCGTCGCTGGAGACCACTCCTGGGTCGAGTATAGACGGAGTCGCATCGGAGGGGAGGTACATCTCTCAGCCATCGAGGATCTTATCTCACGACCAAAACTTTCCCACGGGTTCATGCAGCCCTGCAAACGGTCAGTCCGTTGGCGGCTCGTCCCTTCGTTCGAATAGCGTAGCAGAACCTGGCCTTTCATTTTCCCAACAATGTGCATCGCCTAGTCGAGTATCGAGCCCCAGTAACGGCGCCACTGCCGGAAGTTTCATGAGTGAAAGCAATGGTGGCATGGTGCTTACTCCTGATAACATGTCCGATTTCGATAGAGAACCATCACTTGAATTCCCTTCAGAGTCTCCTTTCAGACGACCGAGTTTCGAGAGTGCTTCAGGCTCCAGCCCTATAACTCCGGGTTTTGGGTTTGTTGAACCCAGAAGCCTTATTTCCGATGACCTCGATGACCTGTATGATGAGCTCAGAGCTCGCGTCCAAGAAGTTCAGGATATTGCATCTAGCAACCCCCAGTTAGATCTGGACTTCTAACATTACTGGTTTCGGAATTTACTCGGCGTTGTTGAAGAGAAAAAAGTTGAGTTGGTTGAGAATCCGAACTTGTTTTAAGTTTTTCTTCTTCTTCTTCTTCTTTTCTTTTACCTTAGTTTTAGTTAATCTTCAATGACAACGGGATTATTTTTAAAAGTTTTAAGGCACCCTTATAAGGGCATATATTCCTTTTCAAACCATTCCCTTCGCAACCTGCTCCTTCCTCTCCTCCCACACATTTTTCCCCGAACATGAGCAAACCATCTTCTCATTATCCCAAACGCCCGCACTCCGGGCAATAACCCCAACAAGCGTATCCGGATCATCTTGCTTGAACGGACCATCTTTATTCTTCGAAACAACCATACTCCGCCCAATCATCTCCCATACCGCGACGGGTCTATCGAAGAAAACATTTCCCTTTGCGGTCTTGTCGACGTTCACACTGCCAAAAAGACCGCGTGGTTGGGGTGGTTGTGGTTGCTCTGAGCCTATGACTTTTTGTTTTAAGGCTTCCCAGACGCCGCCTGTGGATGACGCGCCTTGTGATATGTCACCAGTCTCTCGTACTGTTGCCCAGTATTGACCAGGTGATAGGCCGTTGAGGGTGAGGTCGACTAGAGTTAGGTTCGAGGAGACCTGGACCATGCGCGCGAGACCGCGTATGGGATTTGACACGGAGTTCGCATGTGTTTCTAGAATACATACTGAGGCGCCTAATGTGCTTAGTTAGCCAAGTTTGTGCAGTGCAGTTTGGAAGTGATACAAAACGTACTATTTGACGTCCCGCTTCCCCGCAGTATAGCATCTCGACCAGTTCGCTGTATAGCAGCCACGACAGCAGACGGGGCAGCTGTTCCTTCAACCAGAATTAGCTGGTCCTTCAGGTTGCCTTCTACCCTCTTGATGCCTGATGTTTTTGTCACAGTATCAGTATCATGGATTATGACCGATCTCGGAACTGGGAGGGGCTCGACGCACCATCTACGTTATATAAAGATGTCGATACATCTTTTATACAGTTCTCGCAGGTTAAGGGAACTGCGAACGTGGCCTATGTCCTATCAGTAAAAGAATCAAAGAAGATAAGTTGGTTAAAACGCACTTGAAAGGGTTCAATCATAGCTGTTCTGAACTAGATCTGATGAAGCTGATCGATCGGCTGTAGATTGGATATATTGTAGATAATAATTCTAGAAGAATCGGCACAAGCAGCTACCGCTCACGCTGGCAAGACAGAAGAATGCGGTAGAATCTATCAAACAGAAGCAGACTGTCCATGATACCTGCTCTCGGTGTCTCCGCCGAACAAATACAGCCGGCTTCCCCACTGCTTTGAAATCCAGGGATCATCGTATCTCCGCGCCGACTCCATGTATATCGCTCTTCATGAAGTACCTCTTCTACTACTGTTACTAGAAACACTGGGATCACTGCATCTCGGGAATCAAAAATGTCAAGCGCACCGAAATCCCGGTGGGCAGAAGACGATGCAGAGACAGAAGCTCTAATTGAGCAACGAAAACGCGAGAAAGAGGAGAAGAAGCGCGCCAAAGCCGAGAAGCAGCGCAAACAAGAAGAGGCTCAGTTAGCTGCTAAAAAGCGCGAGGAGGCAGCAGCGCTAGGGAAAGAAGACGGGCTCAATGGCGATAATACTGCGAGACCCACGAAACGGCGCAGGCTGTCTACCGAGCCCGAAACCCAGGGCGAAGTTGTGCAGAAACCACCACCAGCACGATTGCTGCGCTTTCCAGCACCGGAATGGAGCCCCTGCAGACATGTGGACAATTTCGAGAGATTAAACCATATCGAAGAGGGCTCGTATGGCTGGGTATCGCGTGCTAAGGAGGTTGCAACGGGCGAAATTGTCGCGCTGAAGAAACTGAAGATGGAAAATTCCCCGGATGGGTTCCCTATAACTGGACTACGGGAGATTCAAACACTGCTTGAATCGCGACATAACCATATTATCCATCTACGTGAGATTGTCATGGGAGATAGCATGGATGAGTAAGTCTGCTGTAATTCTGCTTAAGTGCTGCGTTAGGTCTGAAAAGCCCAGATACAAGAAATTATTAACCATCTCTTCCCCCAATCCGGGAACTTCTTGTAGCGTCTTCCTAGTTATGGATTTCCTCGAACACGACCTAAAGACACTCCTCGATGACATGCGCGAACCTTTCCTTCCGTCAGAGATAAAAACCCTCCTTCTCCAGGTCATTTCCGCGACCGAGTTCCTCCATTCCCATTGGATCATGCACCGGGATTTGAAGACATCCAATTTGCTGATGAATAACCGGGGAGAGATCAAGTTGGCGGATTTCGGCATGGCGAGGTATTATGGTGATCCGCCGCCAAAGTTGACACAGTTGGTTGTCACGCTTTGGTATCGGTCGCCTGAACTGTTGCTGGGGGCGGAGAAGTATGGGACGGAGATTGATATGTGGAGTATTGGGTGTATATTCGGAGAGTTACTTACGAAGGAGCCTTTGCTTCAGGGGAAGAATGAGGTGGAGCAATTATCAAAAGTGAGTACTCCTCGATGGTTACAACGCTACGTCTTTGGACTCAGGCCCGATGCTGATGTTTCTTGAAGATATTTGCCCTGACTGGCCCACCAACAACCCAAACATGGCCATCTTTCCGCTCACTTCCTAACGCAAAATCCCTCCGCCTCCCACCCGGCCCTCCAACCTCGTCATCTACACCATCTGTCCCCCTCCTCCCCCGCACGCGATTCCCCTACTTAACCACCGCCGGCCTAACCCTCCTCTCCCACCTCCTCGCCCTAAACCCTTCCTCGCGCCCTACAGCGCACGAATGCCTGTCGCATCCTTACTTCCGCGAAGACCCCAAGCCCAAACCCAAGGAGATGTTCCCTACTTTCCCGTCCAAAGCGGGACAGGAGAAGAGGAGACGGCACGCGACGCCTGAGGCGCCGAAGAGAGGGGAGGAAGCGCCTAGGCTGGATTTCGCGAATGTGTTTGGGAGTGGGGAGGGGGTGGGCAGTGAGGGTGGTGCTGGGTTTGCGTTGCGGTTTGGGTAGTTTTGGACCTTTCTCGCTGTGGGGGTTTTGAAATACCTTTTTGGTCGGGCGTGATATGGTACTTGAATAGTGGAATATATCGCATTTGTGGAATAATACATCCGAGCTTAAGAAATCGCTCTCTATCTATCTTTCATGCTATTGCTGGTTCTTCACAACTAGGTAGAAATGCACCTTGAACCTCCAACGTGGTTACTACTATGTCTAAAAGAGCCTTCACCGTACAATTGCACCACCGGGACCATACTATTCACTTGTTAAGTCAATTACTCTCTTTCTTCGGAGTTGTGCGGAGTAAAGGTGCTTGGGTCCGTGGCCTCTACTGTGTATTCAACGTCGGATAGTTGGCGCCCGAGTTAGCCTGTACTAGAATATCGCAGGAGTGAAACGGTCTTCGGAGCAACAGGAACGCGCGGAGATCGATAGATCGAGCGGGAGTGTAACAGGGCCGAGTTATGATACATAACTTATTATTAGCTGCCTGTGAAATGCTGGAGACATGTGGGTTCGGAGATAAAGAAAGGAGGCCGACCTGCAATGCATGTTCATTCATCAATTGCTCGCAGGCACCAAGATTACACACTTTGTACATCTGTACAGTAAACAGAGCATACGACCACGCATATAGTTTCTATTAGATGGATACGAGTTGAGCCCTGGTCGATTGAGCGATTGCTCTTGCAGCTCCGTAGTTTTTAGTCTTCCCACAACTTCACCGTGTCTCTAGGGCGAGATGTTAACAGGCCTATATTACCTCTGCTAACACAGGTGCAAAGTACTCATATTCATTAAAAGCTGTCAGAACTAACTCCATCCCAGCTTCGAGCTTCTTATCCATAGGCGCATTTCTCAACTGCTTCCTCAGACTTCGCCATCGATCTGCTGGTACAGCCGAGAAGTGGGCTCCGTTACATAACACACAGATGGCTGCTCGTATTCAGTCTTCAGGCGGGGATCAAAAGGGGTCAGAAAAGAAATGGAAAAAGGGAATTCGAGTTTCAAAAACTTCTCTGACAGTTCTCGCAAGCGATTGCATAATTGACCGTGCTGTTGCCATTATCCCTCAACCAAGTCATTTTGTGTTCCAACATGTCTCCAAAAGCCGAGCTCGTTATTCTTCTCGACAGAAAAAGAGATTGCTTCATTCCCGGAGACAGGGTTGGAGGACGGGTATTCGTTACAAACCAGGATGCCCTTGATATCAGTGAAATCTGCATTGAATTCCAAGGAATCGAGGATGTCAGGTACAACAACAGATACAATCAGAACATTCTGTTTAACCAGGCGCAAACGCTCATGATGGGCCCGAAGACGCTACATGCAGACAAGCATACCTACACGTTTGAATTCATGTTTCCGTTTCCGCCAATGACGAACCCAACCAAGGCAAAGCAGAGAGGTCTCAGATCTGATGCGAAGCATACGCTTCCTCCCTCAATGAACCACAACAGACCGGGCATTATGTACAGCTTTGACGCCATTATAAGATACGAGCTACGGGGCTGGGTGAAAAAGCCGAAACGGCTAGGTAGCGGCGATAAGATCGCAGTCGAGTGTCGGGAGGAATTGACCTTTTGGCCAACTGATCGCAACTCTGATACCTTGGAAACTAGCTATCATGATCATCGGTTTGATATGGAGGTCATCTGTGAGCCGCAACATTTTCAGGAGAGTGTAAAAGGAAAAGATGAGGTGACGGTGGAGGAGTGTGAGGTTAGAGAGCACGAGCACGAGCATTTAGGACGGTTATCAAAGTTCTTCCATTCGAAAAGGAATTCATCTCAGCGGGCCTCGGGATTACCCACCGAGAAAGTGGCAGTCATGATCAAAATTCCTACTTTTCTTAACAGGAAATGCCATAACCCTCTGAGCTTTCATGCTAGCTATCCGCTCAAAAAGGATATCCCGGAGTTGAAACTATGCAGCCTTGAGGTCAAGGTGAGAAGCAAAGTGAATGTCCCCTGCATGGAGATGACTATCTACGGATCGCTTCCAGGGGAGGGCGAAGAAAGCTATGCCCTAAGTAGTTTATCAGAACAGGAAGACGACCCTCTCAAGATTCCCCATGTCGAGGCAGTGCGTGGGCCGCTAAAGATCAACCTATTCGATGACCCGATACAGCAGTTTGCTGGGTTCAATTTTGATTTCACGACATTCAACATCTCAAGGTCACATAACCTGAGCGTGAAATGCCGTTTTCGATGCGGGGACGAGGTATTCGACTTTGAGAAGACTGATCTTCCATTGACGATTCCACTTCCTTCTTCTAGACCTACGCCAGAACAGAAGGCGGTTACTTGAAATAGTCCGTCGTTTCCGGTGATTAGTGGACTGCTGTCGAGTTATGTCACACGTGTCTCTTCGGCAAGTTGGATAAGTGTTCACCGAGCCTCCATAAGCACACCCTCTATAATTCCCGAGTTATAAAAACTGGCTTTATGAGAGGGAGAGGAAAGGGACACAATGGATAAAGGGCGGAAATAACGAGTATAGACGGACATCATCTGCTTCATCTATGGAAAAGCATCATCGATACAATCTTTACTAATTTCAGACGGTGATTCAAGTGAGGTCTACGAGAACGGAGTACTCGGGCAAACGAGACCAACCCGATGATCAGAAACATTGTACTATAGTACCAAGCTACTCAAGGCATCCAGTGTATAAACGAATACGACGAATCTTATCATACATCCGATCCGATCAGATAACAAACAAAAACAACGCGAAACAGGGCCCTCATAGTTCCGCAAACCTTTAAACACCCAATGATTTCCATTCAGCCCTTCAACTGCCATCTTCTTCATCCGTTTCCAAAAGGCCTCTTCGAGACTCCAGGGCAAAACGCTCTTGAACCCTCACTCCGTCGGCAACATTTGTCAATCCGCTCATCCATCGTACCATATTTTACCTTCCCTGTATCGATACGGTATGGGGGCAGACAAAAGTATTCGGCAAGGGCGGCATTGAGAACCGCCGACCAAGTCCGCGTGACTCATGGGCGAGAAAAAGGCGAGAAAATGCTCGGATGTGGGGAAATACCGTGCGAACGAACCAGGTAACGGAGGTAACGGAGGCGGCTCGGATTGGGTCTTTTAAGCGCTCGTATACTCTCGTACTCGGATCGCAGAGAAAAGCGAGGTCAGAATTTTTTTTCCCGGTCCACTGAGTGTGAGTCACGTTGAGATGCAGATTTTATTTGATCCTCTTGAAGAGGTTATACGCGGATATTTGGGAAGAAATACGATAGTGTGTGGGGAATTCACCTTGAGCGTCTTGCGTCTTGCGTATTGCGAAAACAGCCATGGAAATTGCTTGTGAAGATAGTAGACAAGTGACAGCTACTCGAGTTTCCGTGCGCTTTTCCTCAAATATTAATCATATAAGCGCGCTTATGTCTTACCTATCCTCAGAACAATCCAGCCCTTGGGATGGAAAGTATATAGCCCAGCAATAATAGACAATGCTGCTATAATATAATACAACGGCGCGGCTATCCATCTAACAAATGTCTCTCGATCTAATCGGATCGGATCTCTTCGACACGCGCGGTTAATCGGTAAAGAAGCGGGCCAAGACCGTTCTTTTTCCGTTCTCTTCATGTGTTTCTGCGTCCCATGGATCGGAGCTGTTGGAAGCGTTGACGTTGGCCACACCGAGCTTTTTGACTGGGTAAGGCATCAATTAATAATTCGACAGAGGTGGCCAGAATAGACGCTTGGACCTTGCGTTTTTGGGGAAGCTTCTGGTTATGGTTACCTACTTGGGTTGGAGATGGTCTGTTTGGGGCGAGTGTTCTGTCCTGGTAGATCCTTCATTGGATAGTTAGGAGCGAAAATGATTTCTTCACTATTGTTAAAAATTGCATGCTTTTGATAGAACGATGGCAGTCGTCTTGCTTTAAAAGCACCACCAGATAATATAGATATTAGCAAAACCTAGCGAACTCAATTCGTCCACGTTTTCTTGGACGGAAGAATTGAAGAAACTAGATTACAACGTTTTAAGCTGGAAAGAACAGATAAATATTGACATCTTTGGTTTCAGCTGATACTGAGATTGAAACGAGAGCAAAAGAGGTATCGATGTTAAGATTGATTAAAACTCTAGACTGTGGAGATTGCTGTTATCAGGTCTATGATGTCGTCTATTTTTCATCCTCGTATCTTTCTCGCGTGTCCGGCCTTGTAGGGCTGAATAGGCGTCTTAGCTATAAGGTTGGTTGAAGACAGAGTGGGGTGGGGCTCTGGTCCCCGAAATTGAAATTATTGCTTGCTGCTCATTTCCTAACCGGCTGAAAGAATAGCTGATAGATATCTTCTCTCTTTTTATCTCCTCGGCGATATTGTATGACGGGTTGGACTTGCAGTTGCTGCCAGATATTATAGCTGTCTATGTATGAAGATTGATGTGTAGCGCCATCCAAGGGAGCTGGATGCTGTGTGCGGAAATTGGCTGATGCGACAAGGCGGCATCATACTACATTGCCATTGATAGTTTAGCGTATGATTTGAATGCGCTGGCGCTATTACTATTCTTGTCCTTGTTCATGAATGATTGGGAAATGATCGCGACGAGCAAAACAACCCACTGGGCCCACAAGAATTTAATTGTTGACATTCCGCGCCATGTTTAACCTAATCGGGTAGCGAGTTTGGATGGCACAGAGCAGAGCCGCACTGTAACCCATAACTCCGTATTGCTAAAATGTTTGAATACGTGGCTGACATCGCAGGGTGACAAGGCTCCGTCCCAGGGCTGTGGTACCCGAGCGGAACGTGCTGCAGGGAATGGTCATAAGAGGCTGAGAAACGCAAATTTTCCTAAACTAGGTAAATGTCGCGAAAAGTGCCTCCAAAGGTCCCTCGTATACGAAACATGGCTTGTAACAAAGATCTGTTTATTTGCTCTGTACTGACTATGCAGTTATTAATACGGCTGCCTTGGACATAAAACACTGCAAGGACAGGTATCCAAAACTTGCTTCAGGCACCGAGATTCGACCAGTTTGACAGTGGAGAAGTAAACACGCAATGTCCATGTCAGCGATGCCATTGCGCAACGTGGCTCATGTTGTGTTTTTGGAAAAGACTTCTCCACAAGTTAAGCACCGACCTGATTATTATTATATTATTGTAATTATTCGGGGTTTTGAACCAGTCTCAGCTTCTTGGCCCTGGACGCGAAAAGGGTCAAACTCTATCATTATCTGTCTCAGGTCGAGACTGGGCCCCCGAATAAGAGAAGCCGTAAAAGCCACAAGCGAGAAACAGCGACGATAAACTCCGAGTCAGAAACGTGGCCAGTGTGACCAGCCATGTTACACAGATGGGTGTGTTCAGGCCATGCGGATGGAAGCGATGCGGAGAAAGGCTGGAAGCTGTTGACCTGGCAAACGCCGAAGAAGTCCATGCAGTTATCGCTCATCCCATGGTAAGCATCAAGGGAACAGGTCGAGAATTCGTCTAGAAGAAATTAATTATTTATCTGCTCATTTGCTCTCGGGGTCTCGTAGATGCGTCTAGGCGAGGTCCTTGGGGAAGCTCGCTGTCAAGTACTTGGAAGGGGGTGGCGGAAGGTCTTGGAAGCCCATGGACACAGCGAGAATGTACCATGTTATATACTAATCTTTCGCTGACAATTTCGGCAGTTGAGATTATCTTCATCGCTGCGATTGATCGACAAAGCTACTGAATGGCAATTTTTAATCTTTTTTACGCGATATCGTTGAGCTCATGGTTATGGGTTTTCAAATCATCATGACAGGGTGGGTGGGTGAGCGAATGGGATGGAAGAATTGGAAGCACAGGGCTGAATAATGACACGCCCGAGAACCCTGGGGGAATTGGTCATGTTGATGATGTGATCTTCAGTTTTCGATACGCTGGCCAATGATCATGCGTCTTTCCGGGATTCTGACAGCTGTGAGTAATAGACAGCCAGCATTATTAAACATGAGTTTCTTAGTCAGGGCGCGTTCGGAGTTTGGTTCTGTGTTTTTTTGGTTTTGAGTTTTCGAGGCGGGGAACGGAGTTTACGGGCGCGGACTGGACTGGGAGAGATACTTGCTCCGACAAGACAAGACCAAGCGTGTACGCACGGACGAGACAAGAGAATAATGCTATGCAGGCGCAACGACTTCTCGCATGGGGAGAGATGGACAAAGCGGTGAAGAGGTCCAATTTCAGATGTATCATGTATCCAGTATCTTATCAGGCAGCAGATATATGATGATCATTCGGAGGAAGGCTTGGGTGCGTCTGACACGCCAGCACCGCCAAGGTCGCCCAGAGCCTCAGCACGAAACACACAGCTCGAAATGAAATAACGAGATAACGGGCGGGGTGGAGATAAGGCAGCCAGAATACTCGAATTCGAGATTAATAACGAGAAGCTCGAGAGCAGCAATGATAAATCCTGCTCCCGGAGAAAAGCAGGTATCCGGTCCATGGCATCATCCAAACCTTATCACCGCTCAACAGAACACGCGGGTCGGCAGGGCGGAACAACTGAAGAAATCAGTCATCCACGTATCCGTCCAGACGCCGACCCAGTTTTGACACGTCGGGCTTCGGAGGTACCCTCAGCCCAGAGCTTGGCTGGCAGGGTACTTGTGGACGGATATGTAAGCGGGTCGACACCGCCCATGGCTGTCCGTACGGTTATATTACAAAACGGGGCCCATGTTTTTATTTCCTTGCGACTCGGCGTTTACATCCGAGCCGAGTCAGAACTGAATTATCGAGCAAAGCGACTCAGCTGGATCAGGACATAAAAGTATCCCCTGCCTCCCTGGTATCTTCTTTTTCTCCTGTCATACCTCTACACTTCTTTGCCTTGGTACTCTCGAATACATCAACAATCCTCTTATCAGGCCTGTGTATGCGTGATACACCTGATCGCCATAACAGCCCACCTGCTCCCACATCCTCACCGCCCCTGCGCTGATTGGGTGTTCGGAGATCCGACTGGCCAGAACCTTAATTGCTTTATCGCAGGCATCGACTTTTGAGTCACAGGCACCCTTCAAAATCTTCCAATAACCCACTATTATTTCACCATTCCCCTCTCAAACCAAATCCTTTTATTGCCAACATGTCGAGCTTCTCCCCCTCTACAACCGGCATACACTCTTCCTTGATATATCCTCCGCAAAAGAAACAAAAGAAAATGAGCGTGACTCAAACATATTTCCTCGCTCACACCGCTCGTGCGAAGCTTTCGCGCGAAGCTGCGAGGAACGACCATGACCTCCGCCTGCTAGTCGGGCATGCGAATTTGCTTGATTCGCTTATGCTTGACCTTGCTGAGGCGGAGAAGGAGCAGGAGAGATGGTTCAATCGCACGGTACAGGGTGCTACGAAGGAATCGGAACAGAAGAAGCAGCACCAACTGCAACAGCAACGGCATATCCAATGGGCCGATACTGTTGTTGAGGAACCAGACGATGATTGGGATCCCGAGGACGCTTCTTCAGAGGACGATAGCGATGACTCGGATTATGAGGACGAGGAGGAGCTTATCAATGCCGCTCCATCGGCTTTCCGCCGCGCTAGGGCATCTCCAGCCACAATAGTAACGACGCGGGAATTGCCAGTGGGGAAAGAGTACGATGAGCATGTTCTTGAGTCAGAAGACGAGGAGGAAGAGGAATATGCCGACGACGGGGAAGAAGACATGGATAACCTCGCCCTCACACGAACCGTATCACATCAACAACAACCACCCGACCTCTGCCAGGACGACGACTCGTCAGATGACGAGCTTGGTCCGCCGTCCCCTCCTCAACCTTCTTTGGATACTTTCGCCGCCTCCGAGAAGAGGAGGAAAAGTATAACAGCGGCGGAGCTTTTTCCAGCGCAAAAGGAGGTTGAGCCGGCTGCAGTATCCGCGGACTTCCCGCTGGCGCCTTCAGAACAATCGACGACTACGCTCTTTGATGCGGATTATTATCGAGAAGGGGGGAGGATGATACAAGCTTTCTAATCTTTGCTTTTTCCTCCTCTTCTTCTCTTCTCTATCTCAACGTCCCACGATCATCGATCCGGTATATTTTTGTTTACGACCTGATGATTCTGGCATTGAGCGATTTGACTGTTCTGAGCGGCTTTGCATAGCGGATATACATATACCTACATAATCTCCTATCTTTTACGAGTCTTCGAAACCGTTCCGAAAAAAAGGGGCTGTCGACTAGGAAAGCGGGTTCTATTTTTTTCGATTCTATGGCATAACATATATATAATACCAGCCATGGTTCTTTGTCACTTCACCTATTGCTGCTTTCGTTTTTTTTCATTGCACGAAAAAGATACCACATCCTTCTGCATTTGTTTTCCACAATCATCTCAACTCTTCTCCTGTTCGTACACTTATCATGTTCTCTCTACCTCTTATCTCCGTCTCGAACGAAATCGGACGGAAACGGAAACGGAGAAAGTTTCTCCCCCTCCATGGGTCGGCTGACGCTCGGTCCCGATGTCGGGATGATGTGCTGCCGGAGGGTTTGTGCAACGCATATCTGGCTATGCGGGGTCGGAAGGCGGAACGTTCCGATCTTGATTTTCTTTGAGGATGTGATCTCATTGATAGCATGGCACATAGCTTAGCTTAGGTAGATATTATATCATATCATATCGAATATGAATTGAAATAAAAAATATTCATTCAGAATAGTCCTTGCTTTGTTCCGTAGTTGGTATTTCATCATGAAGGCAGTATCTTATCTCATAACAGTACCCTAATCACTGTAGTACTGTACGACTCGTTCCCTGCAGCAACTCTGACCAACTCCAAGCATACACAGCCACATCTCCCACCAACAGCGAGAGATGTCTCACAAAAACAGTGCCTGAACCACACCTTAGGTAACTGTTAAGTCTCTCTCTCTCTTTTATCTCCGAGGATCTGCACTACTCCCATTAGTCAGCACGGATATCTGCCAAGACCCGCCAAGACAGCAAACCACGTGTTTGTGCAGCGAAAGAGGCTAGCCCTGCCGGAAGAAACTCGGTCCGAGAATGCCAAGCCAGAGCTGCAGTCGAACAAGAGCCGTAATTGGCCAATCGGCTGCCAATGTTCTTGGGCGTTCTTGGCGCGAGTGCTGCTGCTGCTGTCCAGTCCTGTCCTGTCCTTGTCGTGTCCTGCCAGCTGCCAGCACATGGTGTCCTCTTGTCTGCTGCTCCCCGCCTTCTCGTGGTTCTGCCCAGCTGCCCAGAGTGTCCCAGAGTGCTCCAGGGTGCCACAGCAGTCGAGTCATCCGGGTCTAGACTTGGCAGCGCTGCCCTCCGTCTCTGCCTGCCTTCGCGGAGAACCAATTCGCTCTCGAGCCACCTCTGCGGATGAGCACGCTTCTCTCGTCTGTATAGGTTCTGTCGCAAGCTCTTCTGCCTGCAAATAGGCCCCCGCTATCCACTGCCCTTTTGCTTTCCTCTCCAAACCATGACAGTCTGGCCTCTGTTTGTCCTGCTCCAACAAGTCAAGGAGCTCCACGGTGGCTGAACAGGACACTGAATAACCTACGTACTACTCCAGACTACGCTGTTAGCATCCTGTTCGAGGCTCCACTGGTCTTTTTTATTCACTGTCCAGCTGCTGGTTTCAAGGTCAGTGGCTCTTTCCGCTTTATTTGTTCTGCCATCTCGCGCGGTCGGTTGGGACCAACGTAGCTGTAGCGAAGAGTAGGGAGGAATACTCGCATCCCTACTTCTCGGGCGCATCATATCTATCGACAGCATCTCCAATATCAGTTCAGGTTGTTCTTGGCACGATAATCGCATATCCCTGAATGTTGAGTGGACTCTGTTGACGTCGAATATCCACTGCTGCTGCACAGTGCCTCCTTCCTACGTATACGGTCTGCAGAAACAAAACGCTGCCTGCTCGCCTTTCCTATCCTCCTACTATCTTCGAATCTGACATATCTCATCTATTTGCAACGTCTTTGCGCGAATCCAATGCCAACGCCTCCCCCCTCATCGTCTCCCAAATCCAGCTCTCCCACCTTGGTTTCCTCCGAAGATGCAGCTCTCCTACAGGAACAGGAACAACGACAACAGAACAACCAGAGCGAAAACGAAAACAACTCCCCCGCTAATACTCCCCCGTTCACGCCTCATGATGCTTCATCCACAACTCTAGTCGACAGCCACCACCGCCGTCGCTCCATCCAGTTCAATGTTGCCAACACCGATGCGCAGTTGCGGCAAAGGCCGCCCAGCGTGAAGAAGAAACTACGAAAATCGCAGAGTCGCTTGCCTTCCCCGCCACCACCTAGGTTGGTTGCATTTCTTACTTTCTGCATTGCTATGCTTCCTGTTCCTTTTTCCTCATTTCCCCTGGTTTGTTTTGATGTTCTTGTAGTATCTCCATGTAGCAATCCACCCCGCAGTTATGGTGGTTCGCTTACCTAGCGTGCCCCGCTCGTTGCGAATCTGGACTTGGATGACTTCCTGATGCCTGTTTCTCTTCTGTTATCATCTCATTTGATCGTGTGCTTTGTGTCTTCCATCTTGAGCATACAAAAAGTTGCATGGGCGCATACCTGGGTACATGCGCTCCTGGGATCCCGCCGGCTTGGTCATCATGCATCATCTGGAACCCTCCGACCAACCACATCCTCCCGACCATATACTAACTTCCCATCACCAATCCAGTGCCTACAGCCGCGGCGTCTCCTTCGACACTTTCGACAACCGGGATGCCCCCGATTTTGCTCTAACCCTGAACTACAAACATCGCGATTATCATTCCACCCGACGCAGCCGCACCTTTCTCTGCGGCACGGATCAAAATGACTACAGCGACTTTGCGCTCGAGTGGTTGATTGACGAGCTCGTAGATGATGGAGATGAGATTGTGTGTTTGAGGGTTGTGGAGAAAGATAGTAAGATTGCGAGCGATTCGAGTGTTGAAGAGGGCAAGTATAGGATGGAGGCGGAGAAGTTGTTTGAGAGCGTTGTTGCGAAGAATAATAGTGGGAATGGGAGTGGGCAGGATGAGAAAGCTATTAGTCTTGTTATGGAGTTGGCGGTTGGGAAGGTCCAAGAGATTATCCAGAGGATGGTATGACTTCACTTTCCCTCTTAGGTCTTTGTTATGACTTGTAGCTGACTTTTGTAGATCCAAATCTACGAACCAGCAGTCCTCATCGTAGGCACACGAGGCCGCAGTCTAGGTGGCATGCAAGGTCTGCTTCCCGGCTCTGTTTCAAAATACTGTCTCCAACAATCGCCTATTCCCGTCATCGTTGTGCGGCCCTCTTCCAAGCGAGAGAAGAAGAAACAGAAGCGTCTAGCAGATCCAAGTCGTCGGAGTTATAACCATATCTTGCAGATGAGTGGGAGTCGTGGTGGCAGCTTGTTTGATAAGGCGGAGAGTAAAGCGGAGAGTGGAGATAGTACGAAAGTACAGGAAGAAGAAGCTGCGGCGGTGGCACAGGCTATTGGCTTACCTCCTTATCCTGAAGTTCATCATGGTCCAAGGGATTCGAGGAGTTCGTTCTCGCGGGACTCAACGAGGAGCAGTGAGGGTTTCTATAATGAAGATGACGAGGAGAGTGAAAGACGGAGAAGTGACAGCAGTGTGCCCAACCCTGAGTCTCCGCGGATGTCGAGTGTTGTTATGAAAAGTCCTGAGTTTAGGAATTTGGATAGTCCGGATGTTAGTGATGAGGAGGCCGAAGGGGAAGGGGAGGAGCCACTGAAAGGTGGTAACGATGAGGATGGTAAAACGTTGGCACAGGAGGCGGTTGCCCCTGCAGTCGATGTCCCTGAGAAGGAGAAAGAAAAGGAAAAGGAGAATGTTGCTGTTGTCGATATCACGGGACAAGATGTCTGATTGGAGCACTTCCCACCGGCTTATCTCCTAAATACTTTACGCTTTGGTATAACCGTCCCTCCCCGACGCGAGCTATTTCTTCTCACTTATCTCATCACGTCACGTACACGATGAATGTGATTGTCGACCGATATACATAGGTCTTAGACTCGATTTTGCTGATTTCCCCGCTGCACACACATGGTCGCATGGTGTCTGCAGCGATAGTGGGAAGGAAGGACGGCGCTTGAATGGGTGTATACGCTCGACGTTCGTCGTCCTCATTCTGATACACCGGACAGTGCTTTGATTATAATGTTGTGATTGAGGAGGCTAACGTATAAACCAAATGTTATTATTATTGCCTGTTCCCGGTTTAAAGATTTGTTCTTGTTTCTAGCAACTCTTGTTTTCTGCTTACATTTCTGGTCTTTTGGGGTTTCTGCCGGAGACTTTATTTTCGTTGTGGTGGTGGTGGTGGTGGTGGTTTTTTTTTTTTTTTTTTTTTTTTTTTTTTGGCGCTTGCTTGTCTCTCTCCCTTGATACCATTCCGTTGGTTTAGCTAGCAATACATGTGACCGGCTTTTTCTGGTTGTTACCGCTCTTGATCTTGTGGCTGGTATGTATCATATCTTACAGAATACATGACGAAAGGAAAAACACTGGCAGCACCACGGCCACCCGCTTGCTTATTCGGACATTGTCTAGGTGTCTCTCTCAGTTGCTTATACTGAGGGTTTAAAGTAGAGGTGTGTACGGTTCCTTGGGAGGTTATATGGACTTGAACCGAGTCCCAATAGGAGCCCTGATCGATAATCAAGAAAGTAAGGTTACCACAGCCCATATTTCTTTTTCTTTGCTTCCATCGTCCCCAATGGGAATACTTAACCTGGGGCTAGAGTTGCTCTTTTTGGAAGGGGTTGCGTCCTAAGGACCTCTCAATGGATAATAACTCCTAGGTAATTTGGGTACTTGCTCAACATAACCCGTCACCGCCCGAGCCAGTGTGATTGCTCAAAAGCATAAGTTCTTACAAATTTATACTTGTTCTCCTGCTTTTTCCTCTCCTTCTCCCGATACATTCTCTCTCTTGAGGGGTCGCAGGCAGCATGAACCCCCGTCTGCAGCTGCATGAGGGCTCGGCGACCAATGGTGCTTGAGGGTACATGGAGGCCGATGGTAGACTTCAGCAAATGACTCGAGCTCTCGCGAGCATACAAGGCTTGAGCAACAAGGCTGCATCCTGGGAAGCCCCAATCATATGAAACCACGTCCTTCGGGATCATGCATGCATAAAAAGACCATACATTGGTTATAAATGAGGCTGATTGTGACTCACCCCGATCTTGACGATAAGCTCCGTTGCTCTCAAGGTTTCTCTCTTCTTAATCAGCCTGAGGCTTAATGCTGTCCCATAATCTGTCACTGGGCTTTTTTGGCTAAGAAAATCGGGCCATGAGTACGAGTCCAGCAGGCTTGAACCTCCAAAGCGGGGTCAAAAAGATGGTCTACGAGATCGAAAGTTTAGCACGCTCGCGGCAGAGCTTTTCCGGGGGACGTAATACGGACGAAGCTATGATCAGGAATGCCGTCAATGATCGAGCTACACAGATGGAACGAACGGGTCAAAATCATCAACAAGCTGCTCCCCGAGTGCCGCCAATGCCGACTGGGACAAGGCGACAGGCCACAGGAAGCGTTTCGGTTTCGTTGGACGGAAGCGGATCGGTTAGCCATGACGATGTTTTCTATACACCAGCTGCTATATCTGAATGGAGCTCTGCATGCGGAGTCGAAGAACAACAGCCTAACATTCCAGAGACAAAAACGGAGAGCTTGGAACATCTGGAAAGACAATACAGCGAGGTAAAACAGGAGACGAAGAAGATAGATGTTGAATACCACAACAGCAAGAACCATGTGGAGTCTCTGGAAGAACAAGTCGAAGAACTTCAGAAGGAAAAGAAACGCCTTCTTCAATTGTCGGCTCTCAACGATGAGATCGAAACCGACTTGAAGTCAAAAGTAACCCGCCTCCGCAACGAGCTGGCTACTGCACGGGAAGAAAATCAGCGTCTCCAAACATTGCTCCAAGACAGCCGTTCAAGGGAGAGGCAGCTGGAGAGACAACTGGACGAGGCTCGACAATCGATTAACTTGCTGGAACAACAGAGGACACGCGAACGAGAGGAGCAGAATAGGCTTCGAATGCAGGAGGGGATTAGGCTACGAGACGAAGAGTACTGGCACCAACGACGTTACCAGCGACAGCTTCAGACCAACCAACTATTGAAAGCCCAGAACCAAAACCTTCAACATGCTTCCACAGCCCTGAAGGCAAAGAATACGGAGCTCCATGAGCAAATGCAGATACGGGGTCGGGGACGCGTAATTGGTGTCTCCCGCGAGCCAGGCAAACGGAAGGCATCGTGAGTTCCTATGCTGCATTGATATAAGTTCTGCTGATATGCCTTGCTAACTTTTCGTAGAGGACTACTCATGCTTTCTGTCAGTTGAATTGGGGGCCTCATCATTTAGCTCGCGCTTTTACACAGTATTATATCATCTCGGGGATGTGGGGATTGTGCAACGGAGAGAGTGCGAAATATATTTCTGTGGGGTTTTCGGGGCCTCTTCTTTCTCATTGCTGTCGAATTTTGCCTCAATTGCATATTAAAAAGCTCTTAATGGCTGCATTCCCACATACAGCTCAGTCATGAGCTGCTTCTGCTGCTCGAAACTCCGTCGCATCCTTTGCACGATTATTTTTTGCATTTGTTTAAAGTGTCGACATGGTTTCTGTCCTTAAGCTGCAAGACTATTATTACTGAACATCTCGCCTACTCAATGCATTATTTGTTGCTCCGTATTGGCTGTTGACAGAGAATATATGTGAGCAAAAAGCCATTCCAGATTTGATATTTGGCATGGAAGGGTTCGGACTTAATAACTCATGCAGAGTCTTTACTCCACTATCAACTATTTTTGGATCCAACGTGTCTCACCGCTCTCCCATGTGCTCTTGACCTCTGATAAAAACTATATTAATAACAAGAAACAAAAAATATTCCAAGGTGCCATTGGTTCCACTCAGAAATGGATGTCCGTTATCTAAACGTAGACAATAGATTGTAGGCACTATCGAATTTTTTTTTTTTTTTTTTTTTTTTGGGAAAAGCAGTGCGCCTGAGTGTTACTCCACTCGATATGCTGGAGGATGAGAGATATTTTTTGGTCAAAGAATTATTGGTCAAATAATGCCTCAGGTATTTCCCGTCCTCATGATTGTTATTTCGGCCGCCATCGCGTACCCCCACTGGAAAATGTTTTGATCTCCCACTTCTCGCTCAGAATCTGCCGCTCATGTTACTCATACGTGCGTCACTCATATTGGCCCTTTTCTCGGCATGCCTAACCAGTGCCTTCCCAAGTCACAGCAACGAGCCTCACGATGTCCTCGTCTCTCGAGGCTTCAATCCTATACCATGTCAAACATGGCCGGAGCGAACAATTCCGCACTGCTGGATGGACGATATGAGAGGACGTTACGTGCTTAGGGAGGCATTTCTAAGGGCAGTTGATATGTGGACTTCCAAAGGAATTGGAGTCCTTTTCGAGGACAAGGGCGAATGTGATGAGTATGATTCCAATGGACGGGAATTATCTCAGGAACAGCAAAAAATCCGCAATAACACTATCCTGAGAGTTTCACCTCAAGTAGGAGTATCGTTGACCTCGCAATATGGCTATGTTGAAGATACAAAGCACTACCTTTATATAGATCCCTTGTATCTGTTTGAGAGGCCGTCGGATGGCGTCCTAGAGATTGGAAGCGTCGAAGACCGTGCGAGAGTCATCGCCAAAACCATAGGGTATGCTTTGTGCTTGGGGAATGAGTTTCATGCTCGAGGTGCAAACAACTATCTTGAATGGAATTATAAAGCTCTGTAAGCCATCTCTTTCGTCAGAAGGATTCTATTCATCTGATTCCGTACTAACCCATATCTATAGAGATGTCTACGGAACTGACTTTCCACCATCATGGGTTCCTACTGCTTTGAATGACTTCGATCTCGCCTCTCGTATTGATTACGAGTATAGAGTGCATGGACCTCTTTTCTATAATAAAGAACTGGATGGGGCCCTGTGGTACGATAAAGAGTTTGACCCGAAATCAATTATGCTTGGCGATGGGAGGGAGTTTGCTCTCGTAGACCAGAGGGTTTTCACTTTCAAGGCCGGAGTTCTCGAGGGCTCTGACCCTTCTGAGGGTCCCAAGGAAAATCGGCTGTATTATGTCACGGAGCCAAGTGAATCGGACGTGGAAGCGGTCAAATGGATGTGGGACAGCGGTATCAACCATCAGCCACCCCCGGGACCAGATGACTCTCCAGCCCCGCCCGATTACACCGAGGGGCCACCGCCAGAGTACTGTGACACTAACCATCTCGACTTCCGCAAGATTTATAAGATGATAAAGACCCAATTTAAGACGCTTCTTAGAGATAAGCAGCCACGCGACATCGAGAACGTGAATTAAAGATGGAACGGTACCGGTACGGCCAGATAGCTTGAAAACAAGGAAAGAAGACGGAACAATGTAGGTGGTGTCAGCACCAATCCAGGGATTTTGATCCTCAGCGCTTTGCTTGCTGCTCCCTGGCGCTCTGGGATGGGTGCAGTAAAAATGCTCATTTGCACTACACAACCTTCCTTTCGAGACCTATTTTGTTGCATGTACTCTGCGGAATAACTTGACATTAATTATCAAATGACCACTTCTTCCCCGTCTCATATCCTAATAATAGACTCTATAGGAGCTCTGCTAAGGGGAGGCAAGAGTGGAACTTGGATAATTGTCCGCGTTGTTTTGTTATTTATTGGTTGCTTGGTAGCGGGTTTTTTTTATATCACTGCTCTTTGTTGACGCAAATATTTTCTCTCTTGCATAAACTCACGTCAGCTCTCTTACGGCGCTGCCCTATCTCCTTCTGTTTGACGATTCGATGCAGACCGTAGAGAGCCAGACTGCTGTCCACTGCTCTTGTTTTGGGTACCTAGGTTACAGGTATTCTTTCCTACTCGCTCAGCCCGAGGGCCCCAGAGAAGTACTGCAAACAAAAGACAAAACAGCTTTTATGCATATTATCAAAAGCGTCTCCACACAGTTGTTACCTAAGTGGAATGAACCAACGTCGACATTTATCAAGCCACAAAAAGCGGGAAATCCTTGGGGAAAGCGGGAAGTAGGTCTGTAGTTATTCCGCTAGTAGGAGGACGTTTTGATCCCTAAAAGAGTACTCTGGAGAACCTGGCTTCGTAATCTCTGTCGCCGAGTCAATGGATAGAGAATATATTCTTCTTGGGAGACTAGAACCTTCGTGTACGTCAAATCTATCTGGTAGAATGATATCCTCTCTGACAAAAAAGGGGCTGGCTGGGGCAGGGGCGATTACATAACACAGTCGGTATAGTCACGTGCACTCTCCATCCATGATTACTTTGATTCTTTGACGTCTCTTGCTTCAACGGTGAATCTCAACTGCGGTGGCTGTTATCTCTCGACTACCTATTTTTATTACCAGCCACCTATTTTTACGTGCCTAGTGAGAAGGCTGGTGTACTCAAAGCCCAAGACATAGTTTATCCTGGGAGTATCTACCAATCTACCTACCTACTATCTATCGGAGGCTGGAATTTAGCTGGACGCCTTGAATTTGTCGTCTGCAGCTTTTCAGTTGCAGAAGCCTTGATATCTATTGGCATATTTGTGCTATTTCTCTCGTATTTTCGAGCGTTATTTGGCGTATTGAGTGCGCATTTTTCTAAGGATCCGATTGCGTCTGATCGCTATTACTATGGATGTCAAACCTCCACCCAACAGAGGTTCAACGAGCTTCGCTGGGACGGCTGGCCCGTCGATGGCTCCGCGAAGATCGGTTTCTGCAAATGGATCTAAAGCCGCTGTTGGCGGCGAGAAAAAACCATCGCCGTCTTCTGAGACGGTCGATTGGGAGAATGAAAGGCAGCTGGTCGATGCACTTGCTTCCTTGCAGGCTTTGGAGGCTAAGGTTCGTCATTCTTCTTATGTCTATCTTTTCAGTTGTATGAGAGGCTAACCAGGGATGTAGATACACCGTCTACGAACACTAGTCCCAGGTCGCCTCCTCTCACCTCTAGCTTCTATTCTCAATCCAAGCAAAGCAGAACAGCAAAATTGGGCACCAAAGTCACCCCAGTCAACTCTAGAGCATCTATCCCAGACTGCTCGCAACGGGGTTGCTGAAGTGGAGGCCTTCAAGCAGGAATGGCGGAGTCCCGATATGAAGTTGATTTGGGACAGGATTGATGAGAAGCTAAGACAGTCGAACGGCGAGTACCCTCAACCCAGTGGGATGTGGGAACGTGATTACGATGTACTTCTGAGGCGACTTGAGAGGGAAGAGACAGGTGAACGTAGCCGAAAGAGGAAGGCTGAGGAGGAGATTGAGAGGGATCGACAGGTGAATGTACCCGGTGGATGGAAGGGTATAGTTGAGAGTTTTAAGGATAGAGAAGGTCAAGGCATGAGTATCGACGTTTTGCCGTCTGAGGATGGAACTGCTCGCTTCGTGGTGAAGCTGTATAAGGTTTCCATGGCGTTGTACGTTCAGGAGCAGAAACAGGCCCAGAGCGACAAGAAGGGCTGGGGGGAATGGCGAGTTATGGTTCTACCAAACGGAAATGCCTCGAAATTGGAGACCGCTATATCGGATTATATTAATGCACGAGAGAGGAAGTTTGATCTCGTTTATTTACTGGTGAGATTTTTTCAGCTCTCTTGTTTGGTCATTATATTTCCTATTGCCGGTCACGCCATGAAAATACGCAGTTCGTTAAATCTAATTCGGTTATTATAATAGGACATGATGGCGTCGTATACAGATATCAAGAGAACAAGATGCACTAAATGCGGCAAGTTAACGGACAACAGTGGCCAATTGGCGATTGCGAGGAAGCAAGAACCTTTGGACGCAGCGGATAGTACGAACCCGTATACTTGGAAAGCATATCACTTTCGGTGCCTTTAGGAATATTTCACTCTCCCCTCTTTTTGCTGAGATCTTCATATTTCGCCTGACGAATATTTCGGATGCGTCCCAAAACACGATCTCACCAGCAAAACATCGTGTTGATACCCCGCCCCAAATCTATCCCAGACAGCCACGGGCTCCTTTCGCCTCTTACCGCCTTCGACCCTGGTGTCATACATCATCCAACTCCACATCCCAGGATGTTCGTCCTCATACTTGCGCGTCCGGAAATTGTATCTCTCATTTTCTCCTCGTCCTGCCCACCGAGCCGCCGGGCCCACATACTCGTCATCGTCTCCGTCGAACCCGTATACGTGCTGCCATCGCGACCAGTTGTGCCAGCGTGGAGTTTTCTTGGTTTTGTCAAGATTGCCGATGAATATGTCGGGGCCTTTGTTGGAGAGGACGTCTTTCAAACGTCTTCCAGTAGGCCAGAGCTCTGGGTTCCCTGGAAGGCGGTCTTTGGGCCATATCCAGCCCTTTACGCGCCCTGGATTCGCCATTCCTGAGTGGGTTTGTGGATTGCTTTGAGCCGGTGCGCTCTTTCGGTGGCGTTGAAAACTCTTTTGTTTTCTGAGGGTTGTTCTCCGGCTTAGGATAGATGGTGCGGAGAGGAGTGCCTTTCTTGTTGCGGAACGTGATGTTTCTAGGTGGCTCTTTGGGAGAAATCGGATACAGTTAGAGGATCTGTGATATCGAGAATGTGTTTAGAGAGGGATGGTGCATCTTTTGAACCTCTGCCTTTGAGCTTTTTATCTCGATATCTCAATGCGCAATCAAGGAACTTGTGGCCGCCTATCCGCCCCTACATGTCGCTAACCGCCAGGAAGGGTTTAACACAGTGTCTTGCCGAACCTAGTTGCAGCAGCACTGCGGGCGTGCCTTTGTTCCCTGGCAGAATTGGCGTGCATCTGTTGAAGTTTTACCACTTCCTAATCCACAGCTTCCGCGTCTCTTTGTGCGTTATGCGCTTCCTCTTGATGCCAAACAAGCTGCTCTAGCAGCAGGACTTGTTGAATATTTCATGGGTGACGGAGAGGAAGAGGTCGAGACCACGATATGATGGCGAAGGAAATAGAAGGGGGCATGCTGCACGATATCGATTCTGTAGTTTGTCTGCAAAGGTTGGATGTTTCTTGCATGCAACTTGTCGTTGTTTATATTTTGCGGGTTTGAATTGTTTGGTTAGTTAGGTATTTGCCTTGATGGTAAAATGTGGCTTTGAAGCCACACAAGAGGTAGATAAATCAAGCAAACAGATATCTTCGGAATTTGGGGCACTTTTGGTAATGAGTTATTTTGAGTGTTCGAGTAACAAACAGGATCTTTTCTGGAGTTGTTTACAACAAAGGAGCATGCACATTTCGATTACACTGTTGTCAGTGAGCCCTGATTTGTTTGTTTTGACTTGTTGGAGCTAATGGAAAGCTGCAACTATGTAAACAACAAAAAATTGATGGAAGCGTTGAGATGCCATGGCAGACCCGGAATACGATCAGGTTGGCCGGCTGGCATTTTCTAGATTGCTGGTGCAACGGGGATAGATTGGCCACTGTCGTGGCATGTAATGCTTGTGGTACCTATGCGGTGCAGAGTAACAAACTCCTGTGAGGTACAACATATCTGGCAGTTCCTGGCATAATGCAGCCCTGCGGGCCAACGGACGTCGTGTACTATCTTCACGAAGTTTGATCAAGCAGTATTCTTTCCGCTAATTGAGTTTGATTTCGTCTTCCCTGCCGATAGCGTCCACCTTTCTCCTTCCACATCAGTGCAGATAAACGCATACTTGGGATTTCAAAGGATATAAACAAGCCTTCTTATCGCCGGAGAGGAACAATAGATCATTTTGTGAATTGCTTTAGAAGAAAACAAATACTTGGACTCAATTACAACAATACAAGCTCAGCTTGACGGCATGCTACGCATGCCGCGGGGGAAGATAGTGTAGAACTTTTGATGGGGGATCAGCAGGCAAAGGCGGTGAGCGATCGAACGCCAAGCCCGCACGCCGCGACCAATGAGAGCGCCGGATCCCCCAAAACCTGTAACCCGGAATCCGGCAGAACCTGCCGGAAAGTATACAATAAGATAAGATAGATGTTCCCAAGTTTACCAGACAACCACTCCGTCAAGAGATGCAAGTTGCAAAGATTAGAAATAGAACAACAAACATATCTGTCCAAATCAAGGTATATACCCCACGCCGATAGAATATTTGACACCCATAATTACCACCCAATAGAGATCCGAACATCGTGAGATAGAGAGAACGGGAAGATCAAAGGCTTAAACACAACAGCAAGGCAAAAAGAAGCTAAACGAGCTGACACAACACATAGATGCAGAACAGGAAAAATGATTAAAGAGATTCTTTAGGTGTAAGATTCAAGAGAAGAGAAAGAAGTGTAGAACGAATTGATGTGTTTGCAATACATTTTCCGCATGTGGTCTAGAAAATACCCAAGCCACCAACAAACCAGGTGAATGAAAGGATGGTTATGACAACCATTCCGAACATAAACTTGAGTCCCTGTCGTTCTATGTCCGACATGGCAGAGTTGAGGCACGTAGCACATTTAAATTCTGCAGTAAAATTGAGCTATTAGCTTTCTCCTTGGCGAATAAAGACTTCGAAATAGGAAAATCGATGTCAATGACATACCTCCAAGCGGGGTATACGACTGAGGAAGATACATCCCGAATTGGTAATTGTTCTGGGAGCTAAGATAACCAGGAGACGCAGCCGCGGACGGGTCCTTTGCAGCATCGTAGACCATGAGCGTGTAGGTTGCTGTCAAGAGGCGAAATGAACCTGTGGCCTCTTTGCTGGTATCC
Source organism: Spiromastix sp. SCSIO F190 (assembly GCA_014805645.1). Lineage (NCBI taxonomy): Eukaryota > Fungi > Ascomycota > Eurotiomycetes > Onygenales > Spiromastigoidaceae > Spiromastigoides > Spiromastix sp. SCSIO F190. The sequence goes on along the minus strand of WXTY01000007.1, from coordinate 1,309,100 downwards.
CATGTCACGGCTCCAGTTTCCTCGACACTCTGGTTGCTGGCTATTGTGTACGAATGCGAGTTCTCACTGCAATAGGCGACAACGTCGATCGCGGAGGGCGTGACGCTGAGGGACGTGTAATTCCATTTAAATGTGGCGTGGTCTCCGATCTTGATATATGTGGCCGCTGCGGTGGCTGCTGGAGTGATCATCTGTATTCCGCCTGGTGGGAGACGTGCATCAATGGAGGTGCTTGATGACTCCTCCGTTTTCGTTCCCTTGCTGCCAGTCTCCTCTGGGGCATCACTATCCGTTCCGGTTGCTGTGTCCTTTCCTGTTTCTTCTGCGGTATCAGTGGCAGTCGGCTCGTCGGTGCTGGATTTGTCTGTTTGCGTAGGTTCGCTTGATTCCGTGCTTGCTATAGAGAAGTTTAGAAATCGTAGCAATATGCTAGCCAAGATACGAACTACTCACAACTATCATCTTGTCTTCGAACGAACGCTCCAGGCTGTGCCACCTGCCCTACTGGGCCCCATATTGATGCTTTTACTAGGGATAGCAGCCCCAGAATAATGCATACAACGAGGAGGTGACTTGACGGCCGCATCTTGAACAGTCTGATTCTTCACGGGGACAGAAGCCCGACGTGGCTCTTCAAGCAGGCCAAACACAGATTGGTGAGAACCTGATGGGTTCCAACGACTCAGAGATGGGAATTATTCGTAGGATTGGAACTCCGGTCGAAAAGAATGCGCCTCAGAAAGTTCCCAAGGCAGTAAGCAGCCGAATATGATCAAACAGTCAACGCCAACAAACAAGAAGGATTATCGCGGATTAACGAACGACCTCGAGGACGGTAAACGTGAGGCAGAGATCAACGAGTTCTCAAATTGAACGGGAGTTACGCAAAGGTGTAGGGGAAACGATCGTGGGTCTCAATATAAGGTATTATAAGAGGGCTGTTTCGAGAGACGGTGGAAACGCAGCCAACGAGAAAAAGCGGTACTGTAGCGAGAGAAACAGACTCGCACTCTATGTGACGAAGAGCAACGTAGGACAGCTAAGAAAGCACCGGCGAGCGAAAGACAGACGCGAAGGAAAAGAAATTGTCGACGAAGCCGGAAATGTTGGCAGAAGAAACAAGCAAAGATGATGTCTGAGACACGGGCCATGTGACTGGTACCGTACGGTATAGATTACGCTATTTTTGGCTGCGTATCTTGTTGTCTTCCATTCTGATATTTTAATCTTTTTACTCTTATTGTCATTATTATTCCAGTGGTCATCTCTTGAGCGGAAGCATAGATATTTCTGTTTACTGTTCACTCTCGGCTGGATTTCCCGTGGATCAACAGACGTCTGTTTCCGTGGTTACCCAAGTTTCAGTGTCTGTCCGGCCAGTCAACCACGGCTGTGAGAGCGACTGGACATTGAGCCTCCAGATACAAGGAGCTGGATTTGTTCGAGGCAAGGTCATAGCTGATACCCCCTGGTTCTCCTTTGCCTGTAATGGCCCTCGCCGCACATCATTAGTGATCTTCGCTGGCTCCCCTAATTGCCACATTGTGGAAAAACCTCTCCAAAAAGCCCTGGTACTTGAAAACGCTTGCATTGGGATATAAACTTGCGACTATGAGCAGCTCGTGGGGCAGACAATCGGGCAAGCAACAGATAAGAATATAAATACAAGAAGACAAGACGACAAAGGTTCCACTTTCACCCGTCGACTTGAACTCCATCTCAGATATACTCCACAACAAGCTGGAGTCTTGAACAACTCTCGGGTATGCCCGTCACGGATCTGTTGGCCCAGAAAAGTTGCGGAACACCATGTACCCAGTTGCAGGCTTATAAATCATGAAGCGTTAGCCGAAGATACAACGACTTCAGCAACAGAGAAAGTGGAAATTGAAGTCGAGAGAAGAGAAAACTCACCTATCCATCCATCATATTCAGTTCCACCGTTCCAAAGAAGTCGGTTTCTCTTATTGATCCAAAAACCTTCAGTCCCTCCTAGAACGTTGATTTCCACCTGATTCCATTCTAGCAGACGGGACAACATTTCATATCAGCATACGTTCATCGCTCTGCATAAAGAAAAACTGGCAATGCTCACCCGGATAAGGCGTGGCATCCTGCATCACCATTCCCCAGGGATATTCGCCCCCGAACTTAAACTGCTGTGTCCCATGTTCTAAGAAGCCACGAGCTGCATCGTCCCTGCTGGGCTGTAGAACTGCATCGTTGAGCCCGGCACCGGTATGGTACGCCGATACGTAGAGATCGTTATGTGATGGGATATTGGACCCTTGCGAGCGGATATAATATAGCTTCTCGGTGTCTGGAACGTCGGGGTCCTCCGGGATTGGGGTTGCGAGGCAGAGGAAAGGGAGGAATAAGAGTAATAGCGCGAGCATTGTTGCGTAGCTAATGGTCTATTGCGGTACTTATGTTTCCAGAAGGAAATATAGCTTCCAATGAGCGGGAGAGTGAGTGTTGAATAAGTAACTTATCTTTCTGGGAGAAATGAACAGGATGAAAAAAGGAGTTACAGAACAGGGAGGAGCAATTGGCATATATATATACGCAAGGGAAAGCAGGGCTCTCTCCTTTTCTCTTCCCCGGACTATATTGATAAGAACCGTACATATTCCTCTGGGAAACTGTGGTTACTCCCTTTTCGCCTCTCCAACCTCCCCTTTCCTCACCCGTTTCCAACACCATCGCGCGGCCGTATCTTTCAACAACAGAAGAATCCACTCTTCACCATCATAGAAAGATTTGGCACCTCTCAACGTTTCTTATCAATACCCACAGGAGCTATGGACAATATGTCTATGACGTCTACGGTGAATAGTGGGTGGACCCATCCCCAGAACCAGCACCATACTCTCCTATTACGGTCAAAGCTCGGAAACTCGAGCTCCCTCTCCGCTCCACAGAAGGCGGGATTCGGGGTGCCCAGAGATTCATTGCTCTGTTCTATCACGCCTAAGGAAGTGCCGCTGTCTTTTGCCGCGGTATTTGTCGCCGATGTTTTTGTCAGTTTCACTCACAGTGGATTTTATGCATTGAGTTACACGAGGAAAGAAAGTGCCAAATCACCTGTCTTTATAATACAGATATATATACAATAGATATACCCATGTATGTCCATAGATACGACGCCAAACGATAGCCAAAAAGATACAATAAACTAGATAGTCGTCGTCACGTCTCGACACCCCACGATTGCCCACCACACATGGATTCACCTAGCTGCATACTCAGGCCTCAAAACCCACTTCCCCCTCGCCCTGCTCCCGCCCGTCTTCTCCAATACCGCAATAGTCCTCAACATCTCCTTAAACTCCGTCGTCGCGCGCGGCGAGTCGCAAAACCGGTTGAAATGATCTATCAGCATCTGTGTATATACCGCCCCTCCCTGAGTGATTATGTAGTCGCGTATCATGGCGAGAAATTCTTTGCCGCGGGGACGGTTCGTGCTGCTGTTGACGGGTGTGCCCGAGCGCGGGGTGCCGGGGTTTGAGGGGCTGTTACGCGGACTTCCTGAACCGTTTCCACGGGCGCTGCGGTTTGTGAGGTTTGCGATTAAGGTAGCAGAGGATGGTCCAGCAGGGCCTCTGCGGGCGGAACTAGCGCCACCTCCCCCATAGGCTGGCAAGGTGCCACGCGGCTGCAGCGCCGAGTTACTCTCCTCCGGTCTGCCCGAGACACCAAACTGGCCGGTCCAAGTTGGCGTACCCACCGGCACGGATTTGGCAAGTTCACCAGCCCTGAGAAGCTCTCTCGCCGCTTCAGCGGCGACTTTCTTCGCTTCTGCTTCGATGATTTTGGGGTCTGCTGTAATTTTGCGTCGGCCGTTGACGATTTGTTCGTGCTCGAGGGCGGAGTGCACGCCGGAGCGGGCGAATATGCCTTCCATCAAACGGGATTCGGAGTTGGGGCCTATTTTGGTGGCGGCATCGCTGCTGTCTCCTTGGTCTGCTGGTGTGCTGGGCTTCTCTGGCTCGCCTTGAAACTGTTCTAAGGAGGCGACCCCGGTGACTTTGCTGATTTTCTCCTTCTCTTTTTGATCTTGGAGGCGAGCTGGTTCCGGAGGCCGGAGAGGTGCTCTGATATCTGATTTCGAGGCACGGTTTGCTTCAGGTTCTTGGTATGTGACTTCAGCGTCTTTGAACAGTTCGCTCGTCTCCGTCGGACCGTCACTGCCTAGTGTGAAAAGGTCGTGGAGGTCACTCATCTGGAATGTTTGACGCTGTTTTGCGTCTCTGAGGATCTTGTTCGTCAGGAACTGCTTGAAGATCTGCCGGTGATAGATTTTCTCTTCAATCGTCCCCGCTGTCATCAGGCGGTATATCGTGACATCCCTCTTCTGCCCTAATCTCCAAGCTCGTTCTCGGGCTTGGAGATCTGTAGATGGGTTCCAGTCCGGATCGTAAATGATGACTCGATCCGCACCTGTCAGGTTCACGCCGAGCCCTCCTACCTTGGTCGTCAACAGGAACACATGGATATCTGGATTGTTGTTAAATTCATCAACCATGCCCTGGCGCATCTTGATTGGAGTATTCCCATCCATTCTCTGGTAATTAAACCCAGGTAACGAACGAATGAACTTCTCTAGAATATCTAGCATAATCCGATGTTGCGCGAACAGCAGAGTTTTGTGGCCTGTCTCCTTCCATAACTCAAGAAGCGATTTCACGACCTGCATTTTACCGGACTTTGAACCACTTCCATAGTTATAGTCGGATTTCTGGGATAGTGTCTTGTGTTCCGGGAGATCAGGATGATTGCAGATCTTTCGCAGAAGGTCGACGCCATAGAGCACATCCCTTCTACCTCTGAGTATAGCTGACATTTCATTCGATCCTAGAAACGCTTCATAAGCTGATCTCTGGATTTTTGTAAGTTTGCAGAAAAGGACCTGTTCACTCTTCTTCGGTAGATCGGACGCCACGTCGACTTTAAACCGTTGAAGCAAGTATGGACTAATCGCATCTTTCAACGTCTCTGCGCACTTGGCAGCTGTTTGAACCTGGAGATTTGACGCATTCGCGTACCCGCCAGTGCGTATCGGGAACTCGAACTGGTTCCGGAAATTCACCAATGTCCCTAACCTCATCGGGAACACGAAATCAAACAGAGACCACAGCTCCGTTAGATTGTTTTGCATCGGTGTCCCTGAAAGAATTAGCCGATGAGGAGTTCGTAGCTCCTTGCAGTGTATTGTGATCGCTGTATCCGGATTGCGGATCTTATGCCCTTCGTCTAGAATGGCACAACCCCAGTCAACCGGGATCAGTAATGATGAGTAGGTTTGCAACCCAGCATAGGTTGTCACGAGAACGTGGCCATCCCTTAGGACTCTGTTCAGTATACCCTTGGCGGCCTTTTGGCCCTTGGATAGGCTCCTTGGGCGATCGAAATCATACACCTGAGAAAGCATGCGGTCTTCCGCATAGCTTTCATTTTTTATATTTACCATCCCGCTCCCAGATGTATGCAGAATAGAAACGCGCAATGGAGCCCACCAGCGATGAAACTCGTTTACCCACTGCTTCATGACAGTAGGCGGACACACAACAATAATAGGGTCAGTCAATTTTTTGCTGTAGTGTAGACCAGCTAGAAACGCGATGACTTGGATCGTTTTGCCCAGACCCATTTCATCACCTATGATCCCGCCTACTCGTTGCTGATATAATTCCCATAACCATTGCACGCCGGTCTTCTGATAGTCAAATAGATAGGGGTAGATATCCCCGGGTATCCGGAAATCGCCGTCAAATTGCGTGTCTGGAATTCTAGGGTGAGGTAGGAACCATTCGTCCGTCTCGTTGACAGATGAGGCGTCTTCCTGGTCCCCAACAGCCGCCTGGTCGTTGCGAGCAAGTTCCTTTTGAGCCCGACTTCGCGCCTCAGATCTCCGAGTCACCCAGTCCCGCAGGCGTAACTGGTACAGCTTTTCATTCCCGTCGTCCAATCCCTGGAAGTCTTCCAAATTGTCCCCGAAAGCTTTCTTTGATCCTTTCTTCGCTTTCTTTAGTCGAGACTTCCTGACTTCAGAATCTGAAAGAGGCTGAAAATCATCCGAAGATGTTTCCTCGTCGCCAACTTCGACGCTCGTATCGACATATTCATCGTCAGAAACAGGGGCAGACTCTGTGTATCGGGGCTCAGCTCTGGATAGGCCGGTAGCCACAGCTCCCGCGTGATCATCAACACGTCTACGCTTGGGGGACCGTTCGACGGAGATATCAGCTTCAGAATCATCGTAGTCAAAGCCCGGCCTGAGGAGGTGTCGATGAGACGGCGCAGGTTGACCTGCTGCTTCCGCGAGAGCTAGCTCTTCCTCCCGCTCATCTTCCGCGTCTATCAGCGCATCCTGCAGTGTTGTTAACGGGCCACCATGACCCCCAGCACCCAGCTTTGAAAACGGAGTTATTTTCCCCGTACGTATAAGATACTCCCTCCGAGATTCGTTCGGTAGCCTGCCTCCAGATACCTGGGCTGTGTCCCCCACGCCTTGACTCCTCTCGTCGATTCGCTGCTGGATCTGTTCAAGGTCGACGTTGAGCGTTGAAAGCCGTGACTCCAAATTCTTTATCTCATTGTCTAGGCGAACTCGCGCGGCGGTGCCGACTGGTTGCGATAGTCGTTGGTGAAGGCGAAGGATCTGCGACTCGACCTTTCTGCAACGTTTTCATCAGCAATCTTTTGTCTCCTAAATTGCAAAGAAGATTTTCTCGACGCACGCTTTCTCATTCCGTGTCCGTTCAAACCGCTTATTGTCTCTTTCATTTGCTTGCTCAAGAAGCAATTTATCCGCCTGACGCCCAATATCTCTCTCTAGATCATCCTGGTCTCGCACGTCGGCCTGCAACTCACGCAGCCGACTTGATTCGTTCCGAGGTGATGTTGTTCCTGAAGCCTCCGGATTAAGTGCCGTCTCGGTATTAGCTTCAGTATTGGCCTCTGATGGTTCAACGGGGCTCGCGTGGCCGGGTTCGTCAACTTTACTTTCAGCCATAGTTGCTTGGAAACGGCGTGGGGGACTTTCACAAAAGAACCGCGATTAAGTGGCTTTGACGGTGCTCCATTCGCACTGTGCTCCCAGATAAATGAAATTATACCCTTCTTATAATTGACAAAGTGGCTACCACCGGCGAATGCAAGCCGCACTATACTAATGGCAGAGTCATCCCGGATTTAGTATGATGTCAGATGTATGGAGATGCGATAATGGTGCTTTCTTTTGTTTGATAGTTGAGTACCCTCGCTGGCAAAACGAGCAAGATAGGTGAATATACAGCAAGCAGCAAAGGACAGTGGTGGATGGGCTCGAATGTTCATGGAGCCGGTGCTCTCCAGCTCGCTGCCTGGAGGTTCTTCGTATCGATTTCCCGTTCGGGTCTCCGTCGCCTTCTGTCGGATAAACATTGTTCCATCCACATATTTCAATCTGAAAAAGAGGGACGGGAGTGTGGTGTGCTTGGAGCTGAAGGGTTGTTCGTTGGTGGTTGCGGGCTTAGGTCTCTTGCTTGCGGCTTGACAGCTTCCAGTAGTTTGGGACCAAGATCTGACATTGTCGCGGGCTCATCTCAGGTAGATCAAAACATCCATATAAGATATGAACGGGAATGGAGCAAACATGGATGGCTCAGTAGAGTCTATTAAGCAGTGCGGAGATAAGTTATTCTGCTTTCTTTCTACAACAGATGCCTCTTCCTCGAAATCGCAAGCACATGGCTCCGCATAAGATCCAGTGGAAAGGGTCAAGCTAGTGTAGCTGCAATATACATTGTGCGAAATAGTACTCGATAGATGCTTATTTCAAGAGATTAAGAAAGGCATTGCATGCTACTGCTCTCTATAAACATGGAGCCCAGCTCTGGCTCTACGGCAGTAGCAATCTCCAGCGGATATCAACACCTGAAGAAGAATCTTAGGTAAAGTGACATTCAGCCAGCATTTTCCTGAAGAGTTACCTCGCGGTTTCTCCAGCCATTTGGCCTTGCTATCATGCTGTTCAGCCGACCTGAGTGGTTATGTTCTGACAAGCAAACATCGCAACACTCAGGACAACGAAGGAGGAAGCTGGAAATGAGACAGATCGTAATTTGAGTGTGCTCGGTTCGCCTGATCCAAGCTTCTAGGCCGCTCAGCAAGAGCGTAGTTCAGTTTCAAATATCGAGGCAAATGGCGGTGGGCAATGCCTGGCTGTTGTCTGCCCGTCTAAATCTTGTTTCTCCAGCTGGAGAGTGGTATATGTATCCGTTGGTAACAAACGCATTGTTGCTAGCATGCTGCTCAGTACTATACTAGCAATCACTCTTGTAGTCTGGAAATTGTAAATTGCTGGCCGTATTGCAAGCCCAATTCTCAGACAATGTCCCCAAGGCTGAGCAGTACATTGCGATCAATCTTAAGAGGCCAGTGTGACGGAATTGCTGCGGAAAACGGCCAGCCAAGGATAACATAACAATGACAATGATCTCGCAGGCACAATAAGTGACAACCAAGCGCCAGTCGTGCGTCTGTCGAGGGATAAAGATGCTGTGCCCGGCGATGCCTGTGCTGCGGTGATCGCTCTCCAGGCTTGGCTGCACTCCTCCCACCTCTGACCTCCACGCAACGAGCCCATTCCTCGCTCCCTCTCCACGCTCCTTGTCCATCTCGCCTCCGCTGTCGACAGAGTGCCGCCATTCTGTGGAGGGCTCGGTTCCCAGTTCTGCATCGTTCTTTATGCCCCTCCTCCTCCTCGATAATCTTTGCCATTCACACTCCTGTACCCCGTTCAGCCACCCAGTGTCCCAGCCGGATTGTGCTGCTTCCCACGCAACAGCAACCAGAGAGCTTATATATGGACGCTAGACCGTGAGTGCGGCCAATTGCGACTCCGCGGTCGGTGAAGCCTGCAATCCAGTGCGAACGCCCATCCGGATGATGAATGATCGCGCCTATTACGTATCCATTTACACAGAACTCCGCCTCCACGCTGCTGCGTTCTGATCAGCGGTATTTTCTACGCTTCCTAGCCACGAGTTAGTTTTACGTCTGTGAGGCTCCGTTTTTGGTCTATTTGGATCATTTGTCTGTCCTACGTCGGTTGATGCGCTGGTAGTGCGCTGTGGCTGACGTTCATTTACGTGAGTAGTCCAGCCCAACAGCCATCCAGCACCGACGTCAACCACGCCCAACGACATCGCTTCGACACGGCTTTCGTGCACATACGCAGGGATCGCTCGATTAGATCGTAAGTGCCCATTATGGATTCGCAGTGGCAGCCTTACAATCCCCCCTCAGCTGCTCGTGCGGGCCAGTATAACAACGGCCTTGCTTCTCAACCGCCCCAACTGAACAAGTATCCTGGTGCTCCGGGAGGGAGTGGTGGACAACAACAGCAGCAGCAGACTCAGGTGCCAATGGGATATACATACGAGTCCTATCAAGCTCCGGGGACGGCAGCTAAACCACCATCTAAATCCGTCTCCATGGCGTCCTCTCCTTCTGAGACTCCTCACAGCATCCCCGATGCCGATACGCCCATGGAAGATGCAGACCCCTATAATCGCATGAAGTATCCAACGAGGCCTACACATCACCACAGGGGCTCCTCGCAATACCTCTCTAGCGAGGAATCCTCTGCTGCGCGCCGATATTCGCCGATGAATGCCCTCACCCCCGGCGGGCCATACAACCAAAGTCCGAGTACGCAGAATTCCTATGCGTTTCCCCCGGTAGGGTCGTCAAACTCTCGAGCATCGCCTACGAGGTCGAATAACTACTCCTCACCACCTCAAATGTACCAATCTCCTAGCTGTATGTACCATATTTCTCCTGTCCCCAGTACTACTTTGCGAATACTAATTGAATGGTTCCATCAGCTGCAACTTCGCCCCGCGCTCCTCGTTTACCATCGATCCAATCTGCTCAAATGAGTCCCGAACAATACTATCCACAGTCCGCTACGTCCCAGCTTAATGCCGCCTTTGGCCATGACATAACGCACCATAGAGGCTTGTCTCAACAGGGCACTACCAGCCGCCCGGCCCCAGGCCAGGGTCCAGTACCCAAGTTCCATACAGTGAACTCTGTACAAGACCTCAAACCGAGATTAAACGCTCAACCCCCTCTGCGGCGTGCAAACCCTGAGGGAGGATTTATAAGCGTATGTTTCCCGCGATGAACTGCTGGGATCGCCACTGAGATCTGACTCGCTTTATAGCCATTGCAAGCGCTTACGACCCATTTACCTGAAACATATCGGATATGCAATCCGACGTTCAAATATGAATCTTCACGAAACCCTCGCCGCGTTCTAACGAAGCCGAGCAAAGGCGTAAAAAATGATGGCTACGATAACGATGACAGTGATTATATTCTCTATGTCAACGACATCCTTGGAAGTGAAGAAGCGAATCATAAGTGAGTTACAAAATGTTCTGGCTTTGGTATTGCAGTTTGTGCTAATGTTTTACCAGGAATCGGTACCTTATTCTCGACGTGCTTGGTCAAGGTACCTTTGGTCAGGTTGTGAAGTGTCAGAACCTGAAGACACAGGAAGTTGTGGCGGTAAAAGTGATAAAGAACAAAACAGCCTACTTCAACCAGAGTATGATGGAAGTATCTGTTCTCGATTTGGTATGCTCGGTCTTCATATCGCTGCTAGATATCTTGCTCACATGTAGTACAGATCAACAGCAGATTAGACAAAAACGATGACCATCATCTACTCCGGTTACGGGATACATTCATACACCGTCAGCATCTTTGCTTGGTGTTTGAGTTACTCAGTGTTAATCTGTATGAACTCATCAAGCAGAATCAGTTCCGAGGATTAAGCACCACATTGGTTCGAGTATTTGCACAGCAGCTGCTGAACGGACTTGCGCTGCTTAACAAGGCTCGTCTTATACATTGTGATCTGAAGCCGGAAAATATTCTGCTGAAGAAGTACGCTTGCCTTTCCTAGTCTAAAATAGTACTAAACATGCTACTAACCACATGTTCTGATTCTACAGTCTCGAAAGTCCCATAATCAAAATTATAGACTTCGGGTCTGCTTGTGATGAGAGGCAGACTGTGTATACATATATACAGTCTAGATTTTACCGCTCGCCGGAAGTACTTCTAGGGTTACCGTGAGTACATAATGCTTGCATAACTACCCCGATTGTTTTGGTAATCCTGACTGGGCATAGATACTCATCTGCCATCGACATGTGGTCGCTGGGATGCATCGTTGCTGAGCTTTTCCTCGGTCTTCCCCTGTTCCCTGGCTCCTCCGAATACAACCAAGTATCACGCATAACGGAGATGCTCGGCATGCCACCAACGTGGATGCTGGAGATGGGAAAGCAATCTGGAGAGTTTTTTGAGAAGACGCAAGATGAGTACGGTAGGAAGTCATACCGTCTCAAGAGTATGGAGCAATACTCCCGAGAGCATAATACCAAGGAGCAGCCGAGCAAGAAATACTTCCAGGCTACTACGCTCCCCGAAATCATTCGGAGTTATTCAATGCCAAGGAAAAACATGAAGCAGGCAGAAATTGACCGAGGTGGGTACCTCAGTCCATTTTTCTTTCTTCTATATGATCTTGGTAGCATTTCTGAGACTGACGTGTTTTCAGAATTGAATAACCGTGTGGCGTTCATTGATTTTATTCGTGGCTTGCTGACCATCAACCCGTTGGAGCGATGGTCGCCACAGCAAGCCAAAATGCATCCTTTCATTACGCAACAAAAGTTTACCCAGCCGTTTATGCCGCCTGTGAACCTCAAGGCGTCCGTGGTAAACAAGTCTGTCCCGCCAGGGGTTCAACAGCAACAGCAAGCTGAAGCAGCGAGCAAACAACGTGCCGCACAAGCAGCCCAAGCGCAAGCACAGGCCCAATCAGCCGCTCAGTCCGCCTACGCACTTCAGATGAACCAGTACAATAACGGCTCTCATGGCCAACCCCCGGTATACAACGGCATGTATCCCCAACAAGGAGCCCCACCACCATACCCCGCGCAGTCCACTGGATATGGACACCAAATCCCCATGATCCAAGGACCCCCACAGATCCCCCAACAACAGTACGGTGGCTCTCAAAGCCTGTACGCACAAGCGACAACCCGCGCTGGTCGCCAACGAGCTTCGACAATGGATCAACAGCAAGGCGGAATACCGCCGTCCATACAACGGGTCGCCAGCCATCTCGATCCCAACCAGCCCATCCGGTTACAACCGAGTCCCGCCTATTATCCTCCGCCTGCCGATGGATATGCGGACAACTCTGCTGCTGCTGGGCGGCGAAGAGGCAGCCGGGCGGGTCTCAGTGGTATGGGTGGTCGTGGGAATCGCGATTTTATCCGGACGCTCGAGGATGGAGCTATGGGAGATGGCTTCATGAATCAGAACCAATGGCACTAGGGCGTGTTTTGGGGACTTCCATGTGCATGTATCCCAGGTCTGAACGGACAGGTTTCTGCTTGCTATGGAATCCTACCGGGTTGTACACCAATTTGGACATCGCAACGGCTTTTTTTTTTCTTTTTTCTTTTTTTTTTTCCCATCGACATATGTTTCCTTTCTATGCCATATATATATACATCAATTTGTGTTTTTCGGTTTTTTCCGCTGCCGTTGTTGGCTAGGTCGCCCCGGGTTCCTTTTTACCAGGGTGGCGGTTTGGTCCATTTCACGTTTCTCTGGGGTGCGACTTTGGCAAGTCGTGTTTTACAGCTTCGTTCCATGGAGAACACGCTAGTATATGAGAGCATGGTGTATGCGTGGACAAGCTTCGGAGCTGTTGGGTTGTTGGATTTCCCTCCGACTTTTTTTTTTCTCTTTCCATCGGATCTCCATACTTATATCTGTTTTTTATCTTTTGTTTGACTTGGGTATAACCTGAAATCTTTCCGTTTTTTTCTTTAGGCATAGCGATGGCGTACGGGTATTTTAGGATGTTATATTTTATCGTGTTGCTGACTTCTTGACCATTTTTAATACGTTGACTTATAGGCATCTTGTGCAACAATTTCAAGTGGTTTTCTCTTCCGTTGCACCTTTTTCAAAGAAAGAACTTCATCTTGGGGGGCATGTGGACTGAAGGAAATCAACGCTTTCTTATTCTCGGTACAAATGGAGACTAACCGACAGTGGCCAGAGTGTTCTGGCATCCTAATGGCACGGGTTGAAAATTCGCCGAACACGCCCCCGTATTCCAGGAATCTTCCTCGACTTCCGTCGAGGGATATTTTCTTTCACATAAACGGACCAGGGGCTGCAGGTGGATATCCGGTGCTGCCGTCAGTAGCCCAGGCTCTCATGAGGACAATGGTGAGCTAACTGAAACCCCATATTAGAACTTCTGAGTAGAGCGAAGGGATGATATCAAAAAACCAGGACTGCAGATATAGATATCCACTATATGTGCAAAACAATATATCGCTGGCTACCATTAGGGTTTGAGCTGTGCTTAATTTGAGCATTTTTTCATATTCTTTCAGAAGTTATGCAATATTCTAAGCTGCAAATAGAGCCCATTCCACTAAAGAGCCTCATCCATCATCGTTACCAGGGCTGGCTTCTCCCTAGAACATATTATCCTATTCTATTAAGTTAGAAGCCACTCCCCTCTCAACAGGCAAAAGCGGGTATCACGTGATTTACCCAATGCGGTTAGTGTCTCGCTTATATGGGTTACGGCAGAGAGACCAACCACGCTCGCCTCTCAAAGAGCCTTCCACACGCAAATATTTTGTCGCCGAAGAGTCACCACCACCACTCGAGGAACAGAGGCTACGGAGGTATCGAAGCCGCGAAGTCTTTAACCCCGACCGTCGCTATATCCACCATGTCTCGATTTTTCCACGGAGGCGGCTCCGACAGCGAGAGCAGCTCGTCTGAAGAGGAGGAGTTGTACAGCGATCGCGAAGAAGAGCAGGAAGTTTCTGAAGATGAGGAGGAATCATCTAGCGAGGAGGAATCTTCTGAGGAGGAGGAGAGCAGCGAAGATGAGGGTGAGGCGCCAACTGGCGCTGCCCGATTCATGAGGGATGTTTCGGAGAGCGAAGATAGTGAAGAGGAGGGCCCGACAACAATTGTTAAGAGTGCGAAGGATAAGCGGTTGGAAGAGTTGGAGGGGACGGTGAAGCTGATTGAGAATGCGGAGAAGATTAATGATTGGGCTGTTATTTCTACTGGTAGGTTTATTGCTCTTCTGAATTCAATGGGTTCTTATCGAGAAAATGCGGAAACGGGGACACTGGCTAACGCGCAAGTAATTTTCGTTTCTTAGAGTTCGATAAAATGAATCGGCAAATTGTCAAAATTGCTCAGTCAGGCCCTACCCCGAAACTTTATATCAAGGCCATTGCGGATTTGGAAGACTTCATGAAAGAGACGATTGTCAAGCAGAAGACGTCGACGAAGGCCATGAACGCCAGCAATGCCAAAGGTCTTAATGTGGTTAAGCAGCGCATCAAGAAGAACAACAAGGACTACCAGGCCGAGATTGACAAATACCGAGAGAATAAGGACGAGTATATGGAGTCCGAGGATGAGGAGGAGCCAGCTCCTGTCCAGAAACAGGTTCGGGCCGCTCCTCGTGCTGAGGTCCTGGCGGCCGGAGACGAGGAAGGATTTGCTACGGTTGGACGCGGCGGCAAGACGCTTCAGTACACCCCAGAGAGCATTCTTAAACATCTCCGGATCATCGTCGAATCGAGAGGAAAGAAGAATACGGACCGTCTCGAACAGATTAAGACCATGGAGAAATTGCTCGATGTCGCTACTTCGCCCTACCAAACCATCCGCGTGTTGCTATCTCTCATCTCTACCCGTTTCGACCTCACCTCGTCTTCAACAGCCACGTATATGACTCCTGAGCAATGGAAACTTGCTAGTGGCGAGTTCACGAAGCTGATGTCCACGCTCGAGGAGAACAAACAGTACATCATCACTGAAGGTGCTGAGGAGTGGGAGGATGATGAGAAGCAACCGACAGTTGCCCCTGGGGAGACACTCCGGGTCCCCGGTAGCATTGTCTCTTTCGTGGAACGGTTGGATGATGAGCTTATCCGGTCACTACAGCATATTGATCCTCACACTGCTGAATATATTGAGAGACTCAGCGACGAGCAGCTGCTGTACAACAACATTGTCCGCGCACTGCTTTACGTTGAAGGCCTCAACTTGGCTGAAAAGTCGGATACTCGACAGGACAGTGTTAACCGCACCCTGATGAGGAGACTGGAGCACGTGTACTTCAAGCCGTCTCAGGTCGTCAACATATTGGAGGATAACGTATGGAAAGCCACACCAGAGAATCTCGACTCTACAATCACGCCACGAAACAACGGCAAAGACGTTGCTGGACTTGTCCAAACTCTCTGCACATATCTCTTCCAGCACAGTGATGGCATCATCAGGGCTAGGGCCATGCTATGCCAGATTTACTTCATTGCCCTTCATGACAACTACCACCGCGCAAGGGATCTGATGTTGATGTCACATCTTACCGAGAGCATTTCTAACTTCGACGTCAGTACACAAATTCTTTTCAACCGGACGCTCGTGCAAATCGGTCTCTGCGCTTTCCGTGCTGGACTTATCTATGAGGCCCAGAACACTTTGTCAGAGGTCTGCGGAAGTGGTCGGCAGAAGGAGCTTTTGGCGCAGGGTATCATCATGCAGCGATACTCCTCCGTATCTCCTGAACAAGAAAAGCTTGAGCGCCAACGCCAGCTTCCCTTCCACATGCACATCAACTTAGAGCTGCTTGAGTGCATTTACCTCACGTCCAGCATGTTCCTCGAAGTGCCCTTGATGGCTCAGACCTCCTCGGCTCCTGAGATGAGACGAAGAATTATTTCCAAGACCTTCCGCCGGATGTTAGATTACAACGAGCGACAAGTCTTCACAGGCCCACCCGAAAACACACGTGATGGCGTGATTATGAGCGCCAAATTCCTCGCCGCAGGCGACTGGAAAAAGGCCTCTTCGACCCTCAACGCAATCAAGATCTGGGATCTGATGGCCCAGCCCGACAAGATTAAGGCTATGCTCGCCGAGCAGATCCAAGAGGAAGGCCTCAGGACATATCTCTTCACATACGCCCCCTTCTACGATACCGTCTCCATCTCCACCCTCTCTGACATGTTCGAGCTCTCCTCCAAGAAAATCTCCGCCATCGTGTCCCGCATGATCTCACACGAGGAACTCGCGGCGGCGCTAGACCAAGTCAATGACGCGATCGTGTTGCGCAAGGGTGTTGAGCTTTCGCGTCTCCAGAGCCAGATCGTCACCTTGGCGGATAAGTCTATGTCGCTGCTTGAGGCGAATGAGAAGACGCTTGAGCAGAGGACACAAGGCATGGCGAATGCATTCCAGCGGGATCAAGGGCAGGGTGGTCGTGGCGGACGAGGTGGACGGGGTGGACAGCGTGGAGGTGGTCGTGGAGGTCTTGGGCAGCAGGGTCGGAGACCTGGTGGACAGCAGTTTAGCGGTGGGGCCCTTGGAGGGGCTATCAAAGCATAAGCTTTTTGATTTGGGAGTGCCTTTTTTCTCGTCCTGCTTTTTTTACTCCAGGTTTGATCTTTTTGTAATCGCATTCCTCCATATTTCCTTTGTTAATAGGGGCTTTGCGGTCGTTATGTCTGCCCAAAATTGCGGCAATAGGCAAGGCTTTTCAAAATACATTGAATGAGTAGACTACATAGTTACGAATATCATGTTTGGGTCTTGTTTCTTAGTCTAGATGTAAGCCATCTCCCTAATCTACAAGATATATCCTCCCTGTTATGGGTGAAATCATTGGTCTTCGCGTAATATCTAAGTAGTTGCGCTCGAATGGCTGATGTGCATAGCATGTCGTCCGCCAGATCGATAATTGCCCTTCATAGGAGAACCACTTTGTAACTGTACATAAACTGCCTTTTGACATAACTTTCTCTACGGCTGATATAAGCCTTGGCACGCAACATGATTGCCCGTCCAAGGCAGCGAGATAGAGATAGGTTCATAGCGGGCCTTATTCCTAGCTTGTTTAAAGTGGCAGGAGCCCGAGAGCTGCTTTAGTTCCTACCGCAGTGGCGCTGTCCGCGGGCCGTTGTCTATCCGTAACCATATGAACGAACAGTGGACCATATCTTTCAGACTTCCAGATAGTCAATCTAGGAGAAAAGCCCGAAATATGCTCAACTTCGCCTTCAGCCACTATCAAGAAGATTCTGCGGCGACCAATACTCGTTCTCATCACACTGAGTATCCACCCAAACCAAGCTGTCAGCGAGCAAGTCATCCAAGACAGTCTTGACTCTCGGCCTCTCCCAGGTCAGGTTCAACTGCAGCATGGAGACAGTAACGTAGCCCGAGATCTGAATAACTTCTAGCACAGTGGCTTGATCGGTGTTGAGTTCCTTGGGTATGGAGCGGATGAATTGTTTGCTTCCCACTTTGATTATGGTGAAGCCTGAGCCTAGTGGTTCGAGGGATTTTACGGCTCGAAGAATGTCATCGCTATGTAACGTTAGTATAAACGATAAATGGGCCTCTCCAATGGAGGTAGTAACTCACTCAGAGACCTCCAGGCCACCTCCAATGGCTTTGCCTGTCCCCACTCGAGCCTTACACTCCTGCACGCCAATCAACCCACCATTCTCTTCCCTCGTCTCCCTACACAGTTCAACGACCCGCACTGCAACCTCGAAGTAGAAATCATTTACATCACCGCCCAATATCTGAGTCCAGAAACTTCCCCCTTCAGAAGATGAGCCAGATACCAACCCTAGGCCCTTCTTATTTCCCTTCCCTTTTACATTACTCGCGGCAAGAGGGTCAACGCCAATGGCATTACACATACGCGCAAATTCAGCGCGGAACGTAGGGTTCGATTTTATGGTTGAGGCATGTTCCAGGGCGAAGGTGTGGAGGAGGGATTGGAAGACGGAGAGTTGGGTTTGGAGGGATGTTAGGTGTGTTGAGCGCAGGTTGGCGCCATGAGTAGCGTAGGACTGGGATGTCTGGGTGCGGTTTGCGAAGGCCCCCAGACCGACACCACGCCTGCTAGCCATGATCGATCCATAAAATACAATACCTACATGTAGATGTGGTGAAGGCAGCGATGATGGACATCGAGATTGATAAGGACCCACAGATGACATAATAGCCCTAACTCCCGCATCCGGGCATAACGTGACTTCAACACACACTAACCCAACACAGACTAGCTCGCAATTCCCGCCCACACAAGCAATTTCTCTCTTCAACGCTGCTTCTTTTGAACTTTTGACCTCCGACCAGAACGACAACCGGTACGACAATTCATTCCGTCGCCAACACAGACGTCCACCATTCGCAATGGCCGCCAAATCAACGTATGCTTCCCTTTTGGCCCCCTTTTAGCTGATGCCTAGTTCGTGTGTACAGTCTCAGTTATAGTCCGTCCATTTCTCGCTGGAGACGCTGGCTTGGTTGGTTATCCTGAAGATTCTTCGGACCCGCTGAGCTTCAGCACCAGCTCGATTATCCCGACGCTCTTCCTTCTCCGCTCGATTGGCCGCTGAAAAATGCTTGATGGTCGATGCTGGTGGCAGAAGGATTATGTGTTGGGGAGTTGAGGTTGAAGGCGTTGATTCGCTTTCTCCTTGAAAATTATTGTTGACTCCAGTCGTGCCGCATTTCTGCGATTGGTTTGTTTCATTACGATCAAGATCAATCGTGGGAAATGTCGGGAAGCGAAGACAGGTCAACAGTTTTGTCCCGAGCTATCAGTTTGGGGTCTTGTCGGATGAGGATATATAGAGTGCTGAAGATATGCGAACCTGCTTCTATTGCCCGGCTGTAAAATGCCTAGCAATGGGAAAAAGCATTAGTAGCTGTAAAACATCCAAGCCTCTATCTCACCGATTAAATACATTCCGTCGAGTTCCAATCAAAAAAGTTTACAAACTTTTTTCCCCAGTCGGAGAATGTGGCGCGATATGCTGCAGTTCTTTCAAACACTCGGCGAGGTTTTTTATTTGTCCTGGACAGACTATACTGACCTGCGCCGTCTTTTCGTCTATACAGCACCGTACCGACCCAGGACCAGGTCATGGTTCCTGAGACCCTCCTGAAGAAGCGCAAGAGCCAGGAGCAGGCCAGAGCCGCTCGCACTGCTGAGCTCGAGAAGAAGAAGAAGGTTGGTAGATCCTTTAGTTCTTTTCTCTTGATCGTTGTGTGCGGTGTGTTGGTGTGGGGACGACTCTAGTGATGATAATTACCTACCCTTGCGAACTAGACCTACGGGTCGATGCTGTTGCATTTTTGTTAACCATCTTTCGGGGCTGAAATTGTCGCCTTGCCTATGATGATTCTTGTTCTATCCGTATTTTTCTCGAGGCGTTCGTACTAATTCGCGTTCCTTCATCCAGGCCAACAAGGAGAAGCGTGGTGTCATCTTCAAGCGCGCCGAGTCTTACGTCAAGGAGTACCGTGATGCGGAGCGTGAGAAGATCCGTCTTGCCCGTTTGAGCAAGAAGGAGGGCACCTTCTACGTCCCTGAGGAGCCTAAGCTCGTTTTCGTTGTTCGTATCAAGGGGTAAGTTTTGCACTGTGCTGTTCATATCTGGTTTAATATACTAACGGCAATCTCACAGTATCAACAAGATCGCCCCCAAGCCCCGCAAGATCCTTCAGCTCCTTCGTCTCCTCCAGATCAACAACGGTGTTTTCATCCGTCTCACCAAGGCCACCTCGGAGATGCTCACCATCATCAACCCCTACATCGCCTACGGATACCCCAACCTCAAGTCCGTCCGTGAGCTCATCTACAAGCGCGGCTACGGCAAGGTGAACAAGCAGCGCATTCCTCTCACCGACAACCAGCTCATCGAGGAGAACCTTGGCAAGTACGGCATTGTCTGCATGGAGGATCTGATCCACGAGATCTACACCGTCGGTCCCAACTTCAAGCAGGCTAGCAACTTCCTCTGGCCCTTCAAGTTGTCCAACCCTACTGGTGGTTTCCGGACTCGCAAGTTCAAGCACTTCGTTGAGGGTGGTGACACTGGCAACCGTGAGGAGAACATCAATGCTCTCATCAAGCAGATGAACTAGAGGCATTAAAAAGGCATGATGGGATGATTTGATACGGGTTGTTTTTGTTCTACGGTCTATGGGTTATTCGCTTTTTTGTGTGATTGTCAGCGCGTTATATGGTCTGGGTTTCAAATTTCCTTAACACGGTTCTACGAATCTCCAAGTGTTCAGACATCCCACCGTCCACACATAATCTGCGGTTCCCTCCTAGAGCCAAATTCAATAATAGACTGCCCGTAATGCATGTCCCTCGTCCCTTCTGATGCACTAACAGTAAAGCAGTAGCATTACTTATGTAACTCTGCCATTGTCAAGTTTTGCCAGTAAGAATAAATATAGATAATTGAATGATTGCTCGCCAATAATTAACAGATCTTCTTGGTGTGCGGATGAAGTGGAAAAACGCTGCCTCTTATTGGTTGGACGAGAAACGCGTTTCGCGTGCAGCTAATTCGCGTGTTCCTGCATCGCGTCTCCATTAAGACCTCACCTCTCTCCGAGACGAACCCAACAACAAACCGTATACAACCACAATTTGTTCTCGATAGGAGGGATTGGCTCCTGTGCATTATCCCTACTATTGTTGGAATCGGAAAGGACGGTTTTTACTTCGTTGGCCTACCTGTAGTCCACGTTGTGGCTCCCTCTGAACCTCCTTCCACGCCTTCGTTCGCTATATCATAATCCTACAGTCAAGTGTTCGTTTTCTTTGGCAGACGTATTGCATGGCCGCTGAAGGTCTGTGTATGCATTGCCATGGCTGCCAGGTCTAAACTAGCAGAACTACGCGCTCTCCGCGCCGCCGGCAAGAAACGTTTCGACACCTACGAGTTCGAAGAAGAGCGCAACATCTACGACGAACTCGACGAAGAAGGCTACAAAAAGCTTGTCCGAAAACGTCTTGACGAAGATGACTTCGTGATCGATGACAATGGCGAGGGGTACGCGGATGACGGACGCGAAGACTGGAATGAACAGAGGCGATATGATAGTGGGAGTGAGAGTGAGGAGCTGCCGGCGAAGGGTAAGGCGGCGAAGAGGAAGCGTGAGGAGGAGAAGAAAAGGGAGGAGACGATTAAGAATGGGATTAGTAAATACTTCAATCGGGGTGCTGCGTCTACAGCTGCTCCGAAGCCAAAGGTGAGTGCTTTTCTTCGTCGTTTTCAATTTCTCCCTAGAAAAATTGCGCTAATTATGGGATGACTAGCCCGTTGCTACCGCTGAAGACGAGGCTTTCATGGCCGATCTATTGGGCGAGGTTGACACCAACATTCCCGCTCGCCCGGTATCTAAGAAGCCGGTCAAGTCGGAAACAAGACGGAAGGTTAGAATTCTATCACCTCCGCTTTCACAGGAGGCATCCACAAAGAAATCGAAGACAAGCAAGTCGGAGACGAAACCTGCCCGGGAACCTGAGACAATCCTCAATGACGATGACAACGCTGGCTGGATGAACGGCGGTGATGATGACGTCCCAATGAGTGATCCTCTGCCATCCTCGCCTGTCACTAAGGCAATTGAACGGAAAAGTACTGTTTCAATCAAAACTGAAGAGGAGGAAGATGAGGATATGGAGGACGATGACCTTATGGTCGTCGAGCAAACTGCTGCCTCTAACCTCAATTCTGCAAGAGTCAACATTACCGGCAAACGTCCGCCGCCAAAGATCAAGAAAGAAGAACCCGTATACCCGTCGCCTGCTAGCTCCTCTCCCCCGAGAGCAAATGCCGATACTGTTGATGCATCATCTTGGAACAACGTCACAAGCAAATTGAACGTCCTCAGCAGCCCGCAAACGGATTTCAAAGCTTTCGGCAAATTGAACGCCCAAGATGCGGTCGAGGAAGACGGTAGCTTACGCTTCTTTTGGATGGACTACACAGAGGTCAACGGCAGCCTTTGTCTTTTTGGGAAAGTTAAGAATAAACAGAATGGCAGCTACGTGAGTGCATTCGTCAAGGTTGACAATATCCTGCGAAAGCTCTATTTCCTTCCTCGTGAGCATAGACAGCACCATGGCCGTGACACGGATGAGGAGATTGATATGGAAGATGTCTACCAAGAAGTTGATGGGATAATGTCGAGGTTGAAAGTGGGCATGCATAAGATGAAGCCGTGCACGAGGAAGTATGCGTTTGAGCTGCCAGATATCCCTAAAGAAGGGGACTATTTGAAGCTCATGTACCCATACGATAAACCCGCACTCCCAATCGACGTCCAAGGGGAGACATTCTCCCATGCGTTCGGCACCAACACCGCCCTTTTTGAGCAGTTCGTGCTTTGGAAGAATATCATGGGTCCCTGCTGGCTAAACATCGAAGATGCTGATTTCAGTGCTGTCAATGGCGCTTCGTGGTGCAAATTGGAATGTCAGGTTTCCAAACCAGTTTCTATCACTGCTGTTCCTGATTCGGATAGTTTGGAGACCCCAACGTTGACACTCATGAGTCTTGCGCTCCGAACTACGATGAATATCAAGGAGAACAAACAGGAGATCCTTGTTGCAAGCGCAAGAGTATACGAGAATGTGTCTCTCACTGACACCACCCCTCCGGAGAAACTCCCCTGCAAGACCTTCACAGTGATGCGACCTTCCGGTTCCACTTATCCGATTGGCTTCGAGGCAGAAACACGGAAGCATCGCGGTACTTTCATGCTGGAGAAAAGCGAGCAGTTCCTCCTGAGCAAGTTTCTGGCGCTATTTGAGAAGATGGATCCAGATGTGCTTATGGGTCATCAGCTCCAAGAAGTTGATCTCAACATTCTACTTAGTAGATTGCGAGAGAAAAAGACGCCGGGTTGGCATCGAATTGGGAGGATGAAGAGGGGCGAATGGCCGAAAAATTTTTCCAGGGGTGCGAGCTTCTTTGCTGAACGGCAGTTGGTTTCGGGGAGACTTATCTGTGATATTGGCAATGATATGGGAAAGGTATTGTTATCACTGTCAGTCTTTGGTACTTAGGTGCTCTCACTAACTCGTCTTGCAGTCTCTCATGCTCAAATGTCAATCGTGGAGCTTGACAGAAATGTGTCAACTCTACCTTGGCGAGAGTAACCATCGTCGGGACATCGACAACGAAGCTGCGCTGAAGACTTGGGCCACTACAAAGGACGGTCTGATGAATTATATCAGCCACTGCGAAGCGGACACATATTTCATAGCAGCCCTTGTTTTGAAGTTGCAAATGCTACCCCTAACCAAAGTTCTTACCAACTTGGCAGGCAATTCTTGGGCCAGGACGCTCAGCGGTACAAGGGCTGAGCGAAACGAATACATTCTTCTGCATGAGTTTTACCGGAACAAATATATCTGTCCAGACAAGTACGCGTCGAAGGCTCAGCCTAAACCGCAAGCACAGGAGGACGATGACGAAGGTGCTGATAAGAAAAAGAAGGATAAGTATAAGGGTGGTTTGGTGTTTGAGCCCGAGAAGGGACTATATGACAAATACATTTTGGTTATGGACTTCAATAGTTTGTATCCTAGTATTATCCAGGAGTTTAATATCTGTTTCACGACGGTTGACCGGGAGGGAGTGGTAAGTTTACTGTTACTTCGATAAAATGGAGATATTACTAACGCCGTTGTTTGCAGGCGGAAAACGATAAGGAGGAAAAGGTACCTGAAGTGCCTGTTGACCAGCCTCAAGGTATCCTACCAAAATTGATCGCCAAACTCGTCAACCGCCGGCGGGAGGTGAAAAAGCTCATGAAGAACAAGCGTGCGAGCGCTGAAGACCTCGCCCTTTGGGATACAAAACAACTTGCCCTCAAGCTCACCGCCAACTCCATGTACGGCTGTCTCGGTTACACCCAATCTCGATTCTACGCTCGACCGCTTGCTATGCTTACGACCTTCAAAGGTCGTGAGATTCTGCGCAGTACGAAGGACCTCGCTGAGACAAACCGTCTTCAGGTCATCTACGGTGACACTGACTCCGTCATGATTAACACCAATGCGGACAACATTGAGGAAGCACTCAAAGTTGGCAATGAGTTCAAACGATCCGTGAATGACTTGTATAAGCTGTTGGAGATTGACATTGATAACGTTTTCCGTCGCCTACTTCTGCATGCTAAGAAGAAGTATGCTGCGATCAATATGACAGAGGTTGATGGGAAATATGTTGACAAGCTTGAAGTCAAGGGGCTGGATATGAAGAGGCGTGAATACTGTGCCCTGTCGAAGGAGGTATCTTCGAAGTTGTTGAATGAGATATTGTCAGGGGAGGACCAGGATGTGGTCCTTGGCAAGATACATGAGTATCTGAAAGATCTCACCGAGCAGATGAAAGAGTATAAGGTCCCCGTGCAGAAATACGTTATCTACACGGTGAGCTTCGCATTTCGTGATCTTCAAGAAAGAAGGCACGGCTAACAAGACTATATAGAAACTATCCAAGAGGCCAGACGAATATCCCAACAAGGAAACCATGCCTCCTGCGCAAGTGGCACTGCGTGAATTAGCCCGTGGCAAGACTGTCCGACCCAACGATGTCATCTCATACATTGTAACGAACGGCGACTCGGAAACAGCCTCGTTACCTCCTGCTAAGAGATCATACACACTGCAGGACGTCATGAAGTCCGATTCAGGGCTGAAGCCCGACGTTGAGTTTTATCTTCTGAAACAGATCTTCCCACCAATTGAGCGTCTTTGTGCACCTATTCCAGGCACAGATGCTGTCCGTCTTGCCGAGTGTCTTGGGTTGGATGTGAGGAAGTACCAGATCAATACGGGCTCGGGCAACCAGCAGAGCATGGAGATTACAGCTCTAGAATCCCAGATCCCGGACTCCCTCCGCTTCAAGGACGCTTCGAAGCTCACTCTTCGCTGCCGGTTCTGCCGTGAGGAGACGACCTTTGAGGGGCTGTCTGGTTCCTCTGCGATGTGCACGCCAAATGGTCTCGTTTGCACAAACGCAAGCTGTTCGAAGCCGTTTGCAATAATATCAATTGTTGCTCAAATAGAGAAGCAAATACGTGCCCATACAACAAAGTACTACGAAGGCTGGCTCGTGTGCGACGATACGGCCTGCGGAAACCGTACTCGACAGATGAGCGTCTACGGGCACCGGTGTCTGGGTCCTCGCGGACGTGCAGAGGGCTGTCTAGGCCGCATGACGTACGAGTACTCTGAGAAGCGGCTGTATAACCAACTGTTGTACTTTTCGCGACTGTGGGACGTTGATAAGGCTAAGGGGGCGGTTGATAAGGAATCCGATGCTGAGAAGAAAGAAAAGGTCATGGCATTGGTTGAGTGGAATCGGACTAGGTTTGGGACTGTGAAGGGGGTTGTGGATGGGTATTTGAAGAAATGTGGGCGGCAATGGGTTGACATGGATGTGCTTTTTGGGTTTACTATGAGATAATGGTATGTTTAATGTTTATTGAGCCTGTTCGCGTTTCATTCTGTACATAGCGTATAAATTTGGATTTCCAGGTCCTCTGGGTTACAAGTAACACCATAGAGTCGAAGAGTGAATGCCAATGGGCGCACACGAGCAGTGCCACAATGTAAGAACCAACGAAGACACAGGTGACATCAAAAAGTCAACACCGCCATCGTTGATTCGTATGAGGCTTGTTCCGAATTCTCTTTTAGTTTCGGCCAACCGGCGGCGACCTCAAGCAGTTTTGTACCTTGCGACCAGACATTTGACTAAATCGAGCTTCTTTCCCATATGAATCAGATGCAGTCAAAAGTTCTATAAGCCAATCTCTCGATTTTCCTTCATATCTGCTATGATGGACATACGGGATACGTTATCTGGATGACGATAGGAGAGACATTGGAATTGGTTGAACTGACTGACATTACAGAGTCTATAAGGCATGATATCAAAGAGCATTTCAAATGGGTTGAGGTTGGAGTCCGTGGCGAGGAACTCGAAGTTTTGCGATGGAACTTCCGACGTCATATCAAACACGAACCCAAGGATACTTTTCTGCAAACAGTCAACGTTCTTTCACATTATTGATAGGTTTTTGTTCACGAACGTTCAATTTTCGACGAGCACGCAGAATGGCTGGGGTAAAACGTGTTCTTGTAGTTGCTGGTTCAGACAGTTCGGGGGGCGCGTACGTTGCAGATCAAATTTTCCTATCGATAAACTCTTCGGTGACATTGATGCCGTGCTTTTTTAAAAAGCAACAAACGCAATATCAACTCTCATGCCGAAAAATGAGTTGCACAAGTTAATATTCTGCTAACGACAAATCTTTGTTTCCCTGTACAGGGGTCTAGAGGCCGATCAGCGAGTCCTTGCTGCCCATGGCTGCTATGCGCTTACTGCGACCACGGCGCTGACTGCGCAGAACACTCTCGGCGTACGTGACATACACGTTGTTCCTACAGCGTTTGTGCGGAAGCAGATTGATGCTGGATTGGAGGATGTCGGTGCGGATGTTGTAAAGATCGGTGAGCTCTCTCAATTCAACATACAGAAACTAGTAATTAGACACAGGAGGGGCAAGATTTCGTTTAAGCAGCTCTCTAATATTTGATATGTACGAAGGCATGCTAGCATGTACTGAAACCGTGGAGATGCTATCTGAAGCACTCAGGCATCATAATGTGCCGACAGTGGTGCTGGATCCTGTATTTCTGATACCCTTCCTATCTTACGGCGGTTTTTATGGCCTGTCATTGCGCTACGGATTCTAACTTATGGCACCAGGTCATGGTCTCTACGAGTGGGTCTCAACTACTGCCGCCAGAAGCGGTGGCAGCGGTACGCACAAGACTGCTACCTTTGACCACAATCTTAACGCCCAATATCCCTGAAGCAAGGCTCCTATTACGGAATTCCGGAAACGAAGTGGAGGACCCGGCGAACCTGGATGAGGCCATTGAGCTTGCAAAGCAATTGCATTCTCTGGGCCCAAAGTGCGTTCTGATTAAAGGCGGTCATTTGCCATTGACTGCAGAGTACACAACTCCCGGAAACAATCGCGACGCGTCCATTGTTGTTGATATTTTATACGATGGGACGGATGTTACATTATTCGAGACAGATTTCTTGACCTCCAAGAATACACATGGCACTGGTTGCTCACTTGCATCAGCTATATCCGCGAACCTAGCGAGTGGGATGAGTACAGTCCGAGCTGTACGGGGTGCTTGTCGGTTCGTTGAGGCGGGCATTAAGACGAGTATTGATCTGGGGAAGGGGAACGGACCTATCAATCATTTCCATTCGGTTTACTCACTACCTTTTGCTCCGTAAGTGATCTGCGTTTTCTGCTATGTTTGGTCGGATTCTGATCGTGAGGTATTATAAAGAGGTCGGTTCTTGGAATATGCGTTGGAGCGCCCAGACGTCAAGCCTGTGTGGAAAGCGTTTACGGAACATCCGTTCGTAACCGGACTGGCGAAAGGGACGCTCCCAGTGGAGAAGTTCCAGAAATACCTTGTGCAGGATTACCTTTATCTGGTAGGGACTTTCGCACCACTGGTCGTTGATGTTTGATTGCTAAAGTTAGCCCAAGGTGCACTTTGCACGAAGTAATGCCTTGGCTGCATACAAGCATAAAGGCATGGAAGGGATAGCTATGGTGAGTGACCGCTAGACCCCGATGTGAATCTATGGCTGATGATGGGTTCTAGTCCGCCAGAATTGTGCTACATATAGAACGTGAAATGGCGTTGCACCTGGACTACTGCGCGTCATTCGGGTTGTCGAAGCAAGATATCGAAAATAGCGAAGAGAGTCAAGGTAAAAAGCTAGATAATGTCTACAGTCTATTTTCCGCTAACGTAAGGACGACAGCATGTACATCGTACAGCAGATTCATCCTGGACGTGGGTCAATCAGAAGACTGGCTCGCGCTCCAGGTGGCTCTTGCACCGTGTCTGATAGGGTATGGAGCCATCGCGAAGCGTCTGCATGCGGACGAGAATAGTACGCGTACGGGCAACAGGTACTGGAAATGGGTTGAGAATTACGTTGCTGAGGATTACACGGAGGCTGTTAAGACGGGGTCAGGTAAGAATATACGTGCCGTCTCTTATATTGCGGCACTTGGCTAACTAGGGACAGAATTGCTTGAGAAGTGTATGAGGCGGGTATCTCCGACAAGAGTTGAGGAGCTGATAAGGATATTCATCAGAGTCACGGAGCTGGAAATTGCATTTTGGCATATGGGGATGGATGAAAGCGAGTGAGATCAAGTGTGTGGAAAAGAAATAGACGTACATATATATACGAACATATAACCATAGATCAAAATATGAGATCGATATACCGAGTTCCATGGTCAATCGAGCTTGGGTTTGCACACCAACTCGAAAAGGATGTGCGGAACAACACCCCGCTGTCTGAAGCGTTGAGAATATCCTCATCCACAATGACCTTCAGGCTCGATGACTTTTGCGACTCGTGTTTCTCATTTTTGGAGATATGATATGAAGCAATTCTGTGAGAGTGGGGCAAACCTGCAGGCTGAGAGTTCACCAGATGCATTATACGCTGGTTTTTGCCTGGCAAGGGCTCAACTATGATCCCTTTGAGAAGGCCGTCTATTCTGCGGATGTCATAAGGAAAACAACACAAGGGCGTCAATTGATCTCCTAATGCAAGGATGAACCTTCGGACCTCGCTACTAAAACCTATTATTGCTCCGCGACGCTTGTACACCCAATCATCTTTGCTGGTTCGACAGTCTCACACGATGGCCTCTTGTTGCACAGGAGTTATCGAAGAGCAAACGCTGCCATTATACCATAAAAGACGTTACTACCCTGTTAGAATTGGCCAAACTATCAGAGATCAATATCGAATCATCGCAAAACTCGGATATGGCGGTTATTCCACAGTTTGGCTTGCCTGGGACAAGAAGTCAAGTCAATACACTACGCTCAAAATTTCCGTGGAAACCGGAGACGAGGAAACCTCCCCCATTATGAATGAAATCAACATGCTACGACGATTGAAGAAATATGCTGACGAGTTTGATCGGCCTGGTCCATGTTTTACGCGTCTCCCCCGCGATATCTTCGAAATCGACGGCACTCAGGGGCGCCATGTTTGCATCTCTTTCAAAACTCAAGGTCCCAGCCTTCGAACAATGCAAGAGATATTCCCAAATGCACAGTTGCCGAGATTGCTGGTGAGGTCTTTAGTTCATCGGTTGTTTTTCTCAGTAAATTGGCTACATGCAACGTGTGGTGTTGTACACACTGGTATGTACAGAAGCTAAGCGCCCTCCAAATGCTTTATTTTGGCTCATATTTAAGCTCAGACATTTCGCCCATGAATGTCCTTTCAGAAATGGAGGATGAGGATTGTCTTAAAGACATTGAGATCAATGAACGCCACGTTCCTAGCGTTCCCATCATCGACACCAATGGCCATCCCGTATACCGTTCTACTCAGCTCCCTTTAGAGCTTTCTGGGGTTCCTATACTCGCTGATTTTGGCCAAATGTTCCCGGCCGAAAAGTGTACAAGTGATGTATGGTGCATGCCTGATCTATACCGGGCCCCAGAAGTACTACTAAAGCTTCCTTTTGGGTTTCCAGCTGACATGTGGTCAATTGGCATGATGGCAAGTAGATCAGCGCTATAAATTGGGTATAAGGATACCAAATTTACTGATCTGATGTGAAAATAGACACTTGAGCTCATAGAGGGTAGAAACCTCTTTGACCCCGTGGACCGCGTTAACAACCAGTACGTTCTTCCCCTAGCACTGGCACAATATATCGGATATCTCGGCCCTCCGCCTCTGGGACTGATCCAGAAGAGCCCGCTTTTCTCAACATATTTTGACACTCAAGGTTTGTGCTCGCCCAACACTCTCCAGCCCTGAGACGGGTCAATCTGTTAACTGAAGCGGACTAGGGAACTGGGCATCGGAGCCCCCGATTCCGCAGACCTCGCTGGAGGAGTTTGTCACTGCCATTCCTGCGGGGCAAGAAAAAGACGAGTTCCTTCGATTTATACGAAAGCTTTTGACTTGGGATCCTGAAGCCCGGGCAACGACGAATGAGATACATCCGGATGAATGGCTGATGAGACGTTATGAGGATATGTGGTAGATCTTTAACCGCCCGAGCACACAAAGAATATATACTTGTCTGTCAATATACAACCAGTTCTCGTGTTAAATATATTGAAGTAGATACACCATGCAGAAAATATCGTGGCGAGTGTTAGTCAGCATGATTCCGCGCTAGTCCAGATTTGAATTTTTCCTGCCGCCTCCCTCTTCCCTTTTTCTTCGTCTCTTCTCTCCTTCTCTCTGTCTGCCCTCATCCCTCTTCACCACATCTCCCCTCTTCTGTTCTTCTATCTGCTCCGTTCTCTTGTGTCTCTGTGTGTTATTCTCGCTTTGCTCTTGTCGTGTGACGTTTTCGTCTTTTCGTTCATCGCCGTCAGAAGCATTCCAAAAGTTTCGTAGTTTCGCTCTTTTCGCCCATCGCAATCATGTCTTACGGTGGCGGCGGCTACGGTGGTGGATATCGCAACGATCACTATGGTGGTGGCTCATCTAGGTACGTTGAATTCATCTTTGCATCTATTTTGTTTTAGTTTGGGCACGGCCTGCGCATGGATATTCGTGCCTTTATCCTGTGTCTGCCTGTTTTTCATGCCAGTAGTGGCGCATGTGTTGTCCAAGCTATTTGGTTGTTTTTTCGTCTTTTGAGCGTATTATTGACTAATATGATAAAGCTACAGGGGCGGCGGTGGTGGTTACTCTGGAGGCGGCTATTCTAATGGCTATTCCAGCCATGGCGGTTCGTATGGTGGCAGTGGTGGATATGGCGGTGGTGGTGACAGAATGTCCAACTTGGGCGCTGGCTTGAAAGCCCAAAACTTTGGTGAGTAATAATGCTTCTGCATCTTAGAGGCGAGTAGCAGACTAATTCGAAATTTTGTAGATGTCAGCACCCTGCCTAAGTTCGAAAAATCTTTTTACAAGGAACACTCCAGCGTGGCCAACCGACCGATCGAAGAAGTCGACGCTTTCCGCAAGAAACACGAAATAACTGTCCAGGGCAAGAGCGTTCCTCGTCCCGTTGAGACGTTCGACGAGGCTGGTTTCCCCCAATATGTGATGTCTGAAGTCAAGGCCCAAGGTTTCGCACGCCCAACTGCCATTCAATCACAAGGTTGGCCTATGGCTCTGTCGGGTCGCGATGTCGTTGGTATTGCTGAGACTGGTTCTGGAAAGACATTGACCTACTGCCTTCCTGCCATTGTCCACATCAACGCTCAGCCCCTACTTGCTCCTGGAGACGGTCCTATTGTCCTCGTCCTTGCACCAACCCGTGAGTTGGCTGTCCAGATTCAGGCAGAAATCACCAAATTCGGAAAATCGTCCCGTATCCGTAATACCTGTGTGTATGGAGGTGTCCCTAAGGGTGGTCAAATCCGTGACCTTAGCCGTGGTGTCGAAGTTTGCATTGCCACTCCTGGACGATTGATTGACATGCTCGAAGCTGGAAGGACTAACCTGCGTCGTGTCACTTACCTTGTTCTTGATGAAGCAGATCGCATGCTTGACATGGGCTTCGAGCCTCAAATTCGCAAGATTGTTTCTCAGATTCGTCCCGACCGTCAAACCTGCATGTGGTCCGCCACCTGGCCCAAGGAAGTCCGGCAACTAGCCCAGGATTTCCTTCACGATTATATCCAAGTCAACATTGGTTCGATGGACTTGTCTGCTAACCATAGAATTACCCAAATCGTCGAGATCGTGTCCGATTTTGAGAAGCGGGATCGCATGACCAAGCACATGGAGCGTATCATGGATGACAAGAATGCGAAGATACTTATTTTCACCGGAACGAAACGTGTTGCTGATGATATCACTCGATTCTTACGACAAGACGGATGGCCTGCACTGTGTAAGTAGCGCTCTGCCTCTCCATTATACCTTTTTATCTTAGTTCATGTGCTAATTCATATAACAGCTATCCACGGTGACAAGCAGCAAAATGAACGTGACTGGGTCTTGAACGAATTTAAGACCGGTAAAAGCCCGATTATGGTTGCCACCGACGTGGCTTCCCGTGGTATTGGTATGATAACAATGCAACCTTCCTCCCCAAACCCCTAATCCACTGTTGATCCCTTACCCGTATTGATGTCGTGTGATCATGACTCAATGCTTTACTCTCTAGAGACATGTTGGTACAACATGGTTGTCCAGGCTTTCCCGGGTCTGTCGTTTGTTTTCCTGCCAGAGAACCTTGGAACTTACAGTGCAGTGCAGCATATCGGTGCTTTGACTATACCTCCTTTTCTTCTGTTCTCCGTAGTTATGAAGGGAGGTAGAGTTCTACCTTTGAACTTGTTCAAGCTGCATTTTCCAAGGTTTCATTTTCAGGATTGCGATGCAATTGCCAGCCCATGGATTTGTGTATAATGGATACCGAATCAGCCCACATGAGAGTGATGCATAAGAAGTCTCACACGACTGAGAATCAGGGCCCAGGCCGTTTGTTTCTTCAGTTGTGCGTCGTGTTTGCTAACCACATAAAATTTTGAAGATGTTCGCGATATTACTCATGTGTTCAACTATGACTACCCAAACAATTCGGAAGACTACGTTCACCGAATTGGTCGGACAGGTCGTGCCGGTGCCAAGGGAACTGCGATTACCCTCTTCACCACTGACAGTACGTTTCTTCTCCTTTAAGAAAGTCAGTTCAGAATGCTAACTGGTTCCACAGATGCTAAGCAGGCTCGTGACTTGGTCAACATTCTCACTGAGTCTAAGCAGCAGATCGACCCTCGCTTGGCTGAGATGGCTCGCTTCGGCAGCGGAGGTGGTGGTGGTGGCCGATGGGGCGGTCGTGGCCGTGGTCGCGGCGGCGGAGGATTCACTTCCTCCAATGCTGCACCACTCGGCCGTCGTCGTTGGTAATTACTCCCTGATTGCGATCCTAATCGACGCAAAACTTTCCTCTTGACGTTCGAATTTGCCCTGACCCCCGCCGTCTCTATAGAACGCCACTTTTAGCAAGTATGGCGTTTCTCCAGCCTCTCTCCTAAGCACCCATTGCTCGATTGTCCTCGCGGAACCAGTGAATTCCTTCATACTACAAAAAATTCCGTAAAACGTTCGCCGGCGGAAGAACGTATTCCACATCCGGTTTCTTTATTTGTTCATCGTCATTTTTGACATCGGTTAGATTTCCATTGGGTTTTTCGTATTTTTTTTTCTTTTTTCTGTTCGGTTACCAGGGTCTTTTCTTACGTCGCAATTTCCTTATTACTTTTTTGCGACCTATGGTCATACAGTCAGCAGTGATAACCACTTCTGTGTTAAGCGGCTGTGTAAGGATGGCTGAAATGGCCGGATTCTTCTTTGGCCGCCGCTGCGTGTACTGACCGTTTTGACGTAGGTCTTCCCAGAAAAAGGGCTCTTAACTGCTCACGGGCTTCCCGTTTCTTATGTACTTTAATACGCATTAGATACTCCTGCTTTTTATCAAAACCAACATGGTGTGTTATTAGTTTGTCTTTCCCTGGTTTCAAAGCTTTTTATGAGTGAGCAGCGAGCTTTAAGCAGATCAAATTGAAAAGTCAATGTAATCCCAAACACGAGATCCGCTACCATATTAATTGTTGTCAAAGTGCAAATCAAAACAACATGCCCTGCATCCCGGCAAGTGGACATCAGGGGGAT
This sequence comes from Spiromastix sp. SCSIO F190, assembly GCA_014805645.1. Taxonomy (NCBI): domain Eukaryota; kingdom Fungi; phylum Ascomycota; class Eurotiomycetes; order Onygenales; family Spiromastigoidaceae; genus Spiromastigoides; species Spiromastix sp. SCSIO F190. The sequence continues at coordinate 1,275,402 of WXTY01000007.1, read as the reverse complement.
TTACCGCTTGCCCGCGACATTCAGGATACGAACATAGCTGGAGATTGTCCTGTTTGTGAAGGAAACACGCCAGCTAATTCATCTGACCAATACCCGTACGTTTGTCTGTCCCCCATTGTGTATCTAGAGATCGCGGTTGAGCCTGCTTACGGCCTACATCTCCAAGATCCGTGAATGTGCTAGATGAAAGTTGAATTAGCTGGCGGAATAATTAAGGCCACGAGAAATCAAACATACAATGGCTTGTGTTTGGAAACTTGGAAAATTTGAAGTTCCAGCTGGCTAAGATTGATATCGGGGATTGTTTTGCAGTGGAGATCAAGGACGAAGAACAAATGGGAAGATGAAGTCGGCTCAAACAATATATGTATATAAAGATCCTTGTCGAGAAGTTCGAGTTCGAGACCTTGTGAATTGAAGAAGGCTTTGAGCATCTCATTCTGAGTCTTCCAATGTCGCTCGGGACATTTAAGAACGATGCGTTTCGGAGCAACCTGGGTCATTGTAGTGGGAACCATTTGCTGCTGCAGAAGGTGAGGATCGCAGGTGTGATGAATTTGATGGAATGTTGAGCAACGCGAGAGCAGGAGGCTGGTCGCTGCTTTGAGCGTTGAGTTATGCCGATCATGCTAACACAAGCGTGCGAATCCTTCCTCCACCACGCCAGTCAATGGTCACGTATATAGAGAATCTTGACCACCGCAATCCTTGGGTGAACCCTCCCACTCATTCACTCAACCATCAATTAACTGAGTGTGCGTTAATGACTTACCGCGTATTCACCGCTGTGGTTGTCTCATTCCCTTACAGGCTAACCACCAGAAGCTGCATTCTCTCTCTCCATCCCTCCCTCCCTCCCTCTCTCTCTCTCTCTCTCCCCTTTTCTCTCTCATGACATGCCAGACATGCTAAATGTTCAAATACCATAATGCACTCGCTAAAATGTTGCTTTAGACTGTCAACTTACTACTTCTAGTACAATCTATGCCGGCTGATCTGACTTCTGCCGATGGACTGAATACACCCAGGCACCCCCTGCCCACTTTGCTCCCGAAATGGCCACTGGAAGAACGACTGTCCTAGATCTCCAGTCACGGAAGCCCGAGTAAGTTCTCAAAGAACCTAATCCAGCAACAACCATCTAACCTTCATTTTCAGGAAAAAACAAAAAAAAGAAAAAGTCAAAAAACTAAAACAAAAGGAATCGAGGGCGAGGCAAAAAGTCGAGAAAGCAGCTCTCGCGAAAAAGAAAAGCCGCGAGAAGGAGTCTACCTACGCTCCTGCATCGTCAAGGGTGCCAAAATTGAACCGAACCCTCAGGTTTCGCAGCACTATGGGGTGCAATGAACACCTTCACATACCCAAGTCAATTGATATTTCTCACTCACTGTCTGCCATTAACTATCCCTCCTTATATTCCTCAGCTTGGTACCCAGATCGATCGACTACTTTCGCTGACTCTCCGTCTTATACTATACCTCTTCTCTACATCTACTCTTCCGTGAGCCTCTGCTATTTGAGACCTCGCATTAAGATGTCATTGTATAGCAGTCATTCAAGCCATATTGGCGAGGAAACCGGTGCACGCCCGGCAAAAAGTCCCTGATGCAAAATATATTATCGGGTGACTGGATCACGTCTGGAGTGGCTCCCATGGCATTACCGCATAACCGCAGCCTCCGTTTCGATTCGACATTTCTACACGGCATCTCAAAAAGGTCGAATTTTGACGTCGGCCACTATTCTGCGCATCTTGGGTGCAGTTTTGAATTTGTCAGGCATGGACACTAACAAATATGGTGTATAGGTATAGTTACTATACATTGTTCTGTTGCCGCGGCCAACCCGCGTTTCCCGGGCCTCGAGTACCCGGGGGCCACCCCCACCCCCCGCTGAGCAACTTCCGGCTCGGGGTGGTAGAAGAAAAAAAAAGTGAGTTGGCCAGCCTTCGTAAGAAGGTCACTAAGCTTCGCGAAGAAGAGGCCCGCATGGCCGCTGAGTTTAATAAGCCCAAGACTGCTCTTGGGCGCCTGACGAAGGAGATTAAAAGACCGTCAATGACTGTAGCTGCCTCGAGCAGTATATTAAGAATCTTCTGGCTCGGCGTTGTTGAAGAGAAGAAAGAAGAGTTAGCCGGCCTTCGTAAGAAGATCACTAAGCTTCGTCAGGAAGAGATTCGCATGGCCGCTGAGTTTAATAAGGCCAAGACAGCTCTTGGGCGCCTGTCGAAGGAGATAAAAAAGACAGTCAATGACTGTAGCTGCCTCGAGCAGCATATTAAGAATCTTCTGGCTCGGCGTTGTTGAAGAGAAGAAAGAAGAGTTAGCCGGCCTTCGTAAGAAGGTCACTAAGCTTCGTCAGGAAGAGATTCGCATGGCCGCTGAGTTTAATAAGGCCAAGACAGCTCTTGGGCGCCTCTCTAGGGACATTAAAAAGACAGTCAATGACTGCAGCCACCTTGAGCAGCATATTGAGAATCCGTACTTGTTTTAATTCTCTTCTCCTTTTTTTTTTTTTTAAAAAAAAGTTAATCTTCGATGACGACGGGATTTTTCAAGATATTTTTAAGGCGCCCTTATAAGGGGATTTATTCCTTAGTTTTCAACCGCGCGTTCAAGCACATGTTGCAGCCCAGTCCAGTGCATAACCATGCTATATTATATTGCTAGTTGGTTTATTATATTACAACCCAAATTCCTTGTTAATGTTCCATGTTTTGGGCATTCTTTTTGGTATCTTGGGTGCAGTTTTGAATTTGTTAGGTGGTGTATGGTAACAAATATAGTGTATAGTTATAGTTTCCCTCCCCGGCCCCGAAGAAGCGGATTCGGTTTGAGGATGAAGTTGATGAGTCTGATGATGATTCCGCGGAGATGATACGCTTGCTGGCCGAAAATGAGAGGCTTCGTGCGGAGAACCTTTCTTTGAAAGAGAAGATTAATAACATGGGAGGGTTGCTGCGGGCCGCACTTGGTGATATAGGAGCCTAAGCTCCTATAAGATATGGCTTCGTGTGTTTTTTTTTTTTTTTTTTTTTTTTTTTTTTTTTTTTTTTTTTTTTTTTTTTTTTTCACTTTAAATTAATTACGGCTGCCTCTAAATATATTCTTTAAATTGGGCCGTAAGGCTCCTACCCCTCGGCCGAATGGCCGCCGGGGGGTTGTAAAAATCGAAAAACGCTCGGCAGTAACTAAGCACACTGAACAGCTCGTGTACTTACGGGTATTTTAGTTACTATATATTGTTCTGCCTCCTGTAACCAACCCTGCATTTCCTGGGCCCCGAGTAGCTGGGGACCACCTGTTGGGCGACTCCCTTGTAGGAGGTGTTTCGAGATTATGGCAGGTTCGTCTGCCCACAGGTGTGTTCTTGGGGAAAGGGGCCACAGGCGTGTGTCATGCGCTTCGGCACACAGAGCGTGCGAGCAGGTAAGTAATAACATGCCATTCAATTTGCAATCTTATGCAAGGACGCAAGGCGGAGTATGCTAACAGAAGATATAGATTCCCTGGCCCCTCCGCGCCCGCGCCCGTGCGGCCTTGGCCAGCGAGGCGGAGGCTGTTTCTGCGCTGGTGTCCGAAGTCTTGAGAGATTTGCCTGCCCGCCCCGCCCGCTGTCGGCCCCTGATGTCATCAATATGGCAATCGAGGACATTCGCGCTGGCGGCGATGCGGGCCGTGCGGCTCCTCCCTATACCAATGTCCCGACCAGCAGCCGCCAGTGGGTAGCCCTTACGCTACGCCAATATGGAGCAGAAGATAACAGGGCATTAAAGATTAAAGAGTGCAAATTTCTGGAGCAAAGCAAACAAGGAAGGTCCAGCTTTGGCCGTTTATCAAAGCTATTTAGAACTGTTTAAGTCCAGTAATATTGGCATTGGTGTAAGCTCGAGCAGGGGAAAGTAAGACAGTGCCCTTTATCCAGGTGCGAACTGTCCTTGAACATAGCAGAATGAATGGATACAAGAAGAAACGAGCTTACAACCTAAGGTTATCAACCCATATGTATATAGGATGCCCTGCGCTGTTCATGGCGCCGAATCAAAATGACGACGAGGAACGAGATCCTATAGCTGATGTGAGAGCCCTAAGTGACGTGCAAAATTCCGTCATTGATGGCTATTTGGAGAGGCAGAAGGCGGATTGGGAACAAAGTTGACTTGGCCGTCTTGGGAGTCGACCGATTCTTCCAGCAAGCCAGCGAGGGCTCCATGGTTTTTCAGGGGCTGCAGAGGCTGTAAATGCTGAGGAGAAGAGTGTATGGATAATTTAATCATTCTCTTTTGTTGAAGAGCAAAACAGAAGAGTACAGTAAAAACATTGGGAACTATGGTGGAAATGTACTAGATTATATATTTAAACGCCAGGAGATCATACAGGTGGGAGGCTACTATCATAGTGCAATCTATAAGAAAGTCACACGGAGCTGTAAAGCAACAAGGCATTGTTTCGATGTGCCGCCAAATTGCTTTAGGCTTGTTAGCTTCAAGCATAACGCTTCCATCCTCTTTTACGAATTCCAGAGGCCATTCATTACCTACGTATACTGGAGGTGCACACAACAATAAATCAAGCAGGATTATATGAGGATAGGAGCTGAAGAAAAGACATACCTTCAAAGCCGACCCCTCTGCTAGCGAAATCAAATGGCGTCCTCAATTGCACAAACCTACAACGTCTACAAGATCAAAGAACATCTTGAAATACCCGACCCAGAAGAGAGCCAGACGAGATACCATACAACTATATTCGTGGAGACTCACGCGCCCTGCGACGGGGATGGCTTCATCCACGAAGTCACCGGCGACATAGCCACCGCGGCAGGGATGACCTACCTCAGGCGTCCCTCTCCTGATCCCTCATCTTTGACCTCATTTTACAGAAAAGATTTCCTGGGCCAGGTCTCGGCAGCCCAGTATCCTGATTGCTTTGAGGCTGTGTGCAAGTCCGTACCGCCGCCGCATTGTCAGAAGAGGTTTAATGTTCCAAGAATGAGGTACGAGGCGTTTAAGAATGATGGGAGCTTCTATAAGGAAGGGGAAGAGAGGCCCGGGTATTTTAAATGTACGGAGTGGGTGGAGGACAGGGTCGTGCCAAAGCTGTGGGCGGAGAACATTCTTGTCAAGGGGGTTTAACATGTTCAAGTGCAATCTTGGGAGATTTCGATCATATCCAAACATATGTGTGTCTGTGTCAACTGGGAGCGATTGGAGAAAGTAAATATGGCCCGCCAAAGATTAAATAGGCAATGTTCAAGTGCATGCAAAACTCTGCCTGCAAGTAAAGAATGAGTATCGAGTGACATGCTGGGTACCATTGAAACTCCATTATTAAAAGCAGTCAAGCTAATCCAAACAAGCTTCCTAGGCCGAGCCAACAGATTCCCAACGCCCATAGGTTGTTGCCCCAAAAAAATTACTAAAAAAAGGGCTTTGATATGAGCGCAATGACATCGTATCAAAACGGAACCCTCAATTCCCATTAAGCACCAATCCACCCAGAGCAGCCACCATCGGCGCATAACTCCAATGATTCCACTCCCCTTTCCCATTAGCCCAGCAAATCGCTCCATCAACACCCGCCACAAGTCCCACCGCTACCAAAAGCCATCCCAACGCTTTCCGATCCCCAAAGTACGAAGTGGCATAAATAGCCAAGCCCATGAAGATATCCCTAATCGCATAAACGTACATCAAAGTATCGACAAGCTTCCGCTCCGGCGTTGATGGCGCAGGTGCTTCGAGTTCGAAAAAGCTGAGTGCATGGGCAGGGCGTAGGAAGGCGTTTACGCCGAACCCAAAGGCTATTGTTCCAAATGCATTGGCTCCTATGTGGAGGATGGGGGATTGGAGGGGCGCCATGTCTGCGATCGAAGAAGACTCCTACTATGTTCACGATGTTAGTAAATTATTATTCGCGGCCGAGAAATAGTTCTTGCTTACGTTGGCACTGCTGTGGATATTTTGTTTGAAACTGTGGTGGAACCGATTTTCAACAATGTTCTAGAAAGCTGGGAGTACTGAACTGAGCATATATTTCCCAAATAAAAGGTCAGACAGAGAAGGATCTCATAACATTGTCCGAAACAGCGAGGACATCAGCTCATAAATACGTTGGGCTATCGGGCTTAAAATAGAAAAAACAACGACCCAGGTCGGAGGATGCAAAACGCGACGCGCCGAACAGCATCTAACCAGCCTGGGAATTTGTTTGACGGCCAAGAGACGCGAAACCATGTGCTAAGCAGCCTTTTCTGTCTTCTTGCGACGTGAGCCATTTTTTAGCCTTTTGGGCGTTGGAGTTCGGAGATAAAGTTGCTGCGACCGACGGGCTTGTGGCTTTTTCTCTCTTTTTTTTTTTTTTTTTTTTTTTTTTTTTTTTTTTTTTTTTTTTTTTTTTTTTTTTTTTTCTGACTCGGTTTCACAAAATCCAGCACTTTCGTTTGATATTGAAACAAAACGGCTTATTTGGTAATACATGCCGCTTTTTCAGACTATCATTTCGGAGATGCTAAGGATAGCCGATGACGAAAACAAGGCGACGGACTATGATACAGAGATGCAGGACGCCGGGGAAGGAATAAACGTAACCGCCCACGGGGTGGTCAAGGGAAGCTCACTATCTACCAGTCGACCCGACACGACAGCATAGAACTGAGATACACTCCTATTTTCTGACCCTGGTGAAGAAGAACGAAGAGATTTCGGCGTTCAAATGGCAAAGCCACATCCTACGGCTCTTTTGTAGTTCATATTTCCGAGCTACGTAGGCGATTAGACCGTCAGGCCAGGCGAAGGCCTCCCGTTATGGAGATATTAAAAAAACGGATAATGGAAACCAAGAGAACCTTCGTCCGGGAAACATAGTGGGATAGATGGCTGCCTATTATTACAATGTCCATTTTTTTTCTACATATATAATACAACCCCAATACCGCTCCCACTGGGGATTCTCCGCCTTGGTATTCCTCCCATCTAGGTAGCATCCTCCTGCTCAGGCGACTCATTCAACATTCCGCCGAGATTCTTACAGTACAAGCCCAAAGTCTTTACCTGGTCCTTGTACGACGCAGCTTCCTCAGCAGATATCATAGAGCGGTACTCAGGTGCCAGCAACCTATCATACAGCGCCTTGATGGATGACAAAGTAGCAACTGTCTGTGTGAAATTCTCATCTGTGTTCAGCCGTTTCGCTTTCTCGGAAGACATGGAGTCGATCAGGCGTCTGATGTGAGGCTGTATGTGCGTAACAGCTGTCGTCAGAACATCTTTTTGTAAGTCTTCAAAGGACTTGGATGTTTCCCGAGCGGAGTCTCCTTGAATCGAGGCGGTTGCTGACTTGGGGTCTTTGCGGTACGCGTAGCTGACAATTTCAAGATAGAGATCAACTGTTCGGCGGGCGGAGATGGTGAATTTATCTCGTAGGAGATCTAATAGCTGCGTAGCTATACGAAAGATATTAGGATTCTTGATATCGCGCTGGCAGGTGAGCATCGCAATGTTGAATGAGAGTTTAGTCACTATGCCATTTTCAATCTCCTCCTGAAGGATACGGAGAACTTCAGCACTGGCGCGACTGGAGCAAAGGAGGTCTAGGTATCTGCGCAGGGATTCCCTGTCCGGACTGATATCGAATGGTGGCGATCTAAGGCAACTCCAGTATTGCTTTCCTAGCCGAATGGCTTGTGGCATCTTTAAGCAGGCTTCAAGGATAAATGTAAGTTCAGCATTAGTCGGTTGCATGATGAGCTCGTTGTCGTTGGTCGGTTGGGAAGAGCCAATTATGGGGAATGAGGTATCTTTGAGATAATTGGGTCGAGAAACAGGACTGAACAGATACCTGAATTCAGCCTCTTCGTCCTGAGCGGCTGTTTCGGCTGCGTCAAGCTTCTTTTTCTGCGGGCCTTCAAATCTGGTCACCTGGACATCGACAGAGTCCTGGAGGTCAGCAAAGTCACCAGGCCATTCAGGCTCAACTGCAGCTTCATTGTCCTGATCCTTGGGTTCAGATGGACGCTGCAACCGTGAATCAAGCAGAGGTATAGCCATGGTTTGGTTCAGTAGGAGAAATAGATCTCTTAAATCCATTTCTCGTTCTCGGCCACCAAATAAGAGCAAACTTCCCATGGCGGAAACAAGCGGTCGGTCAATATCGAACCGGCCACCGCGCCAATTAAATAAGACTTCCGCCCAGATTTTCTTCCCCTCTCGCACTGCAGCGGCCTTCTTTTCTAGCACAACGCTTTGGGGCGTAGATTCATCTAGTTTCTCGATCTCGTGCTCCGTCGAATATCTGATCGCGTTAAGGATGATAGTGAAAGTTCGGCCGTCAGGGGAACCAAAACCCCGCTCGGGAAGTCTTCCAGCAACCTCCCACAAAGCCTCCAAATTGAAATACCGCGAACAGACTCCCAATACAGCGTTACTATGCATAGTCGATGGTGTTTTCCTTAAGTGAATCGACCATAACGAATCGTATATCGCAAGCGCGACTTCGACAGCTTTGGGATGATACCTGTTTGTCAGACCCCTCAACAAGATGGTATATGTCTGATTACTCGGTCTGCAGCCCCGTTTCTTCATCTATTACCCCGAGAGAGATGCCACGTAAGCAAAGAACAATGTCACGAAATGCACGGATAGCAGGAAAGACGATAATACTCACATCATTATATACCTTGAAGGCAGCCTTGTGCCCAACCATCACCATATTATAGTTGATAATCATATTCCAAGAAACAACTGTATCCATCCCACGTTTCTGCGCCGCTATAACCAAGGCACGAGCTTTTGTGAGGTCGTTCGTCTTCAAGATCTGGTCCACCCGCTGGGCTAAAGCAACCCTATCAGGCAACCACTGTAACTCCAGTTGAACAGCTTTATTAAGGGCGGGAGATTGTACCGTCTCCGATTCCTCTCCGTCGCGTTCGGATCCTGGACGTTGTGTTTGCCCTTTGATTAGCGTACCTCGGGCCTGTCCACGTTTCACCGGAGCACTTTTTCTAAATAGCTGACGTTGCGGGGCTTTCATCTCCAATTTATTTTGGCCATACTTAAATCCTGGAGGTCCTTTTTGCTCTTCTGCTTGTGTACCTCGGGCCGGTCTTCGCTCCCTGGGAACGACTTTTCTAAATAGCTGACGTTGAGGAGCCTTTGTCGAGTCGTCACTCTCGCGTGGTGTAGCGGATGCCGTAGAAGTAGCGCGCTGACATCCGAAAGTACCAATTCCGCTCAAGCTCGCCGCACCCGTTCTCCATCGTACAACATCACAACTCCGCTCTAACCCGGTTGTGCATCGTAGACGATTGATAGAAAAATATCGCAACTGACAGCGCATCCCATTTCCACCAATAGCGTAGGGGACTGTCGAAAAAGTCGCTGGGAAACGAGCTACCCTCGTGGCATTGAGGACTAGAGATGCAGACATTCTCTGTCCGCTGGGAGCCTCTTCTTAACCCGAGAGATCTTCCCCAATCAAACCACCTGCCGAACGAGAAATTTGTTGCGCAATCCGGAGTTACCGACTAGTGTAGCACTGTTAAAAAATTTCGGTTCGTATGGGGTCGAGAGGCGGAGGAACAAAAAAAGGCAACTCGCGAGCGGAGGAGAAAAGACGATGCAGGAGCAGCGCAGGAGTTACGAAATATCCAGAAAAGAAAATAATAACGCCTCTATAGCCTATATGCAATTATTAGCGACCCAATTAACAGACAATAACCGAAGGTCAGGGGAGGAATAGCCAGATACTCCTCTTCCCCGGTGTTGGAAGGCCTCGCTCACTTTTAGCCCCTTATTATACAGAAATTCCGAGCCTAGAAACAAAACTAAGAAGCTATACACGCCAACACCATGCGCGCAACTTGCTTCAAGATAGATCTGAATGAGAGAATCAGGAATGGAGGGAAAAGCCCGGCGCAAGTAGAGGTCTCCCTGAAGCCTGCTGCGAACTTTTTTTGGTGGTTGCGATAGCCGGATCATCAGTAATTCCGACTCTTCCTCCTGCTATATCTGGAGATGTGAAGGGTGCAATTGTAGAACGATTCGCGAATTATGGTTTGTCGGTTGAAAGGTAAATTTAAACTAATATAACACGACATTTGTATGATGGGTACAATGCTAGCTACCGGCGGAAGAAAACCAGCCTGTGGCACCAACAACAGCGCTCAGTGGAACTCAAGCAAGTTGCAAGAAAGGTTTAACTGGTCAATCAGACCAATACAATAAAGCAAAGCAGAATGACCAGATGAAACGCAGCAGGGCAAAGCTATAGACCTAACCACCCTAATTTCAGTCGACCATGCTACCATATCCACATCCACCACGTACACGACCAATATCTATGTCAAGAGCAATACGCCGAGGAAAACAATCTGCCTGCTTATTCTCTCCGCGCCTCACCACTTTCTCTTATGATGGATGAGCGGAAGGAAGAAAAAGTATGACTTTCATAACAAACCATATACACCCAAGTTTCAATAACATGACATGACGCCATAACGCGGGATTAGAGGTCTGAATCTGGATACACGGTTCTGGTTCGAATGGGGGGATAGACGGATGTAAAGCAGACCAACAGGATGGAACAGACAACTTTAACAGCAACGTGCAACTCAAAAAACATACAAATAACCAGCGAGGACGGGAAACGAGAATAGCGCGGGGAAGAAAAAGGAATAGCGAAGAAAGTCAAAAATCACAGTTTAGGGTATGGAGCAGAATATACGTAAAACAAAAAGGCCGCAGCGAGTTTTAAAAGAAGAAGGATTACTCATTCGCAACCACAAAACAGTTGAGAAAAAAAAAAGCCGGAGCTAAAACGAGAAAATGATAACAATCCACACCTAAAACAAGAAGAGAGGAGAGATAATAGAAAACCACCCCCCGTCTATTCAGGTGAAATCACTTTATTGATAGTTGTTGGATTGGTTGTCTGGGGCTACACCAAGATCCCAACAGTCAGCACACAACGTTTTCCTTCCCATCATCAACAAGCAAAATAACAATCTCTAAAAGAAAACCCCACGAGAAAAAAAAAAAAAAAAAAAAAAAGCGCGGACGTGCCTTCGAGAATCCGTATAACTGAGAGGGGGATCCGCGAAACGTGGGATGGAAGGAATGACAACTCAAGAAGAATAAGAGGTCTGTCAATATCTACTCACGCGGTTGATAAACTTGGTTACCCTGCCCATACGGCGAGTGTGGATAGTTAGCCGGGTACGCAGCCGGCATCTGCCCATTACCTGGTCCCGGGTATACCAGTCCACTCTGGCCCTGCGGAGCACCGTATTGGCCAGGCACCTGACCTTGGTCCGCAGGCTGGTATCCTATGGGTGGGAGCTGGGGACGCACACCACCAGCGTAAGGGGATGGTTGAGTGGGTTGGTTAGGGTCTGTGGGGGTGCTGCCGTCAACTTGACCTGCTTGGGCAGCGGCGGCGCGCTCTCTCTCTTCGGCTGCTTTGCGCTGGTTCTCTTCCTCCTTCTTGCGGGCTTTCCATTCCTTGCGGATCTCCTTGAATTCTGTATACAGTCACAGTAACAGTTAGTTATCAATCGCTGAATTAGTACGCAAGCCAAGACATTTAGTCTGTTCGGCAACAAGAAAGGAACAAGACTAAAAATAAAAATAGAACAGGGTGTGGTATGGGGTGGTGGGTGAACCAGGGGATGCCCAGCGGGCAAGTGCGGATTAGCTTCGAGACCATCGCACACTAGGGCTGGCTGCATCTCCACGTGTGGTTTTGGCGCGATTCTGGCACCAACACCAGCGCAGTGTAACAATGACTAGCCTAGTGCCTCTGCAAGGGCCCCCGCCTAACCACATCAAGCACTTTGCGAAAGAGCATGGCATCGCGATGGACAGAACCGAACGCGAGGGGAAACAACAAGACAGGAAAATACGGACCCTCTGGAGACCTCTTGGCACCATGCGACTGCATCGTAACGTGCGCGTTCAGATGGTTTAATGTGCCGTATGCTTTCTCGCAGCCATTCCATCCGCACTTGTACATCCGTTCAATCTCTTCGTAGCGGCGGCGGGGACGCTTGTGCTGTTGCGCACCGGGGATGGGGACGAAAGAGTATACCTGGGAAAGAGAATGAGTCTGTGTTACACGTAATCAGACGACGTTTAGACTGGGAGAAATAGAATACACAGGGAAAAGGGGAATCAAAACATACCTGTCCTGGTCGTGGTCCTGCCGTCGCAGCAGCGGAAGCAGAACCCACCGTTGTTGCTGGAGAGCTATAAGGCACAGGCAATCCATGTTGATGCTGTGCGTACTGGTGCGGCCAATCTGGACGCGCGTACATTTGCGGAGGGTGGCCCTGGTACTGAGCCATGTCGTGACCCTGAGGTTGATAGGGAGAGTACGGAGGAGGGTATGTGGGGCTCGAGGCCGCGATGGATGGATCTATAGGAACGGCCGTGTCAGATTTTTGGGCTTGTGTGGTTGCTTGATGATGGCCATTTGGCTGTCCATCCTTGTTGTTGAGGAGAGTAGTGGTGGTAGACGGACTTGTTGCTTGAGCCATACCTGCCGCACCGCCGGCTTGTGTGTTTGGCGCGTGATGATATGGGGGCTGTGCGCGGGCTAGGTATTCAGGGTATGGCGCGGGACGCGGCGCGGGTTGCTGAGCGGAGGACGGGGGCGGAGCGGGAGGGTGGTTCAGATTGTAATCTGGCTGGGGAGTGTTGGACGCGGACACGTTGGCAGGTGGTGGGCGTGGTTCCGTCTGCGGGGTGTAGGGGGCCGCGACGTGACGGGCTTCCGGCTGCGATGTGTACTGGCCGTTCGCGACGGCGGCAGCGGCAGCAGCAGCAGCAGCTTGGTCTGCAGCGGCTGGTTGTTCAGATCCTGGATGCTCCGTTGTCAAGGATGGATACGGAGGTTGCAAACCTGACTGCGCGTAATCAGAGGCAGGTCTGTCCATATATTATGAAAACTTGTCGCGTCTGCTTCAAGAAATGATAACAACAGAGAATAAGCCCTTGTAGGATTCCCACTAATGAGAACCTATGTGAACGCGAATTGGTTCTTGGTTTCCCCTTGACCGATTGGTTGTGTTGCTGTTCTTCACACAGAGAGATAGTAAACCTTCAGCACGTACTGTACTAGCTTGACCAGTAGACTGTCTGCTCAAAAGCTTCACGACAAGTAACGGACGGCGTCGATGCCCTGTCTAGCCTGTCGCGGATCACCCAAGGACGAAGGCGAGACTAGAGGAAACAAGGGCAAGGCAAGGCGTCGAGCTTGCACGAAGAAGAAAAAAAGAATTGGTGCGAAGAAGGTTAAAGAGCGTCTGGGGAAAAAGGTCGAAGGCTTAAACGCTTTAGTTGGCGCGTTACGAGGGATGATGGCGTGCAGGGCCCAGGTTTACCGTTGTCCCAAAAAGACAAACGTTCCGACCAGAGTTGGTGTGAGTTGTGGAAAGGAACTAAAAAAGGGCTGCCGGATGGTCGTCTGGGGACAGGTACAAAAAGCAAAGCACCAGCGACTAGGGAGCGGATGGTGCTGTTCTTGTTCTGTGGACGGCCAACGCAACGGGTAAGATCGGGGGCGTGAGGAACCACACAGCCTGGGAGATGGTCGAGTGGTATTTTAGTATCGTATTTATTTTTATGGTGTTTAGGGCGGCTCCCAGCTGGACGGAAGTTTTATGGAAATCGCGCTGGGATGGACGAGCAGCGCAGTAGTGCAGTGTAGTGTGGAAGTCTGGTTCGATCGTGGCGAAGGACGGGTTGGTTTCTTGAACTAAAATCGAGCGAGGGAACGACAGACTGGGGCGTGGAGAGCGCTTCTTTTTAAAAGTTCGAGGCTTTTTATTTTGGCTTTCGGACCCAGGAAGCTCTCAACCCATCGGTCTGCTGATGGCTGAAAAGAATAATACTGGAACTGTGCGAACAGGATAACCCGAAAGGCTCGCGTCTGCGGAGTCGAGGAGTGGGCAGAGTTCCGCTGGGGATTTGGAAAAAGGAAGAGATTTGAAGGTTTTCTGCTGTCCGTGGTATTTGCAGCTGGGCGACAGAAGTACCCGCGAGTACCTCGACCCCCGTCAGTGGCAGGTCACCACTCGGCCTGATACAGGGCGTCCACCGAACAGGCAATATCTGCGTGGGATCGGTGGACCAGCCGGTGGAGACGGTATTTCGCTTCTGCTGACCGTTCTCGCTCGCGTCTTTTTTACCCTTTTTGCAAGTATCTTTCTGCCTGTTGTTGTTGTTGATGTCGTTGTTGTTCTGCCTCCAATCAATCTTCGCCCAGATAATGATATTGTGTCGCGATGCCCTATGGAACTACCACGCGAGGACAACGTTACCCCTCGAGATGTCTATGTCTCAGCCACTCGCCTCCTGAATGTTTTCCTCCTTACGATATTATAGCCCCTTATCTCGTGACAAAACTGCCGCCCACGTTCCTGTCGGGGATAATATCACCGCCAAGTCCTGGGGGCGATAACGAACCGATTAGGGGCGGGTAAAACGAGAGGGGATCCCTTGACGGTGACAAGGGCAGGATACGAGAGTAACGTCAGGTAAGAAAGAAGTAACTCTGCGGTGGCAGTCTCTTGGTGCGTAAAAAAAAGGATCCACCACACACGCTGAAATCAAGCCAACGAGGATGACCCACTCCAGCCTGGCGGATTCGGATTCGGATTCGCTGTTTTTGGGTCCTGTTCTCTCTTGTCCCTTGTCCGTCCACAGGGCGAAGCGGCGGGATTAATGGTAGGGTAGGATATGGATATGGATGATGATGATGATGATGATGTGAGGGCGGTCGTGCTGGGGTCGCAGGGAGGAGTCGCCGTTATGCTTTCTAGTCGAATTGTATACTTCTGCTCTGGCGCTGTTTCTGCAACGACTCTGCAGACAAAAGTGCACTACCAAGCTTGGGCCTCTCCCGTGACTTTTAGATTGGAGAGTTGGGTTGGACGCAGGCGACGGGGCCAGATAGTTCCCGCTGACAAGAAGAAAAAAAGGGTCGTTGAGAGGCACGCCTCGGCGCAACGTGGTCTGGCGTTCACACTTCGAGGCTAGCAGGGTGGACGAGTGGACACCAGGGGGAAGAGAGGGTTGGGATGGTACAAGATGCGGTAGCGTGAACCGAGAGCAGCAGCAGGCTAGTGGGCTGTCTGTCTGTCTGTTGAGTGGAAGAATCAGAAAGGCGCAGAAGAAGCGAGGGGGAAGGGTGGTGCAGGTGGCTTACCGGTCGAGGGCTGTATTACCAGTATTACCCTGTATTCATGGATTCCACATATTATTTTATCATTTTATTATTATGATGATGATTATCATGACCATTACATTGTGCAGTCCATCCTCGTCTATTGTTGTTGCTTCACGCTGGCTTCCAAGGTTGGATATCTTATCTTCTTCTCCTCTCGGCTCGAATAACTCGCTCTTCAATAATAATAAATGATCTCAGTCTTCTGAAATTCCTGTACCGACAGCATTCCAGCCACCCACGGCTCCATCCACGCCACCAGAAACGAAATACGACACATGCTGGCCCGAGATCCTGAGAACCTGGTCCGAGACTCAATCTTCTATTGGGTCAGCCACTCTGTTAATTCAGGGATGCCTGTCTGCCTCGCGCATTCACGAATCATGGCGTCTCTCTGTCTGCGATCAATTTCCTCCGCGGCAAGAGGATGCTGGTGTGCTGACTCCACTGCGCAAACAGCAGCTATTCATAGCAGCAGCCCAGGTCACTCTGCTCTGCTGAGATGTGCTGTAATTTGCCAATCGTCGCTGGGAATGACACCACCCTGCTGTCCTCCTCTGCTCCCCTGCTCCCCTTTTTAAGCTCGCAATGATTCAGCATCTTCCCCCCTTCCCGCCACCAACCACATTGCGATAAATAATATCAGAGACATTTATTTAATATTGCGGTCAACATTGTAATCGCATACCAACCATATCTGTATTATCGTATACTTCATGGACACAGTCGACATATGCGTACCCACAATCGAATATCATTCCGCCCTTCCCCTTTTCAACCTAGGCCCTCTCCTGCGCTTGCTCAAAGAGAATAATATTGGAGAGATTCATATCTCCGTCGGCTGGCCCGTTGGAGATTCAGTTATGATTGTTACAAACTCCGAACGCACCGAGGAAAAAGCAACAGTGTAAAATATGCCCTTTCCCACGAATCAGGATGCACACAGGCCGCTTTGCCACGAGTCAAACGGTGGCAACCAGCTGCACGAGCAGAGGTCATCCATTTCTTTCCTGTGTACTTATTTTTTACCTGGCCCGTATTGATAATACTTCATGCAGTCAGTTCCATTTCTGTAAACGAGCTGAATTTCAATTTGCCAATTAAATTCATCGGGATTTGATTCGATCATTATTCTTCATATTCAGCATATTATAGACAGGCAAGGGACACAAAGTCTAAAAAGAGGGACATCCTTACTGATCCTCCATCAAAATGTCGCATGTCGACTTCGAGTAAAGAGAGAGAGGGTTCTCGACCCTGCGCGCGGGGAAAGAAAAAGCGACAAAAAAAATCCATCCGGACAAAAATTCCCCGGAATTTCTCATTGGCTCGCTCGAGATACAATCAAAGACATCGTCAAAGCAAGGTTGCGGAGTTGAGGCCACAATCCAATAAATACTCCATAATAAAGCAATATATTGGAGTCTGCCGAGAGGTTGCTCCCACCCTGCTCTTAACCCTTCTGGTGTCTAGTGCTTACACTAAGAGAAACAGTTCCATTCTTTTTCTTTTGCTCGTGACAGATTGATGACGGGGCTATCGTGACAAGCTTCCTCCAAGTCTTCCGGCCTTGGTCCCTTGTGTGCCCCATCGCGCTTGTAATTTTCAACCTGATGGGAACATGGGAGTACCTCGCCGGCTTCCCCGTTCATGCGTTCCCGAGTTGTACAAGAGATGGATCAGGGCAAGGGGCTCAACGGAGGCTCAATTGAGTTTCTATTATATGGACCGTGGAATCCGCGTGGATTATTGATTTTGATATCAATCTTCTTCTTCGAAGAGATAAGAAGAACATATGGAACGGCTGATGTGGTACCTTTCCTTCATCTTCAACTGACAAATACATCCCGACACAGAACCCTTGGCTCATACTTCTCCACTGTGATATTATGTTCCCCATCTTCCTGGTCAACTGACTAGCCCAACTCGACATAGATGGACAATCTGCAGTGGAACTTCCGTGTAAAAATAGCAGCTCCCAGGACACTTTCCACCATCCAGTTTGCCAGAACTCACAGTTTGATCTGTGCTTCTGGAGACTCTCGCCATCATCTCATTGCAGCTGAAACAGCAAAGATTATCAACTGACCTTTTCTCTCCGAACTTCTTTCCTTTCTCCGCTGGCGGTGTGAGCACAGGACAAGGTGTATGTTATCATCCTTCGGAATCATGCAATCATCTTGTCCGCGTGTATCGGCTTGGGATTCCTTCGGATTACTTCTTCTCCACTATCCATGCTCCCTGTTGGTTCATGCATTGCTATTCTATCATGTGATATTGTTCCAGAGCATGCATCTGCAGCGGATTGCTTGAAAGGGCTGGCTGCTTATTTTGACTGAGCTAGCGGCGGTTAACAGAATAAAAAGCGTGGCTTGCAGGGAATGCAGGCAGATGCGTGCTCTTAGTAAAATATCGTGTACACAGTCGTTGACTGAAGGACAGATGTGGACCGTTTTAAACATAGAAAGTGCGGAGCAATACAATGCTATCATCAATTTTCTCCGTATATACTCCATCAAGTGGTCCCTTTGATGTTGGCCGCTTTGGTCAAAGTCTCCTCCTCTCGGTTTCGGTTCCTTGCGAAGAGAAGCTCTGAAGTTGAAGGGTCGCGGGCCAATTTTCAACCAACTAATAAACGCGTCTAAATTGCTTCTAGTCTTGGAACCAAGCACAACTTTATCTTTATCTTGGGAAAGCTGATGGTGCTAAAATCGGTACATACCGAAAAAGGCGCCGTCTGCACATCTGTTCGCTTTTGACCAGATACCCATTTCACAGTTGGCTGATATGCTCTAACTGGATTTGCCTGTATGCCTCAGTTATAATATGTATGCAACCATGGCCATCAACTTTGCATGTAACTCTGCGGAATACCCAAGACTATCGAGTCATTTCCAAGATAAGGGAAATTACCACACGCACCCGAAGAACAAAAAAAATAACACACGGCTAAATGAAAAGAGGCGGGAGCGGCTGAACAGCCACCCGACACAACCTGGCAAACTCATTCTCGAGGCTAGAGCACATGGCAATGATAGTTTTAACTAACAGTAAGTGGTGCGCTATCAAAAGGTACGAATTCAAAGTAACGCTGGTTGAACAGGATCCAGGAACATCTCTTGTCTTGGTGGACTTGCCAGGATGGCTTGGCAGGCCGTGCCCAGTCAGCTAAGGCTGAGCGCAAAGCTCGCCAGAGTAGGATTTCTTGATGGATCGGTTAACCGTGGGGTGAGTGCGTTCCTTTCTGTTCCTTGTCTTCCTATAGTTACAACGGGAACCCCCGATGTTCTCCAACATGGGACGCAGCAACAGAATACTTCGCAACGCACCTGTGGCAACGCAGAAAGCAAACTACGGACTTCCCTTATTCGGCGTTCACCGACAAGGATTCAGGAACGTGAGAGGGGTCCCTCAGATGTCTCAAAACAATCAATAAATAGCCCCATTTATTTTTCTCGTTGGGGAACGGGATCTTGTGCGAAAAATTTCTGGGCCCCCAAATAATCCCGTCGGTCACCGCAGAAAGTGGGGAACTTGCCAATTTGAAATACATTTGGTATGAGAGACATGGTACGAGAATTCTTCCTTTTCGAAGAAAGGTGAATGGATGAATGGGGCAAATAGCCGACGGAAATTGCCTGAGTTGTTTAGTTGACATCCACCGAAACCTGATGTCTGAATGTGTGGCCAGCAAGAATCCGAAGCCTCCTTTTTTTTGGTTATAAGGCAGGGCCTAAATTTCTGTGGCTCATTTCAAGGGCTCCAAAGAGTATAGTGTTGAGCTTAATCTACTCCACGACCAAGTCATGAACAAAGAAACACATAGCGCTTCCCGATTCCTCCGAAATCAGCTAACAAGTTCGCTTGGGCTAAATCCCCAGATTGTCGCCGACGGCTCATTTCATACTGGAGCACTTATTATTACTGTATGTTTGCCAAAGACAAGCCTGTAAAATAAGGGCCCTCTCTAATTTTCGTGAAGAAAGTCGGCGTTCAGATGAGGTGGATTGTCAAAGTTTTTTGAGGCATTGTTGTTCTGTCGCAGATCGGAGCTCATGGCTCATTCGTAAGTGGCGTTTCGCTCGACCAAGCCAGGAAATTGGCAATTGGAGCCGACGGAAACGTTGTATTTCTCAGCACCATAATATTGGCGGCTAAAATACAATTGCAGAATGTGAGCTCCTTGCGACGCAGGCTCAGTAGCCGCGGGAGGCTGTCAAGATTGCTTCTCGAATTCTCGAAGAAAGGCCGAAAGACGAACCGCAAGCTGCTAGAATAATAAAAGCTAGCGCGACAAGTTGGAATATGTGAGGGGACATGTCAAGGTTGCACCAAGATGCACACTATTCTAGGCGCATTGACTTTAAGGTTGAAAAATACAATAATAACAACAACAATACAGAGTACCTACTGGTACCACGAGCCTCGCTGCTGGTACTTGCAGAAAAACAAATGCAAGTCCTGACCGAGGAGGCTCTCCGATGAATTAATATATGCGGTGTGCTTCCGGGTAGACTTTTTGCACTCTTTTGCGCGCAAAGTATCTAGGGTGGACTTCTCACGATAAGCTGGAAGCAAGGGCAAGTGCGGCAAATGGAAAAAACATACAACATCCCTGACATACTTCCATTGGCGAGCAATCTCCCTCCTTTTTTACACTTTTCATGGTGGGTTTTTCGTCATCACTCTGCTTGGATGCGCAGGGGTTGCTCCTTTTTCTCGATGGTGATAGGTTCATTGGATCGTAAGCGATGTATGGCGAGATTATTTTGCCATGTGTGAGGCCAATTTGGGATAATGGGCTGCGTAATGATTATTTGACTTAGGGGTTGTCTGCGGGGTTAAGATAAAAATAACAGAGAGTGTGTTTTCTTATCCTTGTCCGCCATGGTCGCGGCATTTGAAATGGTGGCAATGATGGCCCGAAGCCTCTCACTTAGCAGGGAGGGATGGTCTCATTAGTATGGTCTTGAACAGGGTCCAAATCTCCAGTGCCTGGGTTCGTTTGTACTACTGGGGCAGGACCGGATTTTCCGCCGGGCTTTTGCTTATTTTTGATACAAAAACGTGGCCTTTTAGCTCGAAGCCGTTCGATATCTCGCAGTGCCAAATTAGCCCCTTTCACTAATGTAAGCCCTTCGGAACATTTATTGCATTGGAAGCTGCCGCGACAATTAGGCCCAAGTTGCCCTTGACGTGCGGTGTGGTGATGTTGGTTTGTTTCACAGAGCTCAGTTGCCTGTCTTTTGGACGAGGAAAACTTCGGCGCAAAGAGCCCCTGGAGAAGGATGGAATACGCTCAACCTGAATTGTAGAGTACATATGCTCTCCTGGGAAGCTTATCCGAGGCTGCGACATTATTTGGCAGCTGCGCTATCATTTGTAAATCTCGCAAAGCTTGGGAACCGTTTATCCGGCAATCAAGACCCTCGCAGATAGGATAGCATACGTATGCCACTCTGTGAACCCCCCACCTCACCATCTGTCAATCATACACAGTAAAAACCATATAGAGTCAAGATTGTGTACTCCGCTTCCTTGACAAGCTATCGATAGACATGTGCAGGGTCAAATTTGTCAAAGTGGTCCGTCGTTGCTGGCTACTGAGAGCAAAAAATCGCTGGCCGCGCGTCGGGCCACGTATTTGGCGGGTGCTGACGACTTCGTCGAGATTTGCCTGCTCGCTAACCTCAGGATATGTTGTATCAAGGCTCACGCATGAGCAATGACAATGAAACCTGGAGAACGATGCCTTCCCGTCCGGTACAGAGCTCATGATAGTCCAGAAATGCGCCTGCAATATATTTGATTAACTGGAGGCTCTAAGGGGCGCTCTCATCTAAACCGGACATGGGGAAAGGTTATGCGGACGATCTTGCGGAAAAGCGTTGCGTTTGCCTCTCTTGCACATTTCAAATGCGGGAAGGCCCCACGAAGCCTCATTAAAGAAACAGTGCTAACTTGCAATGTTCTTCCAGGTTTCTTTGAAAGGCGACAGTGAGTATTGAAGATATAGATCGCAGTCGATAGCTCGGCCTAGGAGGCAGAAACAGAGTTGGCACATATTTTAAATCCCATGCAGATGAAGACGTAGACATTGACGGTGTCAACTGGAAAAGGCATGGTACTGGCAGAACCCAACAGTCAATAAAAGCATCAAAAGCCCATTGGCCCAACTCCACGCTCTGTGACTAGGCCATCTACAATGGAGATTGCTTTGGCGACCACCTAGTCGCTTCGGCAAATAGACGTAGGCAAAAGAGAAATTTGTTTGTTTTGCCCACTGTTGTTTCCCAACATACTGAGCAAGTAGTGACATATTTGCTCACTCGAAGGCATAGATCCGCAATGAGAAAGACATAAACACGTCCTCGGACATTTGGCGCTGCAGAGCATAAATGTTTGTGATAGAAATCTCATACGCATAAAGATCATAGTCCATAAACCATAAAAAATCATTGCGCAAAACACTCTGACGGTGATGTATAAGGTGCAGCTCAGAGGTTAAATGAGTAATGATCTTCCTCGACAGTATTTGGTACGTCCCAATGACCATTGACCAAGAAGGCTTCAGGAGAAGTATTATCCTTCGTCCTTTTTGGATTTGCCACTGCTAAACCCCTTAGAGCAGGTTGACTAAACAAATATTTAAGGGGAGCATTGACTTTCAATCGAAGGACTGCTAGTAGACCACAGGCGTCGGCTGGGTATGCCACGACTTCGAGAATAGATCATAAAGAGAGTTTGACCAAATGCGACACATGGGGGCTACAAACGGGCGCGTCTTTCGAAGAAAAGTAACATCAACACCTGTTTTGTGAAGTCACTTTAGCGCCATGTAGTAAACAATGTGGCATGGATAGTTAACAAGCATTCTCTTCTTTGCCAACTGTTCTCTTCTCAATTGCAAAATGCAACAGTGGGCAGCTTGTGCGTCGTTCTTGCACGTAGTAGCAGTGGACTGGTTGCAGGTATTAATTCATATGCGTCCGGTTCTTGTCGTTTTCAAGTAAGAGTCCACCAACTGTTTGAGAATGGCGGAGCGGAGCGGGAATGATCACGAGGCTCGAGCTCAGTAGCCCGTTGAACAAAGACAGTGACATGCCTTCCTCTTTTATATCGGAAACGCCGTGGTCGCTAGAGAGGGTTGAGTTTCGGGATAATGCCCTCGACGAAGATCAAACAGGAGTAAAATGGAAACTTTGAAATGATGTTGCCGCACAAGTTTATTTCCTTGAAAATGGATTGATGCCATAGTACACCTCGTACGTTTCTAGTCCACTCATACCGGTTATGGATCGGTGCTGATAGATTGTACATGCAGGTCATTCGCATTATGACCTTAGCCTGTATAGCTTGACTGACCTCCTTTACACCCGCAACCAAATCGCCCAAGGTTGCAACCATAGGTCATACTGCCCTACCACTCTGGTAATCTGAGTGATGGCCACAGGGATCAGTGGCTCGCTGCGCATGCGACCTGAACAGTAGGGCTGAGGTAATACCATTTCCGATTATTATTAGATACCCGAGCAGGAGACCCGTTGAGGAAGTAGAAGTAGAGGTCGGGTCTTTCGGTGTTGTTCATTTGAAATACGATTAGGAGGGGGTATGGATAAAAAGTATAGATGCCGATGCTTTTTTTACGTCCCACTAGGGCCGGCTATTCTCGAGTTGCTTGTCAACGGCGTATTTGGTGCTTTTAGTTTGACCGATTGACCAAACAATCATTCTGAATGAACATGTTAGACAGGCGTGACTTAGTAAGTCTCGATCGCTGACTAAAACGTGGTTTGTCGCGATTCGTAAATTAAACGCGCTTCAAAGGGGCGTACTACTATTATCGAGCCGGGAGAACAAGAAGAGAAAGGGGGCGAATAATTGTATCATATTTGTTTTGTTATACCTTCTCCAACACTGTGCTATAACGGACACTGTGTTGTGTATATGGCATCTCTGTCCTTCACTTTGCTGCCGGAAGCTCTGCTTCAACTCCATGATGTGCTTATTTGCCTCGCAAAATTCAGTGAAAACGTTACTCTTGAGGCGGAATATGATTTTGTACGCGACGACATTTCCCCTTTGCTATTTTTTCCAGCTTGAGTGTTTGGTTTTGCTGATCATAGCGGTGCCTCGCAGCTACGCTTAACTGCACTCAACCCCACGAAATCCGCCTATGCATCATTTAAGTTCGACTCTTCGTCGTTCTTCTCTCAGTACTCGTTTGCAGTAAGAAGAGGTGCTGCTGGCGTTGCGGTAAAAAAGGCCGGGCAGAAGATTTGCTGCCAGATCTATATTAAGGTATATTACCAGTAGCCGAGCTTCTATTATTATTGTTTTCTAACCTTGGTATCTACTCTGTAACAGGCTCTTTTGTCCGTATTTAAGGGCCGCCCTCAGGACTTCAAGGATAAAGAAACTGCCGTTGAGCGTTGTGAAGTTCAGCTTCGTGACAGCCCTGATGAAACTAAATGCAGACTCGTAGTGCAGATGATATGCAAGCATGGTGCGAATATTCTTCAACCAAGGGCGTAATCCATGTCTTTTGTTTCTAATATCAGGATGCTCTTCCGCAGGAGTCGTGAAAACCTCCAGGTTGACGTATGAGGCAGTGGAAGCACAACACGCGATCTTCGACAAGTCAAAGACGGAGAACCAATGGGCAATTGACTCAAAATTTCTCCGGGAGATTATTGATCATTTCGGCGTGACTGCTGAGCAGTTGGACATTTATACCGAAAACAACAGAGCCGTGTTCACCAGCTTTACGGCGAAAGTTACCAACGGAAATGGTGAGTATCTGATTTAAGATCTCTTTGTATTTATGAAACTACTAACGATCTGCAGAAATCTTAAAGCAGCCTGTCCACACATCAGTAGCCATTGATACAAAAGACTTCGATGACTGTATTGTCGAAGAGAAGCTTCATGTGGCTATCAGTGTGAAAGACTTCAAGGCCATCGTTATCCATGCTTATTCACTCAAAGCGAGACTGACTGCACGGTACACTCGCCCATGTCGTCCGCTACAGCTAGCCTACGGCGTTGATGGCATGGTGTGTGAGTTTACGTTAATGACGCGAGGAGAAGCTGGGGAATCAAGCGCATCATCTTCGAACGGCGGAGCTCGCGAATTATCTGCACGACCTTCCTCGCGACCCGTTCAAACTGCTTCAGCACAACGGGCTCAGACCGAGGAAGCTACGCGCCACCAGCCGCCAGAAGATACACGTCCTGCCAGACCTTCTCCAGTCACCAGACCTTCAACTGAGGCCTTCGTCCCACCGCAACCGTCGGGTCCTATTGACCATGATAGCCTTTTCGTCCCTGCTGATGATGATCAACAATGGGACGAACCGAATTATGGAGACGAAGATGAGGACAGACTCGGTTGGGACGCAAATATGGATCAGGTATGTCGTTCTATCCTGCTCAGGAAAGAACACCGCTGACATAGTGTCTAGGATGCTCTTCGTGCCAGCCTTGGTGGCCGAATCCAGGACATCACGCCTACAGCTGCAAGTTTAAGGCAACCGGGTGAGACGAGTGAAGTAGATACTGGCGGCATTCCTCCCACTCAACGTATATCTCAGGTACATCATAATGCTGGCTGCTTCCAAGTATAAGTGGAACTGACGATTTCTGTAGATACGGGGACTGTTTGACTGAAATAGGCTGTGCGATAACAAACGTCGAATTTAGAATCGGCCAAATTCGTGGCATTGCGTTTCGATCGTACAGCGGTCCTGTCACGACCGTCCTCTCGTCGCTGGGAGCCCGAAGCTAGGCCTCTAAGAACCACAGCTAGTAAATACCCAGCTCGTGGCACATCCAGCACCGACGCCAATTATTTGCGATTTTATAAGCTCAAGCGGCACCTCACTCCAGTCCCCTACCACGTTCCCCTGCGCATTTGTCTCTGGTCCACAGTTGCCGTGCTCGCCCCATCCAACCGCTGAAAGTTTTGTTGCTCCCATGATAGCAACGACGTGCTCACTTCCGACGGCTAGCTTATCGGGATATGGCGGACCAGATGGAGGTAGCTGGCCCCGATCGTTTCGTCCCCAGGTAGTAAGTGAGCCGTCTCGTTTTTGGAGATACACTCCGTGCCAGCTTGCTGCTAGCGAAGTATAGTCCTTCAAATATTTCGGCGCACAAGTTATTATATCCCACTTATCAGACCCTAGAATAGTAAATTCACCACTCGCCGCATCTCCGGCGACAACAGTAAACTCTCTTCCGCAAGCAACTTGACATGCCTCAAACGTGACGTCCTCGATTTTATGCGGAGACCAGTAAAGCTTCTCCTGAACGCCGGCTTCACCTACTTGACCCTTCCTGGCGGCTCCCCAACCGTAGACTTCTCCATTCGACAGTACAGCAACCGTGTGTCCCATACTGCTCGAAAGTGAAACAATCCCCGTCCCCGCTGGTGGAAAACCTAGTAATCGCGTGGAAAAAGTCGCTTCTGTCACGTCCAGCCCCAAGCCAAGCTCCCCTCTGGAACCCAGGCCACAAACATAAACGGCATCTCCATGGGAATTTACGAGGAATGAAGCCTCCCAAGTCGCTGAGATAGCCTTGAAGCAATCAATTCGTTTCCCATCATTGTAGATCACAATTCGACTAAAACCCAGCAGCTCTGTAACTTTTTCTGGGTCTTGCCCGCATCTTCCATTCTTATTCGAGCCCGCTGCATACACGGCGCCAGATTTAAAGAGAACTAAAGTATGATTGCCCCCAGCAGCTATGCAAATTGGCTCATCGCTAGTTCCTTCTCCTTCCACCCTCTCATCGTCATTCTTGTCGTCGTCTAAGAACAAACATTTCGTTGGTTTTGAGACATCTTCTGTATGACCAATGCCTAGCTGGCCGGAGCCGTTGGAGCCAAAAGCGTAAAGGGGCATACTTGGCGCTTCCTTCTCTAGTGAGCTCCGTCGTTGGTTTCTATCTCGAAGAAAAGCGTATATCAAAGGTTTTAACTAGGTAATGTCATTGCCCTCTATAGGCCATGGTTTTGATGGGTGGGAATTAGATAGATGTATTTGCTTGAGGCTGCGGGATAGAATCCGTGCTTTTCATAGCCCTACTGTGTCACTGTACAAGGGCATTGCAACGAGGTAACGCGAGGGCCAGGACTATAATGAAGTGAGTAGCATGATGACTAATTGCCGAGCGTAAGCGAAGGCTATAAGGAGGTATCAAGAATCAAAACCCACCAAGGCACAGGCTGCAGACACACCAACCAAGATTGCAGAGGAAACTGTGGAGACAAGATTGCAGCCTTTCTGTAAGATCTAGGGAGTCTATTAGCAACACACTGAGTAAGTTAGACCAAAGTGTCTCTGGCTTGGACAATAACTATACCACAAGCAGTAAGGATGGTGATTTTATAAAGCCACCACTAAAGAAGTACAGATATCTATTATAGTTACCTAAGCTTGTATCACATCAACAGTAAACCCAGCCTTGGTCACAGTGTTGGGCTGTTGCAGACCATAAAGCACCAAAGAAAAAATCCTACAATATATAAATAATTACCACCACAAAGTGTTCTTTAACCTTAATGTACTTAAGACAAAATTAGTCTAGATGCTCTAGCCCAGCAATGTCCAGCAGCCTTAAGTAGACTTTAAAAATACCTAGATTATCCCTGGAGAATATTTTAGTGCTTGTGGCTGCTATAGCATAGAAGCTTTTTGAGATGATGCCATGCAGACCATAGATAAAGAGGTGGCGGCAGCTTATATCAGTAGTGTGGGCGACCAAGTAACAAGGACAACAAACTTAAAAAGGTCTTGCTGGACTGCAGAAGATAATGAGTGCTTAAGGAAAATAAGGACACAAGGCTGGCGCTGGTGGGAGATCAAGCAGCAGTTTCCATGGATGTTGTCTGCCCTGCAGCAGTGATGGTCCTTAATCCAGGACAATGACCCCTAGATAGCAGATAAACCAGCTGGTTAAAACAAAATAAGGGTTGCATCAGGAGTTGAAACCCTTGGGGCCTTGGGGCAACTAGGGAAAATTTTTGATGGAAGCATCGCTGGAGGCGGCACAAGGAAGCGAAACAGAACATGTATGCTGGCCAACTGATCATTGTTTGTTGCGGTAGGCATTCAAGACATTTGCCAACACCTCGTTCAACACCTTATCCAACCTTTCGCGCGTGGCGTCTGACATGCCGTTCGACACCATTCGACATCTTGACCTCTCGTGCGTCTTGCTCTTTTTTTTTTTTTTTTTTTTTTTTTTTTTTTTTTTTTTTTTTTTTTTTGAACTCGAGAACGTCTGCGAAGAGGGCGGAATGCGACGAATTTTGCCAAAGAGCTATACTGTGATGGCAGGGGTGCAACAAAGTTTCCTTGGTAGTACTTTGATACTTTAATGTTCATTCTTGGATTATTGATTTGCGTAACTTCATTCTGCGTGCGTCTGTCTTGCTCTCCAGGTCCTTCAAGCTACTCTCGATACTTGTGGTTCTGATCCTTCTGTACTCTATAAGCACCTTTCAACACTGGTGACGCGCGCACGCCTGCGGCGGCCACGCTGGTTGCCCTGAAACTGAAGTATTGGAGGTCAATTAAAAAAAAAATATATAAAAAAGATTTAGATAGACAGGGAATTAAACCACTGTATTTTATAGGGAGGTTAGCTATTATTAGGTACAAGGAGGAAGAAGTATAGGGAAATTATAGTAGGTAAATTAGTACTGGTTAGGTTTTAGTAAGTTTCTTTAGGATATATCAGGCAACACAGAAAAATATAGAGGTTAGTTTATTATAGCAGTAAATTTAGTAGAAGGTATATAGGGTAAAAGATATTACTTACTACTAAGCTATTTAGCCTTAGTTAATTATTTATCTAAAGATTTCTGGAGAAATACTCTTCTATATAGTATATAGTATAGATTTAAATAAGGAATTAGCTTGCCAGTATATAAACTATATAAGAATTTAAATAAGGATTTAAATAAAGAATTAGCTTACCAGTATATAAGCTATATAGATAAGGATTTAAATAAGGAATTAGCTTACCAGCCTATAAACTATATAGATAAAGATTTAAATAAAGATTTAAATAAAGAATTAGCTTACTAGTCTATAAGCTATATAGATAAAGATTTAAATAAGGAATTAGCTTACTAGTCTATAAGCTATATAAAAATTTAAATAAGGAATTAGCTTACTGGCCTACAAGCTATATAGATAAGGATTTAAATAAGGAATTGGCTTACTAGTCTATAAGCTATATAAAGATTTAAATAAGGAATTAGCTTACTAGCCTACAAGCTATATAGATAAGGATTTAAATAAAGAATTAGCTTACTAGTCTATAAACTATATAGATAAAAATTTAAATAAGGAATTAGCTTACTAGCCTATAAGCTATATAGATAAGGATTTAAATAAGAATTTAAATAAAAAATTAGTTTACTGGCCTATAAACTATATAGATAAAAATTTAAATAAGGAATTAGCTTACTAGCCTATAAGCTATATAAGAATTTAAATAAGGAATTAGCTTACCAGTATATAAGCTATATAAGGATTTAAACAAGGAATTAGCTCACCGGCCTACAAGCTATATAGATAAGGATTTAAATAAGGATTTAAATAAAGAATTAGCTTGCTAAAATATAAGCTATTGCAGCAGAATATATATATCCTCTGTTTAGGAGATATACTGAAGAGGGGAAATCCTCCCGTGAAAATATTTAATAGCTTGGTGTCAAACAAGCTCAAGAAGTAGAGACACAACAAAATTAGGGAAAACAAGAAGGTCACAACCACAAAAAGGAATAACTAAATCTCAATGCATAACAAAAACAAAATCTGCTCCCCCAAAAAGATAACTCTTCCTAAGGTGTGCCACAAAAAGAATAATGATTAATAATGCCAAAAAAACCTCCACAAAAATTATCCTTATAACACCCAACCAGCTTTTGTAGTGCCAAGATATATTCTTGGCATTAGAAAAACCTACCCCTTTTCCTAGGGATGCAGTCTCCCCACTACAACTTAACTATACCCAAAAACGTCGTCCCCTGACATCAAAGAAAAAAGAAAAGGTAAAACAAAAGTATAATAAATATAGTAGGGAGACATAGAAAACCAAGGAACTAAGGGATAGTCAAAAGCCTAGAGCTCTAGAAGTAGTAAATCACCAGAGAAGCAGTATAGAACATTGTAAAAGAAGGAAGCAACTAAGGCAAACAACCTAGCAAAACAAGAGAAAAGAAAGAATATAGTAGAATTAAGGTAAAGTAAAAAGAAAGGTTATAGCCTAGCAATATAATATTATTGTTGTTATTAGTTTACAATATACCTACTAAGACTTTATCTTCTATTATTAAGTCCTCCTCTTCTTCCTTTTACAACCTCCCAAGTACTTAAACTAACTTACTTAATTCTTCCCATTCCACTCCTTGAACAGGTAAATTCCCAGTTTCGCTAAACTAACAGACCCTTAAATACATAGCTAACCATTAGTAGAATTATAGCCTCTCTATCCAAGACCCCAACAAAACCTCTTATTAGTAGTATATCACATAGCTCCAGTAAGTAGGAAGCACCATTATCAGGAAAACAATGCCAAAGACCAGTCTACAGAATTACAGAAATATTACAAAACTTAAGCAGAATAGCAAGGAAATACAAGCAGGCTAACCAATACAGTAGAAACTTCTAAGTATCCTTATACTAGTAATTCCACTAAAAACAAAAGTCCTGGTACTGCTATACTAAAATATTATCTGTCCCTACCTATCTATACTTATTATATTAAGTCCTCGCGCAAAGAAAGTACCTTAAATAAGCCTAGACAAAGAGAAAGAGTTCCTTTAAGTAAGTTCCCTTTTTAGATATCCAAAGCTATAAGAGTATCTAGTCCCTGGGAAATATTCTGGAAATATTTTTTGTAGATATATAGCTAATCAATATTCTAGATAATACTTAAATACTCAATTATATATCTCCCAATAATAACTTAGATAATAATGGCCACCCCTATAATAACTTTAACAAAGATAAGGACAAAAACCTATTTAACCCAGGGGATTTAGTCTATAAAAGCAATCTTAAATTAGTGTTTCCTAAAAGTAAGGAAGTTCTAGAGCCCTTGCTGCTTTGCCTAGTGTAGTACCTTCTAACTATTTTCCAGGAGAAAAGTATATAGTTAGTAGAAAATACCAGGAAATTCTTCTGTCTTTCTATAGTTATTCCCAAACTACTAGATTGTTTATTATATACCCCTCTAGTAGCCTTTAGGGCGGTAGTCAAGTGGTCTACTGTCCGGGCACCTTGCTTGGGCTGGCAGGGGTGCAGGTTCAAGTCCTGCTGAAGGCGCGGTGAATTAGTCCAGAGGGGATTAATAAGCCATACCACTATTTCTTCTATGTAAGTATGTTAACTATTACTAATACCTAACCTAATAGGGACTGGGCACCCCTAGTAGGGAAGGTTAATTAGTAATAATAGCCAAGCATACTAAATTGAATTGTACCTAAGCAGAAACTAGTTAGAAGGGTTACATTAAGTTGTTAGGGGGCCTGACATCCAGCCTATTATATATACATTGAAGCCAGCAGGAGGCCTAATATATTCTAGCTAGTGGAGACTTTGGAAACATGCTTTGCAAGGACAAATCAGTCAAGAAAGTGGGGTATACTTAATAATGTATAGGCTTGATCAATAAGGCTTGATGTACATAGGCTAGAAGTTCCCAATAGTCTCACTAAGAGACTCCGGGTGTATCAATCTACTACTACTACTACTACCCCTCTAGTAATTTCTTTGCAAACTTTGTTAAGCTCCCTAAGAGGTATTTTATATCTTGGAACTTTGGCAAGGTTTAAGATCTACTTACAAATACTTACTAACAAGCTATATTAATTTATACCTAAGGCAAGGAGGTTAATATCTGCTCTTTCTACTTTAGTTATCTAGGGTATATCTATATCTTCTCCCTCTGTGTTATGCCTCTTTCTCTTAAGGGTAATAACATTGTAATGGGTGGTGCTTACTTGTACTGTATTTAGAACAGAAAGGCAAGTTATTGCAGATATTGTAAGGGTTTTACTGTATCTACTAAAACCTACAGCTATAACAACTAACTCCTTTCTCTAGACTAGAAAACTACTTAATCTCCTGCAAAGAAAAGCTACTTAAAGAAGTTCCCCAATAAGTACACTATCTACTTGCTCCTCTTGTTCCTTAATCTAAAGACTACTCTAGAGAATATAGCCAACTCTCCCTTGGGCTCTGTAAGACTAAATAATCCTCCAATTATTGTTAATAGGCAGGGTAAAGATACTTTGTTTAGGAATCTCTGTATTATTCTACAATTTCCTTAGGAGAGTAAAGAAGACTATACTATAAGTTTAATATTCCAAGCCAATGCTCTTCTTAAACTATTAAAAAGGGCTATCAAGGAACATTGTATAGAGGAAATATCTTAACAGAGCATAGCCTATATTAACAAAGTTATTTAAGACTCTTAAGTTTAGTAGGGGCTAGGAGCTTTTAACTTTATAAATTATTAGTAGATAGTCTTTAGTTTATAGAATTAATAAAAAGCCTTTTGTCTCTGTCCTAGATCTCTTCTCTACTCTGCCTAACCAAGATTATAATTGGCTTACCAAGTAACTTATCTTTAAGAATCCTGGGCAGTAAGCTCTGGTTAATTTCTTCTTACTTTTGTTCTAGTACTAACTTAAGCTTTGTTGTTATATTAGGACCTTTTACCTTTTCTCTAATCTTCCTCTAGATACATTATTTATTAAGTCTATCTTTCTAATCTAAACTTTTACAGCTTCCTAACTTAATACTCTAATTGCTTAGCTTATTTCCATTAAGAACCCTTTGTAGATTCCTCTAGATTGCATTCTAACCTGTCTTAATCCCTTACTAAGTCCTTAGTAAATCTATTCTTTCTTAGCTTATTCTTTACAAAGTCCTAAATCCTTTTCTTAGAACACCCCTTAGAGTACATTATTACTCTCTATATCTCCTGCCTAACTAAATTCTTAATCCCCTTTGTCAATAGTAACCATTCTAACAAGTTAAGATAGCTATAAAATAACCTACACCAAACTCTCTAACTAGTAATACACCAAAGTACTTAGCAGGTAAGAAAACTCCATCACAAACTAAATCCTCTCAAAACAGAACAAGAAATCTATTAAAAGAAGTACAGAAGTCAAGGGAAATAACTACAAAATTACAGGGTTATAGCTAATTTAAATACAATATATAGAGTCCTATTATAATACCTTAGACCTAGAAAATATACCTTTCTTAAGCCCTTTAAATACTTTGTCTGTTATTAGATATCTCCCTACATCCATAGAAAACAATAAAACATAGACCACTGTCTTTACAATGCCCTTAAATATTAGATTTAGTTACAAAGTTCTTTTGCCAGTTAGTGATTTAAAGAAAGGTAAGTTGCTAGGTCCAACAGAAAGTATACCCTCTGCATTAGAGTCTTGGAAACCTACTAGAAAACTTAAGCTAATCTATTTTATTAATATATAGAAGTAGCCTATATTAAGGCTCTTGTTTATTTAAATCTCTCCATGCTCTCTATGCATGGGTTTTATCCTTATGTCTCCGCCAACAAGCTTAAGAAGAGAGACCCAAACCTGTAGAATTCCCACACTAAGTAGCTATTAAGTCTCCTAGACTGTAAGGGTGCCTTAAGGCTCTCACAGTTTTGTGGAATGTATACTAATATATTAGTATTCCAGGGAAGCAGTAGAAAGTTAGCTGCTTGCTTCTAGAATACTTTAAGAATAATTGTATAAATCTCTAGCTCTCTAGATTATTTTATATTGCTCTTTGCAGGAAGAAGTTTAAAGATCTCCAGAAGCTACCCTTGCTCCATTATCTATCTTGAAATACTATACACCCTGGCAAACTTTGTAACCTCCTTAACAAAACTAATGTCCTTGCAGCTATTATATAGACTTGTAGGCCTATTATTAGGCTATATAATTACTATTGTCTTAGGGATAGAGTTTTCTCTTGCTATATTATTGCTTCTTCTAAACTCTTAAATAACAATATATTTTCTGTATATACTTTGTATCTCTTAAAGGGTATTAAGGATAGGTGCTCTCTAGGTAAGTTTCTATCTAGATATTTCTACTATACTAATAACTAATAGATATTTTCTATCTATATAGTTATAGTCCCTTCTGTTTCCTCTTGCTCTTCTATTAGCCCTAGCTATGTTCCCAAAGCCTCCTTTGTCCCTAACTTTCCTGCTATTCCAATAGAGAAAGAAGTCTACTTTAATAATTATTACTTTCTTAAGAGTCCTCCTAACCTAGACAATATATCTAATAGTAAATTAGTAATATTTTAGAAAGAGTTACAGAGACTTTATTACCTTGCAGGATATTAAATTATAACTCTTTATACCTCTAAAATACTGTAGTAGGCTCCTAAAGTTACTTGCAAGATCCAATTAATTAACTACAATATATATAAGATAGAGAAATTTAACATTAATAAGTTTAAGTATAGAGCACTTGCAAAGGCTCTTAGGTTTTAAAACAAAGATAAAAAACTTTAAAAAAAATAGACAAAAGAAAGCTTGTATAGATAGAATAAATAAATTTAAACAATAGAAAATATTTCTTTGTAGTCCCAGACTACTTTACCTCTTTGCATTTAAATATTGTTAGGGTATAATAACTACAAAGTCCCTTCCTTTTAGAATCCTTCTCTTTCTACTCTCTTTTACTTCCTTATCAATACTTTTCTCTTCTTTGTTATACTTATTCCCTCCTTTGTTAGAGTTCTTTTTATCTTCTTCTCCTTTGCTCTTTTCTCTATCCCCTAGCAACTCTCTTTTAATAACAGAGGCCTGGCTATTAAACCCTTATCTATCTTTGCTGCTACTTTCTTTGTATTTAACCTTGTTCCCTTTTCCTTCTTTGTTAGAGCTTATTATATCTTCCTTAGCTCTATCCAGCTATCTCCCTTTTTCTTCTATACTGGTATTCTAATTAGAACCCTTACCCAGTCTGCCTGCTTCTCCCTCTACTGGAGGAGTCCTTAACCTATACTTCTTTAACTTGCCACCTATAACTATACCCTGTAACTAAGCACTATCTAGTTCCTTAAGTTTAAAATACCCTTTGTCCTAGTTTACTGTACAAATCCTGTACAGCCTAAGCCACTGGAAGGCCAATTTCTTTATGCTAGATATATCCTGTACAAGTTTTATATTCTTAAGAACCACTAGGTCTCCTATATTAAGTAATTCCCTATAAACATTGTATACATTATTAAAGTAGTTTCTATTTTGCCTTTGTATTCTGTTAAGGTAGTATACAGCCTTGGTTAAGTTCTTATCCCTCCTTTCCAGTTGTTAGGCTTGCATGGCCAGCAATTTAGCCATTATCTTTATAGAGTCCCAGTCCAAGGTTTTCTACATTGGTATCTTAAGTTCTATGGGCAGCGTGGCTTCTTGTCTATAGTTTATACAATAGGGAGTTATACCAGTGCTGTTTAAAGTAGTATTCCTGGCTACAAAAAGAATAGAGGGCAATACTTTTACCTAGCCCTTTCCCTTACTGCCAGTATACTTTAAGAGACTGTCCTTAATGTACCAATAATTTACTTTAATGCCTCTGTTTGCTTGCAAATTATACAGGGAAATCTTTACTTACTAAACTTTGTATTGTCTTGCTAGCTCTTTGCTAATGCTTTTATTCTTAGGTCTGCTATTAATGGTAAACTAGAGTAGGCAGCTGTAATAATAGATTATATCTTTGTATAAGAACTACACTACTAAACTTAAATCTACTCTTTGGAGAGCTCTTCCTTCCAGCCAATTGCTAAGGTTATCTTAAGCAAGTACTAGGAAATTTTTGCCCTTGTTAGGAGGCATATATATAATATTAACACCAACCTAGGTCCAGATTGTTAATATCCAAGTTAGATGCAGAGGTTCTTTAGGACTGTTAGAAGACTATACTTAATATTTATAATATTTAGAAGTGTATTTTTGGCAGTCTTAGTACAGTCCTTTCCACCAATATCTTTTTTCAATAAAGTAGTAGGTCCCTTCTTGTCCTTAGTACCTATATTTATTGTAGAGAGCAATAATAATCCTTTTTTGTTTAGCTTCTCTATCTACTATATATTGCAACAGTATATTTTTCTAGGCATACTAAAACAAATACTCTCCTTCTATACAGTACTTAATAGCTTTCTTACAAAACTAAGAAAACTTAGAGGATATTATTCCTTTAGGGTATTTTAGAGTTATTAGGTAATAAGCAATTTACTTATGTTTCTTAGTGTATAATGGATCTAACACTCTAATAGGCTCCTTATTATTATTGTCTTCTCTTTGCCTTTGCCCACTGTAAACTTAAGCAACTAAACTCCCTATATAAGCAGAAACAAACTTATTAATATTCTATTCTCTAGCTTCCTCCTTAAGCTCTTTGTTGGTAGGGTCTCTTTACAACAATCTATCCACGGCAGTGTATTTTAAACCAGGGACATACTTAACATAGAAATTAAACATACAGATCTACACTAACCATTGTATTACCAGTGCTCCAGGCAAATCCATGGCTGTTCTATTTAATTATACAACAAGTATCCTGGTGTTAATTTCCAAGGTAAAGTATACACTGTACAGCCAGTACCAAAACTTCTTTAGTACTTTAAGAATAGTATAATACTTCCTTTTTCCAGCATTATACTCTAACTTAGTTTTTAACTATACTTCTAACTTAAACTAGGCGGGGTGTCTCCTTCCTCTCTGGACCTGCATTAGGACTGCACCCTATCCTGTCTTACTGGCATTAACTGCTACTATAATTACCAGTGGCTTAACAGAATAGTCCAAAGAAAGGACTACAGGGAACAAACTTAGAATCTCCTTAAGCTTATTAAAAGTATTGTCTCTTTTGTTGGTCTACAGAAACTTGGTATTCTTTTAGAGAAGCTAAAACAGTAGATTAGTATACCAAGAGTACTGTTTAATGTATAACCTAAAGTATTTACAAGTGCCTAGAAATCCTTGCACACCTTGTATATCTGTTGGTGTCTTCTAGTTTACTATTTTTGTAACTTTAGTTTCCGTGGGCTATTGTCCTTTAAAGCCACAAACCTATTCTACTACTTTTACCCCAGGAACAAGAAATTGGAACTTAATAGCTAAAATTATATAACCAGCAATTTCCAAAAGATACAGAGTCTTGTTAAGGTTTTTAATATATTTAAAGATAAAGCACTGGATCCCTGGAAAGGCCTCTTTATTGTTGTAAGTTATCTTTGGCCCCTTGACTCCAATGTTATCTATAAAGACTTAACAAGCTAACAGTATAACTCTCTGTAGAATTTTTATTATAGCCTATATAAACTAAGCAATGGAATTTACTGCTCCCTGCAACACTGTAGTTTGTTAGAGAAGCCCTAAAGGAGTTATTACTGCCATTATATTATAGTCTCTCTTATCCAATGTTAACTGGTTATAGCCAGAGAAGATATTAATCAAGGAATAGATAGCAAGGCCACCAAATTCTTTGGTAAATTTATTAGCATTGGAAGGTATATTAGTATCCCTAATAGTAACCTTGTTTATATACTATGCTGCATTAATAAATTAATGGCCCAAGTCTTTCTTAGGGACCAGAAACTACAGATTTCAGTACAGCCTATAACACTGCTTAAAGATTCCATTATAAATCCTGTCTTAGAAGATCTTAGCAACAGTTAGCTCCAGTACTTTAGGGACTTAAAACCCCACTATATACTATACCTTGTACTTGATTGTCTATATCCTTATAGAAGGTGTAACCTCAGGCTGTATCCTTCCAACCTTATTAAATAACTATACAAGGGCTCTGTCCTGTAAAAGAAATACTGTCTTTAGTATAACTCTTTTCTTTTTAGTTAAAAAGTCTCTAATAATTATCTAGCTTTCTTTCTCTTCTGTTATGCAGGTAAACAGGGGAAACTAAGAGATTCTTGGGCAAAAATATTTTGCAAAGGGCAGTTCTATTCTAGGTTACTAATACAATAAATAATATTTTTTAAAATATCTCTCCTTCCAATCCTTAAAACCACCAGGCATAGAACTATCTAATACTCCTAGGTTAACTGGGTGGACCTTCTGCCCTTTTCTCTTGTACATTGTTATAACTCTGGCCTTACTGCTCTTAAGGGTATACTTTTCTGCCCTTGTCTTCTTGTATCCTGCAAGCCAGGCATGTCTTAATATACAGTATTTAACTATCCCAGAAGCTTTTGCATAGGGGTGGCCTTTAATAAACTTTAGAAAAATATAGCCTTCCTTCCTTTGCACCTCTTCTCTGCTCCAGGACAGTATCTTCTCTGTAAGTCTAGCTATCTCTCTTACCCCTTTTAATGTCTTCTTTCTCCTTGCGCGGTGTTTTACTAACCTAGACAACCACTCTATTGGCTTGTCTTCTCCCTAACCCTGGATCTTCTCCTTATCTATAAACCTTACCTCCTTCTTCTTTGCTATTATTCTATCTTCCCTATATATCCTTGCAGTAAATACCCTTGGGGTTAGAGGTTTGCCTACTTATTTAAAGCAGGGGAGTAGGTCTTTATTAAATCCCCTTCTCTCCTTGTCTCTCTGCTGGTGCAGAAATATAGAAACTCAAGGACTTGTATTCTGTCTTCCAAGAAAATATAGCCAGTAACATTGCCATTATTATTGGTAGAGCACCCCCACCAAGCTATATCTTGCCAGGGTCTTCTAAGCAGAATACTGGTATCTCCACCATCAACAATAATTAGGGGACAGTATATAACTAGATCCCTAATTTACACAGGAACTTTGTTACAAAACCCTGTGCAATCAACCACTGCACTGTTCTAAGTAACTATCTAGAGGTTAATTCCTGTTAAGATAGGCAATCCAAGGCACCAAGCAATGTCCCTTCTAATAATATTAATCTCTAAACCTATATCTAAGATAATATCTACATTGAATTAACCTATTTAAACCTAAACCTTAAGAGTATTAGCAGTGTAAATTGTCTATCTTTCTTCCTTAATAATACTTTTTAAAACCAGCAAAGAAGTCTTGTTTTATTAAATATAGTTAACTCTAGCCTTTAATGGTTCACCTAGGTCTTCTGCGCCAGGGGTGGTGGAAAAGACTATTTTGTGCAATTTCAATAATATTTCCAGAAGCTAACCAATTATAATCCCTTAAACCTCTTGTTTTAAGATTATCTCTAGGATATTGCAAATATTAGTACTGTCTTTAATTATTAATGCCAGTTTCTTGGGTAACTATTTTCTTGGTTAATGTCCTTCAGGTCTATCCACTATCTTAATATCTTTAATAGAAACACTCTTTAATATCCCTTTCTTTGGTAGTTCCTTAGTTTCCTTGTCTTTACTATCGCCTGTCTTCTTAACAATAGGTTCCATGTACAATCCTTTATGCTATATCTTTATAGATAGGTAAGCAGTATCCTTTAGGCTTCTCTTCCTCCCTTTTGGCTTACTAATATATATTGCATTTATATAGAACCAGTTATTGTCTCCCAAGGTTCTTTTATCTTTGTTATACTTGTCCTCTATACTGCTTTCCTTGGAACTAATTTCTTCTACTTTGGAGATAGACTTAAATCCTACTTAAAAGCTCCTTATATTTACCTAATTTTGGGTGTTCTAGGAGGAAGCAGCAGGCAGAGGCACAGGTATACCTTAACTTATTAGTGGTATGCTTGCTACTCTCTGGTACTATTTAATAACTACTTTTTTCTTGGGGACACCTATTTAGAATTTTATAGGGATTGGATCCCCCCCTTATCCCCAATAACCAAACTTGAGTTACCTTGTACTTCTATCCCAGTAGATATATCCAAGCCTTTTATACTCTAACAAGTAGTTACATGTTCTCTACTTGTATCTAGTTTTGTTACAGTAGTTGCACAGTTCCTGTAGTGCACCAACAAGAGCTTAACAGTTAGAAAGAGAAGGCTACTGGGGGTTAGGCATCTATAGAACTTACTGGATATATCCTTGGTTATAAATATTATTTTGTATTTACAACACCCTAAGAGGCATTAACAATGCCTCCAGTTCTTTTACTACTTTATTAAGCTTCTTTTTAACTTTAGAGGTATCCTCCTTGTCTACCCTAGTTACTTAAGGAACTGGCAGAATACCTCTTGGTTTACTCCTACTTTTCCTCTCTTCTCTTATTCTCTTAGCAGGGTCCCTGTACTTGTTCTACAACATTAACAAAGAAATAGTTTAGTGTATTAGCAGTTTATTTAGCCTATTAAATTTTACTACAGCTTGCTTGGCCTTCTTTATTAATTCTACTAACCTATAGAACCTGTTTGTTCTTTCCCTAGTCTTAAGAATTAACTTTGCTTCCTGCAGAACAGGGCTCCACTGGAGTTTGTCCAGGTCTTCTAGATCTATATTAAGTGTATTTAAGATCCTACATCCTAGTTCTTCTGGAATAGTGTAGAGAAACAAGGTAGTTCTAGTATATAAATCCAAGTATCCTTTCTCTATAACCTTGTCTAAGACAGCCTTAAACTCCCAAATAAACTTAACTAGGTTTTTATTCCAGGGTCTCTGCACTCTATAGATTGCCTCCAGGTGCTGCCTGGTGTAAATCTTCTACTTAATATTGTAGGCCTTGTACTCCTTCCTAAAGGTATTGCAGAACTGGTTCTAGTTTTGGGTCTTAAAGCCCAAAAATCCACAGGCTGCATTACTAATTAATAGGGCACAGTATTCTGGCAGGTATTTAAAGCTATCCTCCTCCTAAATAAAATAGTCCTTACAGAGCCCTTTCTATACACAAAGAAATACTGTTATATTTTCTCCTCCAAAGTAAGGAGTACTGCTTATCCCAGGACAGGGCATTAGCACTATTAGTCTCTGGTATCCAGTAAATTACATTATAGACAAAGGAGCAGATTCTCCCCTGCTATTTTTACTTTCTGTAGTAGGGGTTTTCTTTCCAACCAGGTTTTCCCCAGTTATAGCAGAACTTAAACTTAATAATATAGTGTTCTGTAAAATTTTTCTCTAGCAATATTAACTCTAAACCTCTTGTAAAAGAAATTATATAACAATACTCTGCAATAAAACAACAAAATCCTTATACCTCTGTACCTTAAAAAATATAAACCTAATAATGTATATATATATTACTTCTTGCACCACTGGGTAGAGAAAGGGGTTCTTTTCTTCTGTCCTCTTTGGGTTAGTCTTAACCCGCGCTGAAACTTTATCTTCCATAGTGGGTGGATTCACCTTGTCTCTATGGAACCAATGGTTCAGGAGGCCAGTTTAACTGCTGCAATTTCTGCAATAGAAGGGGCACTCCTGCTCCTTTTCCTCAAAGTTCTTAATCTTGCTTAACTTATATATCTTAGCCATGGCGGAGATCTCTTTTCTTTCTAGTTAAAGCTCTCTTTAGAATATTGGACTTAGCTTAAGTCCCCCTTCTTTGTTGTAATTCTCTCTTCTGCAACAAAAATTTTCATCGCGTCATGGTTGCCAGTTAAAGAGGGGAAATCCTCCCGTGAAAATATTTAATAGCTTGGTGTCAAACAAGCTCAAGAAGTAGAGACACAATAAAATTAGGGAAAACAAAAAGGTTACAACTACAAAAAGAAATAACTAAATCTTAATATATAACAAAAACAAAATCTACTCCCCTAAAAAGATAACTCTTTCTAAGGTATACCACAAAAAGAATAATAATTAATAATGCCAAAAAAACCTCTACAAAAATTGTCCTTACAACACCCAACCAGCTTTTGTAGTGCCAAGATATATTCTTGGCATTAGGAAAACCTACCCCTTTTCCTAGGGATGCAGTCTCCCCACTACAATACATTGGTTGCTTAGAGATAGATCTATAGCTTAGATAAGTATACCTACTATACAGAGTTTTTATTTATATTATATATAGGCCCTGGAGGCCCCCTATATATAGGGAGATTACCTTTTATTATATATAATTTATTTATTCTTTATATAGTATCCACTATATTTGGTAGTATATCCCAATAGAATACAGGATTCTATACCAATACCAGCAGGAATTGCTAACAATACCTGGAAGATATACTAAGTATATATAGCTAGTAAATAACCCCCAGTTAAATTTTTATACTAAGTAACTAGTGCAAGGTAACCCTAGAAAAGCAACAGCACTAATGTATATTGCTGCAGCAGGTAACAAGCCACAGACTGCAATAAGAATTAATTAATGCTATCTTAAGGGCTAAATATATACTAAGTCCAATATATAAGTTACACTAGCCAATTACTGAGACAAGCTTAAGTACATTATTAAGGTTCCAAGATAATAAACAGAGAAAACAAAGACAGTAACCAGGTTCCAATAGAAACTAGTTAGGCAGTAGAGTAGATAATGGTCCAATACCTGGTTACTACAGAAAGTAGCAACAATATAGTTATGCCAGATATAATTAATAACTTACCCATGCCTCTTAAATAACCAAGACAGCAGGGTACAGTTCTAAACCAGCAAGGAACAGTATAACTGCAAGAGAATATCCCTAGGGACATAGATTATATAGAATAAGTTATATTGTCTATTAATAACCCTATAAAACAACAGAACTATTTAATTGCCAAATACTACTAATATACTTTGGTTATAGTATATATCTGGAGAAATAATTAAGAAAGAGTATTTACTGGCCTAGAAGGAATAATTTCTCTAGCAGATATAACCAGGGTGGACACTATTATACTTATAATAAACAAAAGAAAGTATACAGTAGCCAATAAAATTATAAGGAAAGAGATTGGACAGGTATTGGCAGAAGCAATAGAAGAAAATCTACCTGGAATACTAGTAACTTTCTGCCTTAGACTATTAGTACATTAACAGGCCAATTGGTTAAGGTTAGTAATTAATAACCAGGCTATATTAGAGTAACTAACTATAACCCCAATACAGGCAATAACAGTAAACTATCTATATAACTATATATAGCTATTAACAGACAGTACAAGTACTAATAAAGGCAGTATAGAATTTAAACCTAAGGTAAAGAGCAAGAATAATTTATAGAGTTCCAGGAATATATATACTACTGCTTAACTGTATACCTTCCAACAAGTTAACTTTAACAATACAATAAGCAGAGTAGTAAAAGGAATTAAAAAAAGAGAGATTAAGCTATTCTGTAAAGAAAAAGAATTAGTAAACAAGAAATATAACTATAAGCTAGCCAACAGACTTACTAATATAGAGATACAAGAATAGAACCTAAGTAAATAGAAGAGGGACATTAACAGTGTACCTATTAAATAATACTTGCTATAAGGACAATACTGGATACTATAACTAAATAGAGGTTTCCTGCAAGGACACTGCCAGGACCTGGCATTGTATCTACACCTAGAAAGCATAGACAGAGCAGAAACAAGGTAATACTATATACTATACAGAGAAATAAATATACTATACTAACTTAATAAAATTGGTACTCTATATACCAAACAGAACAGGAATAACAGAATATAGAAGCTTAAACCAGATAATATAATGCAGTTTAACCCTAACCAAAGCAATGTTATTATATTTATTAACTATCTGCAATTCTTTGCTAAATACTATAGTAAATAATAGGTTCTTAAAGTACTCCTGCTATATTTAAAAGGAAGAGTAGTAACCTGGTACAGTATACTAGAACCTTACAATTATATAATTCTCTGGTATAACCTCCAGGCATAGTTTAACCAGTTATCCAGGGAATTTAGACTTAATACAGGAGCTGCCTGGGACAAGATCCAATGTATTTATTTCTTCTATAGAAATAAGGCAACCAGATCCCTTAATAAATATATAACAGAGATATTAAGTTTGCTAAACACTGCAGGAGTATATAATTTAGAAACAATTAAGCACTATTTGTAGAGAGAATTGGATCCCTATCTTGCAAAATTAATTACATTAAAGCTATAATATACTGTACAAAAGTTCTGCAAACAGATCTAACAAAAAGAATAGAATAGATAATTAGATTGGTAGTAACAAAATAGGCCTGCTTAATATTTTAGACCTAACTAGCTACAGTCTACAATATAAAAGAAAATACCTGGCCTTAATTATTAGGGTACTAATAAGAGAGGTAGCAAAGACAATTTAATTGCTATTTCTAATTAGACAAGAACCCCTACAGTACAAACACTACAGGCAATAGATTAAAGATAATAATAATTATATATATATAAGCTATAAACAGTAGATATATACTATCTATAAGGATAGGTATACTAACCTAAAAGATATATCTATATAGTTAAACTAGCCTCTAAGGATAAACAAGAGTAGACTAACTGGGGATCTATAGATAGTGCAAGCAACAGACAGTTATCTAATAATTGTATTAGTTTAGAAAAATAGAATCCAGACCTAGTAATAGGGAACCAGGCTCCAGATATAGGTTATACAATCCCTAACAAGTAGAATTGTATCTTATAGATACTGGATATAGTCAGTATAGATACCTCTGGGTTATATTTAAGTATTCTAGAGACTGTATATTAACTAAATACCTTAATACAGGTACCGGACCATTAATAATTAATATTAAATATCTCTAACACTACTATTCCAATACTAAGATTAAGAGAAATTAGGCAAATATATATTTTATTAAAGGCTATTGCAGGAAGAGAACAGCAGTGTATAACT
This sequence comes from Spiromastix sp. SCSIO F190, assembly GCA_014805645.1. NCBI lineage: Eukaryota > Fungi > Ascomycota > Eurotiomycetes > Onygenales > Spiromastigoidaceae > Spiromastigoides > Spiromastix sp. SCSIO F190. The sequence goes on along the minus strand of WXTY01000007.1, from coordinate 1,231,468 downwards.
TTGCTATACTTAAAATATAAATCCAAACAATTAATAATTAACTATTTACCCTAATAGGTACCTTTCTGGTGGTACCTAATCTACCAGCAAATATACTGGTTAGAACTAACAATCTATACAAACATAGTACTATAATTAACCTTGCCTAATACTATATACAATTTCAGGGTAAGTATACTGTCCTTGCACTATTTAATAACTTAATAACAGTACAACAGATATATATTAAAGCTTTGTTATACATTACAGACATTACAACAAAACTGTATAAGGGCCAGGCAATTAATAGAAGTATCTTAGAGAATATTCTATACTCTAAATAGCAGAGAACAAGGGCTAAGATTACTGTTAGAATAGCTAGATATACTATTATTAAGCCAAAGCAAGGTATATCTATTCCAATCTATATAAGCCTGTACAGAAAATACTTATATATTTTTAAACTAATTTTAAGGAAGGATACTTCTAATCTTGTTACTAGATCTCTGTATATACTTATTTTATCTAAAACCTAGTTACTTCTATACTTAAACTTCTCTAATTAGTGCATTATCTTGCTAAAGGGCCATGTATTGGGCTATGCTTAATAGATTAACAAATAACCAGTAAAGTAGCTACTATTTAAGGTATACTTAGTTAGCAATATTAATGCAGCAGACATTAATAATCTATTTATAATCCTAACAATAGATAAATAGCCAATACTTAAGGAAGTAGATATATTGGATACCTAGGGCTTAGATTACTAGAAAAAGGTACTAGTAATTCTCTACAAATATAAGTACCTGTTCTAAGCCAAACTGGGTATATTTAATAATAGTTAGGAAATACCAATTTGTCTAAAGAACAAAACTAACCTTAAAGGCCTTAAATAGGCCCCTTTTAATCTATTATAGTATAACTACAAAGCAATGGACAGTATACTTAACCTACTTAAGGTAGATAGATAGATTAAACCAGTTTCTGTAGGGGGCAAAGCAGCAGCAGCAGCACCTGTATTTATAGTATAGCAGTACAGCAAGCTATATATTGTTATTAACCTTAGGGCAATTAATGCAAAGATACTGCCTAATATATACCCCCTACCAAAGCAGGACAATGTACTTTAGTTACTGGACAGTATATATATCTTTTTATTACTGGATATTACAAAGGGATTCTTCCAATAGCCAATCTATACAGAAGATAGGTAGAAGATAGCCTTTGTTATACTATACAGAGGTTAGAAACAGTATACAGTAGTAACAATAGAATTAATAGTTTCCCCCCTGTTCTACTAACAATAAATAGAAAACCTACTAAGACAGTACCTTTGGAACTTTGTCTTGGTATACATTAATAACATTATTATCTACTTCTATATACCTAACAAATACCTTAAGTACCTTAAGCTTATACTTACAGTATTGAAAGACACTGGTATCTCTATATCTCTCTGTAAATACCATTTTGTATACCCCAATATTAAGCTACTTGGACACTATATATTCCATTTGGGCATTGCAACAGATAAGCAGAAGATAGAGACTATATACTAACTTACTTTTCCAATAACAGTTATACAGTTAGAGTACAGTCTTAGTCTCTTTGGATATTACCAATTATATATTCTACATTATATACATTACATTAAACTGCTTAAATAGCTAAAGATACAAGTACTCTGGCCTGTACTGCAGAAAGAACAAGCAAGAAAGAACTATATTAATTGCACCAAGCTTAAACCAGAGAAATAGAATATAGAACTAGCTAAGCTTCTATACTCTGTATAAGTAGCTTAGGAGAAGATAAAAGATTTTCTCTGTACTGCACCAGTATAGGTATATCCTAACTTTTACAAACTATTTATCCTTTATATAGACAGCAGCAAAGAAAATAGATTCAGAGTTATACTATATTAGATTAGAGACAATAGAAAAGAATACTTAATTCTATTCCTTTCTTACAGGCTATAACCTGCAGAAAAGAATTACTGGGCAACAGAGCTTAAGTATATAGTATTGGTTTAGGCTTTGTACAAGCTACAAGCCTATTTTAATAATAGAGATTTTACTGTAATTACTGACTACAGCATGCTTGTTAATGCCTTACAATTAAAAGCAACAGGATAGTAGAGTATATATCTAAACAATTGGGCATTTATCCTAGTATTATACCTGCCCAGAATAAAGATCCTTTATAGAAAGAAATAACTGTATACCAATACAGATACATTGTTATAGTTACTGCAGAAGAAAGATACTACAGAACCAGATTCTGTCCAGAAAGAGTAACTATATATAATGCTTACAATAATTAACCAGACTATATACAGTCTGGAGTTCAATAATAAATTCCTTGTATAAGTAAAAAATAGAATAGCCAAGGACTGGAGTTATTGCCAGATTCTACAGAAGATTAAGGCACAAAGGCAAAAGTAAGTAAAGGGCAATTAAGGTACTAATACCTACTACTTATTTTGTTTAACAGAAGATAGTTTGCTATTAAATATAGTACTAACAGGGACTAAACAAATTTATATTCTAGCTAAAATAGAAAACAAGGTAGCTATATACTTCTATAAAAACTACAGTTATTCAGGGTTTAACAGAGCCCTTAAGGCAATAATAACTACCTTCTATATATAGAATACAAAGGTAGTTATACAGTAAATAGTATATAAATACCTAAATTATTAGATAGCCAAACTATTAAACTACCTGCTGTACAGTTATATAAAACCAATACAGCAGCTATCTATGCCTTTTAATATTATAATACTTAATTTTATTGTTGGTATACCAATAAGTAATGGATTTAACACCCTCTTAGTAATAACTAACAAATTTAGTAAGGCTATCTGCCTTATACCTGGACAGGCAATATAGAATGCCAAACAATAGTCTAATATATTTTACTGCAATATAATCTGTTTATAGAGAATTCCTTATAGTATAATATCTAATTATAACTTAATCTTTACAGGAAAATTCTAGTGCAAGATACTACAGACTTAGGGCATTAAGCAATAGCTAATAACAGTATATTACCTACAAGCAAACAGTTAAAGTAAAAAGTCTAATTAAACTATTAAGATTATCCTTTACTGTATGCTGGTTAGGCAGTATAAGTCTAATTGGGCAAACCTACTATAACAAGTAGAATACTATATAGCAATACTACCTACATTAATAACCAGTATCTTACTATATAAGGTACTGTACAGGGTAACACTGCAATTTGTTCTATTAATCCAAGGTAAAGAGACAGACTCCAATTATAAATAGACAAGGGAACTCCTCTGCCTGTAGCTAAGTAATATATATAATATAGTATAGGTATATATAGCAGTGCAGTTTAATTGTAATTACAAAGCTCCAGTATTTAAAGAATTAGTCTATATATATCTAATACAAGCAGGACAAAAGGGTTACTATATACTATACAGTAGTAAGTTATCTCCAATATATTATAGTCCTGTACCAATTAAGCAAAAGGTAAGTAAACTTGCCTACAAACTAAACTTCCCTAAGGGTATAAAGGTTTGGCCCATTATATCTGTTATCCATTTAGAGCAAGTACACAGACTAACCTATAAATTTCCACCACCAGAACCAGTGCTTGTTAACAGCCAGAAGGAGTATAAGGTTAAGAAAATTCTATGCAAACTAACTATAGAAGGTTAGCAGATATACTTAGTTAAATAGAAAGAATACAAGCAGCTAACAGACAAGCCAGCAGAAAATATTAAATAAGATATACCTAAACTGGTCTATAAATTCTACAAGAAACATTATCCTAGATATACCTAGGTTACTTCCTTTATAAGTATAAAAGGACATTAAGGGCTAATCTATATATATACAGGGCTAGAACTGCATTGGATTAGATAACAGCAGAAAATATTTTATTTCTTATTTATTCTTTTATTATATATAAATTTATAAACAAAAACAAATATTTCCTTTCTTATAATGGGTATATTTTAATAACAAACAGAGGATAAACAGAGACTGTATATACAATATCTTTCTATACAGCAACAGAATTAAAAATCCCCTTTCTAATTGGATAGCTCCTGTTTCTGCTGTTCTATAGGCTTATTAGTACCCTCCAGTTTGGCAAGCTTACCATCCAAGAGCTGGCAGATGGCATCAATCTCGTCCAGACCTTGACGGATCGCAATACAGTCATTGAGGTCAAGCATCGATGGCTATACGATTTATTTATTCTTTATATAGTATCCACCAGCTATATAAAAATTTAAACAAGGAATTAGCTTACTAGCCTATAAGCTATATAGGTAAGGATTTAAATAAGAATTTAAATAAAGAATTAGCTTGCCAGCCTATAAACTATATAGGTAAAAATTTAAATAAGAAATTAGCTCACCGGCCTACAAGCTATATAAGGATTTAAATAAGGAATTAGCTTGCCAGCTTACAAGCTATATAGATAAAGATTTAAATAAAGAATTAGCTTACCGGCCTACAAGCTATATAAAAATTTAAATAAGGAATTAACTTACCAGTATACAAGCTATATAGATAAAGATTTAAATAAGGAATTAGCTTACCGGCCTATAAGCTATATAGATAAAGATTTAAATAAGGAATTAGCTTACCAGCCTATAAACTATATAGATAAGGATTTAAATAAGGAATTGGCTTACTGGCCTACAAGCTATATAGATAAGGATTTAAATAAGGAATTAGCTCACCAGCCTATAAGCTATATAAGGATTTAAATAAGGAATTAGCTTGCCAGTATACAAGCTATATAAAAATTTAAATAAGGAATTAGCTTACCAGCCTACAAGCTATATAGGTAAGGATTTAAATAAGGATTTAAATAAAAAATTAGCTTACTAAAATACAAGCTATATAGGTAAGGATTTAAATAAAGAATTAGCTCACCGGCCTATAAACTATATAAGAATTTAAATAAGGAATTAGCTCACCGGCCTACAAGCTATATAGGTAAGGATTTAAATAAGGATTTAAATAAAGAATTAGCTTACTAAAATACAAGCTATATAGGTAAGGATTTAAATAAGGAATTAGCTTACTGGTCTACAAGCTATATAAGGATTTAAATAAGGAATTAGCTTACCAGCCTATAAACTATATAGATAAAAATTTAAATAAGGAATTAGCTTACCAGCCTATAAGCTATATAGATAAGGATTTAAATAAAGAATTAGCTTGCCAGTATATAAACTATATAGATAAGGATTTAAATAAGGAATTAGCTCACCAGCCTATAAGCTATATAGATAAGGATTTAAATAAGGAATTAGCTTACTGGCCTACAAGCTATATAAGGATTTAAATAAGGAATTAGCTCACTAGCCTATAAGCTATATAGGTAAGGATTTAAATAAGGATTTAAATAAGGAATTAGCTTACCAGTATATAAGCTATATAGATAAGGATTTAAATAAGGAATTGGCTTGCCGGTATACAAGCTATATAAGGATTTAAATAAGGATTTAAATAAGGAATTAGCTTGCTGGTATATAAACTATATAAGAATTTAAACAAGGAATTAGCTTACCAGCCTACAAGCTATATAGATAAGGATTTAAATCAGGATTTAAATAAAGAATTAGCTTGCCAGAATACAAGCTATATAGATAAGGATTTAAATAAGGAATTAGCTTACTGGCCTACAAGCTATATAAGGATTTAAATAAGGAATTAGCTCACTAGCCTATAAGCTATATAGGTAAGGATTTAAATAAGGATTTAAATAAGGAATTAGCTTGCCGGAATACAAGCTATATAGATAAGGATTTAAATAAGGAATTAGCTTACCAGCCTACAAGCTATATAAAAATTTAAATAAGGAATTAGCTTGCTGGTATACAAGCTATATAGATAAGGATTTAAATAAGGATTTAAATAAAGAATTAGCTTACTAGCCTACAAGCTATATAGGTAAAAATTTAAATAAGGATTTAAATAAGGAATTAGCTTGCCAGTATATAAACTATATAGGTAAGGATTTAAATAAGGAATCGGCTTGCCGGTATATAAGCTATATAGGTAAGGATTTAAATAAGGAATTAGCTTACCAGCCTATAAACTATATAGATAAGGATTTAAATAAGGAATTAGCTCACCAGCCTATAAGCTATATAAAAATTTAAATAAGGAATTAGCTTACTGGCCTACAAGCTATATAGATAAGGATTTAAATAAGGAATCAGCTTACCAGCCTATAAGCTATATAAGGATTTAAATAAGAAATTAGCTTGCTAGTATACAAGCTATATAGGTAAGGATTTAAATAATGAATTAGTTTACTAGCCTACAAGCTATATAAAGATTTAAATAAGGAATTAGCTTACTGGCCTATAAGCTATATAGGTAAGGATTTCTTATAGGGAAATTATAGTAGATAAATTAGTACTAGTTAGGTTTTGGTAAGTTTCTTTAGGATATATTAGGCAACATAGAAAAATATAGAGGTTGGTTTATTATAGCAGTAAATTTAGTAGAAGGTATATAGGGTAGAAGATATTATTTACTACTAAGCTATTTAGCCTTAGTTAATTATTTATCCAAAGATTTCTGGAGAAATACTCTTCTATATAGTATACAGTATAGATTTAAATAAGGAATTAGCTTGCTGGTATATAAGCTATATAAAAATTTAAATAAAGAATTAGCTTACCAGTATATAAACTATATAGGTAAGGATTTAAATAAAGATTTAAATAAGGAATTAGCTTACCAATCTATAAACTATATAGATAAGGATTTAAATAAGGATTTAAATAAAGAATTAGTTTACTGGTATATAAGCTATATAGATAAAGATTTAAATAAGGATTTAAATAAAGAATTAGCTTACCAGTATACAAGCTATATAGGTAAGGATTTAAATAAGGAATTAGCTTACTGGCCTATAAACTATATAAAAATTTAAATAAAAAATTAGCTTACTGGTCTATAAGCTATATAAGTAAGGATACATTAGTATATATATATAGTAATATACTATAGCTTCTATTCTAAGGTTAGGGCTCTTTATTTATTAGTTTATAATAAAGTTATTATTTATAAAAATATATAACCCTAAGTAACCACTGTAGATATTTATACTGGCAGGCTAGCACTGTAAATATCTATGGCTGTCCGCTGCAGCAGTATTCCAGTGCTATATAAATCCAAGGCCCCCAGAGGCCCTAGCTAGATATTTATACTGGCAGGCTAGTACTGTAAATATTTATAGCTATTTACTACAGCAGTGTTCCAGTACTATATAAATCCAAGGCCCTAGAGGCCCTAGCTAGATATTTATACTGGTAGGCTAGTACTGCAAATATCTATAGCTATCCACTACAGCAGTGTTCTAGTACTATATAAATTTAAGGCCTCTAGAGGCCCTAGCCAGATATTTATACTGGCAGGCTGGCACTGTAAATATTTATAGCTATCCACTGCAGCAGTATTCCAGTACTATATAAATCCAAGGCCCCAGAGACCCTAGCTAGATATTTATACTGGCAGGCTAGCACTGCAAATATCTATGGCTGTCCACTGCAGTAGCCTTCCAGTGCTATATAAATCCAAGGCCCCCAGAGGCCCCAGCTAGATATTTACACTGGCAGGCTAGCACTGTAAATATTTATAGCTATCCACTGCAGCAGTGTTTCTAAGGATTTATACTATAATTATATATATTTATACTTTATAGATTAGTTAGATATAAGCTCTATTTTCTCTTTAGAAAACCCCTAAATATATTTATTATATATAGCCTTGGTGGCTAAGCCTAGTGTAGCTTAAGCAACCAGTATTTCAAACAACCAGGACACTATATAACAAAGCAGGCATTGCAGGACTTGGTAAGGGCAGCCTAGAGCTATTAATATAGGCACCAGAACACTATATAATAAAGCAGGGACACCTTTATATTTAATAGAAAGAAATAGCTATAGCCTAAATTTTAATAGATTTTAGTATAAAACACCTATTTTATTATATAAGTAAGCTCTATAGTTATATAGAATCCCAGTATCTATATAGATATAGAAACTGCTCTATCTAGCTAGTATAGTAAAGTATACCCAGTGTTAATATTTTATAATTAAAAATAGAGCAGCTATTCTTAGAGTAAAAAGCAGTATTAACTAATATACCTTTAGCTTTTATAGATTAGTAACTTATGTCTGTTATTAAAGAGATTATTGAAGTAGAATAGACCCAGCAGTAAAACTAGAGACTAACCACCTACAATACTTAAAAAAAGGCACTGTAACTAGCTCTAGATTACCCTTGCTAAGACCTATAATTACTAGCTACTTTTACTTAATATTGCTAAAACAATATACATTAGTGTATATCTTTATAATATAAGGCATTGCTCTTACCAAGATCTATAATTATTCTCCCTAATATCTATACTAGGGGTTTTTCTATTATAACTATAATATAGAATAAATAGCTATTACTAACTATTACTAAATCTATTGGGTTATTCTAATTATCTTTTAATTTTATAGTTAGGTTATAGTGCAGAGTTCTATAACTCTATTATTCTCTGCTCTAATTCTTAAAGCCTCTCTAACTTGTTTTAGAGCAGTAGGTCTAGATAGGTATAAATATTATTAAGTATAACCTTCTTAAGAAGATAGACCCCCTCCAATATATAGAACCTTAAAAGTTATATATATACTAAATAGAATCTCTTGTATAAAGTTTTATATACCCTCTTTACCTAACTCTATATTTATATCCAAGAGAATCTTGCTTTAAGGTTAACTACCTCTTTTAATAGAGTTTACCCTTGGACCTTGTACTTAGTAATAGCAAACACTAAGGTTATAGAAATATTTACCTAAGAAAACTTTCTTTTCTTAAATACTACTTTCTATTTTCTAAAAAATATAGAATATTCCCCTCTATCTAGTCCCTTAATATTTCTATACTTAATATTGGCCACTAGTTTAAACAATACATACACGGGCAGCTTTAAATATATAGTATATAATTAGTCAATATTCTACTACATTGCTATATTATATATATTAGTTATATTCTGTATCCATTGGACTCTATATTTCTGTACTATCTTAATATACTACTACTTTATCTATTATCCCTATAGTTTTATTTATAAGTCTATATTTTGTATTTTTATTATTTAACAACATTACTGGTATTTCCTTTACCTATATAAATAGCCCTGGTATTGTGCATTACTCTCCTTAATTATAGTTATTAAGCAGTTCTTCTAGATTAATAATAGACCTACTAACTTCCACTATTTCCTTGGCCTTTAAGTTGTAGGTTAATAGAAATAATATTATTCTTTTATTATAGAACTATATAAATTACTTTAATCTATACTAGTTTATTTTATTGCAAAGTCTATACAGTTACACTATAATTATTGCACCATTAAGAACTATATCTTTATAGAAGTAAATAACCTAACTATTTAGTATTTTAATATTTTCTTCTATTAGTGTACCTACTTGTGCTTAACACAAGAGCTATGCAAATTCTATATTAGTGGCTTATTTTATTTACTTATTAAGGATAATAACTTCCTTAAATCTATACTATAGTACTTAATCTATCTATTTATCTAATTGTTTATCTCTTGGTGCTTTCCAGAGTGCTAGGCTAGTAACAGGGGGGAATTAATAGAAGTCTTCTATAAATATAATAATTAAAACTACTCTAAAAATATTAGTAGAATCTTTACTTAAAGATTAAATTAATATACAGTATTTATTTATTTTAGTAAGCTTCTATAGGCTAACTATACTAATTTTATTAATAATTATAATAGTTTTGTTTCTCTACAAAGCCTTAAGTTATATATTGTCTTTCTAAGTTACTTTGTTCCTGTAAACTAGGATTCCAAGCACTGTATAGTATATACTCCCCTCTATATTTACTGCCACTGTGCCTGTTAGTGCTATAACAATAATCTAATCTTGTCTATTAAGTATCTTAAGACCCCTGTAAATTACTTTAATAACCTAGCTCTTCCCAGTCCCTCCTTTACCACCAATATAGAGCAGTAGTTACTCTCTAGACCTATATTTATAATTCCCTCTATTTACTTTAAGAAATTTAAGTATAACTCTTTTAATAATTATCTACTACTTTAAGTTTAATAAAATAGTATCTATAATAACTTTAATAATAGTTTTAATAGAGCTATTAATATTTAATATAATATTTTGCTTAGCCTGCTGACTTTCTCTATTTACTGTCTGTAGCTCCAGTGTAATAACTATTAGTGTTATCTCTACTACTATATTTTTATTTCTATATTTACCTTCTTTATCTACTTCTATAGTATTATAAAGTAGTGGACCTTTCTTTTTTAAAGCCTTTATTAATTATTTCTATTCTTTTATAGTTGCTGTTAATTTATAATATATACCTTTTAATTTCTGTTCTGTTATATTTTTTATATCTGGAGGCAATATTACCTTGTTTACTTTAGTAATCTAATTCTCTTTTACTGCTTACTTTTACTGCAATAAGTTAAAAGCTTTGCAAAGTAACTCTAAATCTACTTCTCTATTAAACTTTATTACTTTATCCCCTAGGTTAGCTTCTTTACTATTAATAAAATTATCTTTATTATTCTCTATTAATTTATTTTCCTTCTATTCTACCTTTTTTCTCTACTTAGCCTCTAGCTCTGTATTACTTCTACTTTTCTGTAGAAGTAGAAGATTTTTTGTATATTACTATAGATATAGAGTAATATTTTTTTCTATCTTTACCTAAAGTACTTTAAACAATCCTTCTCTCCTTCTATACTGGTTTTAATACTTAGTGCTAAACAGTAACAGATACTTCTATAGTATAAACAATCTAAGTTATATTAGTACTATTGTTTTGGTATCTTCTATATTAAATAATTCTCTACCAGGAATTAAATTATTATCTATATTTAATTCTATTAGTGTTCTAACAGAACAAACAGTCCTTATATATAAAGGATTCCTAACTATTTACTGTATATATATTTTATATAAAGGGTAGTTATTATTAAAGAAGTAATCTATATCTATTCTCTTTTTACTGTTCTTTAAATATATTAATATACAATATTTAAAAATACTTAACCCCTCTAGGTATATTTTTTACTATTAATAGTTATTAAATAATATTGCTGCTTGCTTTTATATACTATTAAATCTATATTGTTTATCCTTTCTTTCTTTTTCTGTCTTATACTTAAAGGCCCCATTGTTTCTACAGCTATAAATTTTTAATACTTTGTAATATATACTCTATAAGTTAATTAACCTAAAATTATTAAATCTTCTATAGATATTTAAATATTTTAGAAGTATACTTGCTATTTCTACACTGCTAATCTCTTGGTTATAGACAAAAGTATTAAAGTATTATAGTATAAAATTTTTATACCCTTGTTCTATATTATCTATCTACTACTAGGTTAGACTATCTACTAACAGAGCCTCTTTATAGATATTTTTTAGTATTACTATTTTTATAACTACTTGTCCTGGATAAAGATTTAGCTTTAATATATAATTTATTAAATAGTATAGCAGTGCTCCAGATTTTGTACTTATTGGTACAAAGCAGGGGTTATAGTTTAACCAAAGATAAAATATAATACTTGGGTTTTAAGGATTTAACTATTAATAGTTTTATTCTAAGTAGATAATACTATCTTTGTTAACTATACTTTCTTTAACAATATCCCTGGGGAATTTAAATCTATATATTTTTATACCTTCTCTTGTATACTTAAAATAAGTTAGCTTATATATTTAGTAGTGCAATTATACTTTCCTAGCTACTATATACCTATTCTTTTTAAGTTAATTAATAAATATTATACTATTTTTACCTTTTTCTTATATTAGCATTGTATCTAAAACACTGGCTATCCCTATATCTTTGTTTAATTCTTTAAGTTTCTTAATTATAATTTCTTCTAGATATAGAATAAGTCTTTACCTAAAATTAGTATTAATCTTTAGCCTTTCTTGCAATTCTACAAGCCTCAAGCTGCTAACTAGCTAGATAAAACAATGTAGATATAGTATACTCTATCTATTTATCTTAACTACACTAAAATACTTTAATATTGGACCTAGTATCCCTTGTCCAGTTTTAGATCCCAATAGACCTTTAAAAAATACTATATATATTTAATAAAAAAACTCTGTAACTGCTATAGTATTTATAGTTATAATTTTGTTTCTTAACTCTATTCTATATCTTGGAGACCCTTTACTCCTTGTTTTAACACCTATAATTACTACAATAAGTAAATTTTATAGGTCCAAAGGGTTTATTGTTATCTAAAACCCTGGTTAGCCTCTTTTAACTAGTAGTCTCTAAATTTACTGTTGGAATATAAGTTTCTTGCTAAATAAGCCTTAAATACCCTTTAATATAGATATAACTGTTCTCTTTAGATATCTAATAGCTAGGTTACTTACTAGCCTATAAGCTTTAATATTATCTACTACTTTATATAGCTATTAAACTATAACTCTTTCTAAGTCTTTCTTAGCTATATTTTACTGTCTTTAATCTATAATAAATTAATTCTGCAAACTTGCCTTTTTTAGCTATAAGATATTATATAAAAGATATATAAACAGTAAATACCTTTTAAATCTATAAATTATTATTCTCTAACTCCAATAGCTTAATTAAACTATAGAAAAGCTTACCTCTAACTATAATATTTTATTGCCTATTCTATATATATATCTAATAATATATCCTTCTTGCACGCTGCAGTGTACCCCCCTACCCTATGTAGAAATAAGGTTAAAAAAGCCAGAGAAAAAAAAAAATATTCTTTTAGTAATTAATAGACTTAGTATCTCTATATACTTAATATAATATATACTATTTACTATTCTCTAGTTATACAGCCTTCTTCTCTTGCTCCTGCACCAAATTGGCAAGGCACCTTACTAGATAGACTTTACAATTAAGGTGCTCTATATTTGCATCCATTGCTACTAATCTAGTTACAGTTATACCAGAAATATTAATATTGGTACTTATAGTCTACTGTTTATTCTCCTAATTTCCCTCTGCAAGCTCCAGTGTATATCCTTTCTATTTATTAATATTTAATTTAGAAACTACCTGTAGTCACACACACCGGAAACCAAACTCAGTCAATTCTTGGAATTTTACATTGAAAATAGGTTCAATCAAAAGCCTGTCTCTTATAGAGGCTACTATCCAAATTTCAGGGCAATTGGCCCAGTATTGGTGGCACTGTTAATAAAAAGGTAATTTCACCAATCTATTAATAGAAAAGGAATATTTCCCTTTACTATACCACCAATATCAGTCCAAATCTTCTGGAAATTGGATACTGCATACACCTATATTAGCCAAACAATATATCTAAATTTCAGAACTGTACAACTAACATTGACTCTACAATTTACAAACAAAAAATTTTTACCCCAAACCAGTATTTCTGGTGTTCCCAGATATTTATGCCAAGTACCTTTTCTGTGCCATACACTACAAATGCTATGCAAACTGCAGGAGCAGTACCCCCCTTTTATTACTCCAGTAACTAACCTTTCTACTAACCTCTCTATTAATCTTTTCTACTTTCCTTACTATACCCAAAAGGCTTTACTACAGTTTGTATTGGCCTTAGTCCTGTTCCTGCAATTACAGGCTTAAACAAGACTGCTTAGTTTAATAGTTCTCTGCAAAAACTATTACCCAGTTTGGCTATTTTGGGTCTATAAAATAGAATATACTATCTTTTACTAGTTTTAACTTACTAAAACTAGTCTAGTTCTACTAGTAAACCTAGTTTAGCCCAATATTAGTTAAGAACTAGCTCTATTCCTTAGGGAGACCTTTTTCTTTATTTAGTTCTTTTTTACTAGCTTTAGTTCTAGAACTTTAGCTAGATTAAGGTTTTTCTCTGCTTTTCTAGACCAAAAACAGAGATATTAGTACTGCTTCTTTTCCTTTAACTACTATTTTACTTTTACTAGTTATATACCTATTTCTATCTCTACTAGTGCCTTGGTGGTATAGCTACTGGTACAGTAGCTTTAGATTTAGATATTTCTAGTTAGTTTTTAAAGTTTCCTCTCCAAAGAAGCTTCTAGGATTGGTAATTTTCCTCCAAAATAAATTACTACTAGAATAGCTTTTAAAGCTTAATTCTAGGAATCTTTTCCCCCTTTTATATATATTACTCTTTTTCCTTTGTAAAGTTTTCTGTATTTTTCTTAAAAAGGTATCTAGTTTACTAGTTCTCTCTAAAAACTAGTAAAGTATAGTAAGCTTGCAAGGCAATTTACCTTAGTTTACTACTTCTAAGTAAAAAGTTAGTACTACTGCAGCCAGAATCCTTTCTCTAGCTAGTAAACTTAATATTTCTAGCTACAATGCCTACTCCATTAAATATAGGTAGCTTCCAGAGCTTAGGGGAGAGTCCCCAGAGAATTAGAGCAAAGCCAGTAAATGCAAAAGCTAGAATAGCCTAACAAAGAAAGAAGCTTAGTTAAGCAATTACAACAATACAAGAAGGAATTAACTTAGTTTTTTAAGATCTAGGCCCCAACCACAATGGAGTTACTAAGCTTTAAGCAGGATTAGGCCAATTTAGCCTAGAGGCTCTAAAAACAATATTAGAGTAACCTCTACCCCCCTAACTGCCCTAACCTCCAATCTCTACCCCCCAGAGCCTTCCAAGCTATACTAGTATAGCAAAAACTGGAATCCCTCCAAAGAAGAAGCTTCTAACCCCCCAGCAGCTTAGAGAGCTAAAGATTAGAAGCCTAGCCCTAGCTAAACTTCTAGCTACTATTCTATATACTATAGCCCTTGCAAAGATTAATAAAACTACCAAAAAGTATAGAATTAGACTTTTCTTAGAAGCTAGGAGACTAGCTAGCTCTAAGATTATTCTAGTAGCTAAGAATGCAGCTACTAAGGATAGAGCTAAAGCAAATAAGGTATAGCTTAATACCTTTGGTAAGCAAGAGAAAAATAAGGTCTATACTAGAAGGTATACAGTTCTAGTGTATAGAGTATACAAAGAAGCCTTTAAACAGGACTAGCAAGAAGTTAGAAAAGCCAATATTCTAAAGTATAACCCTAATCTTAAAGGGTTTCTTAGAATTTAGCAATTTTACTGGAGAAAAGCTACTCTAAAGAATACTAAGAAATCTAACTCTATACTTCTAGATCTCTAAACCCCTAAGCAAGCTAACTACCTAATTAATAATAGGCTAGTTATTAAGAATAAGCTTAAAACTATAGAACTATTTAACTCTATATACCTAGTTTCTAGGTGCTATTAATGCCAGGGGTATAGCTACTAAGCTAGATACTGTACTAAAGCCTCTAAATATAGTTTCTGCTCCAAGGGAGACTACAGATTTAAGTATTGCCCCCTAAAAGGGGACCTCTCTAGGGCTAGGTGCTCTAACTGCCAAGGAAAATATACTTCTGGAGACATGCAATGCCCTAAGTACAAGGCTAAAACAGAGAGAATAGCCTTGGCCAGAGAGAATAAACCTAAGTTCTTTGCTAGTAGGCAGGAAAATAAGCTTCCAATCCAATTAGGGAAACCAATACCCTTTAAAGCCTTCCAGTTATAACCTAGCAAAAGAACTAGGTTAGAACCTTCTACCCAGACTACTAGAAAGAGAGAAAGGCCTTTAGGCCTAGAAATTACTTAGAGAACTGCTGCAAATTTCTATTCCAGAATAGAGGTACTATTTTAGGCTAAATCTTAGAACCAGGCTAAATCTTAAAGCCAGGCAGAACTAGCAGGTAAAATAGATACTATAGAGAAAACTCCAGAGACAAGCCAGAATCCTGCTAATTCTTAATAAGGGTAGCTTAATATAACACCTACCTAAGTAAGGATATTATACTTGGAATAATAAAGGATTTATAGCTATTTAACTTCCAATTTATAGCTATTTAGAAACCTTAGAAAGATACTAGACTATTTTAGACTATAGAAAGGTCTAGTACCCAATAGTTACCCCTATATCTAGACAAATTCTATACAAATGCCTGCTTTCTACTAAATACCTCTCTATGCAAGCCTGGAACCTGGTCAATAGACTTTCTATGTCTAAATATTGCAATTCTTACAATCTTGGAAGAAGAGAAGGAGATTAAGGTTATAAATATATATTTACTACCCCCAGGAGTATACAGTACTATAGATAGGCTCTCTCCAATCTATAAGCTTTAAGAACTAGAGCTAAGTACTAGTTCTAATATTCTACTGGAAGACTTTAACCTTTACCATTCTCTTTGGAATGCCTTGGAATCCACTAAAACCCATAAAATAGTAAAGGATCTACTGGAGATTACAGTAAGTTTAGGCCTAGAGCTACTTACCCCCTCTAAAATACCTATATAGATTAGATACCCTTCTAAAACAACAATTAATCTCTTCTTTAGCTCTATAGATATAGCAAACAAGCTTACTTCTATATCTACCCCTGAGAATCTTTAATATAGATCTAACTATATACTTATAGCACTGGATTTCAATCTAGAAACAGTGCTAGACCAGCTAAGTTAAAGCAAGTATAAATAGAAGGATACTAACCAAAAAGAAATTTAAATTCTAGCCCAAGATCTCTGGTTTCTAAATAGCCTAAATAGCAGGAAAAAGGTAGAGCAGTATACCTTCTACTTGTAGCAAAAAATCCTTAGTATTGCTAAGATTACTGTTCCAAAAATTAGAGAAAGCTCCAAACCAAACCAAAAAGCTATTCCCTGGTAAAATCCAGAGATTGCTAGTTTAATTTAGGAAGAGAGAAGCCTTAGAGCTAGAGCTATCTACCCAGATCTAGTTAAATAAGCTACTAAAGCCAAGAAAAAAGCTATTAAAGAGTCTAAAAGATTCTAATTTAGACAATTTACCTACAGGCTTAGAAAAGATAGAGCAGCTTTATAGAAACTAGCAAAGTAGAGAAGGTTAAGAAGCTACTTACCTATAGAGCTACCCTTAGTTTCCTCTCTAAAGACCAGAAATAGAGAATTAGCTACTATATACTAGCAAAAATTTTAGAAATTTGCAAGCCAATTCTTTTCTTAGCTTCCAGAAGTAAATCTTAGAGATATAGAATAAGAGAATAGCTTTCCCCCTGCCCTAGAAGGTTTAGAACCTCCTACAGAGAAGGAAATTGGCCAATTTATAAAGGCAATAGCCTTCTGGAAAGCCCCTGGACTGGATAGTATTCCTAATGGATTTCTAAAAGCCTTAGGACCTTCCCTCTATAAACCAATGCAAATTCTTATAGAGGGATATTGGAATTGGCAATACTATCCAAAGATCTTTAAAATAGCCAAAACAGTAGTTCTAAGAAAGCCTAGAAGGCCAGACTACTCTATTGCCAAAGTATAGAGGCCTGTAGTACTTCTAAATACTCTAGGAAAGGTTATAGAAGGGGTTATAGCTAGAAGGCTCCAGAATATAGCTAAGAAATATAGTTTTCTTTCTGCTATCTAATTTAGAGCTAGAAAAGGATATTTAACTACCTATACTTTGGACCTACTACTGGGTGCAATCAGAACTGTATAGCAGGGAGATCTATTGAAGAGAGGTATAGCCTCTATTCTTTCTTTAGATATAACTGGAGCCTTTAACTATATTATTCCAAAAAGGCTAGTCTATATTCTAAAGAAAAAGGGTATTCTAGAGTCTCTAGTAGGCTAGGTTAAAAGCTTTATACAGGATAGAGCCTCTATTCTTTAGTTTAAAAACAAGGCTTCTAAAACCTTTAATATCTATACTAAAACTCCTTAGGGGTCTTATATATCTATAATTCTATTTTTCTTCTATAATACTAAATTGGTGGATCTATGCAATCCAGAGCACCAGAAAGTATTAAGTATAGGCTTTAGTAATAATATAAATATTATAGCCTATAGAAAGTCTACTAAGCAGACTACTAGAACCTTAAATAGGGTCCATAGAAGGTATATTGCCTAGGCAAAGAGGTATAGAGCTAGGTTTGCCTCTAAGAAGTACTCTCTAATGTACTTTTTAAGAAATACTAGGAGGTTTAACCTTAGAAAACTACTAGTTCTAGAGGGAACTAATATAACTATTTAACTACAAAAGAGTCTTAGAATTCTTAGTCTATTTCTGGATTCTAGGTTAAATTAGTTACAGCATTACAAAGCAATAGAGAGAAAATTAGCTACCCAAACCAATACATTGGCTAGGTTAACTGGCTCTACCTAGGGTATTCCATTGGAAGAAGGTAGGCTACTATATAAAACAGTGGTTCTACCAGCAATTACCTATGCCTCTATAGCCTGGCATACACCTACCCTGGATAGAAATTCCAAAGGATTAGCCAAAAAGCTAGAAACCTTCCAAAACAATGCTCTAAGAATAGTTAGTAGAGGTTTTAGAGCTACTCCAATCTATATATTGGAAACAGGCACTGGAATTGCCCCCCTAAACCTAGTTCTGGATTCCCAGGTTGCTCTTTATAGAAGAAAAACAGCAAGCTCTAGGATTAAGAACCTTATTAAAGAGAAATACCTTAGGATTTAGACAAAGCTCCAAGAACTAAGAAACCACCAACACTGGAACTAGCTTAATAGAAAGATTAGGTATCCAGAAGAGACTACAGAGAATTGGTGGAACTCTTGGTTAGGCAAAGGTTTAAACCAGCTGAGAGCAATAAGTTCTCTAGTAAGGCACAGGCTAGAGAGGCAATACTAGCTCTCTGGAGGAAGAAATAGAGTGGAATTACTAGGGAACTAGACCTTAGAACTAACTACTACTACCTAACTCTAGATTCTAGACCTCTAAACCTTTATAGAGGTCTCCAGAAAGCTCAATGCTCTCTAGCTATATAGCTTAGAACTAGAAAAATTGGTCTAGCTACTTTTCTCTATAAACAAGGGGTTCCTGGCTATAATAGCCCTCTATACTCCTGTGGAAGAGGTTAAAAAACTCCAGTGCATGTTACTATATACTGTAAGAAGTATACTCTGGAAAGAGAGGCTTTATAAGCTTAAACAGGCAATATAGATTTCAAAAGGCTCTTGGGAAGTACAAAGGGAATTAACTACCTAACTAGGTAGTGGCTCCAGCAGGGAATTCTGCCACAGTTCTATTTAGCAAATTCTTTGTTCTATAGAATATAGAAGGCAGCCTGTTTGCTTGTATTACTTTTATTCTCTTTATTATACTATTTTCTTTTACTTCTACTATACCTTTTCTATGTCTCTCTTTTTCTATTTTATTCTCTATATTTATACTATATCTCTCTTTTCTTTTCTTTTCTTTATACAGCCAAGATAGGCGATAGTTTCCTTTTATTGTATACTAAAAAGCCCTGTACTACTTACTCTCTTTATTGGTTTTACTTTGTTTGTTTTGTATAACCTTTTATATCTCTCTTTGTTATTTGGCTTTTGTTGCTCTATTTGTCTTGTTTTAAAGAACTGTCAATTCCTGACTGCACAGGAATACTGGGTAGGCTTAATGTTAAGAAAGCAGGCTCAATAAAGTATATATATACTAGTCTAGCAGTTCCCAATGGCCCTTAAGGCTCAGGGTGTATTAATTTATTATTATTATTATTATTAACTACCTGTAGTCCTTTCTTTAATTCCCTTGGGATAAATTTAATATTCTAGAAATTAATATAGAAATAATTAATTTCTATACCTATATAGAGGGTGTTTTTTAAAACAAAATATTGCAATGCCTTAAAAATATATTCTTTTCTAATCTATAAAAAGTACTATAAATCTCTATTAAATAGTATCTCCTTATCTATCCAGAGAACTTTAATAACTTTATTAAGCCTTAGATTACTTCTTGGCAGTATATTTAGAAGAGGTTAAGGTTTCTGTAGAAGTACAATAAAATATTCCTGTAGGCCTTTATAACTAATACTATTCTAATATTGGTTGCCCCCCTATCTTAGCTTTATAATAATTCTAATTAAATAGCTTCTTGCTATAATATATTTCTCTATAATTATAAGATCCCTTAAAACTTTAGGATACTCTTAGCAATAGGTAATATTTACTAGGTTTACTCTAGATAATTTTAGTGTTAGCCCCTGTACTAGAAACCAGTGGTAGTCTAAATAAATTATCTATATCCTGTTCTTTAAACCACAGTGTTCTAATCCAGGATATACTTAATTTAGCAGTATACTACTATACTCTAGTTTTATTGTTTTGTAATTACTAATATAAATTCTATATACTAAATAGACTACTGTTGCCAATATACTTTTAATTAATAATTAAAATACTAAAATACTTTTTGCTATACTTAACTTATTTACTATAGAAGGAAAAGAGCTCCAGGCTTCTATTTCTTTATTATATTCTATACTTAAAAAACCCATTGCCTTATTAATAAGTAACTATACTATAAAATAACTATTAATATATAGTTAAATTTTCTTCTTTTATACTAACTATATACCTTGGGTGCTTCCCTCCCTAATAGACTAATCTCTTACATTATTACTTAATAACTATGCCCTCTAGCATAACCTCCAACTACTTTGGTAGACATTATAGGTTTAATAGGCAGGGTTCTACTATTTATTTTAGTATCTTGTATATCTATATAGCTGCTCTTGCTTAGCCTCTAGTAAGTTCTATATAACTTTAGTAGAAGAAGAATTTCCTTGTACTTCTAACTACCTTATTTAATTTAAATAGGCTCTATTTTAATATATATTATATATTAGATAAATAGGGTTACTCTAACACACGCCGGAATCCAAACTCAGTCAATTCTTGGAATTTTACGTCAAAAATAGGTTCAATCGAAAGCCTGTCTCTTACAGAGGCTACCATCCAAATTTCAGGCCAATTGGCCCTGTATTGGGGGTGCTGTTGATGAAAAGGTGATTTCACCGATCCATTAACAGAAGAGGGATATTTCCCTTCACCACACCACCAATATTAGTCCAAATCACCTGGAAATTGGATACCGAATACGCCTATATTAGCCGAACAACATATCCAAATTTCAAGACCGTGCGACCAATACTGCCTTTACAATTCGCGAACGAAAAATTTTCACCCCAAACCAGCACTTCTGGTGTTCCCGGACACTCACACCAAGTACCTTTTCTGCGCCACACACTACAAACGCCACACAAACTGCAGGAGTGGTACCCCCCTTTTATTGCTCCAGCAACCAACTTCTCTCTTCTCTTCTCTTTACTATACCCAAAAGGCTTTACTACAGTTTGTATTGGCCTTAGACCTGTTCCCGCGATCACAGGCTTAAACAAGACTGCCTAGTTTAATAGTTCTCTGCAAAAACTATTACCCAGTTTGGCTACTCTGGGTCTATAAAATAGAACCTGCCATCTTTTACTAGTTTTAACTATAAAACTAGTCTAGTTCTACTAGTGGACCTGGTTTAGCCCAGTATTAGTTAAGGACTAGCTCTATTCCTTAGGGAGACCTTCTTCTTTGTTTAGTCCTTTCTTGCTGGCTCTAGTTCTGGAACTTTAGCTAGATTAAGGTTTTTCTCTGCTTTTCTAGACCAAAAACAGAGGTGTTAGCACTGCCCCTTTTCCTTTAACCACTACTTTATATTTACTAGTTATACACCTATTTCTGTCTCTACTAGTGCCTCGGTGGTATAGCCACTGGTACAGTAGCTTTAGATTTAGATATTTCTAGTTGGTTTTTGAAGTTTTCCCTCCAAAGAAGCTTCTGGGATTGGTAATTCCCCTCCAAAATAAATTACTGCTAGAACAGCTTTTAGAGCTTGATTCTAGAAATCTTTTTCCCCTTTCTTGTATACACTACCCCCCCTCCTTTTTGTAAAGTTTTCTACCTTTTGCTTAAAAAGGTATTTAGTTTACTAGTTCTCTCTAAAAACTAGTGAAGTGTGGTGAGCTTGCAAGGCAATTCACCTTAGTTTACTACTTCTAAGTAAAAAGTTAGTACCACTGCAGCCAAAATCCTTTCCCTAGCTAGTAAACCTAGTATTTCTAGCTAAAATGCCTACTCCATTGAACACAGGCAGCTCTCAAAGCTTAGGGGAGAGTCCCCAGAGAATTGGAGCAAAGCCAGTGAACCCAAAAGCTGGAAATTTAGCTCAAAGAAGAAAGAACCTTAGTCAAGCCATTACAACTATGCAAGAAGGAATTGACTTAGTTCTTCAAGATCTAGGCCCCAACCATAATGGGGTTACCAAGCTTCAAGCAGGATTAGGCCAATTTGGCCTGGAGGCTCTAAAGACAATATTAGAGCAACCTCCACCCCCCAACCTCCAATCCCTACCCCCCAGAGCCTCCCTAGCTATGCTAGTATAGCAAAAACTGGAATCCCTCCAAAGGAGAAGCTTCCAACCCCCCAGCAGCTTAGGGAGCTAAAGATTAGAAGCCCAGCCCTAGCTGAACTTCTAGCTACTATTCCATATACCACAGCCCTTGCAAAGATCAATGAAGCTACCAAGAAGCATGGAATTGGACTTTTCCTAGGAGCTAGGAGACTAGCTAGCTCTGAGATTATTCTAGTGGCTGAGAATGCAGCCACTAAGGATAGAGCTGAAGCAAACAAGGTATGGCTTAATACCTTTGGCAAGCAAGAGGAAAACAAGGTCTATACTAGAAGGTATACAGTTCTAGTGCATGGAGTACGCAAAGAAGCCTTTAAACAGGACCAGCAAGAAATTGGGAAAGCCAACATTCTAAAGTATAACCCTAATCTTGAAGGATTTCTTAGGATTCAGCAATTCCACTGGAGAAGAGCTACTCTAAAGAATACCAAGAAGTCTGGCTCTATGCTTCTAGACCTCCAAACCCCTGAGCAAGCTAACTACCTTATTAACAATGGGCTAGTTATTGAGAATAAGCTTAAAACTGTAGAGCTATTTGACTCTACATGCCTAGTTTCTAGGTGCTATCACTGCCAGGGGTATGGCCACCAAGCTAGATACTGTACTAAGGCCCCTAAGTGTGGTTTCTGCTCCAAAGGAGACCATAGATTTGAGCATTGCCCCCTAAAGGGGGACCTATCTAGGGCTAGGTGCTCTAATTGCCAAGGAAAGCACACCTCTGGAGATATGCAATGCCCTAAACACAAGGTTGAAACAGAGAGAATAGCTTTAGCCAAAGAGAATAAGCCCAAATTCTTTGCTAGCAGGCAGGAAAACAAGCTTCCAATCCAATTAGGGGAACCAACACCCTTTGAAGCCTCCCAGCTCCAACCTAGTAGTAAAAGATCTAGGTTAGAGCCTTCTACCCAAGCCACTAGAAAGAGAGGAAGGCCTTCAGGACTAGAAATTGCCCAGAGAACTGCTGCAAATTCCCATTCAAGAATAGAGACACTATTTCAGACTGAATCCCAGAATCAGGCTGAATTAGCAGGTGAAATGGATACTACAGAAGAAAATCCAGAGGCAAGCCAGAATCCTGCTAATTCTCAATGAGGGTAGCTCAATACAACACCCACCTAAGCAAGGATATTATGCTTGGAATAATAGGGGATCCACAGCTATTTAACTTCCAATTTATAGCTATTCAGGAACCTTGGAAGGATACTAGACTATTTCAGACTATAGGAAGGTCTAGTACCCAGTGGTTACCCCTATATCAGATAAATTCATACAAATGCCTGCTTCCTACTGAACACCTCTCTATGCAAGCCTGGAACCTGGTCAGTGGACTTTCCATGTCCAAACATTGCAATCCTTACAATTTTGGAAGAAGAGAAGAAGATTAAGGTTATAAATATATATTCACCACCCCCAGGAGCACACAGTATTATAGATAGGCTATCCCCTATCTATAAGCTTCAAGAATTGGAACTAGATACTAGTTCTAATATTCTACTGGGAGACTTTAACCTTCACCATTCTCTTTGGAATGCATTGGAATCCACTGAAACCCATGAAATGGCAAAGGATCTATTGGAAATTACAGCTAGCTTAGGCCTGGAGCTACTTACCCCCTCTAAAATGCCTACATGGATTAGACACCCTTCTAAAACAACCATTGATCTCTCCTTTAGCTCTATAGAAATAGCAAATAAGCTTATTTCTATATCTACCCCTGAGAATCTTCAATATGGCTCTGACCACATGCTTATAGCACTGGAATTAGACCTAGAAACAGAGCTAGATCAACCAAATCAAAGAAGGTACAAATGGAAGGATGCCAATCAAGAAGAAGTCCAAAACCTAGCCCAAGATCTCTGGTTTCCAAATAGCCTAAATAGCAGGGACGAGGTAGAGCAGTATGCCTTCTATTTACAGCAAAAAATCCTTAGTATTGCTGAGATTACTGTTCCAAAAACAAGAGAAAACTCCAAACCAAGCCAAAAAGCTGCTCCCTGGTGGAATCAAGAGATTGCTGGCCTAATTCAGGAAGAGAGAAGTCTTAGAGCAAGGGCTGCCTATCCAGACCTAGTTAAACAAGCTGCCAAAGCCAAGAAAAAAGCTATTAAAGAGTCTAAAAGGTTCCAATTTAGACAATTTACCCACAAGCTTAGAGAAGATAGGGCAGTTTTATGGAAACTAGCAAGGTGGGGAAGGCTAAGAAGCCACTTGCCTATAGAGCTACCCTTAGTTCCCTCTCTAAAGACCAGAAATGGAGAATTGGCTACTACACACCAGCAGAAATCTCAGGAATTTGCAAACCAATTCTTTCCTCAGCTTCCAGAAGCAGATCTTAGAGATATAGAACAAGAGAATAGCTTTCCCCCTGCCCTAGAAGGCTTAGAACCTCCTACAGAGAAGGAAATTGGCCAATTTATAAAGGCAACAGCCTCCTGGAAAGCCCCTGGCCTGGATAGTATTCCTAATGGATTTTTAAAAGCCTTAGGACCTTCCCTCTATAAACCAATGCAAATCCTTATAGAGGGATGTTGGAATTGGCAATACTATCCAAAGATCTTTAAAACTGCCAAAACAGTAGTGTTAAGAAAGCCAGGAAGGCCAGACTACTCTATTGCCAAGGCCTGGAGGCCTGTAGCACTTCTAAATACTCTGGGAAAGGTTATAGAAGGGGTTACAGCTAGGAGACTCCAGAATATAGCTGAGAAATATAGTCTTCTTCCTGCCACCCAATTTGGAGCCAGAAAAGGGCATTCAACCACTTATGCTTTGGATTTACTACTGAGTGCAATTAGAACTATTTGGCAAGGGAACTTATTAGAGAGAGGCATAGCCTCCATTCTTTCTCTGGACATGACTGGAGCCTTTGACCATGTTATTCCAGAAAGGCTGGTCTATATTCTAAAGAAAAAGGGTATTCCAGAGTCTCTAGTAGGCTGGGTTAGAAGCTTTATGCAGGATAGAGCCTCTATTCTTTGGTTTGAGAATAAGCCTTCCAAGATTTTTAATATTTCTGCTGGAACCCCCCAAGGATCTTGTATGTCTGCAATTCTATTTCTCTTCTACAATGCTGAATTGGTGGATCTATGCAATCCAGAGCACCAGAAAGTATTGAGTATAGGCTTAGTGATATATAAACATTATAGCCTATGGAAAGTCCACTAAACAGACTACTAGAGCCTTAAATAGGGTCCATGGAAGGTGTATTGCCTGGGCAAAGAGACATAGAGCTAGGTTTGCCCCTGAAAAGTACTCTCTAATGCATTTTTCAAGAAATACTAGGAGGTTTAACCTTGGGAAACCACTGGTTTTGGAAGGAACCAATATAACTTTAACCACAAGAGAGTCTTAGAATTCTTGGTCTATTTCTAGATTCTAGACTAAATTGGTCACAGCATTACAAAGCAATAGAGAGGAAATTAGCTACCCAATCCAATGCACTAGCTAGGTTAACTGGCTCTACCTGGGGTATTCCATTAGAGGAAGGTAGGCTACTATATAAAACAGTGGTTCTACCAGCAATTACCTATGCCTCTATAGCCTGGCATACACCTACCCTAGATGGAAATTCCAAAGGATTAGCTAAGAAGCTAGAAACCTTCCAAAACAATGCTCTAAGGATAGTTAGTGGAGGTTTTAGAGCTACTCCAATCCATGCATTGGAAACAGGCACTGGAATTGCCCCCCTAAACCTAGTTTTGGATGCCCAGGTTGCTCTATATAGAAGGAAAACAGCAGGTACAAGGATTGAAAACCTTATTAAAGAGAAATACCTTAAAATTCAGACAAAGCTTCAAGAACCAAGAAACCACCAAAGCTGGAGCCAGCTTAATAAAAAGATTAGGCATCCAGAAGAAACTACAGAGAATTGGTGGAATCTCTGGCTAAGGAATGGATTAAGGCAAGAGAATAGATCCTCTAGTAAATCTCAGGCTAGAGAGGCAATAATGGCTTCCTGGAGAAAGAAATGGAGTGAAATTACTAGGGAACTAGACCTTAGAATTAACCACTACCACCTAACTCAGATTCTAGACCTCTAAACCTTTATAGAGGTCTCCAGAAAGCTCAGTGCTCTCTAGCTATACAGCTTAGAACTAGAAAGATTGGTCTAGCTGCTTTTCTCTATAAACAAGGGGTTCCTGGCTATAATAGCCCTCTATGTTCTTGTGGAAGAGGTCAAGAAACTCCAGTGCATGTTACTATATACTGTGAGAAGTATACCCTAGAAAGGGAGGCCTTAAAGGCTCAAACAGGCTCTATAGACTTTAAAAGGCTCTTGGGAAGTGCAAAGGGAATTAACCACCTAACTAGGTGGTGGCTCCAACAGAGAATCCTGCCACAGTTCTATTTAGCAAATTCTTTGTTCTATAGAATATAGAAGGCAGCCTGCTTGCTTGTATTGCTTTTACTTATGTTGCTTTTACTATATTTTCTTTTTCTACTTCTCTATTTCTTCTATTTCTATTTTATTGTTCTCTATATTTGTACTACACCTCTCTTTTCTTCTCTTTGTATAGCCAAAATAGGCAATAGTTTTCTTTTATTGTATACTGAAAAGCCCTGTACTATCTACTCTCTTTATTAGTTTTATTCTGTTTGTTTTGTATAATCTTTTGTATCTCTTTTTGTTATTTGGCTTTTGTTGCTCTATTTGTCTTAAAGAACTGTCAATTCCTGACTGTACAGGAATACTGGGTAAGCTTGATGTTGAGAAAGCAAGCTCAATAAAGCATGTATATACTAGTCTAGCAGTTCCCAATGGCCCTTAAGGCTCGGGGTGTATTAATTTATTATTATTATTATAGGGTTACTCTATTCTTTTTTGTATCCTGTATACCTATATAGCTGCTTTTGCTTAGCCTCTAGTAAGTTCTATATAACTTTAGTGGGAGAAGAATTTCCTTGTACCTCTAACTACTTTATTTAATTTAAATAGGCTCTATTTTAATATATATTATATATTAGATAGACAGGGTTACTCCATTCTTTTTTATATTCTGTACACCTGCATGGCTACTTTTACTTAGCCTCTAGTAAGTTCTATATAACTTTGGTAGGAGAAGAATTTCCTTATACCTCTAACTACCTTATTTAATTTAAATAGGCTCTATTTTAATATATATTATATATTAAAAAAGCAGGGTTCTACTATTTATTTTAATATTTTGTACACCTATATATTTACTTTTGCTTAGTCTCTAATAAATTCTATATAACTTTGGTAGTAGAAAAATTTCCTTCTTTATTTAATACTATATTTTAACTTAAATATACTCTATTCTAACAGGCCTTATATATTCTTAGATCAGGGTCTTATAGCTCTGCAAGATATATTATATAAACTTTATATCTACTTCTTTCTACCTTTAAATACTGCTGCTTCTAGAATTAACTACTTATTCTAATAATAATGCTTCCACTATTTGTCCCAGGAAGTCACTGTACTTAAGCTTAAACTATAGTATAGTATTAATAAAAATATAAATATAGGTAATATATTTTTGCAACTCTATAAAGTATATATACTAATAATAACAATAGACTTCTTCTATAGCCAGAGTTTAAAACTACTTACTGTATTAAAAAAAAACCTCTTTAATAACTATTATTATTAGTAAAATTACTATTACTTTACTAATACCAGCACTAATTCTTTACTACCTTGCTAGCAACAAACTTCCACCAAGGCTATATTTAATATTTATTGGGTATATCCCTAGTGTTGGTTAACCAATAGCTGCATTTACTTATAGAAATATAATATATTAAACTGCAGGACTATATCCAATAGATAATATCTACCTAATATATATAAGTACCTTTTGTACTAGTTATATAAAAATACCTTCTACTATATTTAATTAGAACTACTGCTTGTATTTCTAATATATTTTATTTATTAACAGGGTCCTCTAAAGTATTACTTTCTTTTAATTAACTTCTTCTACCTTAAAGCTCTGTACTCTATAATATTATCTTTTACTACTCTAAGCTACTTCTATATAGTTTTATATTTCTTCTTTCTTTCTATTTTCTTTTAATTGGTACTACTAAGTCCTTAAGAATTATTATTTACCTAGACTATCCCAATATTTACTATTTTATTCTGTTCTGGTGTTTTTTCTTGCTATTCTATATATAGATGCCCAATCTCTCCGCAATATAAAAATACCTATGTCTGTACCACTAATTATTTAGGTAGATACTTAATTCTATATAGATCTTGTATTTACTAAGCTATATCTATAAATTCTCTCCCTAGTAGATTTTCCTTGCTCTATATATTTCTTTGTCTATAATCCTATATACTTTTTTGTGGCTTGTTCTGTCTATAAAGGTTACAAAATATATTAAAATATAAATAGAGCCTGGTCTATCTACTATCTATTTCTATCTTACCTAAGAATATTTATCTCTTTAAATATACTTTTTTCTATAGCAGAAAATCCTTAACCCTTGCAATAATATTTTATTTAATTCTATATTTATATTTATTTAATAATTTCTACTCTATATCTACTAATTAATCTTGGTTCTTAATAATTATCTATTCCTTAAGAAACCAATACCCCTTAAAGTAGTCTAGACTAAAACTATACTTTATCTTTCTATTTCTCTCCTTATCCCTGGTAAAAAACTTAGCTTTAATATTATATAAATTAGCTATTTAATTATAGTCCTTAATCCTTGTAATAAATTCTACTTTAATTTTATATTTATATTTATTTAATAATTTCTACTCTATATCTACTAGTTAATCTTGGTTTTTAATAATTATCTACTTCTCTAGAGACTATATCTTCTTAGATATATTCTACTTAGGTCTATATTCCAGTCTTTCTAATATCTACCTCTTGGACCCAGATATTGGATATCCAGCATTGACTTAGCATTGTCCGCTGGTTGCTACTGTAAGTACTATACTAATACTACTGTTTACTGCTAAATTTTGGTTCTAAACTATATATTAAGATTATAAATTTAACTAATTACTTAATTTAATTTATATACTTGCTCCCTACACTAACAATACTATATATAAAACTAATAATCTCTATATAAATCTATCTTCTATTATCTTTCCCTCTTTTGTCTATTAATAAATTATATATTGCTTATAGCTAAATAAACTTTTAAATTACCCTTGTTTTTTTTTTCTACTTAATTCTATAGATTTTTTATTTTTAAGTAAGCAGGGTAAAGATTTTTACTTTTTTTGTCTATATTGCTATATATTCTAATATACATAACTTATACTATTAAAAATATAATATATTATATTTCTATAGAAATTGTTTAATATTTTCCCTGTCCTTATTTATATAGTAAACTTTCTATACTCTTTATTTTAATTAAGTATTACACTGTCTACTGCTATTATTCTTTAATTTATATACTGTATACTTTATATTTCTTTACTTTTAACTTCTAAAGCAGTTTTTTTTTCTATTTACTATTGTATACTTAGCTCTGTATCCTTATTTACTAGTAAAAATACCCCCTACTTCTATTACTTTATTCTATACTCTACTCTTAGTGAAAGTAGTCCCTATAGATAAATATTATCTATCTATACCAGGGATATTTTTTAATAATTTATAGTTTAATCTCTAAACCCTGGATATTAGAGACTACTTTCCAGTTACTATTATATACTTTGTTAGGGCTGGACAGAAGTTCCCTTTGTATAGTTATATTATCTACTACAGGACTATTGTAGTCCTCAGAGATAATAAACTAGATAAGGAAATTATAATTAAAGCCTACTATATAGTAGTATTAGTTTCTTTTACCTTTACTATATCTTTGCTTCTATTTAATCTCTAATAACTATTTTACAGTATACTAGGTAACCCTTAAAACAATAACTACTAAGTTCTATAAGCTATCCCTATATCTATTAATTTTTTAGGTATTATTATCTATATTTAAAGCCCCTTGGGAGTATATTAATTTACCCTTAATATTTTAATATTTAAAGAGAAAGTTAATAGAACAATAGTAATAGATAATTTTTAAGTTATCTACTACTTTAATATAAATAACCTCTGCTGGGCAAAATAGAACCCCCCCAGCAGGGAGACTAGTCTATATTAATAGTACACCTACTGGTTATACTAATATTAGCAAGCAGAGGTACTTTATTATTATTATATCTAAGTTAGCAAAACTTTCTAATTCTAACTTTACCTAAGCACCCCTAACTCTATCTACCAGTAAAGCTCTGGGGGACTACTGTCTACTATATTTTACTTCTAGGCCCTTGACCCTATCCTCTTTAAAGAAGTGCTTGCTGTTAATAGATACTAATAAAGATAGCCTACTAATACTAATACTAACTTAACAGTATCCTGTAAATAAAAGTATAGATACCTAATTTAATCTAGCTTTATCTACTACAGGCAATAATACAACAGCTACTAAAAATACATTGTCCCAGAAAATAGTTAACACTAGTAAAGAAAATACTAACCTAACACTACTAGTTTTTACTATAAAGAGAGAAAAGAGACTAACTTAATAAAGATATTATACTTATATTAATATTTATTCTTAATAGACAATATTCTCTCCTAAATATATTAACTATATCCAGAAGCTAATCTAAGTTATATTTAATATTATTAGCTTAATTTAAATCCTTAGTTAGTTTAGTTAAATATATTAAAAATTATACTAATAATTCCTTATCTACTTAGGTTACCTTCTATATTACACTAACAATGGAATATACTTATATAATAAAGCAGGGGTTGCAGGACTTAGTAAGGGTGGCCTAGAGCCACTAATACAGGCACCAGAAGACTATATAACTATAGAACACTATATAACTATAGAGCTTATTTATATAATAAAACAGGCATTGCACGGGACTTAGTAAGAGTAGCCTAGTGCCACTAATATAGATACTGGGGATATAATATAATAAAGCAGGTATTGCAGAACTTGGTAAAAGTAGCCTAGTGCCATTAATATAGGTACTGGGGATACAATATAATAAAGCAGGCATCGCGGGACTTGGTAAGGGTGGCCTGGAGCCACTAATATAGATACTAGGACACTATATAACTACAGAACTTATTTATATAACAAAACAGGCATTGCATGGAACTTAGTAAGGGTGGCCTAGTGCCACTAATATAGATACTAGTGT